>CM062816.1:1048533854-1049149211 GCA_031772625.1 Pinus tabuliformis
CAAGAGTCTCGGCCACATCAAGGTCACGAAGGATAGCCCTTCCGACGGCCTCTCCTGCTGGGGCAGCAGCTGGTACTCTCAGGCGAACTGCTGGACGGACAGGACCAACATCTGCATGTACACATGAGTTTGATTAAAGTCTTGATAGAGTAAAGCACAAGGACATTATAAACAAAAAACGATAAACAGGAATATGGTCAAAAATTTTACCAATGGCGCCCCACTGTTCACCATCCGGCAGTACCAAATCTGGATCACCCCGGAAGTCCATGCCAGCATATGGATACTCGGAATAGACCATCTCCTGACGGTCAAACCACCCGAAGAAGGTATCAGAAAATGAAATCTGAGACTGGCCAGCAGGGAAAATTTTAAGAACCCCCCCTAAATTTATAAATATAATAAATGGGCGAATCTCCATGGTATATAGGAAAAATGGAAGGCGATTTTATCAATAATATAATATGTATATATAATTTTTTGGCGAATCTTTCACCAGGCATGGCGAATATTTTACTCAATTATAAAATCTTGTAAGATCTTGGCGAGTCTTTCACTAAATAATAAAACTTTGTAAAGTCCTAGTGAATCTTAGCATAGGCTACATGCTGGTTTAATTCCCCCATTTAAATAGGCTACATTCTAGGTGAATACCATGGGTCAATACCATGTGCCATTTTGGTGAATACCATGGGTCAATACCATGTGCCATTTTTATTTTTATTAATTCTAATATTAGGGTTAATAATGGTTTTTTGCATGGTATTAATAACAATCTAGTCCATGGTATTTGTCCCGTAGTATTTTGGCCATAAGTTTCACCTAAATATAACCCATTTTTTGAGTGTTCGTAAATATAAGGTGACTTATGGAGTAAATATACAAAAATGTTTTATTTGTTTACCATACCTCTCGTTTATTTATATTTTTATTAATTTACCATACCTCTTTTACAAATATGGTATTTGGCCCATAGGATTCACTTAAACAAAACCTCTTTCTTGAGCCTTCATAAATAGAACGAGGGTTATGGACTAAATATAAAAAGAGGTTTTATTTATTTACGATACGTCTAGTTTATTTATATTTTTATTTATTTACCATACCTTTTGAGTATTTATATTTTTATTTATTTACCATACCTCCACTTTACTTATATTTTTATTTGTTTACACTCTTACATGTATATAAGGTGACTTACGGAGTAAATATAAAAAATGTTTTATTTATTTACCATACCTCTCATTTATTTATATTTTTTTTTAATTTACCATACCTCTTTTATAAATATGGTATTTGGCCCATAGAATTCACTTAAATAAAACCTATTCTTGAAAATGGGCGAATGGAAGGTTGTAAGTCCTAATTTCAAGGGCTAAATTTACCTTTTTTACCCTCTCCCTTAAAATAAGGTGGGCTATTTGAGGTGATTTGTAAAAATGTACTATGATACAAAATATTCGCCCACTAAAAATTTAAAACCGCTTAATTTCGCTAAAGGGCGAACATTCGCCCCTAAAATTATCCTTGCTCGCCAGCATGCCTAGACATGTGGTCAACCCATCTCTGCATACGTGGTTCAGTAGGAGAAGGTAAATCGAGTGCAATGTACTGCGGCTGCATCAGTGGTATCTTCTCCAAGGCAAAGGCGGTCAAAATAGAACCATACCCAAAGTTCTTCAACCTCCCGCTCTTTATCTTGGTCAACTGTTCTTTCATCACAGGAAGTACTGCGTCGCACCAGTTGAACACCTTCGGTTGGAGGCATTCCAAGGCATGCTGCATGTAAGATCGGTTGGCTACATGAAGAGCCGCGCCACCAGCCATCCTACCAAAAGTAAATAGAATAGTCCTGAGGGACCTGTCAGTAACATCACGGATGATGATCTTGCCATCTTTACTCGGCTGAGATCCTTCTCTGCAGTACCGGCAAACATAATCTCTCACCGAGTCACCTCCTCGTGCCGAACCTGATAAAGAGATGGGGACACCCCGCCTTGACAAACCGGTCAAGAAATAGATGTCTACTACAGTCAAGGGGATAGATTTTCCCCTGATCTGGAAAACCTGGTTGGTAGGATCCCAAGCATCGAGCAAATACTACAGCAAGTTGATCTGTTGTCTCATGCTAGAAATGCGGAAAAACTTTAGCAAGCCATAGTTCCGCAGTGTGTTTACTATAACTGGATCATGTAGGGCAAGCATGTCCTCTTCTTCATGCTCACGTTCTCACCATGTAATGGTCATCTTGCTCCAAAGATCTCTGAGAAACAAACAAGAGAAGAGTTAGATCCTGATTTTGGCAAGAAACGGGCAAAATTTCCATCAAAAATTGTGCACAAAATTCCTTCTCTGCACCCATTGCACCTGCAGCAGTACTCTGGGTGCATTTCATGTCAGATGGCCTTCACAATGGCCAACATTCAATGCACCTTTCAATACACAGAGGGTGCGCTAAAGGCAGAACGAGTTTTTCAAACCCCAGGGGCTCAGAAGAACTAGGAATCAAGCTCAGAATGCAAAATGGAAACCATGAAATGAAATAGCTCAGGTTTAGCTCCTACCTGGTCCAGACGGCACTGATAATCGCCCACAAAATCTCCTGAAATCAGCTGGTGAAAATCAAGGGGGAAAAGCACCTCCAAAGCTCCAACAAACCAAAGTTCGAATGAAATGGTAAAATGAGAGGTAAAAACACTTTTTCATTACTTTTTACTTAGTTCAAAGTAAAATATTAGTGTTCTAACTCGTTTTCAAGCATATATTGTTCATTTCTAACTAGTTTGATGAAGCAGTTGAAAATACAATACAATCTTTGAAAGAACTAAGCTATTTATGGTAAAATCAAAAAGGGACCATTTAATCGAGCAGTTTTAGCACATAGTTCAAGCTCGTTAAAAAATAAACATAAGACATGAGCAAATGTTTCTACCCACATTTAAGCTCGTTAAAAAATGAACTATTCCCCGGTAAATAACCATCGTGAATGTAGTACTTCAGCCATTAAAGCCTTGGTCGTGTTTGCACCATCACCTCCACTTTTTCATTGGCCGATCATTCACCTCCATTTGATTGTTTACCCATTTTGAGGAACAACTGCGAAGAGTGATCTCACTAGCCATCCTTGTGACACTGCCGTGATTGGAAAATTCCAAACCTTACCTGGAATCAGCTGCTACCCATGTTATCACTCGTTCCTCAAAAGACGAGTCTCCTTTAAGCTCTTTTCAATTGACTCGTAAAATATGAAAAGATTGCCGAGTCCTTGGCCTTCCAGCTCGTTAAAGGGACAGGAAGTGCTATCCCTCCTCTAGATTTTAATCTTTTTGGACCTGAGGGATTATTACACAAAAAGATCGAGCGCTTGTTTTATTCGGCTCGTTAAAAGTATCGAAAATTCATCCCTTCTGTATTGTTTTATACTTTTTCGGACTTAAGGGATTAGATGACAAAAAAGGAATTTTGGAGTTTCCTTTACGTTCCTTTTCAGACTCTCTAAAATTGAAAATGACTGAGTTATCTTTGTCGTTAAACTCGTTAAAAAGATTAATAGCGACAAACTTGTCTATAGACGAGAACGAGTTTCACTATCGCTAGGCTCGTTAAAACATAGCGATGGGTTTGCCCGAAGGGAAAATTATAGAACAAGCATATGTTATTCTCCTCAAGCTTGACAAAAATAAAGAGGTACTACTCAGCAATGACTGGGGAAAATTGGGAAGAAAACTCAAAGAAACTTTATTGGTAGCAAGTCGCTATTGAACATGACACTTCCACTCCGTGTCCGAGTCGGGTTGGGTTGTTTCATTCACCAGTCACATCACCATGGTCACGCCATACCATCCACATTTGCGTTTAATGCTACCAATCCATCACATCAGTGTCGCTGATATGTTCAAGAGAAGTCATCCAGAGAAGTCACCTGTGTCTCACCCACTACCATACATTACACTCCGTTCTTTCATGACCGCCACCCTGAACCTTATATCACCAGATCGTTCACCTCCATTAAAATCATTTGCTTCGTTCCATGTCATTGATGTGGGATTCATTAAGGCCCTCCTGTGACGGATCACTTCTTGTCGACATCAGCTCATTATCGAAGAAGTTGATCTAGGAACACCCCATTCAGTACTTTGAAGCTTGCATGCCTCAATGGCAAGTTTCTCACTTCCGGCGACAGGTTTACATTAATGGCCTTCGACCGAAAGATTTTGCATGGTGTTCAACGCCAAGTCCTTTATTCACACCACGTGAATTGTACTACAGTACCTTGAGGATCATTATCATTATCGGTGATTCCTCTCGCGCTTGTTAACAGTTTACATCATTGACTGGTAATCAAGCGATGTCTTTCCATGTTCGACTTCAGAACATTTCTCACATGGATCGACTTGTAATTCGAGTGAAGATCTAGTTTCATCCATCCGGGCTGCGATATATATTCAGGAAAATAAAGACATTAAATGTACATCATTGCTGCACAAATAATCATCCACTCAAAAGGATGATGGCTCTACCAGAATCATCAGTCTACACTCAGACGATTGTCTGTCCTATGTACATGAAAATGAATTTATAAAGCTGAGCATGGGAATGCCCGCCTCAGCTAGATCATGAAAACAGTATGAAGATAATGTATTGTATTGTATCTTATTACAGGTCTCCTCCCAGCATTGAAATAACTTCGGATCCTCATAATAAAGCATTTTACCCGACACCAAAAGGTTAACGGCCTCATACTTTAGGGGGCAACTGTTATAGACATTTTTGTGTCTTACAACTCCAAGCATGAAATGTCCATAAACCAAGGGCTCCTAAGTCCCTAAAAGATTTGTTCTAACCCCTAAAGGAACAAGGTCAACAGATTACAGCTTCTCCTAGAAGTTCTCCACCAGAAATTGCTCAGAATAAGTCAAAACAGGATCATTTCAGCTGCTCCACTGGCTAGGTGCATTGCATTGCACCTAACTACACTGTGAGGGTGAGTTTCATTCCAAAATTCCCTTCTGTGGGGTGCGATGGGCGAGAAATGACAAATGGCAGTGTCATTCCGCGAGGTGGAGAGACAATGGAAGCTTCAAGAATCTTCCCCTGTGACACTTGCCTCACTGAATTCGACCAAGGATGAGTAAGAGGCCTTTAGTCTCCAAGTGGAAGCAAGAACTGACAGAGAGAAGACACTAATCAAATCACAAGCTGACTCATCCTCCTTACAGATATCTATATATGGATCCCTCATCCCAGAGATCCAGGGGGCTGGAATTTTGCATATTGTAAGGAATTGCTGTTGGTTTTTTGAGACAAACATTAGATTGTTGGGTGGTCTATGCTTTGTTTGAGGTGAAGAGGGGCTTCTTTGCTGGGAGGTTGATGCTGGGTCAGGAACCACTGGTTGTAACTCCTCCTGGATCTTTTCTCGTTTATCAATAAAAGCTATTTGAGTTTTCCTCCATGCTTTTGTATCATTGATGCTTGTTACATTTGTATGGTTAACTTAAATCTGATCCTAAGTTGTTTATGAATATAGATCCATGTCTTTGTATAGTGTTCTTCTTCTATGATCTTACAGGTACTTTGTGAAGCTGGGCAAGTAAGGGAGTAGGTAGCTGGAGACTATCAAAGAAGAGAGGGATTGGATCAAAGGATTAGCGCAAGACACATGTTGGTTCTTTCTATTCCTCTCTATCTATAGTTCATGAAGGAAATATAAAAGTAGTTTTTCTCTGTTTGTTTCTAAGGCAGCTGTCACACCTTAGTGGGATAGAGCAGTTCTAAATAGACACTTTTCCCTGTAACACTAAAGATTTCATTATTTTTTCCTTTGCTTCAAAACATATTATTGCTACAGTATTATTATAGAAAAATAATGATGGACATGAGCACCCTATAGCATTTTTCAGTAGAGGATTAAGAGATGCTTCTTAGAAATATAACATCATTGAAAATAAATATTTAACTTTTGATCTGAACTTAAATAGGAATGCACCAAATTACGGATATAACCATAAATACATAAATGTAGCATAAATAACACTTCATTTCATTAATATTAGAATACATAAATATGCTTACAAATAGAATGGAAATAAACTAGCTTGGGTGATGGTAGCTTATCTCTGAGAAGAGATGTGGCAGTTAGATGCCTCTAAACTATTTTATAATGAGGCTCTAAGGCCTATCGATTATTGAGAAATCATGGAAAACCATAAACATCCATAAACCTAACCCTAGGAGATGAAGTGCCAAAACTGTGGGCCCCATTTGGGTAAATTTATCAATTTCCCTGAGTCATAACTTTGGAAAATGATCTCTTCAAAGATATTAAAGAGTAGGTTGAAGAAAATCAACAAGCCCGTTTAGGAATTTTTAAATCTCTCTGTTTTCCCTAAGAACGTTGTTTAGGGCCTCAAAATGGCTCTTGAAGTAAACTTTTACAATTAAGGAAACTGAAAAACGAAAAGAGATAGTGTTTGGGGTCCAAGTGGAATAGGAGGGTGGCCACCAATATCAACCTGGATCATTCATCCCTCCTTAGGAAGCAATGGTCTCCATTGCGTTGAGTGCCTCCATGAGATGGGGAAATATTTCCTGAAGTTGGTCTCTGGTGAGCCAATTGCTTTGGTGCAGGAGTTGGCCAGCTTTGACAGCTGATACAATTGAATCTTTTGATAGTGAGTGTTCTTGATTTGTGTATCCATGATCCAATGAGTTGTGGATTGTTCCATGCAGTGTGGGTTTAGCTCTGCTGGTGTGAGTTTTCCTGCAATCTCAGATGTGTCCAACAATGGCTAAAAGTATGGCTGAAGGCTTCTACCTTAAACACTAGGTGCATACCAAGGAATGGTGGAATGCTGAGCTCTAAGGCATTGTCCCATTCATCCTTGGTGATGGTGTATGGCCCATATCAAAGCGGGAAAAGTTTTCGATGGGTTCCAACAAGGAGCTCCTCATGCAAATGTAACCAAACTTTGTTGCCCAGCTGGAACTTGTGCGACACCTGATGCTGATCATGGCACTACTTGTACTTAGCATTGGCCTTTTCTAATATATCATGAACCTGCTGGTGGCTGTGTTTAATGCGCTCAATTAATTTGCTAACCCTGTCAGCTTCGGACTGGACATGAGCCTAATTTTTCTGAGTAGCTACAAATGGTATGGCCAGATCAATGGGACATAATGGATGAAATCCCAACCCTACCTGAAAGGGGTGGTGGCCCATTGAGCTATGGACAACTCTGTTGTAGTTGTGCTGGAAATAGGGGAGGCTTTCATCCCATGTGGGTGGATGCTTCGAGTTGTACATGCGTAGAATGTGTATGATCATCCCGTTGACGAATTCTGCTTGGCCATAAGTTTGGGGATGGAAAGTTGTGGACTTAGTGAGTTTGGTATCCAACATTAGCTAGAGACTTGACCAAAATTCACTTAGGAATTTGTTGTCTTGATTAGAGACAATGGACTGTGTGATCCCAAAGTGTACCCACACTCACTCAACGAAGATCTTAGCAGTGTCCTCTATTGTGATACTCTTTTTACAGGCCGCCATAATGGCCATCTTAGAGAATCTCTCGACAACCACGAAAACGCACTCGTTCCTGTGCTTATTAGAACGAATGGCCGACATTTAATCCATGGAGATGGATTCCCAAGGTTGACTAGGAGTAGGCAGAGGAGTATATAGGCCTTACTTCTTGATGGTTGGTTTGGCAATGGTGTAGGCAGTGCATGATTTAATGTACCTCCAAATATCTTGATGAAGGTTTGAACAATAAAAATAATTCTGTAGTATTGCCACTATTTTCTCTACTCCGAAATGTATAGCAACCCAAATGTACTGCACCTTCCAAATCATCTTCGCATGCTCACTTGAAGGAACATAGATGTGTGTTGGCTTGATGGACCCTGACCCAAGTTCAATGTTAATTAGCCAAGAAAATCCCTACACTACTGGCCCTTTCGACATCAATCCGCGGAGCATGGACTAAAGTCTCATCCGAAGCAGTATGGGGGGATGTAGGAACCAAGTTTCCACACCCTGAGATAGTTGTGATGTCGTTTTTTCCCCTAACCCTTACTAAGCATAGACTGATAAGCCTTTTAGGGCTTATCAATGTACTTCTCTTGTTTAGATTTGAAACCTTTGCGAAGGTCTGCGATCATCCTTCGTGGACCCTAAATAGGCACTTCAGATGCTTATGCACCTCCGTAATTAATCTTACCTCTGTGTCTACCTAAGTTAGTTTAAGTATTGGTTACTTCAACATGCATTATGATTATCTTCATGTAGATAGATATTCTTACTTGCATTCATATGACAAAGTAAAACAGATAGATATGCGCATCAATATAGCATTAAATCATAAACCTAGTATTCAACATAACATAACTGCATATATTCATAACAAAATTAAAATAGCTCATACAAAGATATCTCCAAAATAATTCTCTCTATTGATGGTTCAGATCTCTAGTATAGGCTCTAACTTCCCTGCGCACACAGCTGCAGGGGTCCACACACTCAGCTGCAGACTTCTACCCTAGGCCTCTACGCACTCAGCTGCAAAGCCTCTTCCTATGCTAAGACTCTTTTCTCTTAGCTCTCACAGACCCATTACATCGATCAATTGTCCAAAAACTTCCTCAGAACTGAACAGCCTTATACTGTTGTAAGACTCCCTTTTTATACATTCCCATGGTCTGCAGACCAAGGGTGGATCTCATTAAGCTGACATAGGCTACCTAAAATAAGGGTGGAAACCCTTTTTTACTATTTACATCTTCACACTCTATGACCACAAAATGTGGAGACTTTACATTATTTATATAAAACTTGGGCTTTTAGCCCCAAAACTGACACTAGGGGACCCATTCCCAACAACCCCCCAACACAAATCTGGTAACTTGCCCCAAGTCACTTGGCCGGTGCAGAGATCTTATAGTGAAGTCCTCCCAACTCCACCTGCACTACTGCAACCTCGGCGGTACATTGCATTTCCACCTGCTTAGCCTGCTCAACCAATTGCTCCATTGCTGGTCCTATGCTATCTACCTGTATTTTATGTTGTGTCGCCTACAAACTAGCCAATTTTCCTTCAATGGAGGTCGTGAGCACATAGGCTTCCTCTAGCCAAGGCCCCAATCTAGCCTTTAGTACTGCCTCCTTGTGTTGAGCTGCGTCCACCTGTTTCTTTAGTCCCTTCACTTCCTGCAACTTCACCAACCTTTGTGTGATGGCAATGGTGCGCGCCATCACTTTGACCTCGTCATACCTATGCTGCAGCTCCCTTGCCTCAGTTTCTAGTCTTTTCAAGTTGGGATCTTCCTGTAGACTGGTAACTACTTGGAGCACCTATTCAAAGAGTGCAGTGCAATCCTTCACTATGGTATTGACAGTTGCAATGACATCTTTGACAATGGTCTCACACTACTCTCTAACTTCTGGTGGAGTCGAGGGTTGGGCCCTCAATTCCAGCTCGGTGTTCTTAAGGTTCAGTTCAAACTGAACCTTAGCTAGCTCTGTTTGTGCCTCACACACACCTACAGTGAGCTTTAGACGCTTGCATCGACTGGTGCATCTTTTGGGATGTTGAGCTTTGAAACAATCCGACATGCCTCAGCCACCATAACTATTGTGTGCTCATTGTTTTATGTGACCTTTTTAAGAAGATCAATCATGAATTATTTTTTGATGAACATCTGTGCATTTTTCACCTTGTGTTCACTTATAACATTCAAGATGCACTGTTCTGTAGCCCACATTTCCACGATCAAACCATCTAGCAGGGTGTGAAGGGCTTCACTTGGAAGCACAACCATGTTTAACCCGACTTCCTTAAGGGCACTCACTGTGGCCCTGTCAGCCTCTGTTTCTACGGTCAATGCTCCATTCGGTAGCACGACAGCCCAGGGATCCACTAAATAGACCATCTCTGCTACATCTAAGGTTCCAGGTGCCAAACTGCTCAATGCCACAATGCCCTGCCCTATAGTGGTCTACATTTGAGTAGCTTGGATTTGCAGCCAACACAGACCCATTTGAATGGTGACCAAGGTGTATTTCTGATGCTGCTTGAACTGTTTCAACGCGGTTGTGTCCCTTACTGTATCACTGATATCATTCAAATAACCCTATGTCAAGGGTCAAGGGATGACTTTCTGGCCTTTGACTTCTTCTTCGGCCTTACTTTCTCTGGCTCCCTTATGCACTTCACCCAGAATGGATTAGTCTTCGGGTCTGCTCCAACTTGTTCTGAGTGTTGCTCCTCCTCCTCTGTCGGTAGAGAAGGCGACTTCTCACTCCTATCAGAGTCACGGTCATCCTCTTCCTCCTCCCCTTCTTCCTGCATTTTGGCGCGTGCTCTGCTTTAGCTCTATCCTTGGCTTCCTTCTTTCGTCTTTTAGCGAATTGCTCCATTTTTAACCTGACCTCTTCCTTCTTTTGCTTCACGGCAGACTTAATAGACCTAACTGATAAGTTGGAGGCCATGTGATATTCTATCAGCCAACTCTCCAGAACCATGGAGATTGCATCATGCATCACCAGGTATGGAATATCATACCATTTTTGTGTGGGGTCCTTCCGTGCTCTTATTGAAACGTAGTGGAAGTTCACCTTGAACTCCACATATTCAGACAACTTCTCAAAGACATTCAGTGAGCACCACATCTTGCGGTTGATTGTGGCACGGATGTTTGATTCCATGAGAATCCAAAATATCTTGCTGTCCTTGACCCTTTGGGGGTCCTTCTTGGCCTAGAGCGAGGCGAACATCACTGCTTCTGGCATCTCCGGTGCAATTGGAGGAAATTGCCTGTCCTCCGTTAAGTCCCACACAACCATTGGAATCGAAAAAAATAGCCATGCATAGTGGAAGGTCTTGCTTTGGTATTGCGCTTCTCTACAGTTTGTGAGGAACTCGCTACAGAGGTAGTGTGCCTAGTTGAATTGTATGCACTCTGAACACTGAGACACTAAAGATACCACCGGTGCTAGCACTTCATCTGTGTGACACTTTCTCATGATTTTCCCCACCAAGATCTGGGTGGCTACCTTAACCATGAGGTCAGTTATGTTGGAGAAGGAGTAGTCGCTCAACTTCTTGGAAAGCTTTAACTTGTCCTTCATTTGCTCAGTGAGGGCAGGCTCACTTGTCTTTCCGCCAAATGCCATGGTCGGATTCAAGCTTGAATGTGGGAGCAAAGTGATCCTATGGATCAGAATGTCAGTGATCAGTATTGGATCTCCTAACCACAGGTACCCATCATGCACCAAGAATAATAGATTCTTGATCACTATCAAAGTTATGGGCGTGCGGTTGTAAGGAGACCCTCATTGTAGGTTCAACAGTCCTACCTTGTCCACCGCTTTTATCCTCTTTCTCATCTCTAGCGCAGTCACACCAGAGTCTTTATAGAAAACGTGGTGCATGAATGTTTCAGTGGCCAAGTGGGGAAAGTGCTCTGTATCTGCCAAATCCTAATCCTCGAGCTTCAAATGGGGGATGCGTGCTAGGCACGGGTCTTCATAGGTGATTTTTTCTGGCAGCAATAGTGTGAAGAGTGTGATTTTGTTCTCATCGATGTCCTTTGGTACCTTCACCTTGCCTCGGCGTGGAGGAACATATGCTGGCAGCTTGGAGATAGGGTCTGCCCCTTCAATGTTAATGTCTTTTGTCCCCATGTCAGGATCTTCCACGCCCATATCGACATCTTTTATGTCCTCATCAGGTTCCAGGTCTACTACCTTGCCCTTCTCCTGTACTGTGGGCTTTTCTTTCTGCGGGTGTTTTCTAGGCGATGCGTGCACTGGCTGTGCCACTTTTTGCTTATCCTTCTTTGGTTTTGGACCCTCTCTAGTCGGCATAGGCCTCAGCCTGGGTGACCTCAGTGATTTGGGAACTTCTGTTGGTACCTCCACACTCGCTACCTTCAGGGTAGCTCCCTCAACTTCCATCGTTTCTCCAACACTTGCAATCTCCACGGATGCCGACATAATGCCAGTTAAGAGCTCCTGAGTTCCATTTGACAATTTCTCAAACACTAGACTTGCTACCAAAGCCTCGAAATAGTCAAGGTTCATGCATGCTTGATAGCTCAACACCTCAATTCTCAAAATGCCAAGTGTTTTTCATTCATCGACCATCTGTATTTTATAGGCAGTTTCAAATTTGAATCCGACCGTTCCCCCCAAACTCTATCCATAAATGCGAGCGTGGCGGAAGATTTTCAAAGACCTTGCTCTTAAATTCTGACTTAATTGCTACCCCCTCACTCTATTTAGTCATTTTCCCACTGTCAAGTCATGAACAATAACCATAACGATCACTTTCCAGCTACCCTGTGTGGTCTCTCCTTCAATAGCGCAACTCCCCTCACGCTTCTGCTGACACTGTGACAATCCTCCATTCCGTGTAGTACCCCAACCGTGTAGCTCTATAATTCAGGAAGTGTTTAGTTTATAGTCCCGTGCCTCCTTTCAGCTGCATGGAGTGCTAAGATTGTGCTTCCACCATATAGTCATCTGGTTGGATCCTCGATGTATGGCTTCAATCGACTACCATTGACCTTCCCTGGGAATGGCTCTCCATTCAACTTTACCAACCAAATTGCTCCACCATCGGTAATCTCCTTGATGACATAGGGCCCTAGCCAATGCATCCAAAATTTTCTTAGAAATTTATCAAACTTGCTCTTATATAATAACAATAAATCATTTACCTTGAAGGTGCACAGTTTGATGTGTCGATCGTGCAATGCCTTTTCACGCTCCTTTTGAACTTGACGATGGAATCCAGCCAAAAACCTATCCTCTTCCAATTCTGTCAGCTGTGCAAGCCTTTCTTGCATGGCTCCACGATCCACCATTCTAGTGAATGCTACTATGCGAAGACTAGGTACAATGTATTCCATTCGCATCACAACTTCAACACCATAAACCAAACTAAAAGGTGTTTGTCCAGTCAGCGTCTTACAAGTTGTTTTGTAATCCCATACCACCGCTCGTATGCACACATCCCAGTCATTTCTTTGTGCATTGAAAACCTTTGTTAGCACATTCTCCAGTATCTTATTAAACAATTTTACCACGCCATTAGTTCGCGGGTGATATGGCGTACTCTTCTGATGGTAAACATGAAATTCCTCCGTTCATGCACTGATTGTTTCATTAAGAAAATGTGTACTGCGATCGCTCATTAAAATTTTCGGACAACCAAACCTTGTCAGCACGTACTCAAAGATGAATTTTGTTGTTGTTGTGCTTGTACAGTCCTTCACAGGCTACGCCTTCACCCATCTGGTTAAATACTTAGTCGCGGTGATGATGTACTGCGCACCCGTCTTCTTTCCTAGAGGCTGAATTGGTCCCACAAAGTCAATCGCCCACTTTTTGAATGGCTGTAATGATATTTGTAGATTCAGAGGTAGCTCATCCCTCTACGATGGTCTACCAGTCCTTTGGCATGCATTGCATGCCCTACAATACGCTTTTGAATCTTTATGCAGTGTCAGCCACCACAACCTAGTGCATAGAGTCTTCTGCATTATTTCTTTTCCTGCATAATGTCCTCCTGCGACTCCTCCATGCGCCTCAACGAGGATGTTGTTTCATTCCAATTCTGGCACATAACAACACAACATTTCATTTGATCCCATTTTATACAAGTGCCCTGCAATGACAGAAAATTCTACCGCACACACCACCAATTCCTTCTTTTGTTGGCTAGTATATCCCTCTGGATCCGTTCCCGTCGTTAGGAAGTGTATAATATCTTCAAAGTGACTATCCGCGATGTGCACTGCAAAGAGATGCATGTCAAGTAGTCCTTCCTCCAAATTAGTATGCTCCTCTCTTGTTTTAATGCACGACAGATGATCCTATCTGACATTCAATAATCCTGGTTTCACAATAACTTCAAAATCATATTCTTGAAAGAACAACAGCCATCTGCATATTCCCCCCCCCCAACATAGGCTTGTTCACCAAGTACTTCAATGCAAAATGGTCTATATACATCTTGAAATGTCCGCCTAGCAACTAGTGTCTGAACTTCTGGAGTGCGTATACCATAGCGAGACCCTTGCACTATGTTGTTGAGTAATTCTTCTTAGCTTTAGATAGTTTCCTACTTGTGAATGCTATAGGATGACTCAATTCTCCCTCACTAGCCTGTGTCAGTATTGATCCCAGCGTAATATAGGATGCATCCACATGCATAGGAAATTCCTTCTTCCAATCTGGGAAGACGAGGATTGGTGACCATTTTTTCTTTTAGTACATCCAAGCTCTTCTGACATTCATCATTCCAGTAGAATGTAGCATCCTTTTTTAACGGTTTCCCCATCACCGCGGTGATGTGGGCATATATTTTGATGAACTTTCTATAGTACCCTGTATACCCTAACGTTGCGCACATCTGTTTCACACTTATTGGTGCCTCCAAATTGATTATAACCACGATCTTCGCAGTGTCTACCATCAACCCTTGTTTGCATACCATGTGACCTAGCAAGATCCCAAAAGGGACATAGAACAAAAATTTCTTTAGATTGAGTGTGATTTGGTACCTCCAGTATGTATTTAGCATCAAGCTGAGACTTGATACGTGGCGCTTTACAATTCCAAACACTTTCCAATCGTCAAAGTATACCTCCAGAAATTTGTGAATGAAATCTTTGAACACTGCGATGACTACACATGGTAAGATGGTTGACGCATTCTTTAGCCGTAAAGGCATCGCAGTATACTGGAAGCATCCCCATTCTGTTGCGAAGGCCATCTTACTTCTATGCTCCAACGCGATCTTGATGTGATGGTACCTTGAGAATCCATCCGTAAACGAATATGCTTCTTGGCTGCCAACATTATCTAGCACCTCATCGGTGAACGAAGTTAGGAAGGGATCTGTTGAAGCCCCGAAAATCGGGTCGACAACAAGGGGGATACCCGCCCAGTCCGGACCTTGGTTGGCAGCTCCTTATCCGTTTGGTATAGCGGGTCCGACTGGGGATAATGGGACTAGTTTCCCAATCTACGAGTGTGTGTGTGTGTAGAATTTGATGTTGTTGATCTAACAGTTCCTATTTAAGATATTCTAATTCTAACTTTAATCTAATGCTATGCTATTGTAATCTAATAAACAACACATCTAAGTCTATACTAACCCGGGATGTAATTCTTCTATTATACGATCTAAAGAGATTTCAAATAACAGCTAGTAATAAATATCATTCAGCGATTATAAGAAAAAGAATCAATAAAGATGAACCACTTCGCATAAAAAGTTAGACGAAACAGTTATGAAAAACATATCGCATAATGAGCTATTCATACATTAAGCATAAATAAATAGCTATCACCGTACAAAAGTGCCAAATGATAACTCAGGCATTCATGCAATAATACATAAACAACTAAAAACTGTATATCACTTTAACATATAAGAAGAAATGGTCAAGAGATAAAAGTACCATTTATGACTAGTCCTACTCATAAGCTTCAAGCGACAATGATTTATCTCTCCTTGATCTTACATCCACTAAGAGTACAAAAGTGCAACATCAGTAGCAGATATCAAATGCAAACATCAACAAATCTTGATCCATTCATTCACCAAAACCTCCTCTGAGGGTGCAAAAGTGCATGTTCTGAGGACAAGTTTTTGATAAATTTTTGGACCCTTCTCTAAATGCATGACAAGGGTTTAAATACTACTAACTAAATAACTTAATTACACAGATTCAGGATACGGTTTAAATGACCGCCCTTTTTCTAAGCAAAACTATTTAAAAAAAAAATAAATCTAATATCTAACTATTTCTGCATTTGCTCCTTAATGTTGCAAGCATTTAGTATTTGCCTAGGTAGAGTCGGCTGACTATATTCCACTTTTGGTTGAGCTAAGAAAACAGAAATGGTAAGAGCTGGCACCATCTTTTCAGCGACATTGATGATATACTCAAGAGTCATCCTCTGACTATGTGGAATTACTGCGTATGCCCAGTAATAATCCAAGTTCAACTTGGTTAACCCTTGAATTGCTTCTGCCTTTTTCTCTAGCTTTCTATTTCCAGTTTGTTTTTTACCATTGCTTTCTTGCATTTTTCGGGCTTACAAGTGGCTGAGCAGTTAGAGGCTTTTCTTCTCGAACAATTTTCTCAGCGATGCACGATTAGCGCTAGGTGCTAATCTTGCATCAGAAACTGCCTCCGTTCCTTGATCCGGGCTTCTCTGATGTGTTTTCTCCTTTAGCGCCTTTTTCTTCCCCGGGTATAAGCTTCAAAATTTGTAAAAATACTGCTTTCGTGAGCTCTTGACCTTGAGCGTTAAACTGCCTGTCGATATCAGCATCGTTCAATACTCATTCAACCATGGTTGTAAATGAAAGATCTGTAATGGATGGCTTAGCAGCGTTCTGTGAATCTGCGGCTCTGTTTCATGCGGGCGTCTTTTCTCTGTCTCTGAACATTGGAGTTTTACCCTTTTTCCTCATAGCTTCCTGCACATTGCTTTGTGTATCTTTCGTTTTTTGTTCCTGCAGTTTACAAGTGAGGAGAGAGTAATGATAATAAAAATCGACAGGAAAGCTTTAAATGCTATGGATATGCAAAAACACGCCACCTGACATGAACTGGCTCTTCGAACAACACAACCATATTTCCTAACAACTGGCATATAATTCATTAATTATCATTAAAGCGTGTATCCAGTTCTTGGTTTATGGAAAACTTTTCTTGAATATTGAGCCAGGGAAATTTGCGATGGAATTTTTCCGCGATATGCATCGCAGTATCGCATTTCGTTGTATCGCATTATCACAATATCATCCTGTTATGCTATCGTAAGGTTGCTTTATCGCGCTATCGCAAGATCACGGAATGCAGTATCGAAGTATCACAAAATCGCAGATCGCTGTAATCGTTAAATCGTTATGTGTTTTTCATGCAATTTTGCGATATGCGATATGTGATATCGCATATCAACGATTTAAGGTTTTCCAATGTGAGTGTTTATTAATGCATGCGATGCAATGGAGTTCGTGTTGCAATCTCGCAGTTTATCATTTTTACTCATAAGGAAATGTCCTATCATTCTTTGCGCGATGCGATGTTTTTTAAGGAGTAAAATACATGAGCCTTAATTGATTTTTTGAATTTTTTGTAAGGGTCCCCTCTTACCTAGTGTTATTGCTAATACTAAATAAATAGGGGGGTTGTTGGTGGCCACAACAGCGTCATGCACACATATGTCATTCAACTTCCTGAGATCTATGCATATCCATATCTCATCCTTCTGTTTCTTGTCCTGAACTACTATTGGGCTTACCCAATCAAACTCTTCGATTGGTTCAATGATGCCTGTTGTAAGAATTTTATCCAACTCTAAGCGGACCCTTTATTTATACTTCGGATTGAGACAGTAAAGTGTTTTCTTAACTAGCTTCGCATCCGGTTTTATAGTGATATTCATGACACCCAAGTCGCCTATTATCCCTTTCAGATCCAGAAACTTTCTAGGGAAGAGATCCTGATATTCGCGGAGCAATTCGATGACCTTATCTACTGTTGTGTCATCCCAGTTGTCCCCAATCTTTGAAAACTTTAGCTCTGCCCGTGTTCCAATGTTCACTTGTCTAGTTATGAGCTTCTTGGTGATGTCTAGATTCTCTAGTTATGGTCCTTCAACTTTGTGGTGACCTTCAGTCTCTAGAATATTAATCCTCCTCGGGCCTTCATCTTCTTCTTTTGATTTCACATTGTAGAACTCTAGTCCATGGCTTAGCCGGTTAGTCCAATCAGGTTGAATCAAATCTAGAGGATCCTACAGTATCTTGAAGATCATTCCCTTGACCTCATGCAATGCTTCATCAATACATTCAAACCCATACTCAAAGATGAACGTCATAAAAAATCCTTGGCGCGAAACATCTCATTCTTCAGTGCCATGGTGAAGCTCTGCCTACAAGTACCAATTCATCGGTATAAAATCCAAGGTATGACAAAATAGATGTACCCACTCTAGCTGAGGCTCCGCTCCATACACTTCAGTCCATTTGGCCAAATGGTCGCGCGGGTCATTCCTCCCATCATATTTTTCTATTAGCCACACTTGTGGGTGACCAAACTGCACTCTCATCATTTTTCTATACGTGCACTAATCATAAAAAATGTCCTTGTGCATGCCCCACCATCGCACAATGCCCAGTCTAGGGCCTGGAAGCGATGCTTCTCTGGCACTTCTCTCTTGAATGCATCTCAAAATTTATCAACATCAGTTAAACCATCATAGTAAGGTAGATTTCTTATCTCTGATGATACACAACGCAACAACTTAGTCATCATATTACAACGCAATGTAGATACTTCATGCAGTCGATTCTGCCAGTGCTCCAACTCTTCGTCTGAATTTGATGTGCAAGAAGTTTCATGGTCCCATGCATTATGCCCATCTGCTATCAGATTCACCCAATCTTGATCTCACGTCGTTATCTTATAAATTTGGTCCAAATCGTCATCACTTTCATAATCATGGACCAGTTCAGTATAGCGTAGTCCTTCTGCAGGGTCCAGGGGCACCACTACGTGGAGCGATTTCTTCTCAAATATCATCTTCCACTTCTTCAAATTGATTACCCCATTCATGTCATTGGTCCAATCGATCCCAAGAAGTGCGGGGTAGGGATTGTTGTCATCCACAATCTCTATTACTTCAAAATTAGTTAGTGTGCTCGCACCTTCAATATCAACCGTTACTCCCTACAACATCCCCATGGGGATGATTTTTTTTTGATTCGCCATCCTTAAGTCAATAAGAGATGACTATAGTGTAGGTCACCCCATTCGCTCCCATGTCTATTTCAGCAAAACATTTGCGTCTGATCCCGAATCTAGAATAACTTGATCCATATCATAGTTTCCTATCTGCGCAGTAAGCCTCATCTCCCTCCCCGTTCTCGGCTTATGCCTGCCAATCTTCCTGACTAAGTGCGGTCCATTAGTAGTGTTTTCCTTCCCAACACAACTATTGATTAACTCCTACAGTCCCTTCACAACCTTGCTATCGCGCAACAGCTTCATATAGGTTTCTGAGAAAGTAGTAATCATGGATGGGTCCATTTCTTCAGCCGGCTTCTCCTGACTTCCTGAGGTAGAGGCCTTAGAGAAGCTTTTCTTCACTTTCATAAATGTTTCTCTTGCACATTCTAGACCAAATTAGGTCTCCTTTTTTGCCGCTTTACAGACCCACTCACCTTCTTCAAGCTACTTCCCGTTATCTTCACCAGTTGTTGCTCCACTCCGCAGCACAATATTTACCTTAGGATCTTCCAGGATCAGCCCTCATCATCTGTAGGTTCTGAGTCAGTTGCTGAGGTTGTGCCCCCTTTTTGCCTATCTTAGCTAACAATATAGGGAAATCCTACATCGTGTGGTCAAACCTAGTACAATAGTGGCATGATAGACGTGTTGGATTCGAGCAGTCTTGTGCATAGTGTCCTGGTCCCCCACAGTTGTAAAAAATGACCTGTCCTCGACCTCTACCAGGTCCTCCACCTTGGCCTCGTCTGCGCCCTTGATACTCACCATGCACTCCCCTAGCTCCTTGGTCTAGAGGCCTGGTTTCGTCATGCACCCTATATGCAGGCATTCTATCCATCATAAATTCGTAACTATGGCAATTGCGCTCACCATGACCCATCGATTGATAAAAGTTGTCGAAGAGCTATTGCATTGTCTGTATGAATTTTTACAACAAATGGAAATTGATTGTCGCATGTTTTCCAGCTACCTAACAGATAGCACACCATAGCGTGGGTCCTGTATTTGGCCCTGATGGATCTTTAGGCCTCAGAGGCATTGGTCCCTGTTATGAAACTAGCTCACAAAAAGATAGAAAAGATAGATCAACGCCTTAGAATTCAGCCTCTTCGAGGGGGCAACCTCCTTTACATTACATAAATGAGAAATTCTTGGATGATGCAAATGACAAAACCTCCTTTCTATATATAGGAGTCTAAGGAGTCACAATATAACCAAGCCGACCTAACATTAATAATATAAAGCCACAAAAATAACGATAGAGGGATTCTATGGGGCATAATAATAACAATATGGGCACAATAGCGGCACAACAATATTAATAAGGGATACAACTACAATACTAATGGGGTAGTCACTAGTATTATAGGGACCTAACATGCCCCTCTCCTTCAAAAAGGTGTTGTCTTCAATGCTTGAGTAGTTCTAGATGCTTCTGTATAAAAGTCTCATCCTCCCATGTGGAATCTTCAGTGGATAAGTTCTTCCACTTGATGAGATACTCTGAAATTGATTGATTTCGTGGTTGTCGAGTTCTTGCTTCTGTGACTACTTCTGGTTCCAATATATTTTTCCTTCCTCGTCAAGTTCTGGCAATATTGTTTGAACTGGGAACTTGTTGCCTATAACCTTCTTTAAGCATGAAACATGGAAAGCTGGGTACACTCGAGAAGTTGCAGGAAGCTCCAATATGTATGCCATAGTACCAATCTTTTGCAACACCTTGTACGGACCATAATAATTTGGTGATAATTCATTATCCTTCTTTGCTTGCTTGAGGGACATTTGTTTATATGTTTGTAGCCATAGGAATACCCAAATCACCTACATCAAAACTTCTTTTGCTACGATGTTGATCTACCTATTCTTCCATTCGATTCTGTGCCAATATGAGGTTATCCTTTATGAGTTGGAGGACTTGTTGTTGATGTTCGATGTGATGTTCCACTGCTTGAACCTTAGAATTTTCTCTTAAATATGATGTGATGGATGGTGGCCGATATCCATAAAGTGCTATAAATGGGGTCATTTTTTTTGCTGTATGGAAGGAAATGTTATACCACCATTCAGCCAGAGGCAACCATTTGACCCATTGTGTCTGTTTATCAGATACAAAGCAATGAAGATATCCTTCCAAACATTTGTTTACTATCTTAGTTTGCCGATAAGATTGAGGATGATAAGATGATCTATGAGCTAACTGAGTACCAAGACAAGAAAATAATTTTGTCCAAAAATTTCCTGTCAAAATGGGATCTCTGTCACTTACAATAATCCTTGGGTTTCCATGTAGCTTTTGAATTGTTTCCATAAATGCAATAGAAACTGTACTGGCTTTAAATGGATGTGATAATGCACAAAAGTGTGCATACTTGGTAAGTCTGTCAACTACCACCATGATGACACTCTTTCCCTCCGACTTGGGTAAACCTGTGATAAAATCCATTGAAACCTCCTCCCAACATTGGCTTGGAATGGATAAAGGTTGTAATAGACCCGGGGTCTTAATTATTTCAACTTTATTTTGTTGGCAAACCAAAAATTCCACCACAAACTTTTGAATATCCGATTTAAGGCCATCCCAAAAAAATTCCTTCTTAACCCTGTGGTAATTTTTTAAAAATCCTGAGTGCCCTCCTAAGGGAGAAGTGTGCAATTCCATAAGAATCTTTTGTTTGAATTGGGAATTCTTACAGAGGTATAAGCGATCTTTGTACCATAACAAATCATTTTGCCAGCTAAATGTATCAGATGTACTGGAATCTTGTTGTAACTTTCGAATAAGTGCCCACACTTCTTCATCATTCTTCCATTCCTCCCTTGCTTCATTTATCCAATCTTGTTGGATAATAGAAATGGCGCACAACAATGCTTCCATATCCTCATCCTTTCTTGAGAGTGCATCTGCCACCACATTTTTCTTCCCTTTTTTGTAGATGATTTCAAAGTCATAACCCAACATCTTTGTAACCCACTTTTGTTGCTCTTCAGAGGATAATATTTGTTCTAAAAAGTATTTAAGGCTATCATGATCTGGTTTTACCTTGAAGTGTCTTCCCATTAGGTAGGGTTGCCATTTCTTAAGTGCATGTAGTATTTCCAACATTTCCTTCTCATTATTATCTTTGTGTAAAAACTTTCCCTTGATTGGACGACTTTCAAAAGCAATGGGTCTTTCATATTGCATTAAAACAGCACCAATTCCATTTCCTGAAGCATCACATTCCATAATAAAGGTTTTTGTGAAGTTTGGTGTAGCTAAGACTTGTGCTTGGCACATTTCCTCTTTAAGATGTTCGAAGGCCTTTGTTGCTTCCGGAGTCCATGAAAATGCATCTTTCTTCAATAATGTTGTTATAGGTGCTGCTATTCTCCAATAATTCTTAACAAACTTGAGATAATACCCTGTCAACCTGAGAAATCCTCACAGATGCTTTATGGATGTGGGGATTTTCCATTCCTTAATGGCTTTAATTTTGCTAGGGTCTACCTTAACTCCTTCATGAGATACAATATGACCTAGATATTCCACCTCTTGTACTCCAAAGAAACATTTGGATCTTTTTTCATATAATTGTTTCTCCTCCAATAGTTGTAGCACCCTATCAACATGTTCAACATGATCCTTCCAAGACTTGCTGTAGATTAGTATATCATCAAAAAATACTAACACAAATTCTCTAAGGAAGGGTTTGAAAATGGAATTCATCAAACCTTAAAATGTAGAAGGTGCATTGGTAAGGCAAAAAGGCATGACCAAAAATTCATAATGACCCTCATGAGTTATAAATGTTGTTTTCAGAATGTCTTCAATCTTCATTTTGATTTGATGATATCCTGAACGAAGATCCAACTTGGCGAAGTAAATTGATCCATGCAATTCATCCAATAATTCATCAATGAGCAGAATGGGAAACTTATCTTTAATAGTGAGCTTATTGAGCTCCCTATAATCCAGACACATGCGCCATGATCCATCCTTCTTGTGCACCAATACTACTGGAATAGAGAAAGAATTTTGACTAGGTTGAATTATACCAACCTCTAGCATTTCTGCAACCATACGCTCAATTTCGCTCTTTTGGGCATAGGGATATTTGTACGGCCTGATGTTTGGAGGGACACTTCCTGGAATCAGATGAATAGCATGATCATGATCACGAATAGGTGGGAGACCTTTGTAAATCTCAAATACCTTGGAATGATTGTCCAAGACTTTTTGGAGATCTAGAGAAATATATGATTTCGATGTGGAAACATCTAGCGAACATAATTGTGCAATTACACCTTTTTGTTCCTTTTTTAGAAGCTTTGTCATACCGTTAGAGCTGATTATCTTTCCCAATTTCCCTGCAATACCCCTTAATTCAACTTCCTTTCCTTCTGTAGAAAATTTCATGAAAAGTTCTTAAAAATTAAAAGCTATTGTACACAAGGATTGTAGCCATTGGATTCCTAGTACAACATCAGCACCTCCCATTGGAATGGAAAGCATTGGGCTAGTCAATAGATATTCTCCCATGGATAGCTTGATATTATGGTACTTTCCAGAGCAATTTATCGTTCCTCCATTTGTAACCATCACTTGACACTCTAGTGCTGGATATAGGAAGCAATTCAATTCTTTTGATATCTTACAATGAATAAAATTGTGGGTTCTTCCTGAATCAATCAACACTATTACCTTTTTCTTCTTGATTTGTCCTTCTATCTTGATGGTTTGAGGAGTGGTAATTCCAGCCAATGCATTACAAGATATGGTCAGATTCATTTCTTATTTATATAGGCTTTGTTCCTGGAGTATATCCTCTTCTTTTGACCTTTCTTGCTCCTTTTCTTCTTCCTCTTCACAATCTATGTAGAATAATTTCTTCTCAGCACACTTATGACCTTTAGTGTATTTGCTATCACAACTGTAACAAAGCCCTTTTGCTCTTTTTTCTTCCAATTGTTGTGGTGTCAACCTTATAGGTTGGGGAATACTAGGGGAAAAAACACTTCCATCTTTATAGTTGTGAGTGGTATGCTTCCTGGATGCCATAATTTTGCTTTCCATTTTTCTTGCTAACCTGAATGCCTTCTCTAATGAATCCAGTTCCCAAAGGCGAACATCATGTTGGATATTATCCTTTAAATTCCCTATGAAAACATCAATCCTATGCTCCTCCAGAATATTTTTTTACCCTTATGTTCAATTTTTGGAACTCCTCAATATGCTCCATTATTGAACCCTTTTGTTTGAGACTTATCAATTGGCTAAAAAAAGTGTTGCTTTTTGTATCCTCATAATGTGTTGTCAATTCTTCCGTAAAAATTGCCCAAGTGATAATTTGTTTACGAGAGCAAAGCCATTGATACCATACAAACTGATTTGGTTCCAAATATAAAGTTGCAATACGTACCTTTTGTGTGTTTTGCACATTACTAAGATCGAAAAATTGTTCCATCTGTAATATCCATTTTGCGGGATCCTTGCCATCAAACTTCCTCATATCAATTTTTGGAATATGGTGGGTCTCCAGTCCAACATTAGAGTCTATGAAATCATGATTAACATTTCTTTTGTTCTCATCATGAGTTTCCTTTCCTACCTTTTCAATATTAGTAAGCATTTCTTGTAGAAACTTTGTCTTCAAATCTGTCTTCAAATCTTCCATGCTTGTCTTCAAATTAGCTTCCACGTCATTCATCTTAGCTTCTACACCTTTATTTAAACAATCCATATTAGCTTCTACACCTTTCTTTAATCCATCCATCTTAGCTTCTACATCTTTCTTTAAACCATCCATCTTAGATTCTGTTACTTTTTGTGCAAGTGACACTTGTTGCACTTGGTCTCGTAATTTTGTTATATCATGTTGCATTCCTTCCTCTTCTTCATGAGTCATGCTAGAGCTTTCAGGTTGCTTACAAGGTGTTTGCATTTTCTTTCCTCGGGGCATCAATTACCAATAATAATTCTTTACTATGCCCTTTGAATTCCTTCAAACTAATTTTTCAAACCAAGCTTATGAAAAAATTTAAAAAGACTACACACTTTTTTGCACTTTGTAGGAGCTTGATATTGAATCTGATGTATCTCTGTAATTTTGGATCATCTAGTTCTAAAATTGTGATCTACAGTAGCCCTCCGTGTCCTCTTTCCAATGCCACCAGTCTGATCCAAATTGGATTCTCGAGGGAAGAGTTATGCCAAATCTCCCACAGTGACCTGATTATAGAATAATTCAGTAGAGCGAACTTGTACGATGTGTTGTGAGTCACTGTTTTGACCTTTGGCTCTGAAAAATATATAAAAGAAACTATAGTTTTTCTTCTTTCTGAAGCTTCTTACGAAACTTCAATCCGATGCTCAGGGAGAAAGTTATGATGATTTTCCCCAGGTCACTTGTTTGGAATGTAATTCAGGAGTCTGCAAAAAGACCAACTTCCTTAGATGATATCTCTGCCAATATAGTGTGAAAAACTATGAAATTCAGACCCAAGGTTCAGTGTGATTTCATCTCAAATGGGTTTTTTTTTAGCTTCTGAGACATCGCAAAAAAAAAGTTATAGCGAAAATTCCATGATGACCTATTTGGAGCAGCGAAACCCTAGAATCCAAAGCTCTGATACCAAATGTTATGAAACCAGCTCACAAAAAGATAGAAATGATAGATCAACGCCTTAGAGTTCAGCCTCTTCGAGGGGGCAGCCTCCTTTACATTACATAAATGAACAATTCTTGGATGATAAAAATGACAAAACCTCCTTTCTATATATAAGAGTCTAAGGAGTCACAATATAACCCAGCCGACCTAACAATAATAATATAAAGCCACAAAAATAACAATAGAGGGATTCTATGGGGCACAATAATAACAATATCAGCACAATAGGGGCACAACAATATTAATAAGGGATAAAATTACAATACTAATGGGGTAATCACTAGTATTATAGGGACCTAACAGTCCCCCTGCTACAAAATAATTGGCAAACACTGGACAATGATATTTGTCATGCCCCTATCTTTTGCACTTTAGGCACCAAACTTCTTCGCGCACCTTGGGCTGAGTTATTATATCTTTCTTCAGAGTCTGCATTTCTAGGCAAATTTTCTGCAACTGCCCATGAATCTGCTGAACCCATAGATTAACATCTTGCATCGGTGTTTCATATAAACTCATCGCAATTTCTAGAGCTTCCTCCCAGGTCCCAATATTTTCTTGCGATAGAGCAACCCTTAGATGAGGCAGGACCAAAGCCACAAACCATTTGTGGTGTTGTCCATCAGTCAGATTCATGTTAGCCTCGCGGATCATACACTTCAATCTTTGATCCAGTTCCCAGGGAGTCTCACCAGGCTTCATCATGATCTCTTTGAATCCCATAATTGAATGCGCTTCCGATTTAGGTCTATTGAATTCCTTGTTCAGCATAGTCTAGATATCTACCAACATGTATGTCAGGTTATTAGTGCAATACTTGATGTACAATGTTACTGCACGATCTTGCAAAGCACTAATCAACGTTGATTTCTACATTTGATCATCAGTGATACCTTGAGGTTCCCATACAGCCTTCGTGACTAACCAAAACTGGTCTGGATCTTCATTTCCCATGCCCTTGAACACAGGTAGCTTTACTGAGTTCGCCATATTAAATGATGGCGGAGGTGGGGGTGGTGTAGGCGAAGCTGTATGTGGAGGAGGTGAAGATGGAGGTGGTGTGGGTGGATGGGGTATTCGCAGGAAGCCTTGCTTTATTAACTGAACAACGCTCTGTGGAGATGCCTGTGCTGCTTCCTCGTCATCACTCAGAGGAGGTTCAATTAGCGGGCTATATTCAAGGTCTGTTTTCCCCTTGTTCTTGAATGTCCTTCCACTTTGCGTAGCCCTAAACATCAAGGTAGCTGCAAAACCCGCTTTTCACACAAGATCATCTTAATCCAGGTATTTAACGATTTTAAATACTTACCTCGCGGCCCTTTGAAGAAGTGGCGCTCTGCTTCATTGTAGCTAACCAAGGTATCGACCACAAACTCTATCACAAACCCTCCTATGATACGATCGAGCTAATGATCGACAATGCACATGATCTTATCTTCAGAGGCTTCTAATCTCTACACTAACTCTGGGGTCTAGACTATTGGACCATCAAGCCTCCACCTTCCTTAGTCATCTACCAGCTTCGCAATCCACTCGTACAATTTGATCGGGAAGGAACAGAAGAATATCTCATGTATCTTTGTGTACATGTATCTATCCAGCCACTGCTCTTTCATCAATCGCAGGTTTCGGTTCTCTTGCACCACGAATTCATGGATCTTTCTATCCAACTAATCTTTGATCTCCTTCTTAGTTGGATTCTAGTGATGCTACATCACACATCTCATTATTCAAATCCTAGTCCTGGCAACAGAACCATTTGTTGGCTTGATGGGCCCTGATCCAGGTTTAGCATTAATTAGCCAAGAAAATCCCTACACTACTGGTCCTTTCGGCATCAATCCACGGAGTGCAGATTGAAGTCTCACCCGAAGTAGTATGGGGGGATGTAGGAACCAAGTTTCTGCACCCTGAGAGAGTTGTGATGTCATTTTATACCCTAACCCTTCCTTCACGCAGATCGATAAGCCTTTTAGGGCTTATTAATGTACTTCTCTTGTTCGGCTTCGAAACCTTCATGAAGGTCTATAGTCGTCCTTTTTGGACCCTAAACAGGCAATTCAAATGCTTACGTGCCCCCGTAATTACTCTTACTTCTGTGTCTACCCAGGTTAGTTTAAGTATTGGTTACTTCAACATGCATTATGATTATCTTCGCGTAAATAGATATTCTTACTTGCATTCATATGACAAACTAAAACACATAGATTAGCACATCAATATAGCATTAAATCATAAACCCAGTGTTCAACATAACATAACCGCATACATTCATAATAGAAGTAAAATATCTCATACATAGATATCTCCATAATAATTCTCTTTATTGATGGTTCAAACCTCCAGTACAGGCTCTAACTTCCCTGTGCACACAGCTGCAGGGGTCTGCGGGTTTAGCTGTGCATTATACCCTAGGCCTTTGCACACTCAGCTGCAGAGCCTCTTCCTACACTAAGACTCTTTTCTCTTAGCTCTCACAAACCCATTACATCGATCAATTGACCAAAAACTTCCTCAGAACTAAACTATCCTAGACTCTTCTAAGGCTCCCTTTTTATACATTCCCATGGTTTGTGGACCAAGGGTGGATCTCATCAAGCCAACACAAGCTACCTAAACTAAGGGTGGAAACCCTTTCTGACTGTTTACATCTTTACGCTCTGTGACAAAAAAATGCGGATACTTAACATTCTTTATGCAAAACTTGGGCTTTTAGCCCCAAAACTGACCCTAGGGGACTTGTTCCCAACAATGTGTCCTATGTGGCATGAAAATGCATCTTGGAGGTGAGATTTTGGAACTTATTTACCTTCTAGGAGTGTCTCATATGCATTGGTGAATTTGGGATTGCTCTCATAAAGATGCGGCCACCACAAAGTGTCGTTCCCAAAGGAGTCGAGCATAGTGATCAACGCCATGAATTGTGGTCGATTGAGGCAGTCTGCAACATTATTGGTGCTGCTCTTGTTGTACTTAATTTTCAGATGGAATTGTTTTAGGTATGTAGACCATTTCTAATGGAAATTGTTCTTCAACTTCCCTTGTGTCTGTATGAACTGCAAGGGTCGGTGATCTGTGTGGATCACTGTTTCCTTTCCCATAATGTAATGCTTCCATTGATGACAATTCTACACAATGGAATACATTTTTTTGTTGTAAGTGGGATACTTTCAAACTGTGTCTGAAAGTGTCTCATTGTGGTAAGCTACTGGATTCTCCTGTTGAGTAAGAACTGCACCAATAGCATAGTCGAAGGTGACTCTCTTAATCTCAAATGGTTTCTGCAGGTATGGTAATGTCAACACAGGTGCAGAGTAGAGGTGATGCTTCAACTCGGTAAACACCTTCTATTGGGTTTTGGATAAAAAAAAAATATTTCACTTTGCCCTTGGTGATTTTACTTAAAGGACAGGTGATATGAGAGAAGCCCAACATGAGCTTGTGGTAGAAATTGGCAAGACCCAAAAATATTCGAAACTCTGTTAGAGTTGTTGGGGCTAGCCAATCTTGAATGACTTGTATCTTGGCTCGGTCCACACGCACATCCTTCTCATCAATGATGTACCCCAGATATTGAACCTGAGTCATGTCAAAAGTGCTTTTCTCTAAATTAGCACAAAACTTGTGTTGTCGTAGGGTTTGAAGGACCTATCAAATATGGTGGAGGTGCTCTTCCCATATTTGGTTGAAGATCAAGATGTCATCTAATTACACCACCATGAGTGGATTGGTGAAGGTTCGTAATATTTCATCCATCATTCTCATGAAGGTTGTGGGGGAATTTGCCAACCTGAAAGGCATGACCAACCATTCGAAAAGGCCCTCCTTGGATTTGAAGTTAGTCTTCCACACATCGGATGATTCGATAGGCACCAGGTGATAACCAGACTTCAATTCAATCTTGTTGAAATATTTGGCCCCCTTGAGCTGGTCCAGAAGGTCATCAATCTGTGGGATTGGGTACCTTTTCTGGATAGTGATCCTATTCAAAACCCGATAGTCAATACAATGTCTCCATGTCCTATCCTTCTTCTGTACCAATATAATCAGGCTCCCACAGAGTGATGAGCTTGGCCTGATGTGCCCTTTCTCCAACAAATCTTGAATTTGCCTCTTAATCTCACCGTTCTCCAGAACAAAGTGTCAATAGATCATTCCATTGGGTAGCGGGGCACCTGGGGTTATATCGATGGAGTGCTTGAACTGACAGTGCATAGGTACCCCTGTAGGTGAGGTAGAAATGTCCTTATACTCCTCCATGACCTTGTCCATTTGCTACTGCTGTGTAGAGGATCCATTTCTGGAAGCCGTGGCCACACCCTTCTTCTTTCTCTGAGGTCAAATCATAAGGAAAACAAGTTTCCTGGTATGGGAAATGATCTTATTGCATTGCTTTGCAATGATAAAAGAGATGTAGGTAGGCGAGGCTACCTCTAGTATCCTATACAAATTATTGCATAAAGTAATAATCACAAAGCGAGGTCTAGACTCATATATAACATGTCACTTCCACAAGTATTGTTGTCCTAATAATACATCACAAACTTCAAGGGGAGCAACATCACACAATACCTCATCTGTGAAGGGCTTGATGCTATAGGGAAGGCGACACTGCTGGCTGATGCGGAGATCTCATCTTTGGTGAAGCCACCCGATGGTGTACAACTATGAATGTGTTGTCATCGGTAGGCCCAACTGCTTCACAACCTCTACTGAAATGAGGTTCTTTTGGCTTTCTCTATCGACAATGAACTGCAGCAGAGAACCTTTCATTTCATATCTGTGAGTTGAAGAGGCGTTCCCCCTCCTCTAGATCTTTAGGATCATTCTTCTGGATTTTGGTGGTGACCATGGTGGCACTGGGCTTTGCGTTAATGATATGATTCCCTTTGTCATTCCCCTTGTCAGGTTTTGACTTAGAGTCAGAACATGCATTTCATTCAAAAGCCTTCAGCTTGGCCACCAGTGACTACTTGGCTTGACACTCACCTGTGTTGTGAGTGGAGCTCTTATGGAACTCACACCATTTTCCCGTGTTCTTCTTTGTGTTCATTGTGTTTTTATTTTCTTGCATATTCGATGGGTTTTCCTGGGCCACCCCGCCTTGGCTTTGGCCTTTTCTATATGGTTTCGAGACACATTTTCCTTGCTTTGGATTCACAGATCAAAGGTCTCGCTTCGTCTGTTTAAACTTTTGCTCAATATTGACAGTGTATCGGTATGTCGTGCCAAGAGAGGAGATTTACAAGAACTCCATCTCATCCTAGATGTACTTATGTAAACAACCGCAGTACTTGAGTACTAAATTCGGCTTAGAATCCTTGATACCCAACTTAGTGCAGAGGGTATGGAAAATATTTGTGAACTCCGTCACATGTTGGTCCCTTCCCTGTCGTAGTTTAGTCCACTTTATGTATTTATATTCATAGATCCTAACAAGGTAATATTGTTCCTTGATAACGTCTTGGAAAGAATCCCAAGTGGGTGCTGCTGAAAACAGTGAGGATTCCCTCTTGTCCTTTTTTCACAGTAGGTTTCCCACTAGTGCTTGATGTGTGGGGCAACTTTGAGAAGTGAAAAATTAATATTTTCCCAATTGGAAAAGTCCTGAACTCAAAAATATCCTTCCAATAGATTGAGCCATTTGTCTATGACGTCTACATTTATTTGGCCCTCAAATATGGGAATATAAAAGTTAACTTGTACCTTAAAAGGAGTGGCGCTTCCAAAGTGGCTGTTGGATGAAGATGCATCACCTATCGATAGTCGTCGAAGGATCTGGGAAAAGTTATCCATCATCATTTTCCTCTATCGCTTGAGGGCTTCCTCGAGAAATATTTTGAAATGATCTCTTGTGCCCTTGTCTTTATTTTCTTCCGTGATGCAAGGTCAACGGGGTTTGCGAAGCTAGTCTTACAAAGGTTCAACCAGATCAAACCCTAACTCCTTATACCCTAACCTCATTGGGGATGTTAGCCTCCTATACCAATAGGGTTTCATATTTCATGATTGACAGTGGAAATGCCAAAAATGATCATCTTTGATGATACAAAGGTTCCATTTTTGTGGACAAAGCCAAAAGTTAAAAAATGTAAAGAGGGTATGCCTTAAAAGAATAATCAAAAGGTAAGAAAATGAAATGGTCAAAAGAAAAAAGAATTGAAATGAACCCCAAAGAAAAGACCAGGAAAGTGGCCAATCAAAATGCCACTGCTATCTTGATGGATGGCTCAACAGTTCAAGTTGGGCCATGCCATGCTTTAAATTGCTTGTTTTAGAGTAGGTAATGAGTACCTGTTCAAACAGTTTAAGCTTGACAGATGATTAGTTGATAGAGAAAGGAAGGAGCCCATTAGTTTAATCTGGGCCCTTGGAAGACATAAGGGTAGATTTAGATAGGAGGGAAACAAAAAGAAAAGAGCATACGAGGGTTTGCAAGTCTAAGTGCACCCTCCCTGAAGTAACAAAAAATGCTAGGTTCTAAGTTGGGTAGGTAGCCAGAAGTTGCAGAATCGTGATCCTATTCAGTTTTGGCCTTAATCAAGAAGGCATATGTTGGCAGTTGCAAAGGTATCTATGTTGCATTTTGAAGGCAAAGTATAGAAGCATGTCTAACTCCCTTGTTCTCCACAAAACACTCTCTTTCTAACATCCCATGGGGGACTTCAGGATTTTCCCAAACATTCCTCCTTGTATTTCTTCTTGGAAATTTCATGACAAGTTTTAACTTTCTTCTCTGAAAAGAAGCCACATTTCTTGTGTAAAACCATTTCCCATCAACTCCTAAAAATCTGAGTTTACTCACTAAACTTAGTTTTCTATCCCACACTTCCAATCTCTCATATCCCCAATTCACATTGACTTCTAACCCTATTATTTAACTCCCTATGTTCCCCTTTTCCCTTACTACTATATCACTATTGTGAAAAGGCCCACAAAATAGGTAAATACCCCCCCTTTTTGGCACTATAGCCATATTTTCAAATATTTGGAGAATCAGGCAAAATCAAAAGTTTTGTTTGGTTTGTTTAAAGTTAGGGATTAAACTAACACTTGGTTAGTTTAATAACCTATTCCTACCCCTATCCCCCTTACAAACCCACTATAATGCATTACCTTCGCTATTTGCATAAACTCGGTTAAAACCCATTTTCTTCGCTTATCCAAAGTTTTGTTACAACGCGCACACCACAAAAAACAAAAGGAAAATATTATTTAAAACCCGTCGGGACCCTCCGTATCCACCCGTCACCTCCGCAGCCCGTCGACTGTCGGATCCGGGCCCTCCCATCCGACGGCCCACAGCAATATCGGACCACCTCCGAAGCCCGAATGATAGCGCCCGAAATCTGTCAGGGGGTGACGTCAGGGCTCGGACGCATGTCGTTCCCACAATGTGTTGGGCAGCCTCCTACCAAAACCACTCCCGTACCATAAGTGGTCCAATGGAACCGCTTACCGGTCTGCTAATTCCACCACACGTCACCCATGCGTCACCCTTACGTCACTTTCGCTTTGGCATCACATCACCACCCCATCCGCCATTGCTCCGAGCTGTCTGCCATGTCACCTGTCCACGTAGAGTCGCTCCCTGGCCACCATGTCATCATTCCGTACCCGACCCCACCAATGACGTCATGCTGACGTCATCTGACAAAAAGGCGCCAAAGGCCAAATTTTCCCTATTTTGCCCAAAAAACTCGTTTTTTGCGTTATTTGCAATATTTCTCACTGTGCTCCTGCATGAGCCTCTACGTCGTTTACCTACCAACTTTGAAGACTGCTCCCTTGCTGCTGGCGCCCTGAATTCACCTGCTTTTCCACCATTGTCCGATTGCACCAGGTATTTATCAGTCTCCCCCTCTGCGCCTGGTTTATGTATAATTCACCAAACAAACTAAGAAAAGAGGAAACACAGTAATTTCAAGGAATCCTCATGAACTAGTGGTCCTTTTCCACACTGTAAGCCAAAGTTCACTCACAGAAGTCCCCATCGTGCCAAATTTCCACGAATTCACAGTTTCTTTGTGCATTCGCAAATCTAGACCACTGTTGGACAAATCCACCGGGAAACTATCTCTCAAATCCCAGCATTTGCTCATTGAACCTCTCTCAGGAGCATTTTGACTCATTTTCACCTCAATTTTGCCTCTTCTCCTCTGCAAATTACCCTGCTCATTCAAAATCCACTGCTCTATATTGCTGCGCCCAAGAAAAAATCTCAGATATAATCCCAAATATTAATTGACCATGGAGACTCCAGTGGCATTGAACATTGCCCCATTAAATGCCCCACATAAGGACCTGGAATAGCTAGCCCTGGTAGACCGAGATTATCAGATGAAAGACACTATAGAGTTGTGTAACAAAAACCACATAGAAGCAGTGTGTGAGTTAAGGAAGAAACACAAAGATGGTACAGACCTCCTGGGAATCTGGAATTCCCATTTGCCAATCTACTATCTCCCTCAGGTCAATGAGTTTCCTGACTTGATTCACCAGTGCCGCTCAAACTATGACCCCACTCAAAGAGCTGTTCTGAGTCCTTCAGGCTCTGTCTTGTTCCATATTACTCCTGAAGCCATAAATCAAATGCTGCAGTTTCAACCTACAAAGCCACTGGTCCCTCTTTCCATGCAGCTTTTATTAGAGTAGGGTGCCAAGCTCTCCAACTCACAAATTACAAGAATTGGCCAACTGTTTATGATTCCAGAGTTTCAGCCTAAGCAGCCTCCCCCTTATCTGCATGTCTGGTTTAATGACATAGGGAGACTGTTAGTAGACATGATATCCTCCATCCTGGGGTTCAAAACCAGTGAGTTTGTAGATGAGACAACACTGGTGGTGTTATCCATTTTTACCCCAGGACAACCCCCTGCTGTCCAGTATGACTATGCTTCATTTATAGCCAACAAAATGCATGAACAATTCATGAACTTGGAAAGAGAGAGGGTATTCAAGTACACTTCCTATATATATCATCTGATATTATACAATCAGCCTGATGCCTTTCCTCTTTTCCTCAAGAAACTAGATCCAAAGGGAAACAGAAGGTCTGTAATGTTCTGGACATCAGTCTGCCATCATATTCATTACTCACCATATACATACTGTGAATTTATTGACCTATTCATTCACCCAGCCTTATCACTGCTACAAAGTTCACCTCCTCCTAGACTCACTGATGATATGCAGAAAATCCTTCAGCTGTCCAAGAACTATAGCATAGGGGATTGGTACTTTTACCAACACCATACAGTGATCAGGATATATGGCTGTGAGTTAGCACCATACAGGCTACCAAAGTATGTTCCCATGAGACTCTTTGCTCTAGAGTACTTTAGGCAATTCGGCAATGCAGATATGATTCACTTCCATAGCAAAAACAAGAAGGAACAGCTGAAAATCAAGCATCAATTGGGTCCATTCATCTTCAATAAGAGGGAAGAAGCTTGGAATGAGGTAGACCAAATGCTAAAAGCCCTCCAGCTCAAGACAAGCTTCTATTGGGCACCCTATGACCCTAACCATTTCATAAGCCTCAGAAGAATCAAGCATAGGCTTGCCCCATATGACCACATTAGCATTCCAGAAGTTGAAAAATATGCAAATCAAATAGATTGGAAAAAGGGCACATTAGTGGAAGATTATAGTGAAGAAGAAATAGCAGAGAAGGACATTAAAACTTTAGAAAAAGCAGTTGACTTGGAATATTTTGGACAGGTTTGGTCTTCTGGTATTCAGCATCGTGGAGAAGCTGCCTCCTCATCCACCATTCCTCAGCAACCTGCCAAAACAGCTAATCCAGTAGCAGACATGACTAAAGGCAAAACAGTGCAGCAAGAAGAAACACCTCCAAATGTGGAGTAGCAAGCAGAGCAGCAGGAAGGTAGGGCCAAACAGCCTGACTCCACAGAACAGCAAACACATGAACAAATTCCTCCAAGGGAGGAGGTGACAGTTGAGTCCTCTATTTTACAAACACCTGCTAATGAGGACAGGACAAGAAAGAGGGATATGCAAGAGGAAACTCCTCTCACTACCTCTATGGACCAGCAAGGAGAAAAGAGACAGAGGTTGAACCCTTTTTCAGAGGAGGAAGTACCAGAGAGACTGATTGATAATATGCCCCCTCCTAGCATTGAAACATCAACCAGCTCTTTGCAGCAAGGGCAGGACATCCCACACGGGACAGAAGTGAGCTCTTCAAGGCAGAAATCAAAGGCAGACTCCAGCATCAAGCAGCAATTCATTGACATAAAGAAAAGGAATGAGCCCCTCAGGCACCAAATTTACAACCATCTCCTAAAAGTGGCACCAACTAATCAGCAGAGATTAATGTGTGCCTATGACATTCAGGAACAAAAAATGACTCTTAGTCATTTTAGGCCTACCGTGCAGCAACCTCAAACAGCTGTCGATTACATCAGAACTAATCTGGAAATTTTTGCCAGAGACATCCACCCCTTGGATCAAATTGAGCTACACAAACAAACAGGGGAAATGATATATTCCACACTAGCTGATAAGACCCTGCTGGCACACCAATTACAAAATTCTCTACACAACACTGCTGCTCAGCTGGAATTGGAGAAGGCATCATCTCAAGCCAAGGACAACAGAATCAAGTCCTTGGAAGAGATCATTATAGAATTGGGTCATGATCCAAAGGACCCTAAGGGTGTGCAAGCACTGTTAAAGAAAAGAGACGAAGATGTAGCCGCTATGAGAAAGCATATCAAGCTGCCAGCTACCCTTCACCCTCAAACTGGAGAGGTGGCAGAGCAAAAGAAGGATCAGGATGTAATGGCTCTACTCCTGAGTTTATACAAAAGGCTAATGGAAACAGAGAGTGCACTAGAGGTGGCACTGAAATCAAGACAAAGTGAGGCACCAATGCAGCCAGCACAGACATCTGCATCTACTGAAGGTGTGCCACTTTCTACTACTACAGCAGCTCCTCCCACAGGACAGACATCAGAGGTTGGTCCTTCAACATCAGCACCAGCAACAACACCAGATCAGGGACCCAGCCTAAGTATGCAGAACATGATGAAGGAACTGGAAGCCTTGGAAGCACAGATGGCAGAACTGAATGAGACTAAAGAAAAATTGGCCACAGTTAATGAAAAATATGACAAATCCAAGCAAAGTGTAGCTGAAAAAACAAGAGAGGTAAGGGCTCTTGAGAAGAAAATAAAAGAACTAGAGAAAGAGCTCTCTCTTGACAAAGTTGTAGTTGAAATTAAGAAGATCCTGTGGACCAACATTGGTCAATCTATAACAGATCAGTGGCAATATATTGAAACCATCCATGAGCATATGGATCTAATAGGCAGGGCCCAAAAATAAAATCAAAGAGCAAGAGCATCTCTTGGAAATATGCCTGAAATAGCTAATAGGATGATCGATGTCCTGAATAACCGCACTGGCCCTCAGCTGGCAGCAATGGGTATCACTAATAGGACTGATGCCATTTTACTAGTGAAAAGGGTGCTCACTTTGAGAAATCGTGTGCAAACATTGGACAGAAGGTGTCAGGAGATGCAGATAGAAGTGAACAGATTCATTGAGAAGATTACAACATTGCATAACAGAGGCCTTCCCAGCTTAGTAACCAGTGCAGGAAGGTTACTATCTCATGAAAACTATGCTAAGAGGGTAGACACATATGCCACAAATCAAATCACTGCAGCAGCAAGTACCTCAGAGGGAACAGGGCCTCCATCTGGGCAGAGTCTCTATGACAAAATAGAGAATTTATTTTTCATTGCAAATGAGATCAGACATCTTTTTGAAGTGCCTCCAAACTACTACAAATATACTGAGGCAGATGAAACTTTAGGCATAATCTTAAGACACCAGTTGCCTACTCAGGAATGGTGGACGGGCATGATACAAACACTGCTGTAAAAAACAGATTGTTCACCATATTTTTGTATTTTCATCACAAAGTCAGCAGTTTCAGAAAGTTAATACATATTTGCTCTGACTGGGAGAGAGATTAAGAAAAAGGCCAACTCAGCAATCTAGTTTGACTGCCAAAGCAGATGACTATAGATGCAGATGATGGGGCTGAGATAGCTGCACCACGACAAAGCAGCAAAGGGCATATTACTCATCAATACGAAGCACCCAACCGACCCAGTTGCCTCCAAAAAGTCAAAGAATTTCTGACAGAGCTGAAAAGGCATTCATTGTCCATTTAAAGTAGCAATAACTATTGTATCTGCTATTTTTGAAAGTTGGTAAAGACAGTTATTGAGCAAATGACTCAGCGTTAAGATATTTTGTAAAAACGATTGTATATATATCCCCATGCATAATCTTATTGGGGTTGTTGATTTTTCTTCTGGAGAAGCTATGCTGTAATTTCAGACTTTTAATACAGGAAGCTCATGGAATTTCTGAAGTTCTGAGTTGTTTGAGACGTTGTGGTGTGCTTGCTTGCTGTTACAGGATTCCTACGCTATTTCATGTCACAATAAGTTTTCTGAACCATCTTGTTATGTATTTCGTTCTTTTATAATCCATTCATGCTCTATGTTTCACAGGTTTAACAGTACAGAAAAAGAATAGTTCAGGATTTGTTCATTGAACACCCTAAACTCAATCTATGTTGTTATGAATGTTTTCTTCAGTATTAGTTATGAATGTGTAATTCTTAGTTGCTCACCTTCATACTAAATCTTTCATAGTAAATACTATTCAGGAATTCAAATCTGCTCCTGAGTGATATTTCCTTTCTCTACATCACCAGCTTAGTGAAAGATTCTTAGCTGCCTATCACTGGCTGGAAATATTTCATATATAATTTAAAATTTGTTTCATGAGTATCTATATGGCCCTGTAGTTTCATCAATCTTACTCAATACCTCAAACAACCCATAATCATAGACTCCATTGCCCAATGGACTGAAACTCCTGAAGATCACATCTCAGCTGCTAGAAGACATCATTCAACCAAAACTTTAAACAAAATTCAGTATATCGTAACTAGCCTGAACATTATCAAAACAAAGCTAAATCCTAAAAGAGAGAGCCATCTCTGATTGCAGGTAGGCTAGGACCTGTGATCCAAATATTGGTCTGTGGTTACCTCGGCCGTATTCCCTTCGGAGTCAAAGGGAACAACCTGAGTGATAACAATTTTGATGGATGTAGTGGTAGCGGACATAACTGGCGACTCCACTGGGGAACGAACTAATGTTTCAACTACTGTCTGCTCTAGATAGTGGTTCCAAAACTTAAATAATCCCTTGACCATTCTAAAAATATTCTCAAAAATACCGAAAAACAAGATCAGAAGCTGGCTCCTAAAAAGAGAACTAGGCATACCAGGTCAAATCCTGACCCAAATCCTCCACCTGTTTTCGACAACCCTAATTTGATTCTCAAGAATCTTAGGAACCAAAAGGAACCAGAAGAACTTGCTGAGTACAGCCCTGAGGCAGTTCAGCAAAGGTACATCCCAACCCCTGCTAAACCATCAGTTCACCTTCATATAACCCATTCTTCTCCCTCTTCCTCATCCACTTCCCAAAATATACTGTCCACACCCCCACCCAATACACAAACTGTTGTTGTTGTTCCTATTGTTCCAGTCGTTCCCCTTCTACCTGTTGTCTGACTTATCCCTCCAAATATGGCTAATCGTTATGCTCCCCTTCAGTTACCTGGTAATCAGGGGGCTATGCCTCAAGACTACCAAAGTAAGATCACTTATTTTGATGGAACCAGTACATACACTGCCTTACAACATACCAAGAAAATGCAAGATTACTTTGAAAACTATGAGATAGATGATGATGATGTGAGAATGAAAATTTTTGTACAAAGTTTAACAGGCGAGGTAAGAACTTGGTTTAGAGCACTTGCTGCAAATTCTATACCTGATTCAGGCGCTCTTTATCAGTCCTTCCTGAACAGATGGGAAAAGAAAAAGGATCCTCTACACATTTTATCCGAGTATGACACCATAAGGAGAGGCCCTCAAGAAACTGTCTTGGATTATTGCACTAGATTCAATACTATCTACAATGCCATTCCTCAAAATCTTAGGCCTCCACCTGATTTAGCATTGATTAAGTTCCCTGATGGGTTTGATGCTGATATGGCATATCAACTAAGAGAAAGAGCCCCTGCAACCCTAGCAGAGATGCAAAACATAGCTGTAAGTGTAGAGGCAAATCTGATTGCTAAGAGAAACCGGGCAAGAACAGAAAGAAGAACCACTTTCAAGGAAGAAACCTCATCATTTGAGCAAAAGCTAGATGCAATCATCAAAGGTATGGATAGACTTGGGGACAGAGTGGAAACCATAGAAAGAAAATCATCATAGGAAGGTCAAACAAGCAATATTAGAAACCCAAACTTTAGAAAGAATCAAAATCCTAATGTTGGAAGGACTGACCCTGACTAGCATATCAGACCTCCTTTCCAAGAAAATTATGTTGAGGCTTCAACATCTAGTGAACCAAATGAAGACCCTCACATCAACCTAATGGGTTTGGACAGTGAACATCAAGTCTTCTTAACACAATAAGATCAAGAGGTTTACAATGACAATCAATACCACACTAAGTCAGGAGAATCATTTGATTTCAAAGAAGGTTATGATGCAGTTGTGTACGAGGTACACAAACAGTATAAACTAAGGACCAGAACAATAGATGTACCTGAAACTCTTAAACCAAAGGACAACGAGCAGTAAAAAAGATCAATGATAAGAGTACTCTCCCACAATCAGCTGGTAATTCAAACCCAAACTCCTCAGAAGTCACTGTGGAGGATATCTCAGAACAACAGGCCTCCGAAAAATAGTTAGTCCCACTCCATCCAGCAAAAATAAAGTCAGATAACACCCTTGGAAGCAAACATGATACCAATTTTACTCAAGATCATACCAACCATGAACAAAAGATCATTGATAACCCAGCTGAAAAAGAGAAACCTGCTGCACTTAATGCCAAGATGCAAATTGAAAAGCCCTTTAACTTGGAGGCAGAAATAAGTAAGCTCAAGATATCAATTCCTCTTTCGGAATTAGCCAAACACGAAATATACAAACAACAGATTAACAAGTCACTCCAAGTATCAGACAATAAAGATGCTGTGAATGTCCTAGATGACCAACCAGAGTTGCTGTTCGGCCCTGAGATTAATGGAAAAACAGAAAATGGAGGGGTTCCACCCTTCTATGTTAGCTTAAACATTCATGATAAGGTTCTACACAATGCAATGTTTTATTCTGGGGCCTCACACAACTTAATGCCCAAATCTGTAATGGAAAAACTTGACCTGGACATCACAAGACCTTATAAAGATTTATTCTCATTCGATTCAAGCCAAGTCAGGTGCTTAGGATTGATCAAAGATTTATGTGTCTCCCTGGTCCAATACCCAACCAAAACAATTTTGATGGATGTAGTGGTAGCGGACATACCCCCTAAGTATGGTATGCTCTTGTCCAGATCTTGGGGGGCCAAACTCCAAGGATCTTTGCAATTAGATATGTCCTATGCAACCATCTCAGTCTTTGGGCAGCCAAAGAGATTATACCGTGAAACTTTGATGAAATATGTGGTAAGCAGTCAAGAGAAGCCCCAAAACTTCCCAATCTATTCAATACACTCTGACATGGATTCATTCATTCTCTACAATGCTGACATCTGCAGCAAGGCTTATTCTGAACTATTAATAGCAGCAGAGGAAGAGAAAGTTAATGAACAATATGCTCCACAAGACCAAAGGACTGTAGGAATAGCTGAGGCAACAACAGAACACAATGTATCAACAAATCTGCAGGAAATAAATCTGCCTATGATTCAACTCTCTAAAAATCTAAATCCAAGTCTTGAACATGAAACCTTATGGTATTTAGAATTTGATGGTTCTGTAAACAAGTTAGGAGCTGGGGCAGGAGTCTGGATCCATAATATGCACAATGACCAAGCTAAGGGTCATGCATACAGGTTAAACTTCCGGTGTACAAACAACATGGCTGAGTATCAAGCCCTTTTGTTAGGTCTCAAGCTCATTAAAAATTTGGGTGCAACGAAAATTTCAATCTTAGGGGATTCAGATCTAATCATACAACAAATCAAAGGAAACTTTACCACAAATGATTTAAGGTTGAGAGCATACAAGGCAGCGGCCATTCAAGTACTTGATACCTTCTCACAATCTCAGTTGACTAAAATTTCCAGAGAACTCAATCTACATGCTCACAGCCTGGCAACCTTTGCCAGCACTTGTAAGCTGCCCTTCAAACCCAGTCATACTTTTACTACTGAAATCAAACATAGGCCGGCAGTTCCACAAAAACTGGCAAGTCTTTGAGAGTGACACTCAGATAAATAACTTCCTCACTCTAAAAGAGGAATTCTCTGGCATTAACATTGACTCAATTACTGGAGATGATCAACAACAAGCACACACTCTCACACAGAACATATCAGTTGAGACAGCTAATACAGTTTTGCATCCTACCACCTTTAATAGTGAAACCATACAAAAGTTGAGTCAAATAAATGAAGATGAACTGGCTAAAACAGAAGCAGAGGTAATTGAGCTAAAAGATAATTTCCTGACCACAGGTTTAACCCCGTTAGAGGACTTATTTGATTCAAATGATATCTCAAGAAAACCAAAAATGCAACCATTGAATGCTGAAATAGAAGATTGTAACATTGGGACTCCAGAAAATCCCAAAATGGTAAAGTTGTCCAAAGCATTACCACCTGAGCAGAAACTGAAATACATTGAGTTATTCAAAGAATTCCAAGATGTCTTTGCCTGGAGCTATGAGGACCTCAAGTCTTATGATATCTCAGTCATCCAGCACACTATACCTTGAAAAGAAAACCAAAAGCCTTTTAAACAAAAACTCAGAAGAGTGAACCCTGTGCTCCTTCCTCTCATTGAAAAAGAAGTGAAACGTATGTATGAAGCAGGAATCATTGCTCCAATCAGATTCTCAGAATGGATTTCAAACCTAGTGCCTACTAGGAAAAAGACAGGAGAAATCAGACTGTGTGTTGACCTAAGAAATTTAAACAAAGTCTCTCTCAAAGACCACTACCCCCTACCAAAAATGGATCATATCCTGCAAAGGGTAGTGGGAGCCTCTAGGATCTCATTATTAGATGGCTTTTCAGGATTCAATCAGATTCTGGTACACCCAGATGACCAAGACAAAACTGCCTTCACAACTCCTTGGGGAACTTTTAAATATGTCAAAATGCCTTTTGGGCTTAAGAATGCAGGGGCAACCTTCCAAAGAGCAATGGATATAGCCTTTGCCAAAGAAATTCATGACTTTCTAGTGGTCTACCTGGATGATCTAACTGCCTTCTCAAAATCAGACCAAGAACATTTAGAACACTTGAGGCAAGTTTTTACAATTTGTAGAAAATATGGCATATCTTTAAACCCAAAGAAATCACTCTTTGGACTAGAGGAAGGTAATCTCTTGGGACATATAATCTCAAAAGATGGTATTAGGATCGATCCAGACAGAATTCAAGCCATCCTACAAGTACCACATCCAAGAAACATCAAGGAACTCCAAAGTTTCCTAGGAAAAATCAACTTCTTGAGAAGGTTCATTCCTAATTTGGCTGAGCTCACAAGACTGTTAAACAACATGCTAAAAAAGGAATCCAAGGTCAAATGGACCTTAGAAGCTAGACAAGCTTTTGAGGATATTAAAAGAGCATTGACAAACACACCAGTCCTAACAAGCCCTAGATTTGATAGAGATTTCATCATATTTTCTTTTGCCTCTGAGCATACAATTGCTGCTGTTTTACTACAAAAAGATGATCAAGGCTGTGAAAAACCCATTGCATTCTTTAGCAGAGCTCTTAGGGATGCCCCCTTGAAATATCAGATTATGGAAAAACAAGCCTATGCACTGGTAAAAGCAATCAAGGACTTTAGAATCTATATTTTGTACTCCCACATCATTTCCTATGTCCCAAATGCAGTGGTGAAGGACATTCTGACCCAAGAAGGAATTGAAGGGAGGAGGGGCAAATGGATTGCTAAAATCTTAGAATATGACATGGAAATCAAGCCTACCAAACTGATAAAAGGACAGGGTCTAACCAAGTTGATGGCTGAAACCAATTTCCAAGCCCTTGACATTAATGAACTGGACAACGAACAGGAGATGGAGACTCCACAGATCAACCAAGCCTTTATGCAATCCCCCTGATATACTGATATATGTTTTGTATTGTTAAACCTGCAAGCTCCTCCAGGGTTTTCCAGAACTAAGAAAAGGTTCTTGAAAATGAAAGCATCAAAATTTTGTGTTATTAACAATGATTTGTTTTGGAGAAATCATAAAGGGATCTTACTTAATTGCTTAACATTGGATGAAACTGACAATGTCCTCAAAGAATTTCATGCAGGTGACTATGGAGGACACTTATACTGGAAATCCACAGCCGATAAAATCCTAAGGGCTGGTTTTTATTGGCCCTCCTTATTTACCGATGTAAGAAAATTTGTAATGTCTTGTCACAAATGTCAAATCTTTGAAGGAAAGAGAAAGTTGTTGCCTTTACCACTCAAACCTGTTTCAACTGAGAAACCATTCCAGCAATGGGGTCTAGATTTTATTGGTGAAATTCACCCCCCATCCTCTGGCCAGCATAGGTGGATTCTGACTGCTACAGATTATTTCACCAAATGGATAGAGGCTGTCCCCTGTAGGCAGGCCAATGACTCCATTATCATACAATTTCTAGAGACCAATATCTTGGCCAGGTTTGGCTGTCCAGACAAAATTATCACAGACAATGCCGCCGCTTTCAAGTCCAAAAAAATGATCAACTTTTGTAGCAAATATCATATGACCTTAGTTCATTCCACATCTTATTATCCTCAAGGCAATGGCCTAGCTGAGTCCTCCAATAAAAGCCTAATCAACATCATCAAAAATTTTTTGGAGGAAAACAAAAAGAATTGGCATAAGAAGTTAGTGAATGCTCTATGGGCAGATAGACTAACTACCAAAAGGTCCATTGGTACAAGCCCATATGAACTGGTTTATGGAATGGAAGCAAATTTTCCTTCATCTTTAGGTGTTCCTGTAATCAAGTTACTGCAAGAGATACAAGTTGAGCCAAATGACATTCAGAGAAGGATCAATCAGAAAATTCACTTACAACAAACAAGGGAGGAAGTTTATGAAAGAACCCAAGTACTACAAGAAAAGCTCAAAAGAATATTTGACAAAAGAACCAAAGCTGAAGACTTCTCTATAGGAAACAAAGTGCTGAAATGGGATTCCAGGAGGGAGGACAAAGGAAAACATGGGAAATTTGACTTCTTATGGAAGGGACCCTATGTGATTTATGCTGTACAAGGTAATAACACTTATTTTCTAAAGAGCTTGGATGGCTCAAACACTGAGGAAGGCCCAGTCAATGGGAGGATGCTCAAGCATTACTTTGATCCCCTCTGATCAAGCACTGCTCAATTGTATATTGTACATAAATTTGTATTTTCAGTATGTTTATTTTCAGCAGATAGATAGAGCTCCAAATAAAGCAAATTTTGAGAAGAACTAAGGTGCTGCACTATTTTGATGAATACTATTCACTTTGGCATGGGAGAATGAGAGAAAGTACTTGGAAATTATCTGGAAGATGAGAAATAATCAGAGAAGCAAGGCAAAAACAGGGCTGTAATTTCAGAACAGATCAGCTTAAGGAGTATTGCAAGTAAGTTTCATGAATTCAGATGTTCAGTCTTCAAGAAAAGGAAAGGTTAAAATGCAGAAAGGTGGAAAAGAAGGCAATCTGACCTGCTGATCTTGACTTTTCATCTGGAAAAGTCATCCCCGAGTGGAGCCACTATTAGCCTCCTATACCAATAGGGTTTCATATTTCATGATTGATAGTGGAAATGCAAAAAATGATCATCTTTGATGATACAAAGGTTCCATTTTTGTGGACAAAGCCAAAAGTTAAAAAATGTAAAGAGGGTATGCCTTAAAAGAATAATCAAAAGGTAAGAAAATGAAATGGTCAAAAGAAAAAAGAATTGAAATGAACCCCAAAGAAAAGACCAGGAAAGTGGCCAAACAAAATGCCACTGCTATCTTGATGGATGGCTCAACAGTTCAAGCTGGGCCATGCCATGCTTTAAATTGCTTGTTTTAGAGTAGGTAATGAGTACCTGTTCAAACAGTTTAAGCTTGACAGATGATTAGTTAATAGAGAAAGGAAGGAGCCCATTAGCTTAATCTGGGCCCTTGGAAGACATAAGGGTAGATTTAGATAAGAGGGCAGCAAAAAGAAAAGAGCATACGAGGGTTTTCAAGTCCAAGTGCACCCTCCCTGAAGTAACAAAAAATGCTAGGTTCTAAGTTTGGTAGGTAGCCAGAAGTTGCAGAATCATGATCCTATTCAGTTTTGGCCTTAATCAAGAAGGCATATGTTGGCAGTTGCAAAGGTATCTATGTTGCATTTTGAAGGCAAAGTATAGAAGCATGTCTAACTCCCTTGTTCTCCCCAAAACACTCTCTTTCTAACATCCCATGGTGGACTTCAGGATTTTCCCAAACATTCCTCCTTGTATTTCTTCTTGGAAATTTCATGACAAGTTTTTACTTTCTTCTCCGAAAAGAAGCCACATTTCTTGTGTAAAACCATTTCCCATCAACCCCTAAAAATCTGAGTTTACTCACTAAACTTAGTTTTCTATCCCACACTTCCAATCTCTCATATCCCCAATTCACATTGACTTCTAACCCTATTATTTAACTCCCTATGTTCCCCTTTTCCCTTACTACTATATCACTATTGTGAAAAGGCCCACAAAATAGGTAAATACCCCCCCTTTTTTGGCACTATAGCCATATGTTCAAATATTTGGAGAATCGGGCAGAATCAAAAGTTTTGTTTGGTTTGTTTAAAGTTAGGGATTAAACTAACACTTGGTTAGTTTAATAACCTATTCCTACCCCTATCCCCCTTACAAACCCATTTTAATGCATTACCCGCGCTATTTGCATAAAACCCGGTTAAAACCCATTTTCTCCGCTCATCCAAAGTTTTGTTACAGCACGCACACCACAAAAAACAAAAGGAAAATATTATTTAAAACCCGCCGGGACCCTCCGTATCCACCCGTCACCTCCGCAGCCCGTCGACCATCGGATCTGGGCCCTCCCATCCGACGGCCCACAGCAATATCGAACCACCTCCGAAGCCCGAACGATAGCGCCCGAAATATGTCAGAGGGTAACGTCAGGGCTCGGACACGTGTCGTTCCCAGATTGTGTCGGGCGGCCTCCTGCCAAAACCATTCCCGTACCATAAGTGGTCTGATGGAACTGCTTACCGCTCTTCTAATTCCACCACACGTCACCCATGCGTCACCCTTACGTCACTGCCGCTTCAGCATCGCATCACCACCCCATCTGCCATTGCTCCGAGCTGTCTGCCATGTCACCTGTCCACGTAGAGTCGCTCCCTGGCCACCACATCATCATTCCGTACCCGACCCCACCCATGATGTCATGCTGACGTCATCCGACAAAAAGGCGCCAAAGGCCAAATTTTCCCTATTTTGCCCAAAAAACTCGTTTTTCGCGTTATTTGCAATATTTCTCACTGTGCTCCTGCATGAGCTTCTACGTCGTTTACCTACCAACTTTGAAGACTGCTCCCTTGCTGCTGGCGCCCTGAATTCACCTGCTTTTCCACCATTGTCCGATTGCACCAGGTATTTATCAGTTTCCCCCTCTACGCCTGGTTTATGCATAATTCACCAAACAAACTAAGAAAAGAGGAAACACAGTAATTTCAAGGAATCCTCATGAACCAGTGGTCCTTTTCCACACTGTAAGCCCAAGTTCACTCACATAAGTCCCCATCGTGCCAAATTTCCATGAATTCACAGTTTCTTTGCGTATTCGCAAATCTAGACCACTGTTGGACAAGTCCACCAGGAAACCAGCTCTCAAATCCCAGCATTTGCTCATTGAACCTCTCTCAGGAGCATTTTGACTCATTTTCACCCCAATTTTTCCTCTTCTCCTCTGCAAATTACCCTGCTCATTCAAAATCCACTGCTCTATATTGCTGCGCCCAAGAAAAAATCTCAGATATAATTCCAAATATTAATTGACCATGGAGACTCCAGTGGCATTGAACATTGCCCCATTAAATGCCCCACATAAGGACCTGGAATGGCTAGCCCTGGCAGACCGAGATTATCAGATGAAAGACACTATAGAGTTGTGTAACAAATACCACATAGAAGCAGTGTGTGAGTTAAGGAAGAAACACAAAGATGGTACAGACCTCCTGGGAATCTGGAATTCCCATTTGCCAATCTACTATCTCCCTCAGGTCAATGAGTTTCCTGACTTGATCCACCAGTGCCGCTCAAACTATGACCCCACTCAAAGAGCTGTTCTGAGTCCTTCAGGCTCTGTCTTGTTCCATATTACTCCTGAAGCCATAAATCAAATGCTGTAGTTTCAACCTACAAAGCCACTGGTCCCTATTTCCATGCAGCTTTTATTAGAGTAGGGTGCCAAGCTCTCCAACTCACAAATTACAAGAATTGGCCAACTGTTTATGATTCCAGAGTTTAAGCCTAAGCAGCCTCCCCCTTATCTGCATGTATGGTTTAATGACATAGGGAGACTGTTAGTAGACATGATATCCTCCATCCCGGGGTTCAAAACCAGTGAGTTTGTAGATGAGACAACATTGGTGGTGTTATCCATTTTTACCCCAGGATAGCCCCCTACTGTCCAGTATGACTATGCTTCATTTATAGCCAACAAAATGCATGAACAGTTCATGAACTTGGAAAGAGAGAGGGTATTCAAGTACACCTCCTATATATATCATCTGATATTGTACAATCAACCTGATGCCTTTCCTCTTTTCCTCAAGAAACTAGATCCAAAGGGAAACAGAAGGTCTGTAATGTTCTGGACATCAGTCTGCCATCATATTCATTACTCACCATATACATACTGTGAATTTATTGACCTATTCATTCACCCAGCCTTATCACTGCTGCAAAGTTCACCTCCTCCTAGACTCACTGATGATATGCAGAAAATCCTTCAGCTGTCCAAGAACTATAGCATAGGGGATTGGTACTTTTACCAACACCATATAGTGATCAGGATATATGGTTGTGAGTTAGCACCATACAGGCTACCAAAGTATGTTCCCATGAGACTTTTTGCTCTAGAGTACTTCAGGCAATTCGGCAATGCAGATATGATTCACTTCCATAGCAAAAACAAGAAGGCACAACTGAAAATCAAGCATCAATTGGGTCCATTCATCTTCAATAAGAGGGAAGAAGCTTGGAATGAGGCAGACCAAATGCTAAAAGCCCTCCAGCTCAAGACAAGCTTCTATTGGGCACCCTATGACCCCAACCATTTCATAAGCCTCAGAAGAATCAAGCATAGGCTTGCCCCATATGGCCATATTAGCATTCCAAAAGTTGAAAAATATGCAAATCAAATAGATTGGAAAAAGGGCACATTAATGGAAGATTATAGTGAAGAAGAAATAGTAGAGAAGGATATTAAAACTTTAGAAAAAGCAGTTGACTTGGAATATTTTGGACAGGTTTGGTCTTCTGGTATTCAGCATCGTGGAGAAGCTGCCTCCTCATCCACCATTCCTCAGCAACCTGCCAAAACAGCTAATCCAGTAGCAGACATGACTAAAGGCAAAACAGTGCAGCAAGAAGAAACACCTCCAAATGTGGAGCAGCAAGCAGAGCAGCAGGAAGGCAGGGCCAAACAACCTGACTCCACAGAACAGCAAACACATGAACAAATTCCTCCAAGGCAGGAGGTGACAGTTGAGTCCTCTGTTTTACAAACACCTGCTAATGAGGACAGGACAAGAAAGAGGGATAGGCAAGAGGACACTCCTCTCACTACCTCTATGGACCAGCAAGGAGAAAAGAGACAGAGGTTGAACCCTTTTTCAGAGGAGGAAGTACCAGAGAGACCAATTGATAATATGCCCCCTCCTAGCATTGAAACATCAACTAGCTCTTTGCAGCAAGGGCAGGACATCCCACACGGGACAGAAGTGAGCTCTTCAAGGCAGAAATCAAAGGCAGACTCCAGCATCAAGCAGCAATTCATTGACATAAAGAAAAGGAATGAGCCCCTCAGGCACCAAATTTACAACCATCTCCTAAAAATGGCGCCAACTAATCAGCAGAGATTAATGTCTGCCTATGACATTCAGGAACAAAAAATGACTCTTAGTCATTTCAGGCCTACCATGCAGCAACCTCAAACAGCTGCCGATTACATCAGAACTAATCTGGAAATTTTTGCCAGAGACATCCACCCCTTGGATCAAATTGAGCTACACAGACAAACAGGGGAAATGATATATTCCACACTAGCTGATAAGACCCTGCTGGCACACCAATTACAAAATTCTCTACACAACACTACTGCTCAGCTGGAATTGGAGAAGGCATCATCTCAAGCCAAGGACAATAGAATCAAGTCCTTGGAAGAGATCATTATAGAATTGGGTCATGATCCAAAGGACCCTAAGGGTGTGCAGGCACTGTTAAAGAAAAGAGACGAAGATGTAGCCGCTATGAGAAAGCATATCAAGCTGCCAGCTACCCTCCACCCTCAAACTGGAGAGGTGGCAGAGCAAAAGAAGGATCAGGATGTAATGGCTCTACTCCTGAGTTTATACAAAAGGCTAATGGAAACAGAGAGTGCACTAGAGGTGGCACTGAAATCAAGACAAAGTGAGGCACCAATGCAGCCAGCACAGACATCTGCATCCACTGAAGGTGTGCCACTTTCTACTACTACAGTAGCTCCTCCCACAGGACAGACATCAGAGGTTGGTGCTTCAACATCAGCACCAGCAACAGCACTAGATCGGGGACCCAGCCTAAGTATGCAGACCATGATGAAGGAACTGGAAGCCTTGGAAGCACAGATGGCAGAACTGAATGAGACTAAAGAAAAATTGGCCACAATTAATGAAAAATATGACAAATCCAAGCAAAGTGTGGCTGAAAAAACAAGAGAGGTAAGGGCTCTTGAGAAGAAAATAAAAGAACTAGAGAAAGAGCTCTCTCTTGACAAAGTTGTAGTTGAAATTATGAAGATCCTGTGGACCAAAATTGGTCAATCTATAACAGATCAGTGGCAATATATTGAAACCATCCATGAGCATATGGATCTAATAGGCAGGGCCCAAAAAGAAAATCAAAGAGCAAGAGCATCTCTTGGCAATATGCCTGAAATAGCTAGTAGGATGATCGATGTCCTGAATAACCGCACTAGCCCTCAGCTGGCAGCAATGGGTATCACTAACAAGACTGATACCATTTTACTAGTGAAAAGGGTGCTCACTTTGAGAAATCATGTGCAAACATTGGACAGAAGGTGTCAGGAGATGCAGACAGAAGTGAACAGATTCATTGAGAAGATTACAGCATTGCATACCAGAGGCCTTCCCAGCTTAGTAACCAGTGCAGGAAGGTTACTATCTCATGAAAACTATGCTAAGAGGGTAGACGCATATGCCACAAATCAAATCACTGCAGCAGCAAGTACCTCAGAGGGAACAGGGCCTCCATCTGGGCAGAGTCTCTATGACAAAATAGAGAATTTATTTTTCATTGCAAATGAGATCAGACATCTTTTTGAAGTGCCTCCAAACTACTACAAATATACTGAGGCAGATGAAACTTTAGGCATAATCTTAAGACACCAGTTGCCTACTGAGGAATGGTGGAGGGGCATGATACAAACACTGCTGTAAAAAACAGATTGTTCACCATATTTTTGTATTTTCATCACAAAGTTAGCAGTTTCAGAAAGTTAATATATATTTGCTCTGACTGGGAGAGAGATTAAGAAAAAGGCAAACTCAGCAATCCAGTTTGACTGCCAAAGCTGATGACTATAGATGCAGATGACGGGGCTGAGATAGCCGCACCACGACAAAGAAAAAAAGGGCGTATTACTCATCAATACGAAGCACCCAACCGACCCAGTTGCCTCCAAAAAGTCAAAGAATTTCTGATAGAGCTGAAAAGGCATTCATTGTCCATTTAAAGTAGCAATAACTATTGTATCTGCTATTTTTCAAAGTTGGTGAAGACAGTTATTGAGCAAATGACTCAGCGTTAAGATATTTTGTAAAAACGATTGTATATATATCCCCATGCATAAACTTATTGGGGTTGTCGATTTTTCTTCTGGAGAAGCTATGCTGTAATTTCAGACCTTTAATACAGGAAGCTCATGGAATTTCTGAAGTTCCGAGTTGTTTGAGACGTTGTGGTGTGCTTGCTTACTGTTACAGGATTCCTACACTATTTTCATGTCACAATAAGTTTTCTGAACCATCTTGTTATGTATTTCGTTCTTTTATAATCCATTCATGCTCCATGTTTCACAGGTTTAACAGTACAGAAAAAGAATAGTTCATGATTTGTTCATTGAACACCCTAAACTCAATCTATGTTGTTATGAATGTTTTCTTCAGTATTAGTTATGAATGTGTAATTCTTAGTTGCTCACCTTCATACTAAATCTTTCATAGTAAATACTGTTCAGGAATTCAAATCTGCTCCTGAGTGATATTTCCTTTCTCTACATCACCAGCTTAGTGAAAGATTCTTAGTTGCTTATCACTGGCTGGAAATATTTCATATTTTATAATTTAAAATTTGTTTCATGAGTATCTATATGGCCCTGTAGTTTCATCAATCTTACTCAATACCTCAAACAACCCCTAATCACAGACTCCATTGCCCAATGGACTGAAACTCCTGAAGATCACATCTCAGCTGCTAGAAGACATCATTCAACCAAAACTTTAAACAAAATTCAGTATATCGTAACTAGCCTAAACATTATCAAAACAAAGCTAAATCCTAAAGAGAGAGCCCTCTCTGATTGCAGGTAGGCTAGGACCTGTGATCCAAAGATTGGTCTGTGGTTACCTCGGCCGTATTCCCTTAGGAGTCAAAGGGAACAACTTGAGTGATAACAAGGGACATGTAAATAAAAAAAGAGAAAGAGCAAACTGCACTAATACCACTGATACAAACTTAAATAGGAACGCAAAAAATTATAGATATAACCATAAATATAGAAATGCAACAGAAATAATAATTCATTTCATTAATATCAAAATACTGAAATATACTTACAAACAGAATGGAAATAAACTAGCTTTGGCGATGGTATCTTATCTTTTAGAATATATGTGGTGGCTACATGCCTCTGAAATATGTTTCAATGAGTTTCCAAGGCCTACTTATTATTGAGAAACCATCGAAAACCGTAAACATCCAGAAACCTAACACTAGGAGATGAAGCTCTAAAATTGTGGTCTCTATTTGGGTAAATTGGTAAATCAATTTCTTGGGGTGTTAGCTTTGGCATACGGTGTTTGTTTGGTTATCATAATACCTCATTTGGAATATGTCATAGAGCAGGCTGAAAACAAATTGGAAAACCTATTTGGGTCATTTTTGGTCTCTCTATTTCCTTAAAAATGTTGTCTAGAGGCTCAAAATGGCTCCGGAGGTTCAGGACCTGAAAAACTGCCAAAAATAGTAAATTATGCTACAATTAAGGAAACTCAAAAATTGAAAGAGACAATGTTGGGGGTCCAAGTGGAATAGGAGGGTGGCCACCAATTTACACTTGTATCAGCTTTAGTAAATGCGTTGAAAGATTTCAGAGTGTATATATTACATTCTCATATAATTTCTTTTGTTCTAAGCGCAACAGTAAAGGGCATCCTTACTCAAACAGATCTAGCTGGAAAAAGAGGTAAATGGATATCAGTAATTTTGGAGTATGACATTGAAATAAAGCCCACAAAACTTATCAAAGGTCAAGGATTATCCAAGTTAATGGTTGAATCAAATTTTCATGCATTGGACATCAATTTTGTAGTTTCTCTTGATGGACATGAGGAACTAGCAATTCCACAGGTATCAGAAAATTTTGTTACTTCTCCATAGTATACAGATGTTTTTTATGTTCTGCAAAATTTACAATCTCCCCTTGCTTTGACAAAAACCAAGGAAATATTTATCAAACTAAAAGGATGTAAAGTTCTGCATTTTAGATCAAGCTTTATATTGAAAGGATGTTGGAAGAATTTTACTAAATTGTTTATTGAAAGATGAAGTAGAAAATATAATGGAATAATTTCATCTAGGTGACTGTGGAGGACATATTTACTAGAAAACTACAAAAAATCCCAAGAGTTGGTTTTTATTGGCCTACTTTGTTTGTTGATATTCATAAAAAGGTTCGAACTTGCAATCAGTGTCAGATTTTTGAATGCAAGAGAAAACTCTTACCTTTTCCCTTGAATCCCATTTAAGTAGAAGTGCCTTTCCAATAATGGGTTTTAGATTTTATAGGAGGAATTCATCCAAGTTCTTCAGTTCAACATACATGGATTCTAACATCTACTGATTACTTCACCAACTGGATAGAAGTTGCTCCAACCAGGTAGGCTACAAACTCTATAATTATCCAATTCATGGAAGGTAATATTATTTCTAGATTTGGTTGTCCCCATAAAATCATCATAGACAATGTTGCAGATTTTAAATATAAAAATATGGTTGATTTCTGCAACAAATATCATATAGTATTAGGAAATTCTACTTCCTATTATCCTCAAGGAAATGGGTTAGCAAAATCTTCTAATAAGAGCCTAGTCAACATCATAAAGAAGCTGCTGCAAGAAAACAAGAAATCCTGGCACAAGAAATTGATAAATGCTCTATGGGCTGATAGGATAAGCACAAAGAAGTCAATTGGAATGTCACCTTTCCAATTGGTTTATGGAATAGATGTAGTTTTTCCTACTTCCCTAGGAATTCCAGTACTAAAATTGTTGTAGGAAATAGAAGCAGAACCTAATGATGCACAAAGAAGGATCAACCAAATGATACATTTGCAGTAGACCAAAGAAGAATTCTACAACAATACACAGATAATTCAGGATAAAATCAAAATAATTCATGATAGGAGAGTCAAAGAAGATGATTTCTAGCTCAATGACCTTGTTTTAAAATGGGATGCCATAAATGAGGAGAAGAGAAAACATGGAAAATTTGACAATTTATGGAAAGGCCCTTACAATATTGGAGCTTTCCATGGATCCAATGCATTTCCATTGGAAGATCTTATTGGAGAAACACTGCCAGGAGGATCTGTTAATGGTAGGTTTCTCAAGCCCTGCTTCACCTAAGTTCATCTAATCACAAAACACAACATTGTATATCTAATTTTATGATTTCCGAACACTGCAATTGTGGGTGGATTTCATCAGAAATTGAATCCTGGAGTGAAGGCCCTATGTTTCAAATCAATTTGTTGCCATATATAAGATTGCTTCAGTAAATCATGTTAGTCTCAATTTCTTGAATATTAAATAATTCCCAATGGAGAAGGCTACTAAACTATGGTGTTCTTGACACCTCATAGGGAGGATGTCATCCCCATTAGAGCCACTGTTAGGGTCCTATCAAATATAGTAGTCTAGTATGGTTATTTAGCCATTTATCCCATGGGGATATTGTAAAAATTCATTTTTCATTTTTCATTTTATCCTAGAAAAAGAAAAATAGAAAAATAAAAAAGAAAAAAAATAGAAAAAGAAAGAAAAATAGAAAAGGGAAAGAATAGAGAAAAAAGGGAAAAATACAAAGAGAAAGAAAACTAAAAAAGGGGAATTTTAAAAAATATATATATGAAAAAGAAAGAAATGAAATATGCCACTAAACTATGTTTTATTAAAGTTTTATTTTAAATACTTTTTATGTGATGTGAAACAACCTTTTGTTGTTTATAATAAAGACTCTACGTGTATCAATGACGACGATTTTCCTCGCCTAGATCAATGGCAGATGGCAGGGGACAACATTTGGACCACCCCCAACCCCTCGGGACTTAATGCATCGGGGGGGTGAAAAATGGTTTTTGAATCGACTTCTCTGACTATGTGTTGATACCGCAATGTTTTCGAGGGGTCCCTTGTTGATATAGCTTACCACTACTACCCCCCTGAAAACTACCATCCAATGCATCCTTCCGTCCGTTGACCCCGACACCATCCAGTCACACCATTTTTCATTCATCCCGCCATCCATATCGCCTCCCCTCCATGTCATTTGACCTTTACCTTTCAAAATAGCCATCAACACCAAATAAAGGTTGGATAAATAATCTCTCCTGCCAACAAATGCATTCCTAATTAAAACCCTTCTCCAAGAATGGTAATAATTATGTTGCAACCCCTGCAAATATCATTATAAGAATATCTCAGTAACCTGTGATTTTTCCTTTTTGTTAGTCAACTGAATTATGCAGGTTTACCTTGAAGTATTTTGAAGTTTACTAGCGCCCTTTGCAAGCCATTTACTTTTTCCATTTTCAGTCAAACAACAATATGGTAACATCATTTCATCAATTCTCCTTTGAAATTAGAAAAGTCATCTTACAAAGGAAAAGAAAAGATGCCAGAGGAAAATCCCATGATACCTGCTATCCTTGATTTAGATAGGACTCCTTGGATTGATACCCAGTACAATATAGTTGAAACCCAGTGCGAATTTGATCTGTATGAGCTCCATAATTTGGCCAAGAAGAAATATTCAAATTAGAGTGATGATTTAAGTATGTGGGAATCATTTTTCCCTCAATTTACCCTTCCTCAAACTCACATTTTCCCTAACTTCACTACCTGGTGTCATCTCAAATACCTCCCCAACCAAAAAGAAGTAATTGCCCAGAACAATGAGGTCATGTCCTCCATTTTCTCATAAAGAATTTGTCAAGCCCTATAGATAAATCCTCACATCTCTCTGCATCCAATTTTCACTGACGCGCTCATGGAAATTGTTATGTAACCAGCTCACAAAATAGAATAAAATATAGATCAACGACTTCAAAATCAGCCTCTTTGAGGGGGAAACCTCCTTTACATTACACAAATGAGTAATTCTTCGATGATACAAATGGCAAAACCTCCTTTATATATATAGGAGTCTAAGGGGTCACAATATAATCATAGCCGACATAGAAATAATAATATAAGGGCACAACAATAACAATAGTGGGCTTCTATGGGGCACAATAATAACAATATAGGGATAATAGGGGCACAACAATAACAATAAGGACTACAAAGACAATAGTAATGGGAAAATTACTAGTATTATAGGGACCTAACATGCCCCTCTCCTTCAAAAAAGTGTTGTCCTCAACACTTGAGTAGTTTTGTATGCTTTTGTATAAAATTCTCATCCTCCTAAAATTCTCATCCTCCTATATCGAACCTTCAGCAGTTAAGTTCTTCCACTTGATGAGATACTCTGAAATTGATTGATTTCATAGCTGTCGAGTTCTTGTTTTTGTGACTACTTCAGGTTCCAATATGATTTTTCCTTCCTCCTCAAGTTCTGGAAATATTGTTTCAACTAGGATCTTGTCACCTATAACCTTCTTTAAACATGAAACATGGAAAACTGGGTGCACTCGAACAGCTACAGTAAGCTCCAATTTGTATGTCATAGTACTAATGTTTTGCAACACCTTGTATGGACCATAATACTTTGGTGATAATTTATTATCCTTCTTAGATTTCTTGAGGGACATTTGTTTATATGGTTGCAATTGTAGGAATACCTAGTCACCTACATAAAAGCTTCTTTCATTGCGATGTTGATCTGCATGTTGTTTCATTCTATTCTACACCAAAGTGAGGTTATCCTTTAAGAGTTGGAGAAGTTGTAGTTTATGCTTGATGTGATCTTCCATTGCTTGAACATTAGAATTTTCTTTTAAATATGATGTGATGGATGGTGGATGATATCCATAAAGTGTAATAAATGGGGTCATTTTTGCTACAGTATGGAAGGAAGTTTTATATCACCATTTAGCTAGAGCAAACCATTTTACAATTGTGTTTATTTATCCCATACAAAGAAGAGAATATATCCTTACAAACATTCATTTACTATATAAGTTTTCCCATAAGATTGAGGACGATAAGATGAGCTATGAGCTAACTGAGTACAAAGACAAGAAAATAATTTTGTCCAAAACTTTCTATTGAAAATGGGATATCTGTCACTTACAATAATCTTTGGGTTTCCATGTAGCTTTTGAATTGTTTCCATAAATGCAGTAGAAACTGTACTGGATTTAAATGGATGAGGTAATGCACAAAAGTATGCATACATGGTAAGTCTTTCAACTACCACCATGATGACATTCTTTGGAAGAATGAAAAAGGAGTGTGGGCACTCATTCAAAAGTTACAACAAGATCCCAGTACATCTAATACATTTAGCGCTGATACCAAATGTTATATAACCAACTCACAAAATAGAAGAAAAGATAGATCAACGACTTCAAAATCAACCTCTTCGAGGGGGAAAACTCCTTTACATTACACAAATGAATAATTCTTCGATGATACAAATGACAAAACCTCCTTTCTATATATAGGAGTCTAAGGGGTCACAATATAATCAAAGTAGACATAAAAATAATATATAAGGGCACAACAATAAAAATAGTGGGCTTCTATGGGGCACAATAATAACAATATGGGGACAACAAGGGCACAATAATAATAGTAAGGGCTACAATGACAATAGTAATGGGGGAATCACTAGTATTAGAGGGACCTAATAGAAAAATATACAAATTTTACCTTCCCCTAGCAAGTCCACATTTTCGAATGTCTTCTACCTGAGAATGTTGCATTGCCTAGAACAAATCCCCCATACTCTGCGTCTATCTTCCCGAAAATGTCAATACAAGTCATTTCTATGGCTATTTGTTTATTAGGTTATCATATAGACCAGTGGGTGATCCAAGTGGACTCTGATGGCCACCCGATAATTCCACTTGGACCCCCACCATTGTTTCTTTCAGTTTTTCAGTTTTCTTAATTGTAGCACATTTTACTATCTTTAGTAGTTTTTCAGGTCCTACACTTCTAGAGCCGTTTTGAGGCCTTAAACGACATTTTTTTGGCAATATACTGTAAGTAATTTTCTACCTAAAATCATATTTTCCGTCATATTCTTTGGAGAGATCTTTCCAATGGGTTATCATGCACGCCAAATGGAGATAATATGACCAAGTCACGACCCTAGGAAGTTGGTTGTCCAACTCGCCCCAACGGGGCCCATAAACTCTTGGTGTTACATCTCCTTGGGTTAGGGTTTTGGTTGTTTAGGGTTTGCTCTTATTGTTCAATAATAAAAAGGCCCTTGAGCCTTAGTGTAATGCAGTTCAGAGGCATGTAGCCACCCCATCTCTTCTCAGAGATAAGCTACCATCACCTGAGCTAGTATTATTTCCAGTATGTTTGTAACCATATTTCAGTATTTGATATTAATGAAATGAAGTGTTATTTCTATTGCATTCTTGTATTTACGGTTATATCTGTAATTTGTTGTGTTCCTGTTTAAATCTGAATCAGTGGTATTAGAGAGGTCTGAAGTTTCTCTATTTTTCTTTGCATGTCCCCAATGAGGTCGAGATATAAGGAGTTAGGGCTTGAACTGGTCGAACCTTTGCAAGACCAGCCTCAAAAATCCCGACGACCTCCCATGGTAGATGAAAAGAAACATGAGGGGGCAGGAGATCCTATCAAAATCTTTCTTGAGGAATCCCTTGGGTGACAAATGAATGTGATGATGGACAACTTTGCCCAGATCCTTCACCAACTACCTAGGGGCGATGCATCTACTTCTGGTAGCTACTCAGGAATTGCCACACCATTTAAGGTACAAGTTAACTTTGACATTCCCATATTTGAGGGTTAGATAGATGCAGACGTTGTAGATAAATGGTTAAATTTTCTAGAAGGATATTTTTCCATTCATGATTTTTCTAGCAGGGAAAAGATCACCTTTTCACTTCTCAAAGTAGTCCCCTGTGTCAGCGCTGGTGGGAAACCTATTGCGAGGAGAAGGATGAAAGTACAAACTCACTGTTTTAAGCTGCACCCACTTGGAACTCGTTCCAAGATGCCATCAAAGAGTAGTACTACCCTGTTAGGAGATATGAGGATAAATACATAAAGTGGACAACGCTGCGACAGGGAAGGGACCAAGATGTGCTGGAGTTTACCAATGTTTTTCATACCCTTCACACAAAGTTGGGTATCAAGGATTCTGAGAAGCATTTGGTTCTCAAGTACCTCGGTTGCCTACACAGGTACATCCAGGACAAGATGGAATTCCTAGAAATCTCCTCACTCGGCACAACATAGCAATATGTGGTCAAGATCGCGCAAAATTTTAAACAGAAGAAGCGAGACTTTGGATCTGCGAATTCGAAGCAAGGGAAAGGCACCCCCAAACTATAGACCAAAGGAAAAATCCAAGATGGGGTGGCCCAGGACAACCCGCCAAATATGCAAGCAAAGAACAATGCTGCGAACCCGAAGAAGGACACGGGAAAGTGGTGTGAGTTCCATAAGAGCTCCATTCACAAAAAAAGTGTGTCGGTACAAGCAGTCAGTGGTGGCCGAGCTAAAGGCTTTAGAATCAGATGCATTTTAGGACTTTGAGTTAGAACCTGACAAGGGGAATGACAAAGGGAAGGATATTATCGATGCAGAGCCCAATGCCACCATTTCCACCATGAAGATCCAAAGGAGGAGGAGCGCCTCTTCCACTCCCCAATGTGGGTAAAGGGTTCCCCACTACAGTTCATTGCCGACAGTGGGAGCCAAAAGAAACTCATTTCGGTAGAGGTTATGAAGTAGCTAGGCTTACCAACCACAACAAATCCACAACCGTACACCATCAGGTGGCTTCACCAAGGACGAGATCTTCGCATGAGCCAACAGTGTCACCTTCCATACAACATCAAGCCCTTCAAGGATGAGGTATTATGTGAGGTTGCTCCCCTTGATGTTTGTGATGTACTATTAGGCCAACCATACTCATGGAAGTGACATACTGTGTATGATTCAAGGCCTTGTGTTGTTATTTTTAGTTTGGGAAATAAGTTGTACAGGATACTAGAGGTAGCACTGACTACCGCAATCTCTTTGGTTACTGCAAAACAATGCAGTAAGATCATTTCCAAAACCAAGAAATTTGTTTTCCTGATGATATGCCCTCGGGGAAAGAAGACGACAGTGGTGAAGACCTCAACACAGGGCCCCTTTGCATGGCAACAACAGATGGAAAAGGTCATGGAGGAGTATGAGGACATCTTCACCTCTTCCATAGGGGTGCCTCTGCAGTGTTAGGTCAAGCACTCCATCGATCTAACCCTAGGTGCGCCGCTGCACATTAGACCAATCTATCGGCACTCCATTATGGAGAATGATGAAATCAAGAGGTAGATTCAGGAGTTGCTGTAGAAAGGTCACATTCGTCCAAGTTCATCGCCTTTTGGGAGCCCGATTGTGTTGGTACAGAAGAAGGATGGGACTTGGAGACTCTCTATTGAATGTTGGCTGCTGAACAAGATCACTATCTAGAATAGGTACCCGATCCCACGGATTGATGACCTTCTGGACCAATTGAAGGGGAAAAAATATTTCAACAAGATTGACTTGAAGTCTGGATATCACCAGGTACCAATCGAACCCTCTGATGTGTGGAATACTACCTTCAAAGCTAAGGAGGACCTTTTCAAATGGTTGATTATGCCTTTTGGGTTGACGAATGCTCCTGCAACCTTCATGAGGCTGATGGATGACATCTTGCGGTCATTCACCAGCTCATTTGTAGTGGTATACTTGGATGACATCTTGATCTTCAGTCGGAGTTGGGAAGAGCACCTCCAACACATCTGACAGTTTCTCCAAACATTGTGGCAACACAAGCTGTGGGCCAATTTTGAGAAATGCACTTTGGCATGACCCAGGTTTAGTATCTAGGATACATTATTGATGAATGAGGGGTGCATGTGGATCCAGCCAAGATCCAAGTCATTTGGGATTGGTCAGCCCTAACAACTCTGATAGAGCTCTATAGATTTCTAGGTCTTTCCAATTTCTACCGCAGGTTTGTGTTGGGATTCTCTCATATCACTTGGCCCTTGAGTCAAGTCAACAAGGGAGGAGTGAAAGAAAAATTATTTTGGTCTGAATCTCAATAGAAGGCATTCACAGAGTTGAAACATCACCTCTGCTCTGCACCATTGCTCACTTTACCAAACTTGCAACAACCATTTCAGTTCGAGACAAATGCCTCTAACTATGCTATTGGGGCAGTCCTTACTCAACGGGGGCATCCAATGGCATATCACACTAAGACACTTTCAGACACAGTCCGGAAGTATCGCACTTATGAAAAAGAGATTTATTCCATTATGCAGGCTTGCCGACAATGGAAGCATTACATTCTGGGGAAGGAAACGGTCATCCACATAGACCATTGACCCCTGCAGTCCATACAGATGTAAGGGAAGTTGCAAAATAATTGCCATCAAATGTGGTCCACATACCTGTAGCAGTTCCATTTGAAAATCGAGTATAAGAAGGGTAGGACCAATAATGTTGCAAATTTCCTTCACTGACCACCGATCATGGCATTAACCATCGTGCTCAACTCTTGTGGGCACGAGACTTCTAATTGACCACTTCTCTACAAAAGTGACCCAGAGTTCGGCCACACATACCAGAGGCTCTTGGAGGGTCAGCAAGTTCCAAATTTTCACGTCTAGGATGCCCTACTATGCCACCTAGGACACCATTATGTTCCTTCAAGAGAGCGAGGCAAGATGATTTGGGAAGTGCACTACAGTCGAGCCGTTGGGAATTTTGGGGTTGAGAAAATGGTGGCAGTACTGTAGAAGTATTTCTACTGGCTGAATCTTTAACAGGATGTCAGGAAGTACATCAGATCCTACACTTCTTGTGCTATTTCCAAACCGACCATCAAGAATCAAGGCCTTTATACTTCGCTTCCTACCGCTATTCGACCTTGGGAATCCATCTCCATGGATTACATGCCCGACCTTCCTTCTACTAAGCATGGAAGCGAATGTGCTTTTGTGGACATCGACAGATTCTCGAAGATGGCCATTCTAGTGGCCTGCAAGAAGAATATCACAATGGAAACCATTGATAAACTCTTCTTTGAACGAGTGTGAGTACACTTTGGGATCCCACTATCTATCATCTTAGATCGGGATATCAGGTTCATCAGTACATTTTGGTCTAGTCTCTAGTCGATGCTGGACACCAAGCTCACTAAGTACACATCTTTCCATCCCCAAATTGATGGCCAGAAAGAGGTCATCAATAGGATGATCATACACGTTCTGCACATGTACAACTCAAAGCATCCATGCACATGGGATGAGAGCCTTCCCTATGTACAACACTGCTATAACCAGGCTCTTCATAGCTCGACTGGCCACAACCCTTTTCAGGTGGGCTTGGGATTTGAGCCAGTATGTCCCATTGATGTGGCCATACCATTTGTAGCTACTCAGATAGATTCAACTCATGTCCAGTCGGAAGCCGATAAGGCAAACAACTTCATTTAGCACATCCAACATATTCGTCAGTAGGTCCATGAAATTTTGGAGAAATCAAATGCCAAGTACAATCAACGACATGCTCAACATCGGGTGGGTGACAAAGTATGGTTGCATTTGCAGAAGGAACACCTTACTAGAGCCTATCATAAACTCAGACCACTCTGATATGGTCCTTACACCATTACCAAGGTTCTAGGTGACAATGGATTTGAGATTAGCATTCCCCATTCCTTGGCCTGCACCTAGTGTTCAATGTGGACCGCCTTTGACCATACTTCCCACCATTGCTAAACACATCAGACATTGCAGAACAGCTCACACCTATAGAGTTAAATCTAGATTATATGGAGAAAGTCACAACTTACCAGATCATGGACATGCAAATCAAGAATAAGTGCCAGCAGAAGATCCAACTGTATCTAGTTGTCAAAGCAGGCCAACTCCTTCACCAGGACAAGTGGCTCTCCAGGGACCAAGTTCAACAGAAGTTTCCTCATCTCATGGAGGAACTCAGCGCAATGGGGACCATTGCTTCCTAAGGGAGGAGGAATGATCCAAGTGGATATTGGTGGCCACCCGCCAATTCCACTTGGACCCCCACCATTGTTTCTTTTAGTTTTTCAGTTTCCTTAATTGTAGCACAATTTAATATTTTTAGTAGTTTTTCGGGTCCTAAAATTTTGGAGCTGTTTTGAGGCCCTAAACAATGTTTTTTTGGAAATCTACCATCAAATATTTTCTAACTAAAATCATCTTCTTCGTTGTAGTATTCAGAGAGATCTTTCCAATGGGTTATAATTCGCGTCAAACGGAGATAATATGACCATGTCGTGACCCTGGGAAGTTAGCTATCAAACTCACCCCAACGGGGCCCATAAACTCTTGGTGTTACATCTCCTTAGGTTAGGGTTTTGGTTATTTAGGGTTTTCTCTTATTTTTCAATAATAAAAAGGCCCTTGAGCCTCATTTTAATACAGTTTAGAGGCATGTAGCCACCACATCTCTCCTCAGAGATAAGCTACCATCGCCCGAGCTAGTCTTGTTTGTAAGCATATTTCAGTATTTGATATTAATGAAATGAATTGTTATTTCTACTGCATCCTTGTATTTATCATTATATCTGTAATTTGTTGCATTCCTGTTTAACTCTGGATCACTGGGTGGATGAGGTAGTGTTAGGGTTCCTATCAGTGTTTGGAGTTTGTTAGAAGCCTTCAGTTCTTTTCAATTATAGTCAATTCTTATCAGATGTCATAAATAGTAGTTTCTAAAGTTTAAATATGAAGGTGTGTTTAAACACCAACCAATTATACTATATCTAATGTTATTTTACTAGGCAGGTAGGTTCAAGTTCCAATTAAAGAAGATTGATGATTAGGGTACCCCATTATCAGTCATTCATTGGACTTCTTTAGTCAGAAGAAAATCAGAGGATTATTCGTTCACCAATTTTGTGGATAAGTTACTACATATATCCTTGTGTCTACTCAACAGTGATGCTGTACCATGGATTTCATCAGAGATCAAGGATTTTTTTCATCTATGAGAGAAGTCAAAAGTTGGAGACTGGTATTTATATCAAATTATACAGAAATTAGAATCTATGGGTGTGAGATTCCCCCTATAGATTACCTGTGTTTGTGCCGGTGAGAATATTTTCCCTTGAATATTCTATACATATGTTAAATATGGATGAATTTCACTTTTGTCAAACAAAAAGAAGGCACAATTTAAATTGAAGGCAAATTTTGGGTCCTACATTGTAAATACCAGAGCAACAACAAAGGAACTGGAGGGAATATTAAAGTAGATGAAATTCAAACCAAGCTTCACATGGTCTTATGATCCTTTAGGGATAATTTCAAATTTGAGGGTAGAATAGAAGAGAACTCCATATGCACATACACCTAGGCTCGATATAGAGCAATATGATAATCAAGAGAAGTGAGCAGAAAACACATTATAGGAGGCTGAAGAGTAGTTAGTCAATCAATCATCTCCGCAAACTCCTATCTCAAAATACAAATAAATCAAGAAGCTAAGGGAAATTATGTCCCCCACATATTCATAAGCCCAGGCTGTAGGTTTCGTTGTCTTCAAGAGAAGAAAGAAAGATCCAAAGACCATTACTAAGTCTGATAGTAAGACTGACCCAAAAGTAATAATTGTTTAAGAAGAATCCTCTGAGGGAAAGGTTTTATAGGACAAAAGTACCATGGTTTTGATAGACATCCCTACCACTCAATTCACATATGTTGAGGAGACAATTGAGTCTCCTATATCTTCTACCTTTCAGGTTCCATAAAACAGAGTATTTTTACATGATATAGGGAAATCAAGTTGAAGAATGAAGCTTTTGAAGGCTTCAACATATTCAAAGTTTTGGAAGAAAACTGTGACCACCCAACGCAAATTTCTATCTGCATTTGACTCAGAAAAGGGTAGTTCCAAATGGCCTTTTGGAACCTACAATGCCAGCCACCATAAGTGTTGAATATTATAAATCCTCAATAGTTTTTGTTGATACAAAGAAGGTTCATGCAATTGATCAAATTGATTTTCATAAGCATGTAGGTGAGATCATTTACTCAACACTAACCAACTCATCCATGGCTTCTTCCAAGTTGCAAACCTCTTTAAATAATATGCACTCACAGTTGAAGATTGACAGAATGTCTTCTCTAGCCAAAGGCATCACGATTAAAGCTTTAGAGGATTTGATTATCAAACTAGGATATGATCCCAGTAATGTCCAGGCAACCTAAGAGATAATTAAGAACAAAGATGTAGATATTCAAGCTCTCAGGAAACAACTTAAGATCCTAACTACAGAACATGCTCAAGCCAAGCAAGTGACCAGTTTGGAGATGGAGAAAGAAAAATTGTTCAAAATAATAGTGGAATAGAATGTTCAAATCCAGAAAATGGAACCAGACATGGAAACAATGTTGAAGTAAAAGGAGAAATTAGAAGCAATAGGTGCATCAACAATAGGTATATCAAGAACATGTATATCAACAAAACAGACAACACAAGCATCAACTTCATATTCTTCAGACAAGCTAGCTTATGCTTTAGGATAACTATCATTAGCAAATAAGGAAATGGAGAAGTTAACAACAACACTCACCAAGATGCAGGAGAACAAAATCAAAGAAAAAAATTCATACTTGGCAGAGGTACACAATAATTTCAAACTAATTCAAGAGATTCAAAAGTATGAGGACTAATCCCTGATAATTCTGATGTTAGTGGAAGCCAAACGCAACATTTGGCACAATATCAACGCAAATGTTACAGAATTGTGGCCATCCATTCAAAATGTTTTTAAACAAGAAGAAATAGTACAAAGAGTTAGAGCAGCAATTGAAAAAACTAAATTTGATATCAAGCACAGGTTAACAAAAGCAGATAAAACTATAAGGATGTTAAACTCCAAAACTAGAGATGAGATTGAAGAGCTCAATATTCAAGACAAGACAAAGATAGTGATGGAAGTCAAACGAATATTTACTAAGAAAAATATTATGTTGCAGTTAAAAAATAAGTGCAAATAATTGGAGAAACCTGTTAGAAGATTTAACATAACGTTTTCTTTGTTGCAGGAGAAAGGAATTCCAACTCTAAAAAATTATAATGGCAAATTTATTCCATTAGAAAATTACTAGGATCAATTATGCAACATAGCTGTAGATGCATCTAGATTTGCAAAGTAAAATGGAACTATCAGTGGAGAAGATTTCTTGGAAGGCCTATAAAATGATCTCACCATTCAACATGAGATTCATCATCTGTTCCTTAACAAGCCAAATATCCATACCTACATAGAGGTAGATGAAAAATAAAAAAACATGGTAAATTTTTCTATTCTAGGTCAAGGGAGATGAGACCAGTTACTGGAGTTGGCTGAATGAGAAAAAAAAAAAAACTACAATTTTGGCAACAAGACAAACATAAGAAGTTGAAAGATAGCTACTCTCAGCGACCAATTTCCTTCACAGATTCAATAGAATAACCGAATTTGTCTAGAATTCCTAGTACTTAGTACCAATTTAGAAATATCTACATGTTTTTAGGAGATATTCTTTTGTAATAAGTTTTATTTGAAGTCCGAATTTATTCGAGACAAAGTCTATAAATATTTTTTAAAAAAACTCAGTAAGGGTTGGATTATGAATGAAGAAAAAAGATCTACTTTGATGTAGGTTATGGATTGTACTCAGAGTAATCAATTTTTAGAAATACAGAGGTAGTTTTGTTCTAGGATTCCTATGTCAAACAAATGGTGATGTTTCTGTCATGTTAAATTGTTTTTTTTCTCAGTTTCCATATGGATTCCCTTCTTGATTGTTGCAAGAAGAGTAAGAGTTGAATTTACTTAAGTGTAGTTTTCTCTGGCTCATTTTAAACAATATTAATGTTTTATGCATGAGGTTAAATATAAAATTCATTTAAATATGTTTATATTTAATTGATCATCCACTTTTACATCTCAGCCATATCATAAATATCTTAAGATCCAAGAGTTTACCTACCCTGCCCTATTACAACTACTTTATCAGTTTTTAATTGATTACCCAAAATTTTATGACTCCATGCCCAATGGAATTTTTCATTGTATCTCAACCGAAATTTTGAGAAAACCACCTCAAACTTCGATATCTAGCCTAAAATATTGAAAACATAAATTAAAATCATATAGAGAGCGCTCTCTTTGAAGCTGGAAGGGCTAGATCCCAACTTTAAAAGTGGTTTGTGGTTATGTTGAAGTGCTAGACCTGCCAACATGTAAGGGGATCTCCCCAGTAAGAACTCCCAATTAGACCTCAGACCATTTGGTGTAGGAGTCCCAGTAGTGGGTCGTATGGTAATGCCTTGACCGCAATTCCACACAGAGGCAAGTAAGATGATTCTGTTGGTAGCAAGGGTGTGACAACTGTAGTGAGTCAAGGAAGGTGCATGAGAGGTTCTAACAAATGGGGGTTGAGATGAGTGCGCCCCTTGGAAAGTTGTAATAGTACTGGGATGGGAAGGGAACACACGAGCGAAGATGCATCACAAGATGGAAAGCAAGTTAGCTGGAAATCCAAAGTGATGGTTAAACCAATAACACATTTGAGAAAGATTCATACATACTCATACAGAATAGTCCATACATGTATGCGTAAGAAAGAAAATACATATGCCATTTAGAGTAAACAAGATAGCTGGAATACAATACAACATACGCATGAAACATGCTGGCTCTTATTATATAAAGAAGCGTAAGTTCCAGTCATACAATACATCCATGTCCAACCACTAGCTCCAATAGTGGAACGTTACAACCACACTCGCCTGGTCCTTCAAATAGATGTACTAGCTCAGTGTAGTTGAGAAGCCAAGGTGCATTACAATACTATCCAAGCTCTCTCCAAGATAGTCTTATTGGAAGCTTGGCTAACCAAAAATCCTTTATAATGAGGTGACCCTTGACATTTCCCTTTGTGACAGTTCAACTACCCTCATGACTCTTCACCTACTCTATGACTGTTACATCTAACTATTGACACTTGACTTACACTTGACATGACGTTACATTACAATGCACATGTACTCATGTGAGACAACATGTCTTGAGCAAGCCATGCAAAGACATCACTGCCACTTGGTTCATTGTGATGAGACCAACTATTTGACATGCTTGTGATGGCGAAGGTGGTGAGTTGATGCCAAGCTTGGTCGTCTGTGATGGTGTACATGATCCCCACGGTGAAATCTTACTGAAGTGAATTCTTGCCTCCATCACAACCAGTGCATTGGTTCGTCTCCTTCATCCAACTCATCTGTTAACATGCACATGGTCCTCTTGGGTGTGGCTAAATAAGAAACACACTGATGCATAGTGTCCGTGCTTGTCTTCAAGGTATGTTGGTGGTCATGTGCATCAACTTGCTGAAGTACATGTTCAGTAGAGTCGTACTTGCTTCTTGTCTTATCCTTGGTGAGTGTGTTGAATGGGTTGGACTGCATGTATGTGCACAATGATATACATTCTACTGAATCCATTACATGTGATCAACAACATTGCTCACCATGTCTGCTCTATGCCAGCTGATGGGATGGATCTTTGACTTGTACGGGCACAGTTTCATTTGTGATTGCATGTTGCACCCACTATTGTTCTTGTTCCTACTGCAACTCATTCGTCTATCTCTGCAGCTTCATGTTCTTCCTTGACTTGTTGCTTCAGCACATGCACCTCCTTCTTTGTTCCATTCTTTGTCTTCCTGCAATCTTCATGTCACACTGTCACCTCATAGCCCGAGTCTCTAAAGTTGCTTTCATCATCAGTGGATCTGCTTGAGCTTGCAACTTTGTCCTGCCTCTGTGTTTTCAACAACCTTCCTCTTGCATTCGTTGCATTTGGCATGCTACCTTCATGCATTGTTCATGATGTTTCTTGATGCGGTGCTACGTCCATCATATCTTGATGTATTCGTTGGTAGGCAAGTTCATAGACAGTTGATCAATTGCATCCCCAAGTGTGCTATGAATGGTGTATTCGACTCTACTCTCTTGAAACCATTATACATGTACTGATGAGAGGCAGATGAACACCTGCGATACCTAGAGACATGGTAACACTCATGGCAATCAATCTGTCAGTAGAAAACCAAAATGAACTTGAGAATTGACTTGCAACATTCCTGTGTGACAGATCATGAAGGTTGCACAATTTTGGCCGAGAGGTCAGGAGAATGAGAGTCAAGATTGTGCAAGGAATAGTCTAGGCCACTGGGAGGCTGACTAACTACTAGAACTACACAATGCACTATCTAGTCTATCTACTGACTACTGGAATTGCGCAATGCACAATCTCAACTGGCAATGGCTGCAGGCTTAGTGACTGCATTGCACAATTTTCTACGCCAGTAGTCACTTTCCCTTAGAAATGCGAAAAATAGTCCCAGAGGACAGTGGCTGGGTAGAAATGCGCATTTCTGGGGAGGAAGACAGAGCCTTCCTTCCCCAGATTGTGTAATGTTGTCTCAATGTAGGTGGAATCCTGGCCAAGGTTGGCGGGACTCGCCGATGGGCAACTGAAAGTGAATACGAATGCATGGCGAGACTGAGTGTAAGCATAAGTGAATGATCATGCATGCAAATGATGAATGATGGATTTAGAAAACAGAACAACATGCATGTGGGTGAGGCGAGTCGCCGAATCAACGACCATTCATGAAAAATAGTTTCATGCATGTGACAGCAGTGAGATAGCAACAAAAACAGAAATGATGCTAGTACAAGCTAGAATGTATCAAATGATAGCAAGAACTCACTGAAATCAAGCAGACAACATTCATATGAAGCAAAATACAAAACGTGTCAGAAATGCAACACAAGTCATGGAAAGCGGGCTTACCCCAAAACAACTAAGTTGAGTGTGCTACCAGCTCCTAGATGTGATTTTGGATGTCAGAGCTACAAGGTTTATGTGAGGAATGAGCTCTGTGGTGTCTGGTTGATGAGTTTTGATAACATCAAGGTTGTGATGAACATGCCACAAATCTAGGGAAAGCGACACTTGGTGGGAGGTTTCTGAAATGATCCTTGCATGTAACCTCCAACGGCTAAAAATAGATCCGTGAAACAAGGATTCCTTTTCATGCTGCCTTGGGAGAAGGAGCCCATGCATGCAAGTTAGTTTTCCTTGGTCCCGGATGGAACTGGTTAACTCAGCTGCACATGCAAGGTACTGCTCAACTATTGGGAGAAAATGCGCATTTCTGGCTAGGAACTGGGTTGGCTTCCCAGGGGATTTGTGCAATTTTTGGGCAGAGCAGCTAACTGCTGCCTAGATTTGCACAATTTTTCGGCTGAGCAGCCCTTCTAGGGAAATTGTGTGATTTTAACTATGAGTGTTGACTGCCAAAATTGCTCAATTCTAGAGCCCAGCAGGTTGCCTGTCAGGATTGTGCATTTTCTGGAGGGAAGGCTGGTTGTCCTCCAAAATTATCAATTTCTTGGGGGAGTTGCTAAGCCTGCACCTAGACCAAGTCCGGGTGATAAGCCCATGAGGGGAATGCATCGAGCTATGATTGACAGGCTGCCTTTGTGCAAGAAAAACACTGAAGCTTGTGTACTTGACGAAGCAAGACATGCTGCTATCAAGGTTGGAACGGAGGCTCCAAAACAAAGCTAAGGAAAAATTTTGGAGGGTGGTTGTATCTGCTACAACCCTTGGTAACACACTGGTAGAACTCCAGCTCTCTAAATGGACCTTATTCGTGAAAAGCATTTCTAACACCTTCAGAAGTATTGTTCAGTTTTCAGCTCCTCTTGGTTTCCACACTAGTTTGATCGTAAGATGTAGCATCTGCCGAGCTCTTGGTTGATTGACACACATTCCAAGCTAAGGAAACACTTTCTTTTATATTGGGGTTGAGGGTTATATTGGTGCACAAGCAGTATAGTTGTTAGAGTCTTAGTTTCATTTATGGTGTTGTTCTGCTGCTAGTAGGCCTAGACAGTACCCCGACAGAGTCACATAGGAACACAAGCATGGCTTCACTACTAGTGAGCCTGGTCAGTACCCCTGTAGAGTTACTTCCATCACCTTTCTACGCAGGAAGCCTTTCTCTTCTTTCACCTTATTCATTTTCATTTTTTCAAAATTTTTTCACTTTTTCATTTTTTCATTTTTCATCTTCGTAACTGTGCATAGCACTTATTCATTCCACAGGAAGAAGAGGGAGCCCAACTTATTGAGAGCAGAAGTGGTTGTTTCTTTAGAGAAGTAGTTTATTATATCTATGACATGCTTATTAATGTTTTCCCCCACCTTTCTCTACTTAACTGAGCTGACAAGGATTAGCCTAAAAATAACTAACCAGAGTAGGTGATACTACTTAGTGTGCAAGCATTGTGTTTTCACCAAGGTTCACTTTGAACAATACATATTTTCCTTCGACGTATCATGGAATAAAAGTTACAAGCTCTTCATACAGAGGTAGGATGATAGAGAACCAAGTAGTGATAACAACACAAGGCCTCTTTTACTTTACCCAGCTTGCTTCAAGAGTCATACATGGTTTCATGTGAAACTAACCTAAGAATGAAACAAGAGAACTATCAAACAATAAAGAAAAGCAAGAGAAGAAGCAAAAGGGAAAGCAAAGCAAGTAAGCAAACAAGAAAGAAAACAAACAAGCAAACAAATCAAGTTAGCAAACAAGCATGCAAGTGAACAACTCAAAAGCAAACATTACTCCTACCTCTAAGCTAACAGTGGATGGGCCATCTCATGTGAAGTGATACTTCCAATGCAGCATCTGACACATTGGCTGACCCATGTTGGTGAAGGCATGGTTCGCGGACAAGATAGCTATGCGATCTAGTAAACAAGAAAGATGTAATAGTGAAGAAAAACACACTCCGAGCTTACAAGCAAACACCGAACAAAGATGAGTGAAAGTGCATGACATGCATTCTGTGGAGCTGCCATGATTTTGTGCTACACTGCATGCAGATGTTGAGCATATGCATTATCTTGACTGTGACATGCAAGAAAATGTGAGGAAGGTAGATCATTTGTGTTGTGCATGTGTGCTTGCTATGTAAGATTCCTCCAATGCATGAGCGATGGGATCCCATAGTTCAAGTGGAGGAAGTGAAATCTACGTGTTTGGTTGATCTTCTATGCACAATAGAGAGTGATGAGGAGCCTTGAGTGTTTCAAAAATTTCCTGACTAGAAGTAAAAGAAACCCTAGGAAAACGAGGGCCTGACATAACCATCAGCTTGGGCTGAAGTGCCTTGAAACTCTGGGGGTTTCGACTTCATTGATAGATAGATAATCGTACACAAGTGTCACAGAAAGATTAAAAATGATTGAATCAACATTGTGATCAAAAGAGGAAGTTAATAGATCACAACAACCAAGATCAGAAAATTCAAGATGTTCGTCAACATCCTCATGATTTGATAAATCAGGCAGAGGGGTAGATGAGAAGCAAAGATGCTCACCCTCTATGTTTTCAATCAATATAGATGACATATTGGATGGATTTCCCAAGGAAGATGTGTCCTCTCCACACTGTAATGACAGAATGACATCTAATGTGTCCTATGAATGATTGGAAGTAGAAGCATCCGTAAATGATTTTTCACAGGGGAAATCAACAGTGGCAGAATCACAAGGGATGTCAAGATGAAGTGGATGAGGCACATCTGAAAAGGAGTCATCCTTCATCACGAGTTCTCCTTTAGATTTCTGCACACACTCATCATGAATGATGGCGCAGGTTGATTGCATAACACCAAATCTATTGACAACTTTATCCTCATTCACAACAGGTGAGGAGTTTGGAATGGAAGAAAAAAAGACAGTGTAATCCAGAGGATCAACGGAACGTGAGGATGTAGGTTGAGGGAATGAATCCACATGAAAACCAATAGGCTTGCAAGTTCAATCTGCGCAAATATTAAGAGCAGGTGGGGTGGGAGGATGTGACAGTTCAACGGAGGTATGTGCATGATCTCCCACATCACTCCATGGTGTTGGAGCTACCTGATGAGATGAAGGCGGATAGTCACTTGCAACATTGATTGCGCCTGCTCATGATTGCACAGTTCCATTACTGGAGTATGAGCGGGATACGAGTGATTCCAAGAATCGTGGATTTTGAGATATGTGAAGAAGATATTGAAATATCCCATCGAGAAATTCCCAATCAATATCATCTTCGAGGAATCGGTATGTAATATTACAAAAGCATGTGTAAAATTGTTCAACGGATTCATCGAGTACCTTTTGTAATTCCATAAATTATTTGTTGAGTGCTTTATAGTCGAAGTGATTGAAAGCATGGTCTATCTCTGTGATCAGATGAGCAAGAGAATGAATAGAATTTTTGGGAAGCATGGCATACCAGTGCATTTGGTGCCCTCGAAGTGTGTAGACGAATAGCACGTAGCTCAAATAATCCATGTCTTTCAAAAGATCCTACAATGCAGATCACGTGCCTAACCAACGCTACGTAACCTCCACCATAAAATGTTTTATGAGACAAGTTATCCGAGAGCTTTTGTTAGATAATGAAGTCATTTCCATAGGACATGCACTCTAGAAGAGAAACTCAGTAGTTAGTCATGATAGATGTGTAGAGGTTCAAAACATATGTGAGGACTCAACTTGTCATCTGGCCCTCCTTCTAGTGCCAAAATGTTGACGGTGTTGGACTCGCCAACATGCAAGGGGATATCCATGTTAAGAAGTCCCAATTAGACCTCATATCATTTGGTGTAGGAGTCCTAGTAGTGGGTCGTATGGTCATGCCTTGACCACGATTTCACTCAGAGGCAAGTAAGATGACTCTTTTGGTAGCAAGGGTGTACAGTGATTCAAGGAAGGTGGATGAGAGGTTCTAACACATGGGGGTTGACATGAGTGCACCCCTTGTCAACTTGTAATAGTTCTTATATGGGAAGGGAACACACGAGTGAAGATGCATCACAAGTTGGAAAGCAGGTTAGCTGGCAATCTAAAGTGATGGTTAAACCAACAACACATTTCAAAAATATTCATACATACTCATAAAAAATAGTCCATACATGCATGCGTAAGAAAGCAAATACATATGCCATTTAGAGTAAACAAGATAGCTGGAATACAATACAACATATCCATGAAATGTGTTGGCTATTATTATATAAATAAGTGTAAGTTCCAGTCATACAATACATCCATGTCCAACCACTAGCTCCAATAGTGGAACATTACAACCACATCTTCTTGCTCCTCCAAAGAGATGTACTAGCTCATTGCAATGGAGAAGGCAAGGTGCATTACAATATTGTCTAAGATCTCTCCAAGATAGTCTTATCGGAAGCTTGGCTGACCAAAAAGCCTTTATAATGAGTTATGAGGTACTATTTATAGCAAAGGGTGGGGTCACCCTTGACATTCCCCTTTGTGACAGTTCAAATACCCTCATGAATCTTCACCTACTCTATGACTGTTACATCTGGCTATTGACACTTGACTTACACTTGACATGACGTTACATTACAATGCACATGTACTCATGTGAGACAACATGGCTTGAGCAAGCCATGCAAGACATCACTGACACTCGATCCGCTGTGATGAGACCAAATATTTGACATGCTTTTGATGGTGAAGGTGGTGAGTCGATGCCAAGCTTGGTCGTCAATGATGGTGTGCATGCACCCCATGGTAACATCTTCCTAAATTGAACTCTTGCCTCCATTGCAATAGGTGCATTGGTTCAACTCCTTCATCCAACTCATCTGCTAACATGTGCATGGTATTCTTGGGTGTGGTTGAACTGATAGCGCACTTATGCATAGTGTCCGTGCTGGTCTTCATGGTGTGTTGGTGGTCATGTGCATCAACTTGCCGAAGTACATGTTCAGCTCTAGTTGGACTTGCTTCTTGTCTTCACCTTAGTGAGTGTGCTAAATGGGTTGGATCACATGCATGTGCACAATGCCATGCATGTTGCTAAATCCATTGCATGGGATCACATGCATGTGCACAATGCCATGCATGTTGCTAAATCCATTGCATGCGATCAACAACACTTCTCACCATCTCTGCTCCATGCCAGCTGCTGGGATCGATATTTGACTTGTACGAGCGTAGTTTCATCCGTGAGTGCATGTTATGCCCACTGTTGTTCCTGTTCATGCTGCAACTCATTCGTCTGTTTGTGAAGATTCATGTTGTTCCTTGAGTTTCTTCCTTAGCAAATCCAACTCCTTCTTTGTTCCATTCTCTGTCTTAGCGTGATCTTCATGTCGCGCAGTCACCTCATAGCCCGAGTCTCCAAAGTTGCTTTCATCATTAGTGGATTTGCTTGAGCTTGCAACTTTGTCTTGCCTCTGTGTTGTCAACAACATTCTTCTTGCATTCGTTGCATTTGGCATGCTACCTTCTTGTGTTGTTCATGATGTTGCTCGCTGCGATGATGCTTCCGTCATATCTTGATGTCCTCATCTACGAACAACTTGATGTCTTCGTTGGTAGGGAAGTTCATATATAGTTTATCGATTGCATCCCTAAGTCTTCTCTTAATAGTGTCTTTGATTCTACTCTCTTGAAACCATTATACCTGTATTACTAAGAGGCATATGCACACCTGTGATACCTCGAGACATGGTAACACTCATGGCAAGAAATCTGTTAGTAGAAAATCAAAATGAACTTGAGAACTGACTTACAACATACCTGTGTGACAGATCATGAAGGTTGCGCAATTTTAGTAGGGAGGTCGGGAGACTGAGAGTCAAGACTACGCAAAGTGCAGTCTGGGCCACTGGGAGGTTGACTGACTGCTGGAACTACATAATGCACAACCCAGTCTGGCCGCTAATTGCTGGAATTGCACAATGCACAATCTCATCTGGCAATGGATGTAGGCTCAATGACTGCATTGCACAATTTTCTGGGCCAATAGTCACTGTCCCTCAGAAATGCACAAAACAATCCTGGAGGATAGTGGCTAGGCAGAAATGCACATTTATGGAGAGAAAGATAGAGCCTTCCTTCCCTAGATTGCGCAATGTTGTCTTAGTGTAGGCAGAGTCTGGGCCAAGGTTGGCCTGACCCGCCGGAGGGAAACCGAAAATGAATAGGAATGCATGGATATACTGAGTGTAAGCATAAGTGAATGATCATGCATGCAAACAGTGAATGACAGATTCAGAAAATGGAACAACATGCATGTGGGTGAGGCGAGTTGCCAAATCGACGACCATTCATGAAAAATAGTTTCATGCATGCCACAACAGTGAGATAGAAAAAAAAAACTAAAATGATGATAGTACAATCTAGGATGTATCAAAATGACAGAAAGCACTCATTGAAGTCAAGCAGACAATGTTAATATGAAGTGAAATACAAAAAGTGCTAGAAATGCAACACAAGTCATGGAAAGAGGACTTACCCCAAAGCATATGAGCTGAGTGTGCTGACAGCTCCTAGATGTGATGTGGGATGTCAAAGCTACAAGGTTTATGTGAGGAATGAGCTCTGCGGCACCTGGTTGATGAGTTTTGATAACATCAAGGTTGTGACGTGCATGCCACAAATCTAGGGAAAGCAACACTTGGTGGGATGTTTCTGAAATGATCCTTGCATGTAACATCCAACTACTAAAAATAGATCCCTGAAACAAGGGATGCCTTTGCATGCTTCCTTGGGAGAAGTAGCCCATGCATGCAAGTCAATTTTTCTTGGTCCTGGAGGGAACCGGTCAACTCAGCTGCACATGCAAGAGACTGCTCGACTACTGGGAGAAAATGCGTATTTCTGGTTGGGAGCTAGGCTGGCTTCCCAATGGATTTGCACAATTTTTGGGCAGAGTAGCTGACTGCTGCATAGATTTGCGCAAATTCTGGGCTGAGCAGCCCTTCTAGGGAAAATTGAGCAATTTTAACTATGAGTGTTGACTGCCAGAATTGCGCAATTCTAGAGCCCAGCAGGCTGCCAATTAGGATTGCATAATTTTTGGAGGGAAGGCTGGTTTCCCTCTAGAATTGTGTAATTTCTTAGGGGAGCTGCTCAGCCTGCACCTGGACCAAGTCAGGGTGATAAGCCTACGAGGGTAATGAATCGAGCTATGATCGACAGGCTGCCTTTGTGCAAGAAAAACAATGAAGCTTGTGTACTTGACGAAGCAAGACATGTTGTTGTCAAGATTGGAAAGGAGGCTCCAAAACGAAGCTGAGGAAAATTTTGGAGGGTGGTTGTATCCACTACAACCCTTGGTGACACACTGGTAGAACTCTAGCTCTCTGAATGGACCTTGTTCATGAAAAGCAAGTCTAACATCTCTGGAAGTATTGTTCAGTTTTTAGCTCCTCTTGGTTTCCACACTAGCTTGATTCTAAGATGTAGCATCTGCCAATCTATTGATCGATCGACACATATTCCAAGCCAAGGCAACATGGTTTTTTTGATTGGGGTTTAGGGGTAAATTTGTGCACAAGCAGTATAGTCATCAGAGTCTTAGTTTCATCTCTGGTGTTGCTCCGATGCCAGTAGGCCTGGACAGTACCCTGGCAGAGTCACATAGGAACACAAGCATGGATCTGCTACCAGTGAGCTTGGTCAGTACCTCGATGGAGTTACTTGCATCACCTCTTTGTGTAGGAAGCCTTTCTCTTCTTTCGCCTTATTCATTTTCATTTTTTCAAACTTTTTTCACTTTTTGATTTTTCATCTTCGTAACTGTGCATAAAACTTATTCATTCTAGAGATAGAAGAGGTTGTTCCTGTAAAGAAGTAGTTTATTATACCTCTAACGTGCTTGTTTAGGTTTTCCCCCTCACCTTGTTCTACTTGACTGAGCTGACAATAATTATCCCAAAAACAACTGACTAGAGTAGGTGATACTAGTTAGCGCACAAGCGTTGTGTTTTCACCAAGGTTCACTTCGAATAGTACGTATTTTCCTTTGACGTATCATGGACTAAAAGTAACAAGCTCTTCATACAGAGATATGATGATAGATAACCAAGTAGTGATAGAAACACAAGGCTTCTTGTACTTTACCTAGGTTGCTTGAAGAGTCATACATGGTTTCATGCAAAACTAACCTATGAACAAAACAAGCGAACTATCAAACAATAAATCAAAGAAAGAGAAGAAGAAAAAGGGAAAGCAAATCAAGTAAGAAAACAAGCAAGAAAACAAAAAACAAAAAAAAAGCAAGTAAGAAAACAAGCATGCAAGCGAAAAAATCAAAAGCAAACACTACTCCTACCCCTAAGCTAACAGTGCATGGGCCATCTCACATGAAGTGATACTTCCAGTGAAACATATGACACATTGGTTGACCCATATTGATGAAGGCATGGTTCGCGAACAAGACATCTATGTGAAACATCACACAAGAAATATGTAACAGTGAAGAGAAACACACTCTGAGCTTACAAGCGATCACAAAACAAAGATGAGTGAAAGTGCATGACATGCATTCTGTTGAGCTACCATGATGTTGTGCTACACTGCATGCAGATGTTGAGTGTATGCATTATCTTTCCTGTGACACGAAAGAAAATGTGAGAAAGGTAGACCACTTGTGTCATGCATGTGTGCTTGTTGTGTAAGATTCCTCCAACACATGAGGGATGGGATTGTGTAGTTCGAGTGGAGGAAGTGAAATCTGGGTGTTTGGTTGATCTTCTATGCAAAGCAGAGAGTGATGAGGAGCCTTGAGTGTTTCAACAATTTCTTGACCAGAAGTCAAACCAACCCCAGGATAGTGAGGGCTTGACATAACCATCAGCTCGGGTTGAAGTGCCTTGACACTCTAGGGGGTTTTGACTTCGTTGACAGATAGAACATCCTAGACCAGTTTCATAGAAAGATTAACAACAATTGAGTCAACATTGTGATCATATGAGGAAGTGAATAGATCACGACAACCAAGATCAGAAAATTGGAGATGTTCATCGACATCCTCATGATTTGATAAATTGGGTAGAGGGGTAGATGGGAAGCAAATATGCTCACCCTTTGTGTTTTAAATAAAGATAGATGACATATTGGATGGATTTCCCAAGGAAGATGTATCCTCTCTACACTGTAATGATAGAGTGACATCCGATGTGTCCTATGAATGATTGGAAGTAGAAGCATCCAAAAATTATCTTTCACAAGGGAAATCAATAGTGGTAGGATCAAAAGGGATGTCAAGATGAAGTGAATGAGGTGCAACTGAAAAGGAGTCATCCTTCACCACGAGTTCTCCTTTAGATTACCGCACACACTCATCATGAATGATGGTGTAGGTTGGATGCATAACATAAACTCCGTCGACAACTTGATCCTCATTCACAACAGGTGAGGAGTCTGGAATGGAAGAACACAAGACAGTGCAATCCAGAGGATCAAGAGAACACGAGGACAGAGGTCGAGGGAATGAATCCATGTGACAACCAATAGGTTTGGTAACTGAATCTACACAGATATTAAGAGTAGGTGGGGTGGGAGGTTGTGACGGTTCAACAGAGGTATGTGCATGATCTCCCACATCACTTTGTGGCGGTGGAGCTGTATGATGAGGTGAAAGCAGATAGTCACTTGTGACAACGATTGTGCCTGCTCGTGATTGTGCAGTGCCATTACCAGAGTATGAGCGGGATTTGAGTGATTTCAAGAATTATGGATTTTCATATATGTGAAGAAGATACTCAAATATCCCATCGAGAAATTCCCAATCAATATCATTTTCGAGGAATTGGTATGCAAGATTACAAAAGCGTGTGTAAAACTTTTCAACAGATTCATCGAGTACTTTTTGTAATTCCATAGTTTCTTTATTGAGTTCTTTATAGTCAAAGTGATCGAAAGCGTGTTCTATCTCTATGACCAGATGAGCAAGAGAATGAATATATTTTTTGGGAAGCGTGGTAAACCATTGCATTGGGTTCCCTCGAAGTGTGTAGATGAATAGCTTGCAGCTCATGTATTCTTCAAAGAATCCATGTCTTTCGCATGAACCTACAATGCAGATCACGTGCCTAACCAAAGGCTACGTAGCCTCCACCATCAAATGTTTTATGAGACAAGTTATTTGAGAGCTTTTCCAAGATAATGAAGTCATTTCCATAGGACATTCACTCCGGAAGAGAAACTCGATAGTTAGTCATGATAGATGTGTAGAGATTCAAAACAGATGTGAGGACTCATCATGTCATCTAGCCATCCTTCTAGTGCCAAAATGCTGATGGTGTTGGACCTGCTAACATGTAATGTGATCTCCTTAGTAAGAAGTCCCAATTAGACCTTAGACCTTTTGGTGTAAGAGTCCCAGCAGTGGGTCGTATGGTCATGCTTTGACCGCGATTTCATGTAGAGGCAAGTAAGATGACTCTGTTGGTAGCAAGGGTGTGACATCTATAGTGAGTCAAGGAAGGTACATGAGAGGTTCTAACACATGGGGGTTGACATGAGTGCGCCCCTTGGCAACCTATAATAGTACTCGGATGGGAAGGGAACACACGAGTGAAGATGCATCACAAGCTGGAAATCAAGTTAGCTGGCAATCCAAAGTGATGGTTAAACCAACAACACATTTCAGAAAGATTCATACATACTCATATAGAATAGTCCATACATGCATGCGTAAGAAAGCAAATGCATATGCCATTTAGAGTAAACAAGATAGCTGGAATACAATAAAACATACCCATGAAATGTGCTGGCTCTTATTATATAAATAAGTGTAAGTTCCAGTCATACAATACATCCATGTCCAACCACTAGCTCCAATAATGGAACGTTACAACCACATCTACTTGCTCCTCTAAAGAGATGTACTAGCTCCGTGTAGTGGAGAAGCCAAGGCGCATTACAATACTTTCCAAACTCTCTCTAAGATAGTCTTATCTGAAGCTTGGTTGACCAAAAAGCCTTTACAATGAGTTATGGGGTATTATTTATAGCGAAGGGTGGGGTGACCCTTGACATTCCCCTTTGTGACAAATCAACTACCCTCATGACTCTTCACCTACTCTATGACTATTACATGTGACTATTGACACTTGAATTACACTTGACATGACATTACATTACAATGCACATTTACTCATGTGAGACAACATGGCTTGAGCAAGCCATGCAAGACATCACTGACACTCGGTCCGTTGTGAAGAGACCAACTCTTTAACATTCTTGTGATGGTGAAGGTGGTGATTTGATGCCAATCTTGGTCATCTGTGATGGTGTGCATGCACCCCATGGTGACATCTTGCTGAAGTGAACTCTTGCCTCCATTGCAATCGGTGCATTGGTTCAACTCCTTCATCCAACTCGTTTGCTAACATGCACATGGTCTTCTTGGGTGCATCTGAATTGGCAACACAATGATGCATAGTGTTTGTGTTTATCTTTAGGGTGTGCTGGTGGTCATGCACATCAAATTGCCGAAGTACATGTTCAGCTTGAGTTGAACTTGGTTCTTTTGTTCACCTTGGTGAGTGTGCAGAATGGGTTGGATCACATGCATGCACACAATGACATGCATGTTGCTGAATCCATTGCACGTGATCAACAACACTCCTCACCATGTGTACTCCATACTAGCTTCTCGGATGGATCTTTGACTTCTACGGGCGAAGTTTCATCTGTGAGTGCATGTTGCGCCCACTGTTGTTCCTCTTCATACTCCAACTCATTCGTCTGTCTGCGCAGCTTTATGTTCTTCCTTGAGTTTTTGTTTCAGCACATGCAACTCCTTATTTCCATTCTTTGTCTTCAAGAGATCTTCATGTTGCGTGGTCACCTCATGGCCTGAGTCTCCCAAGTTTCTTTCATCATCAGTGGATCTACTTGAGCTCGCAACTTTGTCCTGTCTCTATGTTGACAATAACCTTCCTCTTGCATTCATTGCATTCAGCATGCTGCCTTTAGCTATTGTTCATGATGTTGCTCATTGCAATGTTGCTTTCATCATATCTTGATGTCCTCGTCTATGAACAACTTGATGCCTTCATTGGTAGGCAAGTTCATAGATAGTTGATTGACTACATCCCCACGTTTGATTTGAATAGTGTCGTCGAATCTACTCTCTTGAAACCATTATACCTGTACTCCTGAGAGGTAGATGAACACCTGCGATACCTGGAGAAATGGTAACACTCATGGAAAGTAATCTGTCAGTAGAAAACCAAAATGAACCTGAGAACTAACTTGTAACATACGTGTGTGACATATCATGAAGGTTCCCAATTTCGACCAGAAGGTCAGGAGACTGAGAGTCAAGACTGCGCAAGGTGTAGTTTGGGCCACTAGGAGGCTGACTGACTGCTGGAACTGCACAATTCACAATCTAGTCTGGCTATTGACTGCTAGAATCGCGCAATGCACAATCTCAACTGGCAATGGTTGTAGGCTCAGTGACTACATTTCACAAATTTATGGGCCAGTAGTCACTGTCGCTTAGAAATGCGCAATACACAAGTCATGGAAAGCAGACTTACCCCAAAAAAACTGAGTTGAGTGTGCGAAAACTCCTAGATGTGATGTGGGATGCCAGATCTACAAGGTTGATGTGAGGATTGAGCTTTGCGACATCTGGTTGATGAGTTTTGATAACATCGAGGTTGTGACACGCATGCCACAAATCTAGGGAAAGAGACACTTGGTGGGAGGTTTATGAAATGATCCTTGCATGTAACATCCAACTGCTAAAAATAGATCCATGAAACAAGGGATGCCTTTCCATACTACTTTAGGAGAAGTATACCATGCATGCAAGTCAGTTTTTCTTGTTCCTAGAGGAACCAGTCAACTCAGCTGCACATGCAAGAGACTGCTCAACTTCTGGGAGAAAATGCACATTTCTAGCTGGGAGATGGGCTAACTTCCAAGGGGATTTGTGCAATTTCTTAGCAGAGCAGCTGATTGCTACCCAGATTTGTGCAAATTCTGGGATGACCAACCCTGCTGGGAAAATTTCACAATTTTCATTGTGAGTGTTGACTTCCAGAATTGCGTAATTCTAGAGCCCAGTAGGTTGTCAGTCAGGATTGCCCAATTTTTGGAGGGAAGGCTGGTTTCCATCCAAAATTGCACAATTTCTTGGGGGAGATGCTTAGCCTATAGATGGACCAAGTCCAAGTGATAAGCATGTGAGGGGAATGCATCGATTTGTGATCGACAGGCTGCCTTTGTACAGGAAAAACATTGAAGCTTTTGTACTTGACGAAGCAAGACATGCTGCTATGAAGGTTGGAAGGGAGGCTCCAAAATGAAATAGAGGAAAAATTTTGGAGGGTGGTTGTAGCCGCTACAACAGGTTACTTTTGTAATTTTCTTCCTTAGCCTAGGAAAATTATAGATTTCTAACGGAGTTTAGGAGAGGTTTTTATGTAACCCTTTCCAAGCTTAGTAACCTTCAAGGGCCCATCTTTCATAAGGACCAATGTACACTGTGGCCTTCAACAAACTAGAAATGTGCTCTCGGTGAACATTACTTTGAAGGAGTTGTTGAGATAGTTGTGCATGTACTACAGTTGATTTTAAGGGTTATAATTGTCATTTAAACTCCTTATCCTACCAAAAATATAATGATTTTAATACTTGAAAAGTCTAAATACCTAGTCTTCCAGCTAGTTTGTCCTCTTCGTTATCTCACCAATGACCACGCAAATAATATTCAAACAATATGGGGTAAATTTTATTATTAAATTAGGATTTCATGGGACTCCCATCCAAGTGGAAACACTCTAAAATACCTTTGTTAACATGTGCTAAAAATTAGTAGAAATTACTACTCTAAAAACTTGAAATTCAAGAATCAGTGAGATAGTCATCCTACCAAATTCCTAACCTAATCAAGTGAAAATGATATGTTGTAATTTTTTTTATTAACTTGAATGTTTTTATGACTAAAAACAAGTTGAAAAACTAAAAAGTGATTCATTAACACATTCTAAAATTCAGTAGAAAATTACTACTAATTTGCTACAAGAGACTTCTAGAAATTTAAGAATCGTTAACTAGTAAACCAATCCAAGTAGTTCAATCATGGATATGACTTTACAAAGTTGTTATAATAATGCATCACTCTTGTACTTGTATAAATTAACTACAAAACAACTTACTTAAATAATTTAGCCAATCTAACCTACAACAAAAGAAGCATGCATAGTAAATGCATAAATAAGAGATGCAAGTGAAAAGGACAATTAAAGAAAATAAATAAATTGTACAGTAGGGCTCTAAAGCTCCTGGGATGGATGATCCCAAAGATACTCATAGTCCTATGAAGGAAAACCAAGCCTTAGAAGCTAAAATATGGAACCAAACTTCATTATTAGAGTCAATACAAGTACATCCCTACTAGAAATGAATGTAGAGCTACTAAATAACAATTTTTCTCCTCAAAAAGATTAAGAAATACATGTGCCTAGAGGAAAATTCAAATTTATACTTATACAAATTGATGGGGAATAATCCTCGAAATTAGGTAGATTTCCCTCCAAAATCCCTCAAAAAGTGTATTTTATTCTGAATAGGAGGAATCTTCATTTAATGACAGGGAACACATTCCTAGATTTTCTCAAGAAGTGGAGCTTCAAAATCTGTAAATGATTTCATGATACTTGGTTCATTTACTATCCAATATTGGTCCATCTTTTAGTATGGAGAAAGTACCTATATTATCTCATTCACAATTTACTCAATATTCTCTCAATATGCTACAAAAATAAAGAATATTAGGCACATAATAAGAAAGGATAAATTAAATTCCTAAGGACACATTAATACTACAAATTAGCTCTATAATGTACAAGTAAGGGGGTCAAGTGAATATTTAGGTGTCTATAAATAATCAAATAGTCCTAATAAAATATACAATTTTAGGGCCCATCATCCTCATTGATGCTCTAGAGGTTAAAATCAATAAGTTGTATCACATATTGCAATGGAAGGAAACCCTTTTTTGCTAGCATCTTGATTTGGAATTGAGATCATTGATATTTTTAAAAACATGGAATAGGTCTTTGAGGGGTGCATGCAACTCTTTGCTTCTAAAGAGAGGCTGGACATAGTGGTAGTATGGATTTCCTTTTCCTACAACATATTTTTTGTTGTTGTTGTAGTTGGGCCCTCAAATTTATATTTTTCTTTTTCAGATGGTCACTTTAGTTAACTTCATTAAATATTAGGAGAGAAATCTCCTCTCCTATAATTTTAATCTCTTCTTCCATCTTGCCAACATCAAAAAATGACTTATATTTTGCAATTTGTTTCCACGTATGAGTTCTACCCTTTTCTTCCTCAAGCTCAAAGAATAAGACTGGTCATAGGTGAATAGGGAGTATGTCTCCCGCTTCAACCGAAGAGTAGTAGGAAGAGAATAATTTTGGAGCTTCCTATTGTTATGTTGTATGTTCTTGCAGCACTGTCGTATAGTCCTATAGAACTATAATTTTCTTCTATAGCACTGTAGATTTAGTGCTTGGCCTTTCTAGTTGTGTTTGTGATTATTTTCCTTTATGTGGTCTGCAATTCACCATTAGATTCTTCCTCTCTTCCTCTTGAGTTCATTCCTTCTCAACACTAGGTGATTCTTCAATGGTGATTGGAGTGGGAGATGGATGTTGAGGTTTGTGAGTGAACTTTATTATGTTACTTTTCCTTCACTTGAGATAAATAATAGGTTCTCTTGGTTTTATTATTTTTGGCATTGTTGGAGTGATCAAGGTTGCTAAAGTAGTAGCAACCTCATACTTTATATTTTTTTCTCTTTGAGTTGTAGTGCCTTCTTCTTCCTCCTTCTTTCTCTTCTTTGTTACTCTTGTTGACATCTCAATAGCCTTTTGAGGCTTTTCAGATTCTTCCTATAGTGTTGGTATATAATGAACCTTTGATTCTATTAAATGAAGCTTGGAAAAATGTGTCTCATCTATGTCTTCCTCTGTTTTTGGTTCAATTATCACCTCTACATTTTCTTCTATTTGTTCCTCTATCTTTTCCACCATTTATTCCTTCATCTCTTCTTATCCTTCTTCTCTTCTCTCTACCTCATATTTTTCATCCATTGCCACCTATTTGTACCCTATTTGAGGCATTGATTGGGTCTATATGAAAACTTCCATGTCCATATCAATGAAGTTTGTCTAGGAGACAGGGTTTCGGAGGTTCTCCAGGGCACCTACAATTATCACATTAATCAAACCATGGAGAGACAAATAGTTATGATTCCCACATTTTACTCTTGTACATTTCCTTTAGGGACTAAAGGAGAAATCATGGGATGTTGTGTTTCTCATGAGCAAGTAAGATAGCATGGAATATCAGTTGGTAGAGTATCTTGAACTCATAGGCATAGACAATACTCAAACTTACTTCACAAGAAATGTACTTGAGGTTGTGATAGTGCACCTCATCCCATGAATATGGTAGGATTTGTATTCTCACCCCATTCTTATCCTACATAGGATATTCATCTAAGAGGAAAAATAATATTTTAGGATTGACTACATAATGCCTTTCTTCTTTACTCCATTTCACTCCTTTCGGAAGAGTGGTGATCTTGCTAATGAGATATTCATTCAGATATATAATCAAGCTCTTGACTAAAGTAATCATCTCATTCCCTTTAGGATGTTGGAAGTTTGAGGAAAATTCCAAAGAAATTTCATCATCAAAACCTATCAACCTTTCAAAGAATCTTAACCATTTTCAATTCTAAAAATGTCTCTAAATTTAGGGTTTTTATGAATTCTTGAGGTATCTATTGTTTCTCTCCTATTAAATCCTCCTCCTACTTATGGTACAATATTTCTAGAGTGAAGTAAGAAAATTTTGGATAAGGGACATCTATTCTTCTCCTGCTACAGGTTCTATTGTTTCATGTGGCAACATGGCACCCTATAGCAAAGGAGAAATGGGCAAGGTTTGAGAGGTGCATACATGTGCCTTACATTGAGTACCTTTTGTAGGTGACGTGGATTTTGTTGTTGTAGACTATGATGATGCTCTTGATGACTCTGCTAGACATTTAGGTGTTGTTGTTTCCTTTGATGATTCTGCTAGATATTTTGATGTTGTTGGTGCTAGTTTTGATGGACAAGGGATCTTGTAGCTACTTAAGACTGGTTTTATTTCCTTCTAAAGATGATGAAACCTATGGCATGCAATGGCTCTTTTCAACCATGATGAAGACTTGGGCTTGTAGGGTTTTTGAAGACTACTATAGGACTACTGTTTCCTATAGTAATCATAGAAGCTATTTGGACTCATGATTTTACTTTTCTGAGCCATCATAAAACCCTGATAATTCAGAGGGAAGTTTTTGTTGGTGTTGGAGATGTTATTTCTTGTGACTAATAGGGAAAAGAAAGAATTTTGAGCCATTAATAGTGGAAAGTGAGGGATAGTGAAATGAATAATAAGAGGTGATAGGTGTTGATTGAGTGTATGAATTTTATGAAGCCTTAGGTACTTTCCTCTTGCTTGGAAGTGAAGAAAATTTATGGCCTATGTCCTTTGATTAATTCTATGATATGTTGTAGAATTATAGGTCCTTCTTGCAAAAACTTGATACAGTGAGAGAAAAAATGGAAAGGAATTTGGAATGATGGGTGGAGGATGGAAAGGTAAATTCACTTGTAGGTTCTTCTTTCAGGCCATCAATATTCATTGAACTAGGATATTTATTTTTCATAAATTTATCAATCAAATTATCTTCATCTAATTACTTGTTGCCAATGGTGGTTTCTAGTGTACAAATTGGGGATGGCGATGATTTCTCAAGGTCTTTTTCTTCTTTCTATTCTTATACCCAAACATGAAAATCATGCTCAATGAGAGATGAAGCAGGGGGTTACAATAAAAAAAATTAGACTACCCATTTGTGATTTTCATATTTCCATCCCTTCAACTGATGTAGGCATCAATAATGTCCAACTAAGGTATTATTAAGCTAAGAGGATAGACATTAGAATTTATTTATGGCTAAAGAACAAGGAAATGTGTAGGACACTCCCAAGAATGAATGGGAACCATGGAATCCTCAATGATGCCTTCCAGTGTCGTTATGGATCTATCAAAATTTTGTGACGCCATGGTGGTTTTCCTTAGGTATCCTTGGAGATTAAGCTTAAGCATAGTATCCTTGGTCGTGGCATTGATTGCAGCCTCTATTTCAACGAGAGCGTTGGGGACAAAAATATCATTCATGTGCACATCTGCTATTGAGCTTCTAGGATCTAAATACTTCGAGACAATGACCTTCCCAAGAATATGATTAGCTAGATACCCTATGACATTGATAGTGGGGGTATATATTTCTATCCTTCTTAGCCTCCTAATACATTCCTTTTTTATTAATATATCATGTATGGGAATATATTTTATGTCTTGAAGGAGGGGAACATTGACGTACATATTTTTTAGTTCCCCCAAAAATTCAGCTTCTTTTGGGGGTGTGTGTTCTAGGAGGGATAAACCTTTTAGGATATGAATGTTTGTTTACTCGAAAAGTAGGATCTTCCTTCTCTTCTTTGGTATTTTCCATTTGAGAATATCGGTGAGCATTTGGAGGTACCTTCCCAGACCTTAGGTGAACTTCTTGTATTTCTATAACATAGGTTAGATAAGTTACTTCTCCACTATATATTGGTTGGGCCTACTTATTATTTGTGTTCAAGTTAGACTTTGGTTTCTTTAGAGGATTATTTTGGGGTAGTTGTGGCTAAGGATGACAAGTCATTGAGGTAAGTGGTTGGAATTTCTGAGGCCTCCATTGAAGATGGATTACCCCATTAAAGACGTTGGTGTTGGTATGGATGAAAAGGAGGAAAGGAATTTTGGGGAGGATAAGACCATGGAGTGGGAATAAAGCAAGGTGATATGATAGGTGGATGCCAAGGTTGAAATTGTGCATTATAAATTGTATTTAAAGAGGAGGGTAGTTCTTAGATTGCTAATATTTTCTATGGCCTTGTGGTCTCTTCTAGTTGGCAAAGAAGAGCTACTCCATGCCTCTTTCTACTCCCTAGTACACAACTTTCAAACTTGGAAATGATGGAAATTTTTTAGTTGGGTGGTTGTCACCACATATAGAAAAAAATCTCGATGACATCTAAGGGGCACTCTTTCCTAGGATGTCTCTTAGTACATCTAGGGAATAATATCACTAATGCCCTATTTACTTATTCTTGTCTTTTAATCCCTAGTGTGTCCATATGCATAGTAAAGGTGTGTGAAATATTAGTTTTAAAATCTTCTAATGTACTTCTTATTCCTTTCATAGTGGTTGAAGTGGAGGAGGGACATACCAAACCTTTCTTTCTTCTATCTCGTTTTCTAGTAGCTTTAGAATTATTTTTTACAACTATTTTTATGTCTTTGTAATTGAGTTGATAAATATATCCATTGGCAAACATGTTGAGGGTATCCAATAGTTATTCTTAGACTACTCAGATTATGACTTATTTCAAGGTATTTGGATCAAGAGTGAAGCTATTCACCCTCATGTAACTTAGCTATCATCTTTCTTTGAAATATTCTAGGGACTCATCTAGTCCTTGAATCATTATGAATATTTTGTCCCTTATTTATCTTTCTCTACAATAATCCATGTATTTGGTGTTGAAGGCTTACTGAATTTTTCTCCATGAAGTGATGTTTCCCCTTCCAAGCTCATAAACCAGCAAAGGGTTGCATCCTTGAGGGTAGAAGGAAACAATTTGAGCTTCTACTCATATGTTATATAATAATATGTCTTGCAAACTTCAGTAAATTCAAACATGAATGTAACGGGGTTATCAGTAGCCAATCCATGGAAATGTGGGAGTGAAGTTGGATTGATATTTTTCATTTTGGCTTCCCCATTTTCCTCCTCGATAGGAAAAACTTTTGGCTTCCTATTTCTATCCATGGTATCATTGGGTGATGGAGGTTATCATCTTGCAAGTTCCTTAGAAATCCTCACTTTCTAACCTAAAAAGGCCTCTATATCCTCTATGGATAAAGTAGGAGGCTAACAATAAATAAGAGAATACATGTTATTTATAAAAGTGGGGGTTTTGGGTAAGAATTTTCCTGTATTATCCCTTATTCTACAAATATTTTTATTTTTTTGTGATTTTCTAGATGAGAATGATAATGAATATTTTTTTGTTTTAGTGAAAAGAATGAAAGAAGTTGATCAAATAGGAAGGAAGGAGTGAAAACTTTGAAACCTCCCTGGCAATGGTGCTAAAAAGTCATGGCCCTCAGTATTACAACAAGAATGTTACAACTCCCAAGAGGTCTTGAATTTAGTTGTGAACTCGGGGTTCATAAAAATGGTGAGAGCTAGTATTTTAGCAAGAATGATACAACTCCTGGGCTACCAACTTTACTTTTATCAACTCGGTAGTTCGTAACAATCTTGGAAGCATCGGTGCTATATGCACAAGTACTAGTTCTCACTGCATGTTGTCACTTGGTCAACTGGCATGAGATCACTAGGAGCTCAAGCCAACTTCTATAGATTTTAGAAGAAGCTCTATGTGTGATGAAAGGAAAGAAAGATTACTCTACAGATGCTATTCTAACTGCAGAAAGGAGAAAGACTAGAATGTAAAGCAAAACCTAGTAAACCCTAATTAACAAGCTAATTCTACTTTTGCCAAAAACACTATGAAAACCATGAAATAAATTCCATTACCTACTCAAGGAATTAAACAACATATAACCATGCTATTTCTAGAAGTAAATAAGAAAAAAACATATTTTTGGATTTTTATGTGTTTTTATGTGAATTTAACATGCATCTAATTTATTGTGTGTGAGTGTGGCAGCGAACAGGTGGCATTAGAGGGTGGTTTGGAGCTTGGGAGGATATAGGATGGTGCGGATGGGTCCTGGGAGGTCTTAGGTGGCCTTCTAAAGGATTTTCACACACTCGTCCTTCAAAATAAAGCCTACAGAAAAAACTATAGGAGGGCACAGGAAAACTACATGAGGCCTACAGGAGGAGGCCAAGAGCAATTTTCGTTGTTTTGAGGGTGTGAGAGTGGGTGTAAAATGTGGATGAAGGTTGAAATCAGGTGTTAGGTTACCTAATGTCTACCATGAATCACCAAGAGAGAGAAAGATGATTGGGTTTGCTCAAGGAGAGAGGAAGAAGTTCTATGAAAAATGAAGGAAACTAGGGCAGAATTGAGGTGAGGTTTGGGAGACCTATAGGGCATGGATCATATGGAGGGTGTGATTGATGGTAAGATGGCCTACTATTAAAAGAGATCTGCTTCATAGAAGTTTACAGTCAACCAAGAAAATCAAGCAACCAATGAAATGAGTGCATCCTAGGGAAAACAGAGTTTTGCATTAAAATGGCATAAACTATGATGTATAGAAGGAAATGCTGGGAAATTCTATAAGAAAGGAAAGCATGAAAAAGGACTATTGCAAATCAGGAAGTGAACATGATAAAGAAGATCTAAAGCAAAGCAAAACTGGACTATCAACCTACTAGAGAGCTGCAAATACTAGAAGTCCTAGGAATGAGGAAAATCTGTGTTTTTGGGGCAGCAAGAGAGCCTTTGCCTCAAATCATGGTCCAAAAGGGAGGAAGAGAGGCCAAGGCATTTTTTCTCGCCTTTTTAATCTTCTCTGATCACTACTTAACCTGCTACAGAAAGCACAAATGGAAGGAAGCTACTAAATCATCAAAAGAAACCTATTCTTAACCATAAGAGAAATACATCTAACAACAAACTAATCTACAAACTAAAGTAAAACATACAAATACAAGTAAATAGAAGCTTGGCTGCTTGGATTGGCCCTAACCCAAGAGCTTCAGCCCTCTGAGGTAACTCAGTGCTAACTCAAAAAGGATTCCATCTTCATTATCAAAAAATAGCAAGATTAATAAAACTGTCATAAAATAGTAAGCTCGAAATTTTAACAGAGTTTACACAAGCAAAAAAGTCGACCCTAGTGAGGCCCTAGGCCTCTCTACTTATACATCTGAAGCTACCAACAACTTCCTTAAAATCAGGGAGTCTTGGCTCCCAAAACTCGAGATAACTATCAATCATCTTCCACTTGTTCGGCTGCCTTCCAGTGCATGATTCGGCTGCTTGTACTCCAAGATGAATGAAGGCGAATTCGAAGTGAGGAGCAATAAATGAGGGGGATTCCCTCCTATAATTCCTCTCCTATGTCTACTTCGAGTTATGGCTACAGTTTGACCACTAGATCCTTGACTTTGAGCTTGAAATCCATCAATAATTTGCATTAAATACATGTTAGACCGCATGTCATAATAACTAACTCAACTCACCCTATAAGCATAAATATAATTATAAAATAATACAATAAGTTAAGAGAATGGTTGATTTGACTAGGTTAGGAGGTAAAATGAGCCCATATAATTACCCATTTATCAAGCTCATCATCACACCCTACTGAAGGTGTTGCTCATCGTCTGAGCAACCTAGTCAATCTCTTGGTCTTTCATGGCCTTGGTGGCCTCCCTGGTATTCCAAGCTTTTGATGTGGTCTACTCATGTTCTCCATAAAATCCTACCTTTTTATCTATGTCCTTCCATTGCTCCTTCTCTTCTTCTTCTCTTCTACCTTCCAGCATGCCTAATATTAGTGGAGGACACAGTTTGAGGCCAATCTAGTTGACCTTCAGCCTTTACATGGGGTGCTTGTACATTGGCACTTTTTTCAATGCCTCCTTTAGCCTCATTGGGGAATGGTATTCTCTGATCTGCAAGCTGTGGGGTAGGGTGCTCCACGTTCTCATGCATGCATGCACACACTCATCCCCAAGTAACCTAAGAATATCTTCAAAGTGTGCAATGGTTTGTTCTTGATTGGCTAGATATTTAGGGTCAATCTGAGGGTTATTGGCAAGTAGGTTGTGTGTGCTACTGAGTGGCATAGGATCTGATGGCTCAACTCTTATCATCAATAGTTCATTCTGCTCTTTTATTAACAATATTTTCATTTCTGCTGCCCTCAATTCTTCATGGATTATCCATGACACCATGGTCATTAATTGCAGATCCCCTAGCTTGGCATTGGGGTCCCACACATTTAGGTCTATGAGGGCCATGTTGTGTAGATAGAACTCTGCCATATTTTCTTTGTCCTTGGAGGTGATTCGGTCACACAAATCCATGAACTTCCTGTAGTCTTGGAAAGGCATTATGCCTCTTTGTGCTCAAGTTTTTATTTGGAATTGAAGCCATTGATCCTTCAGATAGAGGCCATAAGATTTGGCTGGTGTTATACATTTTAATGCTTCTATGGATAAGCTGGCCATGTATGCCAAATGAGTCTCTTTCTCCTGGAGCTACCTCCTTAGTAATTCATTCTCATTCTCAAGGTGGCTTCTTGTAATGGCTTCTCTGTCTTTGAGAGCACTCAATTCCCTACCCATTTCCCTAAGTTTGTCTTCCATGTGGCCAATATCCTCAACTCCTTTGGACTTGGCTATCTGCGTCCACCTATGTGTTCTCACTCTCTCTTTTTCCAATTCGAAAAATAGTGGAATTGCAAATTTCTGTTGGATTATCTTGCCTCCCTCAAGTAGTCTATAATAGTAGTCAAGATTAGGCTAGGGGTCAAGTTCTTGTATCTCTTGTGCTTTCTCTTTCACCTCTGGCTGTCCTCCTATCTTTTCCTCAAGTTTTTGTGTCTCATGTAGGACTTTTTCAGCCTCCTGTAGGTCTGATTTGTGGTCCTGTAGAATTGCCTTTGCCTTCCATGTAGAAGATATTGTATTCCTCTTTTCATAAGTTATGGCTGTCTTGGAAGGATATTCTTTTACCTTGGTAGATGGTGAATCTTCAATTTTAATGGGAGTCTTTGATGAGGGCTGAGGTTTGCTTGTTTTAATTCTGGTACTCTTCCTTGCCCTGAAATACATGGAGGTTTTTCTTTTCCTCTTTTGCTTCTGCTTGACTTGTACTAAGGGTAGTGAGGGCAGTTGCTACTTCTCTTTCCAAAGTTTCATGGGACTCTTCTCTTTGCTCTACCCTCTCTACCTCCTTTTCTCCCTCTTCTGTCTTTTTTTCCTCCTCATGCTCTGTCTCTTTTTCTACATCCTGTTCTGTCTCTTTAACACTCCCCTCTTCTATTTATTTTCTTTCCTCCTTCCTCTCTTGCTCTGCTATGTCACCACCAGCTTCATCTTCTCCTCCTTGTTGTTCTCCCTCCTCACTGACAACAGGATTGACATCATGGGTTAATGCCTTGATGTCATCCTCAACTATCATATTTATGAAAACTTCCCATGCTATAGGGATTGTAAGGGTATGTAGGGCCTCTTCTACTAGGATCTTGATTAGGCCATGGTGAGCTAGCTGCTATGAATTTCCTTCTTGTACCTTGGTGCTGGAGTCAATGAGGGACTGAAGGAGAAAGTAAGGGATATTGAGCTTTTGATGTGCTGGGGTATCCATGCCATATCTCAATTCTTGGAGGATTTTCAAATGATATCCATAAACAATGATGTGCCTCCCCTCACAAGAAATGTATTTGATCACTTGGTATCTAACCTCATCCCAGGGATATGGTATAGTAGCCCTCCTAATTCCATTTTTTTCTTCAACAGCGGTTACATTATCTTGGAAAAATTTCCTCTTGGCAGTCTCGCCAATTATTTTCTCATCTTTACTCCAGGGCAGTGCAAGAGGAAGGGTAGTGACCCTACTGATGAATTCAGGGGTAATTTCAATGGAGAGGCCTCTAATTGTTACAGTAGAATGAGTTCTTTTCTGAGGGACCAGAGAGAGAGAAAATTCATGGGAAATTTCATCATCAAACCCTCTAAACTTCTCAAAGAAATTCATCAAGTTTTCCCTTGTAAATATTTCCACCACTTGAGGATGTGCATGGAGTCTAGTGGAGTTAGTGGGATATTTTCTCATAAACCCCCCTGTCATATTGTCTATACTTCTTTTGAAAAACCAGATATGGAGGTGGTGACAAAGAATTTTGAGTGAAATAGAAAAACAGAGGGGACTGTGTTTTAAAAAAAAACCAGACTTTTTTTTTATATGTATTTCTACCCTCTTAAAGACTCATTTTATCTTCAATTTGAGACCAACTCTTTCACATTTTGATATTCAGCAAAGGGAATTCCCTACCTCTTTAGACTAAAATTCGTGCCAAAAATCATGTTTCCTCTATTCAAAATGACTCACTGTCCCTGCTATAGAAGCTTGTTGTCCCTCCCGTAGATTTCCTTTAGGTGCTCCTATAGAAAACCTGTAGGGCTCCTGTAGAAGATGCCGAGAGAAAAAATATGGAGGAAATCAATGGAGGATGGTGGATACGAGGCTATGGGGGCATAAGAAGACTGTTATGTGGCTGAGTTACGAGTAGAAACCAAAGAAAATGTGGTGAGAATGCACGGGGAGGAGTGCTCATTACCTTTTATGGATGTTTTCGGTTATGATTTCTGAGCTGACAAGGTGTACGTTGCCCAAATTAGGACCGTTGGTACCCACCTTCTTTGTCATCATGATCCCCCTTGTAATCATCCCCTCATTACTGCATGAGTGTTAACTCTTCTTCCCATTACCTGTCGTTCGTATCTTTTTCTTGAGTTGACTGTGCGCACATGTGGGTGATATCTCGGTTAAGTGGAGTCAACTAAATGAAGGTGGCCAAGTTAACTGGCCACCTTTCCATCTTTCGATTTCAACCATCTAATTTCCTTCATATGATTCCTAGTTACACAAATGTAGATAGAGGAGTGACTTAGCTACTTACCTATAATCCAAGTGTATTTGCTTCCATCAACTGTGAGGTGTTGTGGCTTTCTCTGCTGCATGCCTTCATTTTCCTTCATGCATGTTGTCTCTGCTTGCTGATGTGTTGTTGTGTGTTTTTGTAGGTTCTTCTTTTGCTGGAGCTGAGCTGCATGTGCCTTTTCAACCTTCAGATGTGCTGTCCCTTACTGCTGGTGCTAGACTTCTATGGGATCAACTACTACAGGAATTCCTACAGGGGCTCCTGTAGCTGCTTCTCCCCTTGAAACTTCAGCTATTTCCTTGTGCTTGGAGCTTGAGAATGATGTCAGAGGTGGAGATGAATGATGGAGGGATAGTAGGTAAGCTTCAGGTAAAGTTAATGGTGCCTTTTCCTCCTCCTATTTTTGTTTTTTTTTTCAAAACTGAAAAACTGTTTTTTCGTGTTTTTTTCTTGGAAAGGAAAATAATAATAATAATGATGCTTGGAGTGTGATGTAGGCTTGGAAATGATGCAAAGGAGGTTTGAAGATGGTAAGAGGGATTATAGGTTCCTCATGAAGCTTTTCTTGTCCCTCAAACTGCCTTCTATAGACACTTTTGGCTCTTTATAATTCCTATAGGAGCTTCTTGTAGAAAAAACAGAGCTTCCTGTAGAAAACATAGTTTGGAAGAAGAGGTACAGTAGGGTGAAAGAGATGCCAAAAATGATGTAGGACGGTGTGGAGAAGATGAGATGGATTTTGGTATGCATGTCAGGGTCCCCTTGGTACCTTCTTCTGCTCCCTATAGTCCTCCTACAAACCTACAATCCAAAACCACTCCACAGAAACCTGCAATCCAAAATAATAAAAATTCATTTTTTCTTTCTCTCTCTTTTTTTTTTTGAAAACAACTAGGGTGCCTCAGAGAGGTTTTCACCTTAATTGCCTGCCCTGGGCACCTCCAAGGGAGGTTTTCACCGATGGATCTTATTCTTTTCGATTTTTTTTTATGTCACTAGGCCGCCTCAGAAGAGGTTTTGAACCCAATGATGGGACTCAAGCGCCTCATGGAGGTTTTCACTTGAGTCCTTGTTTTTTCTCTTTTCTCTTCAGTAAGTGGGTGAAGTGGAAGCTAAGACATGCTCCACGACCATAAATATTTTATTCAAATCTTCAATAAAGTCTCTCTTGGTGAGGGGTTTCTTGTAGACTTTCAACTAATGCCCAATGACAAGCATGGGGATGGCTTCATCATCAATGGTTTTGATCAGAACTGAACCATTGTCATTGCATTTATCCACAGTGTAGCGTCCCAACCATCTTGTCCTCAGCTTGCCTTTGAAATCCTAGTATCTTGAATCATAGAGTAGTGCCCAATCTCCCTCTTGGAATTATTTCTCCCTAATATTTTTGTCATGCCATATCTTTCTCTGAAGCTGAACTACCTCTGTATGGAGAAGGGCTTGCAATCTGTATTCATCCAATCCATTGAGCTGAAGTAATCTCTCCTTTTGTGCATGGATGAGGTCTAGGTCCAGCTGAGCTGCCATCCTTAAGGGTATTGAATTCAAACTCTATTGACAGCAAAGCCTTCTTCCCGCAGACTAGTTCATAGGGTGTGAACTCGGTGGTGGTCTTCCATGTTGTGTTCTAGGCCCAAGTGGCCTCAACTAATTTGTCTGCACAGTCTTTTCTATTGCTGCTCACTACCTTGGTTAGGATCCCATACAATGCTCTATTAGTGACCTCCACTTGCCCATTGGCTTGTGGATGGTAAGGGGTGGAAATCTTGTGCTTGATCTTATGATGTGTGAGCAGGTCTTCAATCGGGTTGGAAGTGAACTGACTGCCTTGGTCTGTGACCAACTCTCTCGGATACCTGAACTTGTAGAATATGTTTTCCCTTAAAAACTCAGCTATTTTTTCCTCTGTCACTGCTTTGATTTCTTTTCTCTCCACCCACTTTGTCAGGTAGTCGGTGCACACAATGATGAACTACTTCTGCTTTGAAGGGGGGTTGATAGGCCCCACAAAGTCCATGCCCCACTTCTCAAATGGCTCAAACGTCACTTGAGTTTGCATGGGAATTTCATCCTTTGGAGTGGGTTTCCCCATCCTCTGAAACCGATCACACTGGCTCGTGTATCTCCTCACATCCTGATGAAGAGTGTGCCAGTAGTAGCCTGCTTGAAATATCTTGAAGGAAATTCTTTTTGCTGCAAAATGACCTCCACAAGGCCCGCCATGACAGGTCAGGAGGATGTCAAAGACTTCCTCCTCCCCGACACATCTTCTCAAGATCTGATCTGGGCCAAGTTTGAAGAGATTGCCTCCAATATAGGTGAAAGGGGCACTTTCCCTTACTATCTTGCTATTATCTTTTGAGGATAGGTGTGGTGGGAACTGTGTTGAAACCAAGTAGTTTGCTATATCAACAAACCATGGAGAGAGTACTGATATAGCAAATAGGTGGTCATCCACCATTCCTTCTTCACCTGCAGGTAAATTTACTCTAGACAAAAAGTTAGCAACAACATTCTCTTTACCAGGCTTATCAATAATGGTTAGATCAAACTGTTGCAGTAAAAGAAACCATCTAATAATGCGAGCATTTACATCTAGTTTGTTCATTAAATATCTAATTGTAGCATGATTAGGACATCTAATCTTCTAAGGGTTAGTGTGGAAGCCGAATAGACAAAAGATGTCCAAGAGACCTTGGGATGTGGAACCCAACGGTCAAACAATGTACTATAAATGTATGTCAGTTGTTAATAAAAGAAGTATTCTCATGTTTTATCTTTAGATTATGTTGCTTCCCATGTGTGTTTAACATGGTATTAGAGCATGTGTATTCCTGCCGTGCATAATTACTGTGACCCATTTGTTTTATGGCCTTTACGTGCAGATCATTTTTCCATCAATTCTACATTTCATGAATATTTTCTCATGAATATTTTCTCAGATAAATTTTAGCTGCAACCTGTTATTTCTCTAGTGCCATTTTTATTCACCTATCGTCTAAAAATGATCCTTGCTCAGACCTGCCATCTTTGCCCTAGCAAAAGCACACCTCTGACTTCTCATTGAATGGAACAATTTCATTTGTGCTCTGCATTAGATACCAAAACACTGTGCTATGAAAGCCAGTGATGAGTTCTGGAGCAATTAGTTTTTGTGTGTTGAAGGGGTGATATTTGTTTTGCGTTGAGACATTGTATTGCAACCTGATGTGTTGAAAAGTTTAAATTATTTGAAGAATGGTGTGAAAACTGTGTTGAAGGTCATCATTGCATTTGGTTGAACCTGGAGGTCAGTCTGTTGGATTTTTCATTCAAAACCCTGTGCGTACGATGATCAAAACTCATTCATTATGTCCATACGCTTTGTTGTAAACAATCTTGTTATGTGCACAATGCACCATATTGTATGAATTGATTTAGACCATGTGTAAGACTGTGTTATGACATGTTATGGTATGCATTGAATGGTGAATGATGCTGATGTTGAAAAAAAAAATCTCTTATACGATTCTTAAAAAAAAAAAGGTTCCTTCCTAGCCTCCTCTTCAGCTTCCTTTGATGCAAACAACTTTTCTACTTCCAACCTCTCCTTCCTCGTTACCTTTCTAAAGTCGAGCAACCACAACTTCTTCAACTTGTTAATTACATACAGGCGATAGTTTGGTTTCTTTGTAACTATATTATCCAGCAGGCTAAGTGTCTACAAATTCACAAGAGCTGTGAGTGGATCAAGATCCACCAAGTTCACAAGGCAGTTATTTGTAAGAACTAGTGTCTGGAGTTTTGGCAAAAATTCTCCAAGATTGGGGTTGATGCGGGCAATACGATTGTTATTTATTAATAATGTGGTTAGATGCTTCAGATAAGGAAAGTTTTCTAGCTTAACAATTTCATTGTCTGAAAGATCTATACTGTCAAATTGGTCCTCTATTGCTCCCATGTTCTCGATAACTACAATTTTATTGCCACGAAGGTCAAGCTCCCGCTCACGTACTAGATTGAAATATTGCGGACAACGATAAATGCGTTGAAGTCGAATTCGTGGAGGAATGTTAAGAAATGCATTGAAGCAGTAAGTTATTTACAAGTTGACTGCATTGTATTGGTCATGCATTTAATGTATTGAACAGTGAAGGGGCTCAATTTCCTAATCATGAAAATGGCGGAGTTCCCTCTTTGAAATTGGGTTGAATTCCTTAGTACCATTGGCCGAGTCCATTGATAGAATGAAGACATGTTCATACATCCTTCTGCTGGATGAGTTTCTTTGTTACTTGGGCTACGTATTGATAGCAGAGCTAAGTGTGATGACTGTGGGTCCTATTCAGTGATCTTATCAGGACAAGTATTCATTCCCTGGGCTACATATTAATCACTCGGCTTGTGCATGGGACTGTGGGAGATTCAAAAGCTGAGTTCCCTCTGCATTGACATCACAATACTCCTCTATTCACCACGTGGGTGACAGACTCATACTATAGTTGATTTATCGGAGTAAATATACCTCTGCGTGGGCTCTTTCTTGGCTGAATAAAGGGAGTACCTGAGCTAGAAGGAGTGGCTGAGCTACACACATTATTTCAGACCAACATGGTCTCTTTATCCCTTTGTCAGCAGTGATATCGTAGCATTTATTAGAACTGATAATTTTGGGTCAAAAAGCTGATTTGAACTTCATCTTTGAATGATATTCTGAGGCTGTCTCATTGTGGCAAGTTCTCAGGCATCTTTTTATGGTTTTTTCATTTCAAAAGTGTTAGGATTCGAAGAAATAAAATAATTATTCTTGACAAATTTTCTTCAAGTGATTTGAACTCAAGGCAAATTAAAGATTGCACCGTGGACCTTTGAAATCATCGGTTTTTGCAGTCAAGATGCATTCCAAAGGAGGACACCGAGAAAACAAATAAAATTCCTCAAGAGTTTTGCTTCAAGTGAATTGTGCAATCTGTATACAACAATGGATTGGTATTTGGCCCTGAAGTTCTTGCTCTCATAGAGGATGATCTAATAGAGAAATTTATTACTGGTATTTCTACTGTGACAACTCTTTCTAGTATTTGAAGGATCCAAGCAAGTTTGCAATTCTTGCTACCCCAGTTGTGGCATTGTATTTAAAACTCATTATAGTTTCTGTTTAAATATATATGCATTGATTCCTTGATTAATTTGTTGTACATTTATAAAGGATATTGCTGTGTACTGTGAGTGGGTATTACTTTTCTGCATTGAGTAGTAGTTGTGATTAGTTTTTAAGGTGTAAATTTGACATTGAAGAAAAAATAGCTAGAGTCAATGAAGTATTAGAGTTCCTCAAAACTCTCATATTGTCTACTAATCATGATATATTAAAAGTCAACAAAGTTTCTGTCACAGACATTCAGGTCTGTCTACAAAATGCACAAGAGAAAATTGATTTTTTTACAACTCGAATCTCAACTATAGCAAGAAGAATTAAAATAGAGGAGCCATTCTGAACATATTTCTGTTCAGAACAATGAAACGGACTCCCATAAACAGCAAGAAAATATTGTTGAATTTCATTCAGATCCAATGCCCAAAAAAGCAGTAGTTGTACATGTAGATGCAGAAACTCGGTCTGCACTTCCCGAGCCCATCATCAGACCTTGGGAATAGCTTGTCCACAACAAGCACATAATTGGTCTTGGATATGACAAGGACTTGTCCTTTCATATTCCAGACTACTCCAAACCAATCCAATTTCAAAGTGCTGGATTCATTCATGACAGTTCACTTGCTCCTCATGACAGTTCACCTCCAGCTGTTCCAGATTCTGCCCCTCTTCCACAACAACAACAACAATAGATTGTGAAATGCCAACACTGTGACCAAGTTGGCCATCTGAAATATCATTGTTTTGATCTTCATCCATGTAAGCACTGTCATAAAACCAGTCATTCTTCAAACAAATGCTTCAGAAGCAAGTCTCCTACAAGAACAAAGATTCATCTAGGATGGATCGCTTCTTGGCAATGGGCATCAACAACCAAGAAGATATTCCAATCACATTTCAGAAGTTGTTCTAGAGTATTGAATAGTCTTGTAGTTGAGTTTTCTCCATCATCTCACCTTGTATATGATGGGGGGGAAATGCTGGTCATCTACAAGCTTCAAAGTCACATCAAGCAAGCTTGAGCCACAACTTGCCACACTAGTTTCAGAGTTGTAGCCAGAGACAAGGATGCCCCTGAGTATGCCTTCAGTTGGTAATCTGGGACACTTCATCTAGCAGAAGAGTTCAGCTTCTTGCCAGTTTCGGAAGAATTCCAGGAACAAAATTTAGAACACTTCCTCTACCAGAAGACTTCATCTTCTTACCAGTTTTGGAAGAGTTCCAGGAGTTGAATTAAGCATTCCAGAGTTGTTGGTCATCTTTAAACCATCACAGGTAGAGACTTCCCTTTCCAGGTTGAAGTTCTCCCTTTTATGTGCGGTGAGACCTCCCTTTATTGGTTGAAGGTTTCTCTCTTCAAAACAATAGGAGCACTTCCTCTAGCAGAAGACTTCAGCTTCTTGCCAGTTTTGGAAGAGTTCCGGGAACTACACTAAGCATTCTAGCGTTGGTGGTCATCCTTAAACCACCGTCCTTTATACCAACATTTCAGAGAGCACATTCAGCCTACTGCTGCCATGCATTTTTTGCACATTTTGTATTATAGCTCTCTTCTTGGACTCATAAAATAACCCTTCGGATTAAGGGGGGGAATGTTGGAAACCTAATCCTCTAAGGGTTAGTGTGGAAGCCGAATAGACAAAATAAGTCCGAGAGACCTTGGGATTTGGAACCCAATGGTCAAACAATGTACTCTAAGTGTATATCAGTTGTTAATAAAAGAAGTATTCTCATGTTTTATCTTTTAGATTATGTTGCTACCCATGTGTGTTTAATAGTGTACACAAAGGTTTGATATCTTGTGATATAATATTTGAATTTGTTTAAGGAATGCACGACAACTAGGAGTTCCTTCTCGGTCACTATATAGTTTAACTCTACCTTTGACAAGTTTTTGCTTGTAAAGTATATGGCATAAGGTAACCTTTCATCAATTTTTCCTAAGGATGCTCCTATTTATTTGTTCAAGGCATATGTGTGAATGTGAAAGGGTAGGGCCCAGCTTGGGCCTCTAAGAATTGGGGCAGTCACTAGCTTTCTCTTCAAGGTATCTAGGGCTTCTTGACAGTTTTCCGACCATATGAACTCAACATCTTTGCTGAAGTCTTTAATGAATATTCTGTAATATCTAGCTAAGCCTAGGAAGATTCTAACATTTGTCACCTTTTGAGGAGGTGGGACCCTTTGGATGATGGCAATTTTGTTGGGGTCCACCTACAATCCTTGTTGAGAGATTGCATGACCTAGCACGGTCCCTTCAGTGATAAAAAATTCACATTCTTTTGGACTGAGGGAGAGGCTTATTTCAATACACTTATCTAGAACTTTTCCTAGGTTAGATAAAGCTTCCTAAAAGTCAGAGCCATAAGGAGTAAATCATCCATGTATATTTCTACTGCATCATGAACCAGTTCAGAAAATATACTCAATACTGCTCTTTGGAAAGTGGCTAGAGCGTTGCACAAACCAAAAGGAAGGACCCGGTATGCAAAGGTACCCCAAGGAAAAGTGAAAGTGGTCTTATCTTGGTCTTCTCGGCTGATTTTAATCTGATTGTACCCACTAAACCCATCTAGGAAGGAGAAAAAACTTTTTCCCTGCCACACCATCTAACACTTGATCTATGAAAGGTAAAGGAAAATGGTCATTTTTAGTGTCTTTGTTCAATTCCTGATAGTCAACACAGATTCTCCACTTACCATTTTTCTTTGGCATTAGCACCAAAGGAGAAACCCATTCATTGTTAGAGATGGGATAGATGAATTCTGCATCAAGCAATTTCTGCAATTCTTCCTTAACAATATATTTAAGTGCTAGGTTCATCCTCCTTTGAGGTTGCTTGATTGGCTTGCAATATTCCTTGATGTCTATATGATGAGAACATTTTGAAGGGTGCACTCCCTTCATCTCCTTATAACTCCAGGTGAAGGCATCTTGATGTTTTCTCAGTATGATGCATAGCTCCTTCTCCTGGGAAGTAGATAGCAATGGATTGATTTTCAATTTTCTTTCTGGGTCGAACTCTATATTTTTAACACGAAGAGAAGTGGGGTTGGCCACACAGAGATCAGTTGAGGTGTTGTTATGGGTTTCTCTTACTATGTCTTCTAATGGTGATACACTGGGAGGTGGATTCTGAATCAAATTTTCAATCATGTCATCCTCATCTTGTGGATTTTCCCCCATGGTGATTTCTAATGTAAAAAATGGTACAGAATAAACTTCATCCTCATCCTCCTCCTCCAACCAGAGAGGTATATCATGTTCTAGAAAGGGTTGGGCAAGAGGATATAGGATTAACTGCTTGGACATGTGCCCATTCTTTATGGTCATGTTCCCAGCTCGGCAGTTGATGTAGGCATCGGCTGTAGCCAACCAGGGTATTCCTAGAATGAGAGGATACCCAATGAGCTTTGCCTTTGGCTGGAAAGCTAAGAAATCAGTAGGGTACTCCCAAGAATCAATGGGGACCATCACATCTTCCACAATCCCCTTAGGGGTCACTATGGAGCGGTCTATTAGCTGCAGCACTGTCGTGGTCTTCCTCAAGGAGACTTGGAGGTTAAGTTTGAGCATTGTGTCCTTTGTCATCACATTAATGGAAGCTCCCATATCAATCAAGGAATGTGGGACCATTGTGCCATAGATGTGGACATCAACTACTGGGCTTCCAGGGTCCAAATATTTTGGACAAATTATTTTCCCCAACATCAGGTTGGACAGTTGTCCTATGACATTGATGGTTGGGCAATCTCTCTTGCGCCTTCTTGGATGCATAAAGCACTTCTCTTTGATCAACCTATTGTAGATAGGCACATCTTTTATGGCTTGGAGAAGTGGTATCTTCACACATAAATGTTTCAATTCTCCCAGGAGTTCAGTCTCTTCTGGGGTAGGCTGGATTGTCATGGATAGTCTCTCAGGAAAGGGTGAATTTGATTTAGGTTCGTGTTCCTCTTTATCTTCCTGAACCTCCCTAGGTGGAGGCTGGCCATCTGGGATAACTTTCCCAGATCACAAGTTAATTTCTTGAATCTCCACAACATAAGTTGGCCATGATGGTTCCCCACTATACACTTGTTAAGCGTGTCTGTTGTTCAGGTTTGGATTTGGTTGGGCAGGCATTTGGGGTTGCCTTGGTGGAGCAAAATGTAATGGTTGTGGTTGGGCAGGTGGTGGACGTAGAAGAGTGGGAAGAGAGTTTTATTGGGGCCTCCATCCCTGATGAGATGCATTCCACTGAGGTTGTGGCTGAGCATAGGATTGAAATGAATGGGTGGCTGGTTGGGCATGATATTGAGATGTGAAGGACCAAGGAGGAGGCATGGACTAGGAAGGATGAGTAGGGGGGCCCCAAGAAGGTATGGAGGTGACTTGGTTGGGGTTGTAGTATGCCTGAGATGTCCCTTGCATCCCCTGCTGGTATGGTCTAGGTCCATGCGACCTCCTTTGGTTTATGTAATAGATCTATTCAGTGACTCCTTCGGCCCCTTGGTATACAGCTTTAAGTCTGGGCAAGGAAGGGCACTTATCTGTAGAATGATCTTCTTCACAGACTGAACAAACCCCTATAGAGTTCAATGAGCATTCATTCCTAGGATGCCTCCTGGTGCATCTAGGGAAAAAAATGGGCAAAACCCTCTTTACTTCCTCTTGTTTTCTTTTGATATGTAAGGTATCCATTTGCATGGCCAGAGTCTATAGCATCTCACTCTTGAAGTCTTCCAGCATGTTTCCAATTTCACCTTTAATGGAGGAATTGGAAGAAGAGGTATTGGCTATGGGTTGACTCCCCCTACCTTTGTTTCTAACTACTCTAGAATGGTTTCTAAAAACAGTCTTTATGTCCTCATAGGATAGTTGGTAGATGTCTCCCCTAGCCAGTAGATGGAGGGTGTCTAAAAGGTCTTCCCAAATTCCCCTGAGTAGGACAAACTTTAGAGACTCAGGGTCAAGTGTACACCTGGCACTTTTGTAACTAAGCTGGAACCTCTCTTCATAGTCTTCCAGGGACTCATCACTTCCTATGGTCATTCAGAAGATTTATTATTTAGTATCTTTTGACCTACAATAGTCTTGATACTTTTTGTTAAAGGCCTATTGCATCTGAGCCCAAGTTGTGATGCTATTTCCAGGTAATCCCATGAACCAGTGCAGTGTTGTGTCCTTGAGAGTAGAAGGGAACAATTTCAACTTTTTCTCGTCTTCTGCATAGTCATAAGTTCGACAGATGACAGCAAACTCGAACAAGAAGGTGTCAGGATCTTCTGTAGTTAGACCATGGAAGTGAGGTAGGGCTGAAGGACTTATATTCTTCATTTTGGTGTCCCCATTGGTCTCCCGAATGGGGAAGGTACCCTCTATTCTCTCTCCATTTCCCCTAGCATTTCTGTTTTCAGTCATTGGCTCTAGAGGAATGTTTTCTTCTTCTTCTTCCCCTATAGGTTCTTCAAATATGTCTGGATGTTCACCTAAGGGTTCTTCTTGATTGCAGCCACCGAAGAAGAGAGAAGGTTGGCTGTGTGAAGCAGTGGGGGTGTTGGGCAAAAATTTTCCTAAGTTATCTCTACTCCTACGAGGCATGAAAGGAAATATTTTTGGTTGGTTTTTTGTTTATTTTTCCCCACATTGAAAGTACTTGTAGAAACTGAAATTATTATTGAACAAAAAAAATTTCAACTAGCTAAAATGAACTTGCTGAATGGAAATTTGCAGAATTGAAAGGAAAGCAAGGAAATGCAGAACTGAAAGAAAAGAAATGACTAGTCTACTTTTGCCGAAATAAACTATTAGCAGAATGTTGCAATATGAAATAGAAGAAAGCAGTAATCACTAAATACTCTGATGCTTCCCTGGCAATGGTGCCAAAAAGTGTTGAGATCTAGTATTGTAGCAAGAATTCTACAACTCCTGGGCTACCAACTTTACTTTTATCAACCTGGTAGTTCGTAACAAACTTGGAAGTGTGGGTGCTATATGCACAGGTACTAGTTCTCACTACAGGTTGTCACTCAGTCAGCCGGCGCGAGATCACTAGGAGCTCAAGACAACTTCTATACATTTCAGAAGAATCTCTATTTGTGATGAAAGGAAAGAAATATTACTCTATAGATGCTATTCTAACTGCAAAAAGGAGATAGACTCGGATGTAAAGCAAACATAGTAAACCTTAATTAACAAGCCAATTCTACTTTTTTCAAAAACACTATGAAAACAATGAAAGAAATTCCATTACCTACTTAAGGAAGTAAACAACATCTAACCATGCTATTTCTATAAGTAAACAAGGAAAAAACATATTTTTGGATTTTTATGTGTTTTTATGTGAATTTAACATGCATCTAATTTATTGTGTGTGAGTGTGGCAGTGAACAGGTGGCGTTAGAGGGTGGTTTGGGAGCTTGGGAGGATGTAGGATGGTGTGGATGGGTCCTAGGAGGTCTTAGGTGGCCTTCTAGAAGCTTTTTGCACACTCGGCCTTCAAAAGAAAGCCTACATGAAAAACTACAGGAGGACTCAGGAAAACTACAAGAGGATAATAGGGAAACTACAGGAGGCTGAGAGCAGTTTTCGCTATTTTGAGGGTGTGAGAATGAGTGGAAAAGGTGGATGAAGGTTGGAATGAGGTGTTAGGGTGCCTAAGGTCTACCATGAATCACTAGGAGAGAGAAAGATGATTGGGTTTGCTCAAGGAGAGAGGAAGAAGTTTTATGAAAAATGAAGGAAACTAGGGCAGAATTGACGTGAGGTTTGGGAGACCTATAGGGCATGGATAATATGGAGTTTGTGATATCTGGTAAGCTGGCCTACTACTGGAAGAGATCTTCTGCATATAAATTGACAGTCAACTAAGAAAATCAAGCAACCAATGAAATGAGTGCATCCTAGGAAAAACAGAGTTTTGCACTAAAATGGCCTAAACTATGATGTATAGAAGGAAATTCTGGGAAATGTTGTAAGAAAGGAAAGCATGCAAAAGGACTATTGGAAATGAGGAATCAAACATGATAAAGAAGATCTAAAGCAAAGCAAAAATGGACAATCAACCTACTATAGAGCTGCAAACACTAGAAGTTCTAGGAATGAGGAAAATCTGTGTTTTTGGGGCAGCAAGAGAGTCTTTGCCTCAAATCATGGTCCCAAAGGGAGGAAGAGAGGCCAAGGCACTATTTCTATCCTTTTGAATCTTCTCTAATCACTACTTAACCTGCTACAGAAAGAACAAATGGAAGCAAGCTACTAAATCAACAAAAGCAACCTATTCTTAACCATAAGAGAAATACATCTAAAAACAAACTAATCTACAAATTGAAGTAAAGCATACAAATAGAAGTAAAGAGAATATTGGATGCTTGGATTGGGCCCTAACATAAGAGCTTCAGCCCTTTGAGGTAACTTAGTGCTAGCTCAAAAATGATTCCATCTTCATTATCAAAAAGTAGCAATATTACATAAAACTGTCATAAAATAGTAAGCTTGAAATTTGAGCAGAGTTTACACGAGAAAAAAAGTCGACCCTAGTGAGGCCCTAGGCCTTGCTATTTATACATCTAAAGCTACCAACAACTTTCTTAAAGTTAGAGAGGCTTGGCTCCCAAAACTCGAGATAACTATCAATCATCTTCCACTTGTTCGACTGCCTTCTAGTGCATGATTCAGCTGCTTGTACTCCAAGCTGAATGAAGGGGAATTCAAAGTGAGGAGCAATAAATGAGGGGGATTCCCTCCTATAAGTCCTCTCCTCTATATGCTTCGAGTGATGGCTGCAGTTTGACCACTAGATCCTTGACTTTGACCTCGAAATCCATCAATAATCTACATTAAATACATGTTAGACCACATGGCATAATAACTAACTCAATTCACCCTATAAGCATAAATATAATCATAAAATCATATAATAAGCTAAGAGAATGGTTGATTTGACTAGGTTAGGAGGTAAAAGGAGCCCATATAATTACCCATTTATGAGGCTCATCAACAAACTTTAAGAGGGCTTGGCACTATGTGTGAAACATGCAATGCATTCTTATTTTGTTGATATAATGAGTGTGAAATAAACTAAAGGGAAAATAGGTGTTAATAGTGCTCGAAATCCATCAACCAAGTGGGTCTCCCCGACGTGAAGTCCCAATTAGACCTCACACAGTTTGGAGTAGGATTCCCATCTAGAGTATCAACCTAGCAAACATAACTCTAAGGTTTTCCTTTGCTGCAATGAATAACATAAGAGATTATGCACAAAACCTTTGAAATCAACAAGAAATTTGACATTGTAAAACACCAACTGCAATGTGTAAAATCAGACTTTAACAAGAGGGAAGTAAGAGTGAGTTTCTAGAGGGAAAGTAATAGTACTATCCTAAGAGAGGCACATGAAAACAAGGAAATATTCATTACTTATATAGATAAATAATTCACAAAGACCTAATAAACATTAAAGAAAATACAACACACATTCAACAAGATAAGTACCAAAGCCAATGAAGTATTTCAATTTCCTTAGTACATATGAACAAAAAATATACCACAAAAAATATAAATAATAGTCTTACAATATTCATGATACATGCATGGAAATGTGTTAGCTCAATGAGATTCTAATTATTAGTTGAAAGATCCAAGTACAGAGTTATAGTGGCAAGCCACTAGCTCGGGTAGGGAACATTAAGTCACTTCTTACTTCTCCAAGGAATGATATTATCTCCTATGCCAATCTAGAGAAGCCAAGGCTAGCTCCGCAAAGGCTAAGCCTTCAAAATCCCTTTGCTTGATTTATGAGGGTGTATTTATAATAATAGGAATGACCTTTCATATCCTGATGACTCTTGAGCTCCCCTCATCACTATTGGACTTCCAAGTGATTCTTGAGTTGCTACAAGACTCTTGGACTTTTCCTAGTGAAACTTTATTTTACATGTGACTTTTCATATTCCACATGTGACTCTTGGACTTCCACACATTTAAATTTTTCTCATTTTTGGAACTAAATAATTACACTCCACATCATATTGTCAAACTGATCGACACATATGATATTGTGATAACACTTTTAAAATCCATGACTTGGCACATATGACATGGAACTTCATAATGATGTGTCAATGTCCAACTTTTCTTTTTAATGTTATCTTTGCATCTTCAAGATAATTGGTTTATTCATTTCATCTTGATCCTCCAAGATGCTGATTCATATGGATTATTTATGTGATCTTGACCTTTAGTCTTTTATCGTAAGCTAGTGTCCCTTCATCTTCTCACTTCATGATATATTCATGGTTCTAGCTTCATAAGTGTCTTTGTGAATGATCACCTAAGCATTCTCATTGAACATCCTCATGTCAAGATACAATAACTGCAGATGGGACTCATCGATGATAAGAAAAGATCAGTATGGAAAGCTTCCAGTCAACCCAATACTGGTTGATCCAAAGAAAGGTACTGGGTTGAGGAGGAGGCTTAGTGATTTCATAGTGCATAGTTCCAGGAAGCAAGAGTGATGGCCTAGAGACTATGACTACATATTACATAATATCTGAGGGCTAGAGAAGGAATATTGTGTAATTGAGGGTCACAGTGAGGCATTATTTCCAACTGTAACTACATAACGCACAGTTTTGGAGGGATACTGGGCAACTAGATTACACAATTGCATAGTTTAGGGAGGAAGAGATATAAACATCTTACTGCAATTGTGAATGCATAGAAAGAGGTTGACACAGGAGAGAGATTTTGTGATTTCTGAGGGAAGTAGGTGCTTCTTGATAATTGTGACCATGCAATGTGTAGGTCTTGGAGCCAAAGACTGTGTAGTGCACAATTCCTGAGGGTAGGACAGGCTTCTTGTGTCCTGAGACAGCGCAATGCGCAGTTCAGGGAGGCAGTTCCAGAGGAAGTTGACCGGAGAAGGATCAATTACAAAAAATTACGAAGTGTCGGATCCAAGAAGAAAGAGATGGACAAAAACCATTACATGAACATGATTAGATACTTATAGATGTTGAATAAATCGACACGGAAGAATTTACCACCCACAATCAATATGTTCTTGTCGAAAAGATGGTAGTAGACTACTTACCTCCAAGTGTGACACCAGTGAAACAATGATCAAAACTTGGGGAATGTGTCTAATGCATGTTTTTATGATAGATATCACAAAATAGTGAAAGAGAATGTATCATAATCTTCCTTCAAGAATGTACAAATGACTCCCTTTGACTAGATGCGACAATTTTGTAACCACAAGATGACACTTGCAAAAGTAAGAGAAAAGTGAAAATGACACTTGCAAAGGCTAAGAAAAGTAAAATAAATGCATGCCAAAATGAATATGACATGAAAATGACACTTGTTAAATTGAAAGAAAGAAAAAGCGATAGTCATGAATGTGAAATCAAGACTTACAAAAATAAAGGTGCGCCAAAGCGACAGTTGAGAAAACTCACGGAAATAGAAGTACAATAACAACCAAAGTGAGTGAGATTACCAATGGAAAGATTCACTAATTGTTGACATAGGTAGAACATTGTGCAATCACTTTCAATAGTGATTACGCAAGCCTTACCTTTAGGTGTTGTGCAATGCCTATGTAAGATTTCATTGAAAGAAGTGCACTTGTGAATTCTTTGAGGATTGAGCATGTATGGGAAGGTGACTTTGACATTTAGAATGTGTGAAGAAGACTTGAATACTTAGAAAAACAGAAATTGACCATGAAGCGACTATTAAATGAGAGATCACAAGATTCACAGTAGGCTCCAAAATTCAAGTGTACGAAAAATTTTGGAGGGTGTTTGTCACAACGACAACACTTGGTGACACACTGGTAGAACTCTAGCTTATTTGTTCATGATTAATCCTTAAGTGCAAGGTCTCAGTATTTTAGGAAGTATTGATTTTCCATGTAGATTTCCCTGTCCTTGTCACTTATCCTGATTAAGTGTATTGTTTCTTCTATTCCTTTATCGACTTTAAACACATACACATAAGACTAGTCATACCTCAACCTTTCAATAGGGGAGAAGGATAATAAGTATAAAAATATTTATAAGTACATTCCCCAATGTTTCTCTGCTACCAGTGATCTTGGACAATAACTCAATGGAGTCACCTCAAGGAGACACAAGCATCGTTTCGCTGATAGCAGGCTTGTTCAGTACGCCAATGAAGTTGCTTGCTTCACCTGTCTACACATGAAACCTTTCTCTTCTTCACACTTTCTTTTATTTTCTTAAAGATATGCTTGAATCATTTATTAAATAGTTCTAGTATGAGTGGAAGATGGATCTTGAATTATTGAGAGAAAGAGAGGTTGTTACTTTATTAAGTAATTTGAAATATAACTGAAGTTTGTTGAAAAATGCAGTAAGAAAATCTCAATTTGATTTTGCCTTGATTAAATTGAGAAAATTATAATTTCCACATTAGCAGACAACCTAGATGTAGTTAACTTGTGTGAAATGGCTTGTGTCCCCCAATTTACTTAGTAAATTTTAGTTGGAGGAGTTTGAGTTTAGTTAAGCATGTGTGATTATTAATTTGTAGTAATTAAGGTCAATTATTTCAAGTTGTTTTCAATTAGACTAGTTCCAATTGTTAGAGGAAGTAGTGGAAGGTCAGCCGTGTAGTGAGAGTTTAGTGTAACTTAGTGATCATCCACTTAACTGACCAATCAACCAAAAATAGCTAGTGCACATAGATAATTGAAGTTCCTTGGTTTTGGTGGAGATTCCAAGTTAGTGTAACATCAATTATAGACTAGTCTTGAGTGTACAAGTGTTGCATGCAGTCAAATGATCAACCTTGGGAATTGTGCAATCAATTTGAGAAACTTATGATATAATAGGGGCCTAAAATTTCTCAAGGAATTGTGAAAGGAAATAGGGGCTCATTCACAACATAAATTGACTAAGCATTGTGTATAAAATCCCTTCTGCGGATAGAAGTGATCTCTCTAGTCCTATAAGAGGATCTAACAACAAACTAGACAAACATGTGCAAACTTTTCTAGTTTATTTAATACAAAGTAAGATAGTTGAACTACATTACTTTGATGCTAAATTCTCATTGATGTCATCCTATATATTCTTGATTCCAAGTTCAATCCTCTTTACATCGTTGTGGATGAGTACCTGTAAGGAAGATCAAACAAAAATGACAAAGTCATACATAACATAATGCATTCTAACATAAACTATATGAAAGATCAAGGAGTATCATACTAAACGAATAATGATTTACACACTTATGGAAATTAAACACATGATGTATTTATTAATAGAAAATGAGGGAAGCATACAACCACTGAAGCCTTGATGTTGGAAACCTCCTTTGGATGAGTTTCCAAGTCCTAGCAAAGACCTTCAAGCACTCCTTGTCCTTAGCAAAATGGGAAAAATTCAGGCATAGTTTCAGCATAGGAATGTAACCAAGCAATGACCAACTAGGTGTGGATAGTAGGGATCTCATTTATAGGGAAGGAGAGGGAGTTAATGATCCATAAAGGAGGGAGAGGTTCCACAAATCAAGGGAGAGATCCATGAGAGTAGGATCAAGGACCAAGAATTGGAGATCTCACTCTAATCCTTATTTACCTGTAATCAGGTTACTGTTCTCAAGGCTTATAGTAAGAGAAGCTTCTCCTCCACTTTAGAAAAGACTAACTGAAGAGGTTCAGCGTGGGTTTTCCTATAAGAATTTTCACTAATAGTGTTATGTCAGAAGAGTGCAAAAAATGACTAGCACGGGTCACCAATAGTGCAAAATACGTTAATCCTGAAAAACTAGGCTTTTGACAAGTTTTCTCAGGAACTCTTTCATGTCAACTTTTCCTCTATTCTTCAAGGAAGATTATATATGTTTTTCATGGTGAATACAGTGACAACTTTCATCATTTTAATGCTTTAGGATACGAGATAGTAAGTTTGACAAAATACTATGTAACATATGCCCCCCTAAAGCATGAAGGAAGAATGGGGAGTGATGGATGAAATGCTTTATAATTCAAGGCAAGGACCCATAGAAACACCGTCAAGAGACCTGCAAATCAAGCATGATAGAATATACCTGACATCTCTGATATAAATATGCCTAATAATATATCTCTGAATAAACATCTGACAATACATGAATGTACGACATGGATGCAGCCATCCGAATAGAAGGGATCATGTGTATGGATCCACGTTATGGACGCAACCATCCAAATAGAAGGGATCATATGTATGGACCAACATCATGGACTCAACCATCCATATAGAAGGAATCAAGTGTACAATCATGAATAGATAAGAAGCCCATTTAGCTTGGATTTATCAGACAAAACCTAGGGTCTTCATATCTGTCTCGACCCATCCAAAGTACGAATCCTACCATGTGAATAGACATATTGGAGTTGAACATGGTAGAAAATGATCTGATTAGTGGTCAATGATGTAAACCATTAATAGGTACAAGAGAAAACACCAATAATGAAAATGGCTCTGAATGTACAACAATAGAATCCACGAGTGTGAACAATGAAGCTAAAGTCGAACACTCGTAGAGTCATCTGATCGAAGGCCAATGATGTGAACCTAACATTGAATGCAAATAACATGCCATTGAGGCACACAAGCTCCAAGGTACTGAAAGGGATTTTCTACATCATCTTCCTGGATAATGCACTGAAGTCGATAGGAAGTGATCCATCAAAGGAGGGCCATAATGTGTCCCACATCAATGACACGAAACATAAGATGTAGCAGAGTAGCTAAGAGTGATACAAGATTGTTGTAGACAGGGAAAATTTTAAGAACCCCCCCTAAATTTACATGTATAATAAATGGGCGAATCTCCATGGTATATGGAAAAAATGGAAGGCGATTTTATCAATAATATGATATGTATATATAATTTTTTGGCGAATATCTCACCAGGCATGGCGAATATTTTACTCAATTATAAAATCTTGTGTTTATTGAATACACAAATGAAATCATTGCATTTCTTTAAAATATCTTTTGAAATCAAAATTACCAAAATTACATAGCAATAGCCTAGTGGGTGTAGGATAAAATTCACCCGTGCCATTCACATAAAGCATGAGAAAAAACCTAATACTATATATAAAACCAAGGAAAATTCAAATTCATCACTTCTAGGGACCTCGTAACCACCCTGCCAATACACAAGTATGTTCCCGTTTGCAATTAGAAAAATTACCCAAATTACAATCTGTTTACTCCTGCATATGTTGGAAAGTTATAGAAGGATGACTATTGCAATAAATCCATTCCTTTTAGCCCTGGATTTGTTTCAGTTTAAAACATAAGTATACAAATATACTTGTCCAATTTCTATGCTTTAACTATTCACCTTAAGATGTTTTTACAATATAATTTCCTAAGTCTATTTAATATCTTCATTATCATAAAAACCAACCTATATCCATCTTAACTCCACATCTACCACTCTTAGGGGGATGAAATCTATTTATCCCTTTGAGCACTTGGTAGATCCAGAATTAAGATGGATCTAAGATGATAGAATTTCTCCTTTAAATAGTCTATGCTCACATGAATACCATGGTATTACCATGGGTCAATACCATGGGTTATCATAAACCTGGAGCTTAAAAATTACTATTAGTAATTTATAAAAATTAATAAAATTAATAGTTGATTTTTATTTTATTTTTTATTTTAACCAAGCTAAAATGTTTAACATACATTAAATTACAACATCCATTTTTACTCTTGATCGGATCAAATGTTTTTCACTCTATGCTAGTTTGCATATCATGATATTTGATACCTCTCGGGGGTTAGTAGATCCATAGTAAAGATGGATCTATGCTGGTTTAATTCCCCCATTTAAATAGGCTACATTCCAGGTGAATACCATGGGTCAATACCATGTGCCATTTTTGTGAATACCACAGGTCAATACCATGTGCCATTTTTATTTTTATTAATAATAATATTACGGTTAATAATGTTTTTTTGCATGGTATTAATAACAATCTAGTCCATGGTATTTGTCCCATAGTATTTTGCCCATAGGTTTCACCTAAATATAATGCATTTTTTGAGTGTTCGTAAATATAAGGTGACTTATGAAGTAAATATAAAAAAATGTTTTATTTGTTTACCATACCTCTTTTACAAATATGGTATTTGGCCCATAGGATTCACTTAAATAAAACCTCTTTCTTGAGCCTTGATAAATAGAACGAGGGTTATGGACTAAATATAAAAAGAGGTTTTATTTATTTACCATGCGTCTAGTTTATTTATTTACCATACCTTTTGAGTAAGTATAAAAAGACGTTTTATTTATTTACCATACCTCCACTTTACTTATATTTTTATTTGTTTACACCCTTGCATGTATATAAGGTGACTTATGGAGTAAATATAAAAAATGTTTTATTTATTTACCATACCTCTCATTTATTTATATTTTTATTAATTACCATACCTCTTTTATAAATATGGTATTTGGGTCTTTGGCCCATAGGATTCACTTAAATAAAACCTATTCTTGAAAATGGGCGAATGGAAGGTTGTAACTCCTAATTTCAAGGGCTACATTTACCTTTTTTACCCTCTCCCTTAAAATAAGGTGGGCTATTTGAGGTGATTTGTCAAAATGTACTATGATACAAAATATTTGCCCACTAAAAATTTAAAACCCCTTGATTTTTCCAAAGGGCAAACATTCGCCCCTAAAATTTTCTATGGTTGTAGAAATGTTAGACATTGTACAAGTGGTTAAAATTGCAGATGGGACTTCGGTGACACGACTTTGGAGCTTGGAAGAATTTGAATCAACATAGGATTAGAGGTCATGATGACACTAGGATATAATTAGATGAAAGTCGAAATGCTTCCCAAAAACTAGGAAGGCAAGTGATGAAGTGAGGATAACCCAAAATAGACACGAGTGACAAAAAAGTGTCATGTTCAAGAGTGGCATGTTGTCATTATACAAAGTATAGGGCATGTTTACTTTCATTTTCCCCCACTATTTCTAGCGAGAACCTCATTATTTTTTATTGCAAACTTGAAGAGGATAACCTATGCTTGTCGTAATTTTAACAAGCCCTATGAAGGAGTAACTCAGTTTCGTCATGATGACAAGTCCAACATCATTTAAGTTTTACAAGTCCAATGGAGGAGTAACTCGCCATCTTTTTCATGTTTACAGATTTTGAAAAAGAGGAAAAAAGAAAGCTCCAGAAGTCCCTTTTCATAGATAGTCATCCGAATCTTAAAAGGTAGAAAACAATATTCAACAGAACCTCTTAGCCAGTGACCAAGGTATTTCTTTTTTGTAAAATAGTATATCTTAGTCTGGAAAAGGGTTAAAATTATACTGAGTAGATGTCATTTCATTTAATTTAACGAGTTCAAAATGACAATTACTCAACAATCTTTTCATATTTCAAGAGTCAAAATAGAGCTGAAAGATGACTCCAGTGGGGTTCTTTTTTCATTTATTTTTTATGAGTCCAAAAAAAGTGATAAAATAAAACTCACTAGTTCATTCAAAATCAATCATTGTCACCATTGATCCATGACCTGTCATTGCACAAGTGAACACATGTTACCTGTTTCGAGAAAAATATTAAAATATAAGTAAAAATGCTCCCTAAATGGTAAAAATATATTAAAAGTTTATATAAACTCATAAAGTAAAAAAAAAAAAGTTACCATTTCTCATTCGGTAATTTGGAGAGCACTTTTTACCTCAAATTCCCCCAATTTTAAGGTGAGGAGTGTGACCAATTGAGGACACTGTTCGACTATCTATTTACTGCAAGTAAGAGATTTTTCCTTCCTCTGCATTTTGATTGTGTTTTTAAGTGATTTAATCTGTAGAGTAGGTAGTGAGGAGGGCTTGAAATTTTTTCATGTCATGGACGATTAGTGCGGGATTTACCCATTGGACTCGCGCTTCTCTCCCTAAGCTCAATGGTGCCATTGAGTTGGAAGTGCAGAAAAAATTTGCAAACAATCACGTTGGCATGGTGGCATAATTTTTTTAAAGAAACCTCCAAGTTTAATGATTTATTTTCAACTTTCCTTTCATAGAAGCTAATAAAAACTCTATTTATGAATGTTTCATAAGTTATTCACAAAAAAAATGGTGATTGAATGCAAGGAAAGAGGTCATGAAGCAAAAGACCATCAAGCAGCACAAGATCCAAATTGTATAAGGGCTCTTCAGGCATGTGGAGTACTCAAATTCTTTTGTATCCCTGGGATTAGGACCCAAACAGAATTACTACAAAATTTGGTTGGATGGTGGGATGTAGACCGCCAATTGTTTATCATAGGAGACCAGGAACTTGAGATAGACATCTATTTCATCACGAGTTTATCCAAAAGGGGACAATGGGTTCAGTTGGCTAGTTCTCGTACTGGGGGAGAGAGTACATATATGTTGATAGCTAGACATTGCCTAGGTACTCAAAAAAAATAGTGGGAAAATAGATATAAAAACTATCACAAATCTCCCACTGAGAATGATTCTTCATACCATGACCCTAATAGAAGGATCTTAGGCCCTGCATGAAGTGATAAAGTCTCACTTCCAGTATGCAGTAGACTATCTTAGTCCCACAGTATTTAGCTCGTGCGAAGGGTTATTGGTCAACATGAAAGACCAACTCACTAAATTCAAGAAAAGAAGATTGATACAATTTGGCTATGGATCAATCTTGGTGACGTTGTTCCTAGAATGTGTACTATTATTCAGGTATTAGTGGATAGAGGTAGAGGCTCCAAGACCCAGGGATCCACGACTACTGAGGTGGGGTGAGTTGATGCCTCGTCATGGCGGTGGTCAGCAGATGTATTTTCCCGCAACGTTATTTGGATAGTTGTGAAAGCAGCTCATCATGGTAGATGATTGGGCCTATGCATATATGGATTTCTGGGGAGATCCTAACCTCCCACTTCCACCTAGAACACAGTGGAATGATTCAAGTAAGAAACTATTTTTTAAGTTTTTCCAAGTTTTTTGATGTTTTTTTTTTATGTGATTTGAGATTAACACTTATTATTTTTGTAGATGTTGGACTAGAGAGACCTCTAGGGGTTTCTCCAATAGTGAGGAGGGTGGCACGAAATATTGAGGATGCACCCTATGAGGAGGGAGGTGATCCCATAGTAGAGGTGGAACTCAACCTGGAAGCCTTGACAAGAGTCATTACAGAGTATGGAACTATTGATGAGGTGCCACTGCAATATCAAAGGCATATCATAGGAGTATTAACCAGACTATGTTGATTATTAAACCGAGTTATCTGAGTTGTTTCATGCTATCATTAGCACCATGTCGGTGAATAGCCATATCTCTAGCTTTTATTTTCTACACTTATGTAGGCTCGAGAAGCCATGTGTCTCAGAACACAAATTTTTATTTTTTGATGTAACAAACATTTTTCAAACTCTATATATATATATATATATATATATATATATATATATATATATATATATATATATATATATATATATATATATATAGATAGATATAGATATGTTTTACCTATTCTAACTATTGTTCCTACTATGTGATAATTTTCATTTTACATGTGTCGCAAATGTATATCTAAAACATGATTTTCCAATGTGTTTGTTAATGTATTTAGATGTCTTGGAATATGTTTATAGGTAATGTAATAAAAAAAATAGAGGGATGAACATGTAAGTACATCCTTAAAATATTAGGGTTTCTGATGGAATAATGCATGTTTAACTATAATACAATGAGTTGTGATTCAATTTTAACAACTAACGCCCTCATACCAAGAGCAATAGCTTCTGACAATAGTTCGACAACCAAAATATATTCGGAAATATTTTTAGTTGTACAACCTAGACATATGCCCTGTAAACGCACTAACTCACCAGTGGGAGCGTAGAGTGCCCAGACATCAGAAGAGAGATTATGTGTACTATGACAAGCGCCATTAGTGAAACCGACATGAGGAAGAAGGTTCATCAATATTTGCAAACCAAGTGAAACATGCGCTAAGAAGGGAAAACATGTCTGCGAAAATGAAAAAATTCACAGAAAAAGATTGCGCACTAATGAAACACACACTAATGTACAAGGTATCTATGCAAAATCTAGGCATAATATTTTTTGAGGTAGAGCCAATTGCGGGCCTTAGACAACTAATTTCCATCATAGTCAACAAACTCATATGCACCCTTTTTCAATACACATTTAACGATATAGGGTCCATGCCACATAGGTTTGAATTTCCCAACTCCTAATTTATCATTAGCTTGATCATATAGCAAGACTAGGTCACCTTCTGAATATGCATGAGGGGTCACCTTCTGCATATGCATGAGGGGTCACAGTTTTGTCATACTGAGCTTCAACTCATATTTTCTGAGACTCAGTTACCAATGCAGTAATTTGGTGAATCTCGTCAAGACGTTCTAAATAAAGTAACCGTTCTTCCTTGAGTGAAGTACTAGGGCTTAATTCGACAACTAGTTTTAAATATGGGATTTCACATTTGATAGGTAGGGTGGCTTCTAGACCATAAACCACTTTAAAAGGCGTGAATCCATTTTATGTTTTGGCAGTCGTCCGACATGCGCACAATGCTGAAAAATGCATGATATGCGAATTATTTTTGTGCATATCAATGGTTCGTTGGAGCACTGTGACCAAAAACTTGTTAACAACTTCAACTTGGCCATTGACATGTGGATAATATGGATTTGAGATATTCTGACGTAAGCCCAATTGAGTAGTGAGTTATGTCATCATGTGATTTCAGAAATGGTAGCCATGGTCAGTACACAAAATCAAGCTATAATGTGCTTAAATAGAAGTAATGTCACAGTTTTACCATCACCATTGTAGGTAAGAATCACCTCGGCGTATTTTGTGAAATAATATATAGCTACGATGATGTATCCATGCCCCCTCGACTCAGTGAGGGTTACAAGTCATAAATAAATGCCCCATTTGGAAAATGGGCCAACAATGATAACTGGGTGTAAAGAAGCACGTGGGGTTTGTTGTTTCTGGTTGTAGATCTGGCAAGCATGACATCTTTGGACTGCAAGAATGAAATATTTGAAAATAGAGGGCCAAAAATAACCAATGTAAAGGAATTTTTGAGCGGTAGCATATTCTAACATATGAGCATCACAAGCTCCAGGGTGGCAGTCATTTAAATCTTTCTCAACTTACTCATGTGTCAGACACCATGGAGGGATTGAATCCACACCAAGGAAATATAATCTATACCTAATAATGCCACAGGGCTGGGACTAGTACCGGATTCAACGTCACTTAAAACAAGATAGCTCTGATATAAAGGTCTAAGTTTGGAGATATATGATGAAATCTATATACAATGTATTATGGGTGCTAATAAGGAAGAGAGATTCATCAAGAATCAACTCATCAGATACAACAATCGTGTTTGCTGAGGGAAGGTCACAAATTAATTCAGAAAAAACAAGTGATTTCTTTGACTTAGCTTTAGTGAACTCTAAGTCAAACTCTTGCAAGATGACAATCCATTTGGAGTATTTTCCCCCAAGCAACTGACGAGACAAAATATAAGTCATAGGGTTCTGATAGGATATCGCTACAATTTTGCGTAAGAGAATATAGTGACGAAAACATTGGACATCATGAATTGCTTCCAATGCCAACTTCTTTACATGAGCATATTGAGTTTTAGCATCAAAGAGGTTACAACTTAAGTAGTATATAACATGCTCAATTCAATCATCATCATCCTAAACCAACACCATACCAATGGTATTATCAACAATGGCCAAGTACGGGAGATAATTACCATGGTAGTTCATAGGATGCAACAAAGGTGCACTAATGAGTGCATCCTTTATCTCATCAAACGACTTTTGAGAAATGTCATCCAAAATGAATGGGACTCCTTTTCTCAAAAGGTAAGTAAAACCCTTAGCAAGCTTGACATAATTTGGGACGAAGCAACGAAGAAATTTTTCCTTTACCTGCAAACTCTAAGTTGATGTAAGGAGGGAGGTGGAAAATAGACAATGGCCTCCACTTTGAGAGGATCAATGAAAATACCTTCTTTGGAGAGTATGAAGCCTAGGAGATGACCAAATTCAACACAAAAGACACACTTAAGATGATTCAACCCAATATTGTAGTGTCAGCAGCGAAGAAAAATCACCCATAGGTGAGTTGGATGGTCTTCACGTTTAAGTGAGTGTGCGAGTAAATCATCAAGATATGGCTAAATGATATTTTTGATATTGTGGAAAACATAAGACATGGCTCGTTGGAAGGTTGCACCAATTTTTTTCAGGCCAAACGGAAGCTTTTTGTAGGCAAAATTCCCCCAAGGACAAACAAAGGCGGTTTTGTGTTGACCAATATGAAGGATATTAATCTGATTATATCGAGAAAATCCATCCATAAAGTAAAACATTTCACTCATGACACATTCATCGACAATATAGTCGATAAAATTAGTAGGGTAATTATCCTTAGGATAGGATCGCTTAATATCTCAATAGTCAACATAGACTCGTATGGTTCCTTATTTTTTAGTTAGTGGAACGGTGTTGGAAACCCAATCTGTCAGTGGTATAGGGTAAATAAATCCATATTTGAGAAGTTTTTCGACTTCATCCTTAATGGAATATACCTTCCTTAGGTCCACCAAGAAAAAACATTGTCTACAAGTTTCACATCAAGATAGGTGGGGATTTCATGTACCACAACACTTGGATTGATTCTAGGCGAATACATCACAAAATTCTTGAACAACGTTGTATAGATCTTAATCTCATTAGGAGAACAAGAAGCCCCTATGTAAATGTTTTCGACAATTTGAGATTTGATCAAGATATCGATGGGCATGGTTAGCCAAAATGTTCCCTAAATTGCTTCCAAACAACACCTCGTGAACCAAGATGGGTGTCTAAAACAGAGTAGTAGTTTCAGGGGAAAGTCAAGTACCTAGACAAGTAGGAATTGATCCAAGGCTAGGAAGAAAATAGGAATGATGATGAATATCATTCCGAAGGGGTTTCTTCAGGAGAAATTACTTCAATGATGATTTCCTTAGTAAGAAATGTCTCATTCAAAGGATTTTCATAATCACAAGAACCAAGCCAAGGAGTTTGTAGATATGAGTCTAGAACAAATCTCAATCGATCATGAGTTTCAGATGCAGCCGCAGAAGTGAAAAGGATAGTTCTATAAGCTTGCTAGATTGGGATAATCTAAATGGTGTCGCCAAAATTATTTATCTGGTCAGGACTAGGGTTGATCCTTTGGTCATTATTAGATGAGGTCACGTTAATTGAGGAAACATTGGAGGGAGGAGGAAGGGAAAATTTTCCCATTAAGGAAGAGTCTTTGAAAATATTTATGCCCACATTTTCATAAGGAATGTTGATTTTTCCAACATAAGGCACAATACCTATTGAAGATTCGGAGGAAAATAAGGCCAGTTGATCAACTATGAAAATTTTCCCTTGGTGGGGAAAACGAAGCACACGGAAAAGGGAAGAAACCACACAAAACAATGCATGAGTCCATATTTGACAACATAGAAGGTTGTAATTGAGATTAGCATCAACAACCTCTACTTATAAATTGACTGTCGTTCCTTCCAACTAAATGGATAAGGAGTTTAAAATACCATATGGGCGGAAACATCGACCATCAAAAGCTTCTAAAGTGTTCAGAGACTAGTTAGGAGGAGGGGAACCAATGGCTTTCCAACATGATATGGATATGATACATGTGGAGGCTCCTTCATCAACAATAGTCCGGTGGATAGTATTTCCCATAACAACAACTTGTATGAGAAAAGAAAGTTGAGGTGATAAGTGAGGAACATCATTTTAAGGATCAAAAGTAATCAAAATAGAACCTGCAGGTGATGCACCTCGATATTGCAACAAGAATGCTGCAACTCCCAAGGCTACCGACTTTAATTATCAATTCGGGTTTCGTACAAAGTTAAGAGGTGTCAGCACTATATGTGTAGCATACAATGTGTCCTTCCTTTGCTGTTATGATGTAGTGGAGTGCATGTACTGAAGTTAAATCCTAAACTAATTGCAGAAAATGAAATGTTCGAAATGGAACCCTAACCTATTGCATGAAATAATGTATAAGGAAAGAGATGGAAATTCAAGGCTAAATCACACCATTTCCTAATTAACTACCAAGAAACAATGCTTTGTAATAATGATAAATTATCATGAACCAAATGCTACTATCTAAGCATGGAAGTAAGAAGTATCAAAGATCACTAATGTGCAAGTAAAGGGACTGAAATAAATCTACTTTGTCTTTTTGTCCTTTCATGCAAAATCAAGTATGCAAACTAATTTCCTTTAGTGATGTGGCAGGTGAATTAAGGATGTTGGAGGTTGGATGGAAGGGTTAGGAGATGGTTGTATGGTGTGGGAGACCCTTGGGACGATTTTGGTGACTTCCTAGAGGTTTTCTCTCAATTCGGCCTCAAAACAAGCCATTTCAGGCAAACTTATAGGATGTACTAGAAACCTACAGGATCCCCTAAAAACCTACAGGATATAGCCGAGAGAAAAATAGAAGGTGTTGGAGGTGATGGAAGGCTTAAGGAAGGTGGTAGATGGGTGGAATGGAGTGAGAAAATTCCTATGGTCACTCAAAACTCAAAACCAAAGTTGGGAGATGGATGGATTTGATCAAAAAACTTGGAGAAGTTTCCTACAGGATGTACAGATTCAATATAATTCATCGAATGACCAAGCAAATCAAATCCAAATTGGATGGGAATTTTTTATTTTTATTAACTAGGATATATTAAGTTCCCATTCCAAGTGGAATCACCCAAAAATACCTCTGTTAACCATGCAAAAAAAAAAAAAAACATTACTAGTCGAAAATCTAGAAATTTGAGAACTAATGAGCTAGTAAATCTAAGGAATTCCTAACCAAATCAAGTGCAAATGCAATGGAGTAATTTTTTTTACGAACTATAATTTTTTTGTGATCTAATTCAAGTGGAATCAATTTGATTGAATCTCGTTAGAATGCTCTAAAAAATAGAAGAAATTTATTGTTCTTTGCTTAAAAGGAGGTCCAACAATCTAGATTTGGGAATAAGAAGACTAATCCAAGCAACTGAATGATTCCTATGAACTTCCAAAAATTTTTGAAGGATGAAATAATGCTTGTGATCCTGCAAAAGAACTTACATCAACCATTTAACTCAATCCTACAACAAGAAATCATTAATACTAAATGCAGAAATAGAAAGAAATAAAAACTAGAGATGCATGTGAATAAGCAGTGAAAAGAAGGAAAGAAAATGATACAAAAGGTCTTTGAGGCTCGTAGGATGGACAAGCACAAGGAAACTTAGAGACCTATGGAGGAGAACAATATTTAGAAGTTGAACATGACACCAATCTTCATTATTTTCATCAATAGAATTACATCCCTGCAAGAAAATAAAATGGAGCTGCAAAAATACAAGCTCCCTCCACAATAACACTAATGAAAATATATCCCTAGAGGAAAATTCGACTTGGTACTTATAAAAAATGATTAGGAAGCTTTCCCACCAAAATCCCTTGATTAGTGGATCTAGTCCCCAATACTAGGAATTTGCATTAAATGGCAGGGAACACATTCCTAGATTTTTTCAATCATTCCTTAGAGGCAAATTCAACTTGGTAATTATACAAAATGATTAAGAATCATTCCCCATGGATGGAGAAAGCTTTCCCCACCGAAATCCCTTGATTAGTTGATCTACTCCCTTGGTTGGTGGATCTGCTCCCTTATTAGTGGAACACATTCCTAGATTTTCTCAATCATTGGAGTTCCACAATTTGTGCCATAATTCCATAATATCTTGTTGAATTATTATTTATTATTGATCCTCCAATAGTAGGGAACAAGCCCCTAAATTATCTCCTCCTCCAACTCTTTATAATCTGCCCAATATTCTCATAATATTCCACAAAAAATAAATAATATTAGGGACAAATATTCAATTATTCATAAACCTTCATAATGAATATATTAAAGTTAAAAATAAATTATCTAATGCAAAAAGAGTGGTTTAATGTGCTGAAGGATGGTCATATGCCTTAATTTATGTTTTAAATTAGAGGCATGGGCCTTAATTTATGTCTAATTTAGAGGCCCATCATACCCCTCTGCTAAAAATGTTGCTCATCCTCTAAGCAACTTAGTGACCTCATTGTGCCTCATCCATGGCCCTAGTGGCCTCTCTCTTGTGCATTAAGAATCTTTGTTGTAAGCTCTGCAAGGACAAGCCCAAAAACATATTTGTTCAAAGAAAAATCATTCTTTCTTGAGACCATTAGCTTGCTTTATTTCCCTTATTCAAGATGAGTTCTTGAATATTTTTTTAGTTTGGCAAGGTCTTCCACACCCTTATCAACCATCTTCTACCTTGTTCCACCATTTAGACACCTCCTGTAGGATTTATGGGTCACTGTAATTCCTACAAGATCATCCTGTAGAAAACACAGTCCCTTTGTAAACTAAAGTAACGAGTGGAAAAAATGACAGAAATGGTGGAGGAATGAATGGTAGTGAGTGGTAAAATAAAAATGTGAGTGATAGGGGTGTCTTTGTGATACTACTTTTCTCTTTGACCATCCTTCTTGTTGACCTGCAAATGGAAATTTCATGAAAATGGAGAGGATGCTCTCTTTTTTTTGTTTTTTTTTATTTTTATTTTTTGAAGTATGAAATGGGATGGATGAATGATGAATAGATAGTGAATATGAAAGGAATGGAGGGCTTGGAGTGCTGTGGTGACCTTGGCCTTTGCAAAAATTTATTCTTTTAATTTTTGTCCTCATTCCTTGAAATCATCTCCCTTCATGATTTGACTTTTCAACATTGCATGAGTGGAGTGAGTTGCGATCAACTAGTTAAAGGTGGCTGAGACTACTGAACCTCATCTCTCATGCATTGACAACAAATTTCTAACTATAATATGCTCAAAATAAGAGGTCAAGAATATTACATACATGTACCTACCTGATGGTTGTTGGAGAGACATGCATGCTGCAGTTGAGTTGATGTTGATGTGCAGGTGTTGGATGGTGATGATGATGATCCTAATGCTGATGCTAAGCTCTGGAGGAGCTTTTTTGACCTCTGGATATCCTTTAAAACTGGTCGCTACCAATCGTGTAGGTGTTGTTCTGTATCCTATAGGTTTACAGGACAACAACTTGTTTTGTCCATATCTCCCAAACGATAGACTAGATTGAGCTGAAACTTTTTGAGCATGTTGCCATCATCATTATGCACCTCCCAATAGAAAAATTTTGGTCAATGGATGCATGGATCTAGAGAAAAACTAAAAATGGTTGAAGGTGATGGAGGCCTATTTCTTGGAAACTGTGCATTGGAATTTGCTGAAATTGCTTGGGCATGCTACCGTAATACATATGCATCTCCCCATGAAACAAATTTTTAAATCGACACACGGATATTGAGGAAATGCAAAAATGGTTGTGATGGATGTCAATTTATTAGAAACTGTGCATTGGAATTCACTGAAATTGTTTGAGCATGTTACCATCATCCATATGCATCTCCCCCTAAAACATCTTGGAAAATGGATGCATGGTTTTGAAGTTATGGCAAAAACAAATTTATGCTCTATGTATTTTTGTATCCTATAGTAAAACATAGCATCCTGTAGTTTTTTAGGATAGAAAGGGAAATGAGTGGTAGAATCTTGAGAATGATGGGTGGATGGTGAAAATAGATGAGGGTGATGGATTGGCATACCTTTGGCCTTGTTGGAGCATTTGAGCGAAGTAGGAGAGAGTCAAAATTTGACTTCTTTTGACTAGGCTTGACCAATTTTCCTTTTGGTACCAACGTTGTTCTTGTTGCTTGCAAATGTTGGAGAGTACATGCATGCATGGAGCAAGGATTCTTTGTTTTTTCTCCTTTTTTTTTTCTTCTAGGCCTACTAGTCATCTCAATGAGGTTTTCAATTAGTAGGTCTGCCTAGGCACCTCAAAGGAGGTTTTCACCTAGGATCTTCTTCTTTTTTCTCTTTTTTTTTCTTTTTTCCAACCCATTGACCGCCTCATGGAGGTTTTCAACTTAGATTTTTTTTTCTCTTATTTTTCATTTTTTTTTCTTCTACCCTACCCTACTTGAAAAAAAAAATCACTTTCAAGTATAAGAATACTTCCAATGGAGCCATGTGCACATCAAGATGACTGGAAAAATGATGTGGAGGCTTGAAATGTATGCTTTGACATGTACCTAGATTTTAGAGACCAAATGATTTGAATTTGAAAGGATTACGCATAGTTGAGGAAGAGAGTGATGCTGCAACTTAGTGACTATCTGGAACAATATTTTAATATATTTGTGATGCCTCTGGTCCACTTGCTGATTTAGAAAATCTTCTATATGTTCTTCTATCACGACCTTCAAGTCTTCCTCTTTTTGCTTATTGATCTCTTAAATACATGGAGGATTTGATGGTAACCATGAGGGAGCTTTCTCACTGTTCGATTTTTCTATTTGCTCTTCATCAAATGTAGCCCATGGTTCTTTGATCTTCTCTTTGGAGTCTTCTTCTTCTGGATGTGGTCCTTCAATGATATCAATATAATCTCTTTTTTGCAATACTTTTCCTGAGCTATGGTGAATACCATTGAGCTCAAGAGGAGTTGTTTGGAAGTGTTGTACCTCAACATTGTAAGTGGGATGAGATACTTCAATGTGAGGGTTTGGAAATGGTGGTATAGGTAGTTGAGTGGGAGTGTATATTTAAGATGGATGTGGATGGGGTAGTGGTTGTGGTGGAGGTGAATGGTAAGGATAACATGGAGTTTGGTATGAAGGATATTGAGGAAAATACTGAGGATATTAGTGGATAGCTCCCAGAAGTTCCTTGCCAATCTTGTTGCCAAGATTGGTTTTGGGGTTGAGATGGCCAATGTTGCCAAGGAAAGGGTGTGTTCCAATTACTTTGAAGTGGATATGCATAACCTTGAAATTGTGAATTAGGCTCTTGCATCATATCCAGCTGAATAGGCTGCCATGGTTCTCTTGGAGCTACATAACATAGCTGCATTGGCAATTGACTTGCTCCATTTTCCTCTTGGTAAACTTCCTTCAACCTTGGTAATGACAGAAAATGTTTAACATCACGTGATTCTACAAAATGTATATCAACATTTTCTTTTCCTTAATCTTGCATTCTTAACATTTCTACTTGTTTTATTAGATTTCTAAGAATTTCTTTTTTTAAATCATTAAAAAAATTTCCAAGTTTAGCTTGACTTACCAATCTTGATGCTGATTTACCTACTCTTTCTTTTCCTCTTGATATGTGTTTGCATGTTTCACAAATTTCCTCAAATGATAATTGATATACATCACCTCTACTCATGAGATTAAGGAGATCAATCCACTCATCCCTAATTGTTCTAAGTAAGAGGGTTTTTAGTGTGTCAGATCCTAAATGATGTAGTTTTCCCCTCTTAACATTATTGGTGAGTGCCAGTATTGCAGCTAGAATGCTGCAACTCCTGGGCTAACAAATTTACTTTTATCAACCCAGTAGTTCGTAACAAACTTGGAAGTGTTGGTGCTGTATGCACAAGTACTAGTTCTCATTACAGGTTGTCACTTGGTTAGCCAATGCAAGATCACTAGGAGCTCAAGCCAACTTCTATAGATTTCAGAAGAAGCTCTATGTATGATGAAAGGAAAGAAAGATTACTCTATAGATGCTATTCTAACTGCAGAAAGGAGAAAGATTGGAATATAAAGCAAAACCTAGTAAACCCTAATTAACAAGCTAATTCTACTTTTGCAAAAAACGCTATGAAAACCACGAAATAAATGCCATTACCTAATAAAAGAAGTAAACAACATCTAACCATGCTATTTCTGGAAGGAAATAAGCAAAAAACATATTTTTGGAATTTCATGTGTTTTTATGTGAATTTAACATGCATCTAATTTATTGTGTGTGAGTGTGGCAGTGAACAGGCGGCATTAGAGGGCATTTTTGGAGCTTAGGAGGATGTAGGATGGTGTGGATGGGTCCTAGGAGGTCTTAGGTTGCCTTCTTGAGGCTTTTCCCACACTCGGCCTTCAAAATAGAGACTACAGGAAAAACTATAGGAGGACACAGGAAAATTACAGGAGGAAAACAGGGTAACTATAGGAGGCCTATAGGAGGAGGCCGAGAGAAATTTCCGCTATTCTGAGGGTGTGTGAGTGGGTTGAAAAGTTGGACGAAGGTTGGAATGAGGTGTTAGAGTGCTTAAAGTCTACCATGCATCACCAGGAGAGAGAAAGATGATTGGGCTTGCTCAAGGAGAGAGGAGGAAGTTCTATGAAAAATCAAGGAAACTAGGGCATAATTAAGGTGAGATTTGGGGGACCTATAGGGCATGGATCAGATGGAGGGTGTGATTGCTAATAAGCTGGCCTACTGTTGGACGAGATCTGGTGCATAGAAACCAAGAAAATCAAGCAACCATTGAAATGAATGCATCCTAGGAAAAACAGAGTTTTACATTAAAATGGCCTAAACTATGATGCATAGAAGGAAATGATGAGAAATGCTGCAAGAAAGGAAAGCATGCAAGAGAAATATTGTAAATCAGGAAGTGAACATGATAAAGAAGATCTAAATAAAAGCAAAACTGGACTATCAACCTACTAGAGAGCTGCAAACACTAGAAGTTCTAGGAATGAGGAAAATCTGTGTTTTTGGGGTGGCAAGACAGCCTTTGCCTCAAATCATGGTCCCAGAGGGAGGAAGAGAGGCCAAGGCAATCTTTCTATCCTTTTGAATGTTTTTTGATCACTGCTTAACCTGCTACAGAAAGCACAAATGGAAGCAAACTACTAAATCATCAAAAGCAACCTATTCTTAACCATAAGATAAATACATCTAACAACAAACTAATCTACAACTGAAGTAAAGCATACAAATACAAGTAAAGAGGAGCTTGGCTACTTGGATTGGGCCCTAACCCAAGAGCTTCAGCCCTCTGAGGTAACTCAGTGCTAGCTCAAAAAGGATTCCATCTTCATTATTAAAAAATAGCAAGATTACATAAAACTGTCATAAAATAGTGAGCTCAAAATTTGAGCATAGTTTACATAAGCAAAAAGTCGACCCTAGTGAGGCCCTAGGCCTCTCTACTTATACATATGAAGATACCAACAACTTCCTTAAAATCAAGGAGGCTTGGCTCCGAAAACTTGAAAGATCTCTCAATCATCTTCCACTTGCTCGGTTGCCTTCTAGTGCAGGATTCGGCTGCTTGTACTCTGAGTTGAATGAAGGGGAATTCGAAGTGAGGAGAAATAAATGAGGGGTATTACCTATTATAAGTCCTCTCCTCTATCTACTTCAATTTATTGTTATATTTTGGCCAATAGATCCTTGAATTTGACCTCAAAATCCATCAATATTCTGCATTAGATACATGTTAGACCACATGGCATAATAACTAACTCAACTCACCCTATAAGCATAAATATAATTAGAAAATCATATAATAAGCTAAGAGAATGGTTGATTTGACTAGGTTAGGAGGTAAAATGAGCCCATATAATTACCCATTTATGAGGCTCATCATCACCCCCCTACTGAAGGTGTTTCTCATCCTCTGAGCAACCTAGTCAATCTCTTCATCTTTTATGGCCCTGGTGGCCTCCCTAGCATTCCAGGCTTCTGATATGGTTTGATCATGTTATCCATAAAATCCTGTCTTTCTATCTATGTCCTTCCACTGCTCCTTCTCTTCTTCTTCCCTTCTGCCTTCTAGAATGCCTAATAAGAGTGGAGGACTCAGTTTGAGGCCAATCTAGTTGACCTCCAGCCTTTGCATGGAGTGCTTGTACATTGGCACTCTTTTCAATGCCTCCCTCAGCCTCATTGGAGAATGATATTCTCTGATCTGCAAGATGTGGGGTAGGGTGTTCCATCTTCTCATGCATGCATGCACACAGTCATCCCCAAGTAGCCTTTGCATATCTTCAAAGTGTGCAATGCCTTGTGCCTGATTGGCTAGATATTTAGGGGCAATATGAGGGTCATTAGCAAGCAAGTTGTATGTGCTGATGAGTGCCATAGGATATAATGGCTCAGCTCTTATCATTAATGGTTCATTTTTCTCTTTTATCATCAATCTTTGCATTTCTGCTGCCCTCAATTCTTCATGGTTCATCCATAATGCCATGGCCATTAATTGCAGATCCCCTAGCTTGGCATTGGGCTCCCACATGTTTAGGTCTGTGAGGGCCATGTTATGTAGATGGAACTCTGCCATCTTTGCTTTGTCCTCAGAGGTGCTTTGGTCAAACAAATCCATGAACTGCCTATAATCTTGGAAGGAATTGAAGCCATTGATCCTTCATATAGAAGCCATAAGATTTGGTTGGTGTTGTCCATTGTAATGCTTCCATGGATAAGTGGGCCATGTATGCCAAATGAGTCTCTTTCTCTTGGAGCTACCTCCTTAGTATTTCATTCTCATTCTCAAGGTGGCTTCTTGTAATGGCTTCTCTGTCTCAGACAGCACTCAATTCCCTGCCCATTTCCCTGAGTTTTTTTTCCATGTGGCCAATATCCTCAACTCCTTTGGATTTGGCTATCTACATCCACCTATGTGTTCCCACTCTCTCTTTTTCCAATTCGAAAAATAGTGCAATTGCAAATTTCTGTAGGATTATCTTGCCTCCCTCAAGTATTCTGTAATAGGAGTCAAGATTAGGCTAGGGGTTAGGTTCTTGTAGCTCTTGTGCTTCCTCTGTCATCTCTAGCTGTCCTCCTATCCTTTCCTCAAGTTTTTGAGTCTCCTGTAGTTTGGACAGAGTCTCTTGTAGGACTGTTTCAGCCTCCTGTAGGTCTGGATTTTGGTCCTGTAGAATTGCCTTCCCCTTCCATGTAGAAGATCTTGTAGTCCCTCTTTCATAGGTTATGGGTGTCTTGGAAGGAGATTCTTTCACCTTGGTAGATGGTGAATCTTCAATGTGAATTGGAGTTGTTGATGAGGGTTAAGGTTTGCCTGTTTTAATTCTGGTACTCTTCCTTGCCCTGAAATACATGGAGGTTTTTCTTTTCCTCTTCTGCTTCTACTTGCTTGGTGTACTAAGGGCAGTGAGGGAAACTGTTGCTTCCCTTTCCAAAGTTTCAGGGGATTCTTCTCTATGCTCTGCCCTCTCTGCCTCCTTTTTTGCCTATTTTGTCTCCTTTTCCTCCTCCTGCTCTGTCTCTTTTTCTACCTCCTTCCTCTCTTGTTTTTCTATGTCATCACTGGCTTCGTCTCCTCCTCCTTTCTGTTCTCCCTCCTCACTGATAGCAGGACTGACATAATAGGTTAATGCCTTGATGTCATCCTCAGCTGTCATATTTCTGAAAGCTTCCCATGCTATAGGGAGTGTAAGGTATGGAGGGCTTCTTCTACTAGGATCTTGATTAGGCCATGGTGAGCTAGCCATTGTGAATTTCCTTCTTTCACCTTGTTGCTAGAGTCAATGAGGGACTGAAGGAGAAAGTAAGGGATATTGAGCTTCTGATGTGCTGGGGTATCCATGCCATATCTCAATTCTTGGAGGATTCTGAAATGATATCCATAACCAATGTTGTACCTCCCCTCACAAGAAATGTATTTGACCACATGGTAGCTAAACTCATCCTAGGGACATGGTATACGAGCCCTCCTAATTCATTTTTGTCTTCAACAGGGGTTTCATTATCTTGGAAAAATGTCTTCTTGGCAGCTTGGCCAATTGGTTTCTCATCTTTACTCCAAGGTAGCCCAAGACGAAGGGTAGTGACCCTACTAATGAATTCAGGGGTGATTTCAATGGAGAGGCCTCTAATGGTTACAGTAGCATGATTTCTTGTGTGAGGGACCAGAGAGAGATAAAATTCATGGGCAATTTCATCATCAAACCCTCTAAACTTCTCAAAGAAATTCATCCAGTTTTCCCTTGTAAATATGTCCACCACTTGAGGATGTGCATGGAGCCTAGTGGAGTTAGAGGACTATTTTCTCATAAACCCCCCTATCATACTGCCTGTAATTCTTTCTGAAAAACTAGATATGGAGGTGGAGACAAAGAATTTTGACTGAAATAAAAAAACAAAGGGGACTGTGTTTTAAAAAAAAAATAGAAATTTTTTCTATGTATTTCGACCCTCTTAAAAATTATTTTTATCTTCAATTTGAGACTACCTCTTTCATATTTCGATGTTCAACAGAGGGCATTCATGAACCCTACCTCTTCAGACTGAAATTCATGCTAAAAATCATGTTTCGTCCCTTCAAAATGACTAACTGCCCCTCCTATAAAAGCCCGTTGTCCCTCCTGTAGATTTCCTATAGGTGCTCCTGTAGAAAATGTCGAGAGCGAAAATATGGAGGAAATTGATGGAGGATGGTGGTTACGAGGCTATGGGGGCACAAGAAGATTATTGTGTGGCTGAGTTACAAGGAGAAGCTGAAGAAAAGGTGGTGAGAATGCTCGGGGAGGCGTGCTGATTACCCTTTATGGATATTTTTGGTTATGAGTGCTGAGCTGGCAAGGTGTACGTTGCCCTGATTAAGATTGTTGGTCCCCACCTGCTTGGTCATCATGATCCCTCCTTGTAATTATCCCTCATTATTGCATCGGAGTTAACTCTTCCTCCCACTACTTATCCTTGGAATCTTTTGCTTGAGTTGACAGTGCGCACATGTGGGCGATATCTCGGTTAAGTGGAGTCAACCAAATGAAGGTGGCCAAGTTAAATGGCCACATTTTCCTCTTTCAATTTCAGCCATCTCATTGCCTTCACATGATTTCTAATTACACAAATGTAAATAAATGAGTGATTTAGCTACTTACCTGTGATCCAAGTGTATCTGTTGCCATCGGCTGTGAGGTGTTGTGGCTTTCTCTGTTGCATGCCTTCATTTTCCTTCATGCATGTTGTCTCTGCTTGCTGATGTGTTGCTATGTGCTTTTGCAGGTTCTTGTTTTGCTGGAGCTGAGCTACATGTTCCTTTTCAACCTTCAGATTTGCTGTCCCATGCTGCTGGTGCTAGACTTTTATGGGATCAGCTGCTACAGGGATTCCTACAGGAGCTCCTGTAGCGGCTTCTACCCTTGAAACTTCAGCTATTTCCCTATCCTGGAGCTCGAGAATGATGCCAGAGGTGGAGATTCCTGATGGAGGGATAGTAGGTAAGCTTCAGGTAAAATTGATGGTGCCTTTCCCTCTTATTTTTGTTTTTTTTTTCAAAACTAAATTTCTGTGGTTTTTGTTGGAAAGGAAGAAAAAAATCATAATAATGATGCTTAGAGTGTGATGCAAGCTTGGAAATGATGGCAAGGAGGTTTGAAGATGGTGAGATGGATTATAGGTTCCTCATGAAGCTTTTCTTGTCCCTCAAACTACCTTCTGTAGACATTTTTGGCTCTCTGTAATTCCTACAAGAGCCTCTTGTAGAAAACACAGAGCCTCCTACAGAAAACACAATTTTGGAAGAAGAGGTACAGTGGGGTGAAAGAGATACCAAAAATGATGGAGGAAGGTGTGGAGAAGATGAGATGGATGCTGGTGTGAATGTCAGGGTCCCCTTGGCACCTTCTCCTGCTCCCTGTAGTCCTCCTGCAAACCCGCAATGCAATAAAAATTCATTTTTTCCTTCTCTTTTTTTTTTTGAAAACAAATAGGGCACCTCAGAGAGGTTTTCACCTTAGTTTCCTACCCTAGGTGCCTCCAGGGGGGGTTTTCACCCAGGGATCTTATTCTTTTCCCTTTTTCTTTTTTCTTTTGACATCACTGGGCCGCCTCAAAAGAGGTTTTCAACCTAATGATGGGACTCAGGCTCCTCATGGAGGTTTTCACTTGAGTCCTTATTTCTTTCTTTTTTCTTCAGTGAGTGAGTGAAGTGGAAGCTAAGACATGCTCCACTACCATAATTGTTTTATTCAAATCTTCAATAAACTCTCGCTTGGAGAGGGGTTTCTTGTAGAACTTCAACCGATGTCCATTGACAAGCACGGAGATGGCTTCATCATCAATGGTTCTGAAAAAAACTCAACCATTGTCATTGCATTTCTCCACAATGTAGGGTCCCAACCATCTTGTCCTCAGCTTGTCTTTGAAATTCTTGTATCTTGAATCATAGAGTAGTGCCCAATCTCCCTCTTGGAATTTCTTCTCCCTGATATTTCTTTCATGCCATATCTTTCTCTGAAGCTAAACTACCTCTGTATGGAGAAGGGCCTGCAATCTGTATTCATCCAATCCATTGAGCTGAAGTAATCTCTCTTTCTGTGCATGGTTGAGGTCTAGGTCCAACTAAGCTACCATCCTTAGGGTATTGAATTCAAACTCTATTGACAGCAAATCATTCTTCCCATAGACTAGTTCATAGGGTGTGAACCCAGTGGTGGTCTTCCATGTTGTGTTGTAGGCCCAAGTGGCCGCAACTAATCTGTCCGCCAAGTGTTTTCTACTGCTGCTCACTACCTTGGTTAGGATCCCTTCCAATGCTCTGTTACTGACCTCCACTTTCCCATTGGCTTGTGGAGGGTACGGGGTGGAAGTCCCGTGCTTGACCTGATGATGTGTGAGCAGGTCTTCAATCAGGTTGGAAGTGAACTGGTTGCCTTGGTCTGTGACCAACTCTCTTGGATACCTGAACTTGTAGAATATGTTTTCCCTCAAAATCTCAGCTACTTTTTCCTCTGTCGTTGCTTTGATTGCTTTTGTCTCCGCCAACTTTGCTAGGTAGTCGGTGCACAAAATGATGTACTGCTTATGCTTTGAAGCGGAGTTGATAGGCCCCCCAAAGTCCATGCCCCACTTCTCAAATGGCTTAAAGGTAACTTGAGGTTGCATGGGCATTTCATCCTTTGGAGTGGGTTTCCCCATCCTCTGACACCGATCACACTGGCTCGTGTATCTCCTCACATCCTGATGAAGAGTGGGCCAGTAGTAGCTTGCTTTCAATATCTTGAAGGTGGTTCTTTTTGCTGCAAAATGACCTCCACAAGGCCCATCATGATAGGTCAGGAGGATGTCAAATACTTCCTCCTCCCTGACACACCTTCTCAAGATCTGATCTAGGCCAAGTTTGAAGAGATTGCCTCCAATCCAGGTGAAAGGGGCGATTTTCCTTACTATCTTGCTCTTCTCTTTTGAGGATAGGTGTGGTGGGAACTCTGCTGAAACCAGGTAGTTTGCTATATCAGCAAACCATGGAGAGAGTGCTGACAAAGAAAATAGGTGTTCATTTGGCATTTGGTCATCCACCATTCCTTCTTCGCCTGCAGGCAAATTTACTCTAGACAAAAAGCCAGCAACAACATTCTCTTTACCAGGCTTATCAATAATGGTCAGATCAAACTGCTGCAGTAAAAGCAACCATCTAATAATGTGAGAATTTACATCTGGTTTGTTCATTAAATATCTAATTGCAGCATGATCAGTGTGCACAAAGGTTTGATAGCCTGTGATATAATGTTTAAATTTGTTTAAGGAATGCACGACAACTAGGAGTTCCTTCTCGGTCACCATATAGTTTAACTCTGCCTTTGACAAGTTTTTGCTTATAAAGTATATGGCATAAGGTAAATTTTTATCAATTTGTCCTAAGGCTACTCTTATTTATTTTTTCGAGGCATCTGTGTGAATTTGAAAGGGTAGGGCCCAATTTGGGTCTTTGAGAATGGGGGCAGTCGCTAGCTTGCTCTTCAAGGTATCTAGGGCTTCTTGATAGTTTTCTGACTATATGAACTCAACATCTTTGCCTAGGAGGCCAAACAAAGGAGAGGCTATCTTACTGAAGTCTTTAATGAATCTCCTGTAATATCTAGCTAAGCCTAGGAAACTTCTGACATCTCTCACCTTTTGAGGAGGTGGGACCCTTTAGATGATAGAAATTTTGTTGGGGTCCACCTGCAGTCTTGTTGAGATATTACATGACCTACCACGGTCCCTTCAGTCATCAAAAATTAACATTTTTCTAGACTAAGGGATAGGTTCATCTCAATACACTTATCTAGAAATTTTCCTAGTTTAGATAAAGCTTCCTGAAAGTCAGAGCCATAAGGAGTAAAATCATGCATGTATATTTCTAATGCATCATGAACCAGTTTAGAAAATATACCCAATACCGCTCTTTGGAAAGTGGCTGGAGCATTGCAAAAACCAAAAGGAAGGACCCGGTATGCAAAGGTACCCAAAAGACAAGTGAAAGTGGTCTTATCTTGGTCTTCTGGGCTGATTTGAATCTGATTGTACCCGCTAAACTCATCTCGGAAAGAGAAAAACTTTTTCCCTGCCAGACCATCTAACACTTGATCTATGAAAGGTAAAGGGAAATGGTCCTTTTTAGTGGCTTTGTTCAATTCTTGATAGTCGACACAGATTCTCCACTTACCATTTTTCTTTGGCACTAGCACCAAAGGAGAGACCCATTCACTGTTAGAGATGGGATAGATGAATCCTGCATCAAGCAATTTCTGTAGTTCCTCCTTAACAATATCTTTAAGTGTTGGGTTCATCCTCCTTTGAGGCTGCTTGACTGGCTTGTAATCTTCCTTGATGTATATATGATGAGTACATACTGAAGCATGCAATGCCTTCATCTCCTTATAACTCCAAGCGAAGGAATCTAGATGTTTTCTCAGTATGCCGCATAGCTCCTTCTCTGGGAAGTAGATAGGGATGGATTGGTTTTCAATGTTCTTTCTGGGCTAAAATCTATATTTTTAACACAAAGATAAGTGGATTCAGCCACACAAAGATTAGTTGAGGGGTTGTTTTGGGTTTCTCTTACTATGTCTTCTAATGATGATACACTGGGAGGTGGATTCAGAATCGATTTTTCAATCATATCATCCTCATCTTGCGGTTTTCCCCCCATGGAAATTTCTAATGCACAAAGTGGTGCGGAACAAACTTCATCCTCATCTTCTTCCTCAAGCCAGAGAGGTAGATCATGTTCTAGGAAGGGTTGGATAGGAGGATATAGGATTAACTGCTTGGACATGTGCCCGTTCTTTATGGTCATGTTCCCAGCTCGGTAGCTAATGTAGGCATCGACTGTAGCCAACCAGGGTCTTCCTAGAATGAGAGGATACACAGTGAGCTTTGCCTTCATCTAGAGAACTAAGAAATTGAGATGGTACTCCCAAGAATCAATGGAGACCATCACATCTTCCACAATCCCCTCAGGGGTCACTGTGGAACAGTCTGCTAGATGTAGCACTATCGTGGTCTTCCTCAAGGATCCCTGGAGGTTAAGTTTGAGCATTGTGTCCTTTGTCATCATATTAATGGTAGCTCCCAAATCAATCAAGGTATGTGGGACCATTGTGCCATTGATGTGGAAATCAACTACTGGGCTTCCAGGGTCTAGATATCTTGGACAGATTACCTACCCCAACATCAGGTCAGATAGTTGTCCTATGACATTGATGGTTGGGGCATCTCTCTTGTGACTTCCTGGATGCTTAAAGCACTTCTCTTTGATCAACCTATTATAGATAGGCACATCTTTTATGGCTTGGAGAAGTGGTATCTTTACACATAAATATTTCAATTCTCCGAGGAGTTCAGTCTCTTCTAGGTAGGCTGGATTGTCATTGATAGTCTCTCAAGAAAGGGTGGAGTTGCTTTAGGTTCTCTTTCCTCTTTATCCTCCTCAACCTCCCTGGGTGGAGGCTAGCTATCTGGGAGAACTTTCCCGAATCGGAAGTTAATTTCTTGAATCTCCACAACATAAGTTGGGCATGATGGTTCCCCACTATACACTTGCTGAGCCTGTTTGTTTCTCGGGTTTGGATTTGTCTAGGCAAGCATTTGGGGTTGCCTTGGTGGAGTAGAAGGTAACCATTATGGTTGAGCAGGTGGTGGAGGCAGAAGAGCAGGAAGAGAGTTGTATTGGGGCCTCCACCCCTGATGAGATGCATTCCACTGAGGTTGCGGCTGGGCATAGGATTGAAATGAATGGGCGGTTGGTTGGGCATGATATTGAGATGTGAAGGACCAAGGAGGAGGCGTGGACCAAGAAGGATGAGCAGGATGGCCCCAAGAAGGTATGGAGGTGACTTGGTTGGGGTTGTAGTATGCGTGAGATGTCCCTTGCATCCCCTGCTAGTATGGTCTAGGTCCATGCGGTCTCCTTTGGTTTATGTAATAGATCGGTTTAGTGACTCCTTCAGCCCCTTGGTATACAACTTTAGGTCCAGGCAAGGAAGGGCACTTATCTGTAGAATGATCTTCTTCACAGACTGAACAAACCTCTATAGAGTTCAATGGACATTCATTCCTAGGATGCCTCTTGGTGCATCTAGGGCAAAAAATGGCCAAAGCCCTCTCCGCTTCCTCTTGTTTTCTTTTGATATGTAAGGTATCTATTTGCATGTCAAGAGTCTGTAGCATATCACTCTTGAAGTCTTCCAGCATGTTTCCAATTTCACCTTTAATGGATGAATTGGAAGAAGAGGTATTAGCTATGGGTTCACTCCCCCTACCTTTCTTTCTGGCTGCTCTAGAATGGTTTCTAAAAACAGTCTTTATGTCCTCATAGGATAGTTAATAGATGTCTCCCTTGGTCAGTAGATGGAGGGTGTCTAGAAGGTCTTCCAAAATTCCCCTAAGTAGGACCAACTTCAGAGACTCAGGGTCAAGTGTACACCTGGCCCTTTTGTAACTGAGCCGGAACCTCTCTTCATAGTCTTCCAGGACTCATCACTTCCCATGGTCATTTGGAAGATTTCTTTTTTAGTATATTTTGACCTGCAATAGCCTCAATAATTTTCGTTAAAGGACTGCTGCATCTCAGCCCAAGTTGTAATGCTATTGCCAGGTAATCCCATGAACCAACAGAGTGCTGTGTCCTTGAGAGTAGAAGGGAACAATTTTAACTTTTGCTCATCTTCTGCATAGTCATAAGTTCGACAGATGACATCAAACTTGAAAAAGAAGGTGTCAGGATCTTCTGTAGTCAGACCATGGAAGTGAGGTAGGGATGAAGGACTTATATTCTTCATTTTGGTGTCCCCATTGGTCTCCCGAATGCGGAAGGTACCCTCTATTCTCTCTCCATTTCCCCTAGAATTTCTGTTTTCAACCATTGGCTTAGGAGGACTGTTTTCTTCTTCTTCTTCCCCTATAGGTTCCTCAAATATGTCTGGTTGTTCACCTAAGGGTTCTTCTTGAGTGCGGCCACTGATGAAGAGAGAATTTTGGCTGTGTGAAGTAGTGGGGGTGTTGGGCAAAAATTTTCCTGAGTTATCTCTATTCCTATGAGGCATGAAAGGAAATCTTTTTGGTTGGTTTTTGTTTCTTTTTCCCCAAACTGAAAGTGCCTACAGAAACTGAAACGGTGATTGAACAAAACAAATTGCAACTCGCTGAAATAAGTTTGCTGAATGGAAATTTGCATAATTAAAAAGGAAAGCAAGGAAATGTAGAACTGAAAGAAAAGAAATGACTAGTCTACTTTTGTTGAATTGAGGCTTCTGTGATCCATATCAAAATTATGAGAGATTCTTCAGCATAAATAACATGAAATTTCATTTGTCAACGCGTTTCGAACCAACCAGTGCGGTTCATCGTCAGGACAAGTTGAAGAATTAGACCAAGCTTTGCAAATTAAATAGTCAGAGCAGAACATCCAATGGCTATATAACGGCTAAATTTGACTAGGAGACGGTTAGATGGACATGATTAAGGGCATGACCTATATTTTAATAATTAAGTTAATTAAATAAATATCAAAAAGTTAATTAGTTATATTCTTATTAAAATCAAGGTTAAAGGGACTAATTAAAATAAATTAATTAATTTAAATTAATAGTTAGTTAAAACGTTATTAAATGTACACAGTTATTTATATATATTAAAGATAAGGGGAATTATTTTATAAATTAATTATAAAATAAAATCATTTTTAATTTAGAAGTTATTGATAGATATTATGTAATTTTTTTTTTAGTAGGGGTTAAATTACTCTTATTAATAATATATATATATATATATATATATATAAGTTTAATTAAGGGTTAAACTATCATATTATCCTAGACTGATATCAGGTTATAGAATTATTATTAGAGTTATGAAAGGATTAATATAATAGTGTTATCATAATACTTCATAAATAAAGATGTATACTTATAACCTAAATATCCTATATAAATATCTTATAATAAATAACAAAACCATGAGGAGCAACTCAAGAGGAGAGGGTCGGGACTCAAAATCACATCAAAGACTAAAGGCCCATAAGAGAAGGATACGGGAAAAAAGCTGAAAAAAGGAGGGAGGGGAGGAAGGGAAGAAAATGACTAGGAAGAGAGGGCTGGAATACAACAAGTACTGATCTTCCATCCGTCTTCTCTATTGAGATTGTTTGGTCTTTTATCAATCTCAAGGGCTTCCCTAAATTTACGGTGATGGAATTGAAAAACCTTAGCAATAACACTCGCCTCCTCTATACAAACATGATGTTTGGTACTCTCCACATGCTCAGCTAAAGCAGAAGACTTGGTTCTCCTATGCTTGAGGTCAGTTGCATGCTCACTAATCCTTTGATTGATGGAGTGACCAGTCTCACCAATAGTCTACTTTTGTTGAAATAAACTATTAGCAGAATGTTGCAATAGCTAATAGAAGAAAGCAGTAATCACAGAATACTGTGACGCCTCCCCAGTAATGGCACCAAAAAGTGGTGAGCGCCAATATTGCAGCAAGAATGTTGCAACTCCTAGGCTGCCAACTTTACTTTTATCAACCCAGTAGTTCGTAACAATCTTGGAAGCGTCGGTGCTATATGCACAAGTACTAGTTTTCACTGCAGGTTGTCACTTGGTCAGCCAATACAAGATCACTAGGAGCTCAAGCCAACTTCTATAGATTTCAAAAGAAGCTCTATGTATGATGAAAGGAAACAAAGATTACTCTACAGATGCTATTCTAACTGCAGAAAGGAGAAAGACTGGAATATAAAGCAAAACCTAGTAAAACCTAATTAACAAGCTAATTCTTTTTTTGCCAAAAACGCTATGAAAACCATGAAAAAAATGCCATTATCTACTCAACGAAGTAAAAAACATCTAACCATTCTATTTCTGGAAGTAAATAAGCAAAAAACATATTTTTGGAATTCCATGTGTTTTTATGTGAATTTAACATGCATCTAATTTTATTGTGTGTGAGTGTGGCAGTGAACAGGTAGCATTAGAGGGATGTTTTGGAGCTTGGGAGGATGTAGGATGGTGTGGATGGGTCCTAGGAGGTCTTAGGTGGCCTTCTTGAGGCTTTTCCCACACTCAACATTCAAAAGAAGGCCTACAGGAAAAGCTATAGGAGGACACAGGAAAACTACAGGAGGAAAACATGGTAACTATAGGAGGCCTACAGGAGGAGGCCGAGAGAAATTTCCGCTATTTTGAGGGTGTGAGAGTGGGTGGAAAAGGCGGATGAAGGTTGGAATGAGGTGTTAGAGTGCCTAAAGTCTACCATGCATCACAAGGAGAGAGAAATATGATTGGGTTTGCTCAAGGAGAGAGGAGGAAGTTCTATGAAAAGTGAACGAAAATAGGGCAGAATTAAGGTGAGATTTGGGAGACCTATAGGGCATGGATCAGATGGAGGGTGTGATTGCTGGTAAGCTGGCCTACTGCTGGAAGAGATCTGCTGCATAGAAACCAAGAAAATCAAGCAACCATTGAAATGAATGCATCTTAGGAAAAATAGAGTTTTACATTAAAATGGCCTAAACTATGATGCATAGAAGGAAATGTTGCAAGAAAGGAAAGCATGCAAGAGGACTATTGTAAATCAGGAAGTCAACATGGTGAAGAAGATCTAAAGCAAAGCAAAACTAGACTATCAACCTACTAGAGAGCTGCAAACAGTAGAAGTCCTAGGAATGAGGAAAATCTGTATTTTTGGGGCAGCAAGAGAGTCTTTGCGTCAAATCGTGGTCCCAGAGGGAGGAAGAGAGGCCAAGGCACTATTTCTAGCCTTTTGAATATTTTTTGATCACTGCTTAACCTGCTATAGAAAGCACAAATGGAAGCAAACTACTAAATCATCAAAAGAAACCTATTCTTAACCATAAGAGAAATACATCTAACAACAAACTGTTGGCATTATGATACATATGTTGTACTTGATGGCAACCCACTCATCTCAGATAATAAATTATAGTGTAGAGAAAATTTCACGCACTTTTATGCAGAGAAAAGTTTATTTCATGTAGAGAAACGTTCATGCACTTTTATGCAGAGAAAAGTTTATTTCATGTAGAGAAAAAGTTCACACACTTTCATGCAAGGAAAAGCTCATATATGTTGGAGAACTTACCTTTGGTCCATGGTAGTTAGTCCTTGGTATTTGAACCTATGAGGAAAAGCGCGTATATGTTGGAGAACTTACCTTTGGTCCATGGTAGTTAGTCCTTGGTATTTGAACCTATGAGGAAAAGCACGTATATGTTGGAGAACTTACCTTTGGTCCATGGTAGTTAGTCCCTGGTATTTGAACCTATCAGGAAAAATGCGTATATGTTGGAGAACTTACCTTTGGTCCATTGTAGTTAGTCCTTGGTATTTGAACCTATGAGGAAAAGCACGTATATGTTGGAGAACTTACGTTTGGTCCATGGTAGTTAGTCCTTGGTATTTGAACCTATGGTTTTGGACCATGGTACTTCATCAAAAGTGTTGATCTCACGTACTTTCCTGGTTGGGTCATGGTATTAGTCCAACAGTTTTTTGATCCTATGGTTTTGGCCCGTGGTATTGTGAAAGGCCTAAGCCTATATAAAGCAAAGGAGATCACTTGGCTAAGTCATTCTTGCAAATCGAATATCTTAAGATCTGAAATATTGGGTTATTGTTTTAAAAGCTTGATCTATGAAAGGGAAGTTGAAAGCGAATCTGTGAAGGATGATCTCTTGAGCGCTGCAGCTGCGGAAGTGTGGAGGCGCCACAGAAGGCGCAGTGCGGAGGCGCCACAGAAGGCGCAGTGTGGAGGCGCCACAGAAGGCGCAGTGCAGAGGCGCCACAGAAGGCGCAGTACGGAGGCGCCACAGAAGGCACAGTGCAGAGGCACCACAGAAGGCGCAGTGCGGAGACGCCACAGAAGGTGCAGTGCGGAGGCGCCATAGAAGGTGCAGTGCGGAGGTGCCACAGAAGGCGCAGTGCGGAGACGCCACAGAGGCGCCACAGAAGGCGCAGTGCGGAGGCGCCACGGAAGGCGCAGTGCGGAGGCGCCACAGAAGGCGCAGTGCAGAGGCGCCACAGAAGGCGCAGTGCAGAGGCGCAACAGAAGACGCAGTGCGGAGGTACCACAGAAGGCGCAGTGCGGAGACGCCACAGAGGCGCCACAGAAGGCGCAGTGTGGAGGCGCCACAGAAGGCATAGTGCAGAGGCGCCACAAAAGGCGCAGTGCGGAGGCGCCACAGAAGGCACAGTGCAGAGACGCCACAGAGGCGCCACAGAAGGCGCAGTGCGGAGGCACCACAGAAGGCGCAGTGCATAGACGCCACAGAAGGCGCAGTGCGGAGGCGCCACAGAAGGCGCAGTGCGGAGGCGCCACAGAAGGCGCAGTGCAGAGACGCCACAGAGGCGCCACAGAAGGCGCAGGTGCGGTGGTCGCGGCGCCACAGAAGGCGCAGGTGCGGAGGTAGTACAGATATCCGCAGATCTATACCAGTGAAGTTGCGATCCCTGCTTAAAATTTGTTTTAACTGCCTTTGACTATTCTGCAGGGTTTTGGGTGCATAACTGATGTTTGGTTACTGCTATTGAGTTCAGATAACAGCATGATTAATGTCTTATCTTTATGTACTAGATCTGGTTGATAACTCTCATAATATCATTGTATATGTATGGATCTGGTGATTGGGTGATTCAAAAGGTTGTTTGATTATGAGCTTCAATGTTGTTGTTGGGTCCAGTATGAAAATTGGATGAAAAGTGGCCTTTCAGATTATGTGTTGTGCTTCAGTGTATCCAGTCTAAAAATTGATGAAACGTGGTACCTGGAGAAGAGAAGATTGTAGGCCAGTGCCTATGTACTAGTATCTAAGCTAGTACAAAAGCTAAGGGAGATCTCTGGAGCATTGTAGCAGGTAGCAGCCTGCGTACTAGTAAATGGATCGGCTAGTACAAGAGCAAAGGGGGTTGTAGCTCCCGTACTGGTATAAGACTGCACCAGTACAAATATTGTAAAAGGATTTTCTTATTAAGAAGAAGATTGAGATGACTTGCAGCAGGTGGTTTTTCTCCCGCATTGGGTTTCCACCTTATATCATGGTGTTCATGTGTGTGCCTTATGTGTGATGATCTATTCTCTATTACTGCATCTGTTATCTGATAATATGGTTGATAATGTTCTAATGCACTCATTGAAGATCAATTAACTTAATCATAAGAAGTTGTGGAAGTAGCATATATGAATCTGATTATGGAAATGAAAAAGTTTTATTAATGTGATAATACTGATTCACCCCCCCCCCTCTCAGTATTATTTCCAACAATTGGTATCAGAGCAGGTCCTTTGATAGAAGCTTGATCGCTTGAAGGAGATCCGTGGAACAATGGGAAAGAAGCTTAAGAATAAAGCACCTAAGAAAAAGAAGTCATCTCAGAAGAACTATGACAGTGGGAGAATCGATTGGGGATTAGGTATAAGAAGCTCTTCAGATTCAGAATCATTATCAGGTATGAATATATTATCCTCTGATGTTCCAGCTATCTTTCCTTTTGGAAGAGATGAAAGTGATAGCGAAACTACTGAATTTGCTCTTATGGGTGAACAAGAAAGATATCAAATAGAGGCAAAATTTAAAAGGTTGACAGAAAAAATTAGAGATCAACAAGATCTATTGAACAAAAGGGAATGTGATTTCAAAGAAGAAGCTACCAAACTAAAGGCCCAACTAGAAGAAGGAAACAAGGTAAGAAAGCTACTCAAGGACAAGGAAGACCAATGTCAAAAATTGCAGCATGAAGTGACAGCATTAAGAAAATAAGTCAATGAAAGAAGCACAACCATCAAGAAACTCAAAGATAGATCCAGCTACTATGAAAATCTTGAAGCTACAATCCTCTCACTTGTGGAGCGATAAAAAGGTGCCTTTTGAACTCCTAATTACCTTCACATTAATTATCAACCCAGGGACGACTTTTTATTTCAAGAGTGTACTCAGTCTGAGGCGGCTATTTACTCAAGAGTAATGTTAAGTAGTATAGCGTTCAAAGAACACAAGAGTAGACGGATGCTAAACTATGACTAAATTACTTCAAAAGGATAAAATCACACAAGGTAGCTTATCAGTCAAGGGTGCGGAAGTGATAACCCATCCCTCTAGAAACTGATAGAAAGGAAATTAGAGCATGGACCATACGTCTGGGAGTTAGGCAGCGACTGCTGAGGCTCACTACAACCTTAGACCTTCTCTCACACCAAAGCAGCAAATGCAAGTAAATGGAACGGCAGAAAGTAAAATAGAACAGCAAATAGGAAATGGAATAGCAAGTCTAAAATGGAACGGCCGTAAATGGAATAACAAATTGGAATTAAAGGAACCGAACAGCAAAACTAAGTAATTGGAAAGACACAACAAACTATAAATGTAATTGAATCAGCAACCTTAATCCAGCAGCATGAACATTAATCGCAGTTATTGAAGCAATTACAATCGCAATTATATTTGAGTAGTAACTTAATTGAACAACCATGGCAATTATAAATGAGCAGCAATTAAATGGACCACGGTTCTTAATTAGACAGCGCAGTATTAGATCAAAATTATCAGCAATACATGTCAAGTTATAATTAATAATTCCATCACTCACGCAATCCAATTATGATTTCAATATAACAAAGTAATTCTGCGAAATGTTCATAAACAAAAGATCACTGAACAAAACAATTTAAAGAAATGAAAGGGAAGACAAACCGTCACACAGCAGCAATTGTAAAGATATGATACACAGCAGCAGCGTACTCCACCAGAGGCTGGGCCCTTAGCCGCCAGCAGAAGCTGCTGGGTTACTTCAGAAGGAAAGAGTGAACAGCAACGCCCAAATTATGTATTAATCATTAAATGGTGAAATCATTACAATAGTTGAAGCTTTGAGACTTACAACATAAAACAATCATTCCTTCCTCCTATCCTATCATGAATCCTTGCTTCTGAATCTCTAATTCAAATCATCAACTCGCCATCATTCGAATCCCCAAAGTCATCCTGAAGTCTCCCCCAAATCATCCCCATCTCTGATCTCTGTTTTCATTTAAATAAAGAGAGATCAGAGAGAAGTTACAATAAGGATAAGTACAACATGATTCCTATTACAAAATTGGTTTGCTTCTAACCATTTGATCAACAAGAACAAGGCGAATTTGGCTTTGCAGCTGAGATTTGGAGGACGGCCGCAACTGCAAATCTGATAAAATCGTACTCAAAGAACCTTGCGTTTCTCTCTGTACAAGCCGAATTTGGGCAAACCGTTCTTTGTCAAAGTTAATTGGGCCTGTTCTGGACAAAACCCATGTTCCGGATTTCTCAAATTCGTCTTTATTTGCTCAGAATCTCAACCTCAAACCTGTCACTCCTTAAACCAGCGAATTTCTGAGTTGGTCGTGCTCAAAGAACCCTACGTTTCTCTTTGTACAAGCCGAATTTGGGCAAACCATTCTTTCTTAAAATTAATTGGGCCCGTTCTGGACAAAACCCATGTTCCGGATTTCTCAAATTCGTCTTCATTTGCTCAGAATCTCAACCGCAAAACTGTCACTCCTTAAACCAGCGAATTTCTGAGTTGGCAGATTTGAAAAATCAAATCTTCAATCTGGAAGTTACCTTGAAGGTTAAAAATGGTGAATAATGTTATAACCAACTTATTAGAACTATCATTGATAAAATAATGCATAATCATCAATTTATTAGAAATAAAGGAGAATAGATAATATTCATTCATGAGAGCATAAATTATTTATAAAATGGATTTAAATGATAAATTATAATAGATGATATAATAGAGAAGAGTAAAAATGGATGAAATAAGTGTTACAAAGTGGTCGTATTCACGACCCAACATCACTAAAAGGAGATCTTGAAGAATCAAAGAAGCAGAATACAGATCTACTTCAAGCTATTGCAAAACAAGAAAACGAAGTGACCAGCTTAAAATCTCAACTAGAATGTGCCTTCCGAGTTCGTCAAATGCAGCAGGATCTGAATGAAGAACAAGAAAAGGAGATTCTCAAACTAAGGGAACAAATGGAAGAAGGAAGGAAAGCTGAAGAAGATTTGAAAAAGCAATCTCTTGAAAAGGAAGAACAACTTCAGGTTGAGGTAAATATCTTGAAAGGTAAACTAGAAGAAAAGGATAAGCTTTTACGATTTCAAGATAGTTCTAAAGTCTTGGATGATATTCTTAGTAGTCAAAGGTCTCCTGCTATAAAGATTGGTCTTGGTTTCCATGAATTTGTTGAAGGTGAATCTAGTTCACAAGGTGAGGCAAGGAACTCTAAAGAGAAATCTAAAGTGATCAACGAAGAAATGAAAGATCAATCTCATCATCAACCAAGAAAAGAGATTCCTCAAAGAAAATCCTTTACTCCTCCTATGAATAATGTTGAATGTTATGTATGTCATAATCTTGGACATGTTGTAGCTAGATGTAGAAGAAGAAGGGTTCAAGACCATTATGCAGAAAGATCATCATATTCAAGGTACTTTTATGGATATTGCTTTGCTTACAATATGTTTGGTCACAAAGCTGCTGATTGTTACAGGAGGAATATGAAACATGTAATATGTTATGCATGTAACAAGCTTGGACATATAGCTAAGGAATGCAAGAACAAAGTGTGGGCACCATATCAAAAGGAGAAAATGTCATCATCACGCTTGAAGATATGGAGGAAAAAGGAAGTACAGTCAGAAAAAGGCAGCACTGCACAACGTACAGACATACCAGAATCAGAGGGAGCTGAAAGTACAAAATTTCAGTGTCCTGAATCTCATATGCAAACTCCATAAAGGAAAGTTGCATATATACGCGAGTTAGTTACTGCACAGTCGCGTATATGATTGTTTGAAGAAAGGCAGCAGGGACAGATTCAAGAGAAGGATCAGTTTTGCTCTAGTTAATAATAATGATGTGTGGATATGATGGTTAGAAGTGTTTTGGTTCTAACTTGATATTGATGATGTCTTGATACTTCTTATTGATATGCATGATCAGACAGATGGCACAGGTTTAGAGGGAGCATATGGACTTAATGCATTATTGGCATTATGGTTAATAGTCCTTGGTGATGATACTTATATGGATAAATGATTCATCTTGCTATGGTTATGAGTTGTTCACATGGTTCTTGGATCAGATTTATGGTTGATTCTCTAATGATGCTTGCATGGGAAGCACTTAGCTTGAATTCACATCTTCTTGATGTTGAGTCACTCATATGCTGCTGTCGTCATATGCATAAAGATCATATATTACAGTTATGATTCCTTTCATTCTTGGCACAAATGGATGATGATTGTTGGCTGGATACAGGGATGATTATTCAAAGTTGCATTGTTGGAGACATGATGATAATGAGCTCTTATCTATATGATTGTTTCATACATATGTTGATTAATGCAGATATTCCCAATTGATGATACTTGATTCATGTAGATCTGGATGGCTATGATGTTTCTCACATAGAATGTGAAATTCTGTTGATGTGGACATACCTTGATGATTCATGCACTAATACAAGTTGCTGGTCTAGTTGCTGTTGACAGATACTATGGAGCAGATCATAAAGTGTTGTTGCTGATGTTCATCTTATTTAGGTGATGTCATATCAAGACTCACGATGTAATAGTGTCATCTCTTCAGGTCATGTAACGACCTATGTTGGTTTCCCCACTATGCCTGGGATGAAGATGTAATGTATTTGGTTTTCATTTTTCTGATATATCCCCACTTGGTTGGGTGATGGATGTATGTATTGAATCTTTTAGGAAGGTCATTTATGATGTAGAACATCCTTTTGCAGACCTTGCTTACAGTCAGGGGGAGCCTGAGCATGAACATCACTATATAACAGAGCAGACATTTCAGCTTGTTCTCAGAAAGAGCGTGATCAGATTGGTGCACCATGACATATACAAAGGGGGAGCTCATTCAAAGATTTCAACAGGTACTCAGGGGGAGCTTATAATGCATTGTTGGCATTATGGAGGAAGTACAGAATGAGATCATGGATGCTGGTCTGAATATTGCTGCAATACGTCTCTATCTCTTTCATGGTCATGGATTATGGTTCTTCTTTGCAGATCTGGTTTATAGTCAGGGGGAGCATGTTCCTAGGGGGAGCATAACCCTTTGCCCTTGATGTCAAAGGGGGAGAGTGATTGGTTGTTGTTGCCATCAAGTCCAAAGGGGGAGATTGTTGGCATTATGATACATATGTTGTACTTGATGGCAACCCACTCATCTCAGATAATAAATTATAGTGTAGAGAAAAGTTCATGCACTTTTATGCAGAGAAAAGTTTATTTCATGTAGAGAAAAGTTCATGCACTTTTATGCAGAGAAAAGTTTATTTCATGTAGAGAAAAAGTTCACGCACTATCATGCAAGGAAAAGCGCGCATATGTTGGAGAACTTACCTTTGGTCCATGGTAGTTAGTCCTTGGTATTTGAACCTATGAGGAAAAGCACGTATATGTTGGAGAACTTACCTTTGGTCCATGGTAGTTAGTCCTTGGTATTTGAACCTATGAGGAAAAGCGCGTATATGTTGGAGAACTTACCTTTGGTCCATGGTAGTTAGTCCTTGGTATTTGAACCTATGAGGAAAAGCGCGTATATGTTGGAGAACTTCCCTTTGGTCCATGGTAGTTAGTCCTTGGTATTTGAACCTATGGTTTTGGACCATGGTACTTCGTCAAAAGTGTTGATCTCACGTACTTTCCTGGTTGGTTCATGGTATTAGTCCAACAGTTTTTTGATCCTATGGTTTTGGCCCATGGTATTGTGAAAGGCCTAAGCCTATATAAAGCAAAGGAGATCACTTGGCTAATTCATTCTTGCAAATCGAATATCTTAAGATCTGAAATATTGGGTTATTGTTTTAAAAGCTTGATTTATGAAAGGGAAGTTGAAAGCGAATCTGTGAAGGGTGATCTCTTGAGCGCTGCAGCTGCGGAAGTGCGGAGGCGCCACAGAAGGCGCAGTGCGGAGGCGCCACAGAAGGCGCAGTGTAGAGGCGCCACAGAAGGCGCAGTGCGGAGGCGCCACAGAAGGCGCAGTGCAGAGGCGCCACAGAAGGCGCAGTGTGGAGATGCCACAGAGGCGCCACAGAAGGTGCAGTGCAGAGGCGCCACAGAAGGCGCAGTGCGGAGGCGCAGTGCGGAGACGCCACAGAGGCGCCACAGAAGGTGCAGTGCGGAGGCGCCATAGAAGGCGCAGTGCGGAGGTGCCACAGAAGGCGCAGTGCAGAGGCGCCATAGAAGGCGCAGTGCAGAGGCGCAACAGAAGACGCAGTGCGGAGGCGCCACAAAAGGCGCAGTGCAGAGGCGCCACAGAAGGCGTAGTGCGGAGGCGCCACAGAAGGCGCAGTGCAGAGGTGCCACAGAAGGCGCAGAGAAGAGACGCCACAGAGGCGCCACAGAAGGCATAGTGTGGAGGCGCCACAGAAGGCACAGTGCGGAGATGCCACAGAAGGCACAGTGCGGAGGCGCCACAGAAGGCGCAGTGCAGAGACGCCACAGAGGCGCCACAGAAGGCGCAGGTGCGGTGGTCGCGGCGCCATAGAAGGCGCAGGTGCGGAGGTAGTATAGATATCCGCAGATCTATACCAGTGAAGTTGTGATCCCTGATTAAAATTTGTTTTAACTGCCTTTGACTATTCTGCAGGGTTTTGGGTGCATAACTGATGTTTGGTTACTGCTATTGAGTTCAGATAACAACATGATTAATGTCTTATCTTTATGTACTAGATCTGGTTGATAACTCTCATAATATCATTGTATATGTATGGATCTGGTGATTGGGTGATTCAGAAGGTTGTTTGATTATGAGCTTCAATGTTGTTGTTGGGTCCAGTATGAAAATTGGATGAAAAGTGGCCTTTCAGATTATGTGTTGTGCTTCAGTGTATCCAGTCTAAAAATTGATGAAACGTGGTACCTGGAGGAGAGAAGATTGTAGGCCAGCACCTATGTACTAGTATCTAAGCTAGTACAAAAGCTAAGGGAGATCTTTGGAGCATTGTAGCAGGTAGCAGCCTGTCTACTAGTAAATGGATCGGCTAGTACAAGAGCAAAGGGGGTTGTAGCTCCTGTACTGGTATAAGACTGCACCAGTACAAATATTGTAAAAGGATTTTCTTATTAAGAAGAAGATTGAGATGACTTGCAGCAGGTGTTTTTTCTCCCGCATTGGGTTTCCACCTTATATCATGGTGTTCATGTGTGTGCCTTATGTGTGATGACCTATTCTCTATTACTGCATCTGTTATCTGATAATATGGTTGATAATTGTTCTAATGCACTCATTGAAGATCAATTAACTTAATCATAAGAAGTTGTGGAAGTAGCATATATGAATCTGATTATGGAAATGAAAAAGTTTTATTAATGTGATAATACTGATTCCCCCCCCCCCACTCTCAGTATTATTTCCAACACAAACTAATCTATAACTGAAGTAAAGCATACAAATACAAGTAAAGAGGATCTTGGATACTTGGATTGGGCCCTAACTCAAGAGCTTCAGCCCTTTGAGGTAACTTAGTGCTAGCTCAAAAAGGATTCCATCTTCATTATAAAAAAATGGCAAGATTACATAAAACTGTCAGAAAATAATGAGCTCGAAATTTGAGCATAGTTTACATAAGCAAAAAAGTCAACCCTAGTGAGGCCCTAGGCCTCTCTACTTATACATTTGAAGCTACCAACAAATTCCTTAAAATCAGGGAGGCTTGGCTCCCAAAACTTGAGATATCTCTCAATCATCTTCCATTTTCTCGGCTGCCTTCTAGTGCAAGATTCGGCTGCTTGTACTCCAAGATGAATGAAGGGGAATTTGAAGTGAGGAGCAATAAATGAGGGGGATTCTCTCCTATAATTCCTCTCCTTTGTCTACTTCGAGTTATTGCTACAGTTGGGCCACTAGATCCTTGACTTTGACCTCGAAATCCATCAATAATCTGTATTAGATACATGTTAGACCACATGGCATAATAACTAACTCAACTCACCCTATAAGCATAAATATAATCAGAAAATCAAACAATAAGCTAAGAGAATGGTTGATTTGACTAGGTTAGGAGGTAAAATGAGCCCATATAATTACCCATTTATGACGCTCATCAATTATACATGAACCTCTCTATTAGATCCTCTAGACTCTCATCTTATCTTTGATTCATTCTAAAAATTTCTTCTTTAAGATCATGATCTTTATATTTTTCTATAAATATCTTTTTCATATCATTCCATGATCTTATTGAATTAGTCCCTAAATTCATGAACCATTTAAGAGCTCTATCCTTTAATGTTGCCAGAAACAATCTCAATTTTTGAGTTTTTAATAATTAACCATAAGATCTACAAACAATATCAAATTCAAAGAGAAAGGTTTCCGGATCCTCTGACCTTAGACCATGAAATTTTGGAAGAAAAGATGGAGGGATGTTCTTCATGTGCACATTGATATCAATATCTTGAATGGGAAGTCTAAGGGGATCTTCCTCATGGTCATCATCTCCATCCATTTCTTCTACATTCTTTCCTGTATTCTTCTTCTACCTGCAAAAGTGAATGGTGATGTGGCCCTTACTACACCATGCGATAAAATGGGGGGGTGGGTTTGTGTTGGAGATTTTTTTGTTTTTGTTTTTATGATTGAACGAAAACACTAATGCAATGCAATTTTCTACTTTTGAAATTAAATATGCGTAATGCAAATATTTTTTGTTTTTGCAAAAAGTAAAAATAAATGACTCAACTAGGGAAGAAAGCAATGCATACCTTGACACCTCCCTTGAAATGACACCAAAAAGTGATGCACCTTGGTATTGCAACAAGAACTCTGTAACTCCCAAGGCTACCGACTTTAATTATCAACCCAAGGTTCGTACAAACTTAAGAGGTGTCAGAACTTTATGTGCAGCATACATGTGTCCTTCCTTTGCTGTCATGATGTAATGGAGTGCATGTACTGAAGTCAAATCCTAAACTAATTGCAGGAAATGAAATGTTCTAAATGGAGCCTTAACCTATTGCAAGAAAGAAAGTACAACGAAAGAGACGGAAATTCAATGCTAAATCACACCATTTCCTAATTAACTACCAAGAAACTATGCTTTGCAATAATGCTAAATGATCATGAACCAAATGCTACTATCTAAGCATGGAAGTAAGAATCATCAAGCATCACTAATGTGAAAGTAAAGGGACTGAAATAAATCTATTTTTGTCTTTTCATGCAAAATCAAGTATGCAAACAAATTTCCTTTGGTGATGTGGTAGGTGAATTAAGGATGTTGGAGGTTGGATGGAAGGGTTAGGAGATGGTTGGATGATGTGGGAGACCCTTGGGAGGATTTTGGTGACTTCCTAGAGGTTTTCTCTCAATTCAGCTTCAAAACAGGCCATTTCAGGAAAACCTACAGGATGTACTAGAAACTTACAGGATCCATTGAAAACCTAAAGGACACAGTCAAGAGAAAAATGGAAGGTTTTGGAGGTGATGGGAGGCTTAGGAAAGGTGGTAGATGGGTGGAATGGAGTGATAAATTTCCTAGGATCACTCATAACTCAAAACCAAAGTTGGGAGATAGATGGATTTGCTCAAAAAGCTTGGAGAAGTTTCATATAGAATGTACATATCCACTATAATTTATAAAATGACCAAGAAAATCAAATCCAAATTGGATGGGACAAATTTTTTTATTAACTAGGATGTCTTAGGTCCCCATTCCAAGTGGAATCATTAAAAAAGACCTCTGTTATCCCATGCAAAAAATAAAAAACATTATTAGTCAAAAAATTAGAAATTCACGAACTAGTGAGCTAATAAATCTAAAGAATTCCTAACCAAATCAAGTGAAAATACAATGGAGTAATTTTTGTTATGAACTAGAATGTTTTTGTGATCTAATGCAAGTGGAATCAATTCAATTGAAGCTCATTAGCATGCTCTAAAAAATAGCATAAATTTATTGTTCTTTGCTAAAAAGGAGGTCCAGCAATCTAGATTTGGGAATAAGAAGACTAATCCAAGAAACTCAATGATTCCTATGGACTTCCAAAGATTTTCCAAGGATTAAATAATGCTTGTGATCCTGAAAAAGAACTTACATCAACAATTTAACTCAATCCTACACAAGAAATCATTAATACTAAATGCAGAAATATAAAGAAATAAAAACTAGAGATGCATGTGAATAAGCAATGAAAAGAAGGAAAGAAAATGATACAAAAGGGCTCTGAGGCTCCTAGGATGTCCAAGCCCAAGTAAAATCAGAGACTATGGAGGAGAACAAGATTTAGAAGCTGAACATGACACCAATCTTCACTATTTTCATCAATAGAATTACACCACTGCAAGAAAATACAATGGAGCTGCAAAAATACTAGCTTTATCCACAATAACACTAATGAAAATCTATCCCTAGAGGAAAATTCGACATGGTACTTATACAAAATGATTATGAATCATTCCCCATGAATGGAGGAAGCTTTCCCACCAAAATCCCTTGATTAGTGGATCTAGTTCCCAATACTAGGAATTTGAATTAAATGGCAGGGAACACATTCCTAGATTTTCTAAATCATTCCCTAGAGGAAAATTCAACTTGGTACTTATAAAAAATGATTAATAATCATTCCCCATGGATGGATGAATCTTGCCCCACCGAAATCCCTTGATTAGTGGATCTGATCCCTTGATTGGTGGATCTGCACCCTTGATTAGTGGAACACATTCCTAGATTTTCTCAATCATTGGAGTTCCACAAATTGTGCCATAATTCCATAATATCTTGTTGAATTATTATTTATTATTGATCCTTCAGTAGGAGGGAACAAGTCCCTAAATTATCTCCTTCTCCAACTCTTCATAGTCCGCCCAATATTCTCATAATATTTCACAAAAAATAAATAATATTAGGGACAAATATTCAATTATTCATAAACCTTCCTAATGAATATATTAAAGTTAAAAATAAATTATCTAATGCAAAAAGAGAGGTTTAATGTGTTGAAGGATGGTCATAAGCCTTAATTTATTTTTTAAATTAGAGGCATGGGCCTTAATTTATGTCTAATTTAGAGGCCCATCAGTAGGATCAATTCCTCCAATAGCGTATAACAAAGCCTTTATTTGTGATGGACACGTTTTAAAGAATTCCAAGGCTAACATCACTTAGGGTGCTTGGGACAAGTCTTCCACGATACTGTAGTGTTGGGAAACTCACGCCTTTTTATTATAGGATGATTTCCAAAGAACGCCTTTAGGGGGTGGCCATATTATGGAATCAATGATAGGTTTCTCAATATAGAGAGGACCAGAACTAGGTAAAGTGGAGGAAGAGGGTACATCAGTGGTATCTTTCTCCACCATAGGTTTCTCAAGAGGCAGATAATATTTTGACCTTGTGGCTATGAAAATCTATTATGATCCACTCATGAATACTTGAGAGCTTCTAGAGGTTTGAGCGTGGGGTTGGTATACCAATTGCATATGTTGGTGAGATGGGAAAGGTTCTTTCAGCACAACTAGCATCCTTGTGGTGCCTTTCAGAAGACGACTTACTTTGGCACGTCAGGGGAAATCCTTAGGGTAATGATCTTCATCATAGATAAGGCAAGGATATTTATGGTTTCTCTTAGCTAAATCATTAGCTGGCGGTTTTGGGGAATCCTGTTTAGGGATATCTTCTTTAGATTTTCCTTTACCCTTCTTCTTTTCCTTCGAGGATTTATCTATTGTGATAAATTAGAGAACATTTTCCTCTGAGGATTTACCAAGATTCTTAGGATTATCAATAGTATTGAGATTTGTTGCGGCCATAGTAGATTTAGATTTCAAAGAAGTAGCCGGAGTACCACTAGACCGTTGAGCCAAAGATCCAATGATGCTATCGATAGGTGGTGAATCTGTGGGTTTGGAAGATGCAGGGCCAGTTGAAGGTCATTGGGCACCATGTAAGAGTTCATATAATGTGCCAGATTGTGAATAAACCAAATCCAAATATTGGGCACTGGCGATGGCTTGTTCGTCAGTCACACAAACGCCCATGTTTATGTCTTTATCGATAGGAGGGATGAATTATTTAGTAAACCATTTAGTTAAAATCTAATATGGGATATTGAATTTGATGAGATGATGTCGACACCTCCATTCATGGATATGATTAGAAATATGAGTAGAAGTTGTCTATTGCAAATACATTAAGAGATGGGTTCCATTATCATATCAAACAGGAAATTGGAAATGGGTGAGGAAATCCATGGCCAAAGTATTGAAATCTTGGAAAGCACCACAAGGGAGCTTGAAGTACCATTTAGCAACATTTCCCATTGAATTTCACTGGAAAAGACGTAATTGGATAGAATCATCAACCCAACAGTTAGAGGAATAACAAAGGTGGTAAGTCATAACATGCACTTGGGGGTATTCTATAGATTTACCTTCGAATTTGGGGTAATCAATAGGTATGTTAGTTGGTACTAGAGGCTAATACGATGAGTGAAGTATTGGTTCATTCGTAAGCCTTGACACATCCAATAATTCCACTGCTGCCAAAAATAACAGTTGTGGATTGTATGGGGTATATGGCCTTTGGTATGTACCAAAATGAGTATTCCAACCTTGTTGAGTTTGGGTTTGCTCCCACTATGGTGGATTTTTTCCATAATTTGGTTGACCATAATGAGGTTGTGTTGGCTTAGGGGGTCTTGACCTAGGTTTAGAGTTAGTTGCACCAACCAACGAATCCCTACACTACTGGCCCTTTCGGCAATAACTCGCGTAGTGCAAGCTGTAGTCTCACCCCAAGTAGTATGGGGGGCTGCAAGAACCAAGTTTCTGCATCCACAGACAAGTGTGATGTATTTTAGAACCTCATATCTTCCTTCACGTAGATTGGTAATCTCTTAGGGCTCGGTACTACAACTCTATTAAAATAGTCTTTAGACCTTAGTGAAGATCTACGATTAGCCTTTGCGGGCCCTTAACAGTCGATGTATCCACTTACGCACATCAGAGAACAAACCTTAATTAGTGTCTGCACACATCTACTTAAGCTATTTAGTAAACATAGCCGAATTCATCACAATCTTCATGAAAATAGTTAACATGCATTGCGTACATTTATTAAGACTTATTCAAGAGAATCGTGCATCATTAGATCAATATTCCATAAACACATTATTCATCAACAACATATATCATAAACAGAAGTAATCAAAGATAAACAAGAATTCTTCGGTAACTTTCTTTATTGGTCTTCACTTCATATTTACAGACTCAAAACTACCCTGTGCATTCAGTTGCATGGGTCCGCGCACTCAGCTGTAGACTCTACCTAGGCCTCTATGCACTCAGCTATAGAGCCTTTCTTCTCCTATTTGACCCACTTCTCTGCGCTATCACTGCTCTTCTATTGACCCATTACATCTGATTTCTACATAGACATGCCTTAGACTCTCTAAGACACACCTATTTATAGCCTTTTTCATACAATCCCATGGTCTGCGAACCATGGGTGGATCTCAAAAATGACTCAATATTTACATAAAAAAGGGGCCAAAACCCCTTTGAATCCTAATCATCTACGTGCTCTGCATCCAAAAATCATGGAAACTTTTCATTACTTACAAAACTATATCAAAACTTGGGTTATTTTAACCCCAAAATTGACCTAGGGGACCCCATCCCAACAGGTCCCCAACGCAAAGATTACGACTCACCCTCGAGTCACTTAGTTGGCACTGTGATCTTGCTGTGAAGATCCCCCAGCTGCACTTGGATTATGATGACCTCAGCAACTTTCTGAGTTACTGCCTACTTAACTTCTTCAACTAACTTATCTGTAGTTGGTCCTTCTGCAGCCAACCTCATTGTCTGTTGTGTTTACTGAAAGCCTTTAAGCTTATCTTGGATGGTTGTCATGACTTGATAAGCCTCTTCCAACCATGGAAGCAACCTAGCCTTTAGTAAGGCTTCCTTCTTTTATGCTTCCTCGACCTACGCTAGGAGCCACTCTCCCTCCTGTAATTTGGCTAGGCGTTGCGCTGGTGCTATGGAGCGCATTATTGCCTTAATTTCATTGTATTGTCACTGCAGCTCCTTGACCTCTGTATTCAGTTTCTATAGGTTTGGATCCTCCTGCAGATTGGTTACGAACTCCATTTATTACTCAAATAATGTTGTGTACTTAGCGACTGTGGCATCCAGAGTGGTCATTCATTCCTTGATCACGGCTCCGCGCTACTCCCAAAACTCAGGCAGATTCATGGTCTAGAACTTTAATTGCAACTTTGTGATCTTCATATTGAGTTCAAACTTAACTTGACCAATCTCTTCTTTGGCTTCATGCACACCAGCGGCTAATTTTATGATATTCACTTCTCGCTGTGCATCCTTAGGGATATGAAGCTCAGGCACCATCGTGCATGCCTCTTTGACTGCTGACTCAAGTTGTGAACTTTGCGCCTAGAATGTCTCTTTTTCCTTTAAATCCTGCATCTTCTTAGTGAACATCTTCTAATTGGTCACTCTATACTCGCTAATGAGGTTGAGAGCGCGTTGCTCCCGAGCTCTCAATTCCTCTGTCACCCCTGCATGTAGCGCATGGAAGATCTTGTTGGGGAGTGATGCTATGTTTAGCTCGATGTTCTTGAGTGTGCTCAGGATGATGTGATCATCGATTGACTCCACGTGAAGGGACCCATCTGGCAATGCAATAGTCCTAAGGTCTAGGGTCCTTACCAACTCGGCTTCTTGGCTCATCCCAGGTGCCAGGCTCGCTTGTTCTGCGCTCGCTTGTCTAACGCCCACTTGTATTCTGATTGCCTAGATCTACAGCTCGCACATATCCATTTGGACACTCCCCAGCATTTGCATATATTGTTGTTTGAACTGTTGTGGCACTTCAGCCATGGTATCCCTAATTTTATCCCCGATCTCATTGAGATCTTCCTCTGTCAAGACCATGGGATCACCCTGCAACTTGTCTGATTTCTACTTCTTCTCCTGAACCACCATCAGGCTCACCTAATCAAATTCCTCCACAAGTTCTATGATGCCTGTCTCCAACATCTTATCTAACTCCTAGAGAACCCTTTCCTTGTATTTAGGATTAAGGTGATACAACCTCTATTTAATAGGCTTCACATCTGACTTCAGAGTAATTTTCATAACGCCCAAATTGCCAATTATGTCCTTCAAATCTTGATATTTTCGGAGCAACACAACAAATTTATCCACAATAGTGTCATCCCAATAATATCCAATCTTTGTAAACTTCGGTTCTGCTTTAGTACCAATGTTTACTCACTTTGTATTCAATGACATGGTGATGTCCAGGTTGTCTATTTGTGGGCCCTTGACTTTGTGATGCCCTTCTACCTCTGTAATGTTAATATTCTCAGATCTTCATCTTCCTCTTTAGTTGTCACATTATAGCATTCCAGTGCATGGTGTAGTTGGGTGCTTTGATCTGGTTGGGCCCACTCGATAGGTTCTTGCGGCATTCTTAAGATAATTGCCTTAATCTCCTATAGAGCTTCATCAATGCTTGTGAAGCCATCTTCAAAAATGAAGGTCAATAAGAACCCTTCCCTCAATATATCCCACTCCATGATGCCATGGCAAAGCTTTATTTCCAGATACCAGTTCATGGGAATTGTATCCAAAGTATGGTAGAATATGTGTACCCACTTTGGCTGCGGTTCTGTCCCCCATGATTTAGTCCATTTTGCTAGTTGGTTGCACGAATCATCATTCCTGCTATATTTCTAAGTCAATATAGTGTTACAGTGTCCAAAATATAACCTCATTATTCTTCTATAATACTGCCATCCATCAAGGCTATCCTTGTGCACACCCCCCATCGTGCGGGTGTAGCATGTAATGCCAAATCGAAAGCTTTGAAGTGGTGATCCTCAGGGACTTCACATTCAAATGCATCCAAAACATTATCCACGTTAGTTAAACCATCATAATAGGGTAAGTTCCTTACCTTTGATGAAACACATCGTAGCGATTTCGTCATCATATTACAACGTAGTGTTGATACTTCATGCAAAAGATTTTGCCAATTCTCTGACTCTTCATCTAAATCAGAGGTGCATGAACTCTCCTAGTCCCATGCAATCCGTCAATCTGCTATCGGATTGATCCAATCCTAGTCTCATGCTATTATTTTATAGATTTTATCCAGTTCATCCTAACTTTCCTCATAATCATGGACTGGTTCAGTGTAGCATTCCCCTTCTGCAAGGTCCAACAGTACTACAACTCGAAGCGATTTCTTTTCAAACGACATTGTCCTCTTCTTCAAATTGATGGCCCCATTCATGTCAATGGCCCTGTCAATTCCCAGGAGTGCGGGGTATGGATTACTATCGTCAATGATCTCTATCACCTCAAAGTCAGCCATCATGCTCGTACCTTCTACATCAACTGTTAGTCTGTATAATTGTCCCATAGGGATGATTTTCTGCTCGTTTTCCATTCTGAGCTGAATCAGAGACCACTGCAGCGTAGGTCTCCCCATTCTTTCCCATGTTTTCTTTCGTAGTACGTTTGCATCGGACCACATATCCAAGATGACCTGGTCCATCTCATAATCCCCTATCTACGTGATGAGCCTCATCTCGTGCCCTATTCTTGCCTTATGTTTGCCAATTTTTCTGACCACTCGGGGTCCATCAGGGACCTTTCCTTTATTGGTGCATTTTTTTATTAACTCTTGCAGGCCTTCCACAACTTTTCTATCGCGCAATAGTTTTATGAAGGTCTGCAAAAATGTAGTGAGCATAGAGGGTTCAACCTATGTAGGCACGCTGGTATTTTGTATCATGTCTGGACTTCCTGAGGTGGATGCCTCAGTGAAGATTTTCTTGGCTTCCATAAATGTTTCCTTCACATGATTCAGATCAAAACCCACTTCCTTCTCTAGGGCTTTACTGACCCATCCGTCCTCTTCAAGTTGTTTACCTTTATCATCGCCAGTCATTATTTCACTTCTCAACACTATATTCATGCTTTGATCTTCCTCATAGGGTTTAGCTCTCATCATCTATAAGTTATGCATAGTTTGTTGAGGTTATGCCTTCTTCTCCTACATCTTAGCTATCAGCACTAGGCATTCTTCTATACTGTGGTCAAAATAGATACAGTAGTTACATGAAGGGTGTGTCTGATTCTAACACTCCTGTGTGTAGTGACCTGGTGTTTAATCAATTGTAACAGATAACCTGACCCCAGCCTCTACTAGGCCCTCCTCCTCCTCAGCCTTGTCCTCATCCATAATTTCCTCCGTGCAATCCTCTGGTGCCATGCTTTGGAGGTCGAGTTTTTGCTTGCATCTAGTATGTAGGTGTTCTTTCCATCATCAACTCATAGCTGTGACAATGGCACTCATCGTGGACCATTGATTTGTAGAAGTTACAAAACAGCTACTGGGGGTCTTGACAAACTTTTGAAGCAAATGACAGTTATTCGTCACACGTTTTCCAGCAACTTGAAAAATAGTGCACCACAACGCAGCCCCCATGCTTGGTCCTGCTGGAGCTTCTAGCCTCAAGGGAATTGGTTTCCCTCCTATAATAGAGTTCGTGAATATGGGACAATGGTATTTATCATGACCCTGGCTCTTACACTTCAGACACCAGAATTCTGTGTGCACCTCTGGTTTAGTCTCCTTGTCTTTCTTCATGCTCTGCAATTCTAAGCAAAGGATCTGTAACTGAGAGTGAATCAGTTGTACCCCAAAGGTTGCATCCTGAATGGGTGTTGCATGATATCTCATCGTAATTTCTAGGGCTTCTACCTATGTCCCTATCTTCTATTGCAACAGAGTAATCCTTAGGTGGGGCAGAAGCAAAGCTATAAATCATTCATGACGTTGACCATCTGTGAGCTACATGTTAGCTTCTCAAATCTGACACTTCAAACTTTGGTCTAATTCCCAAGGCGTCTCATCAACCCTCATCATGATTTCCTTAAATCCAACTACTGACTGCGAGTCAAACTTAGGCTTACTAAACTCTTTGTTTAAAGTAACCTTAGTATCTGCTAGCAATGCCAGAGGATTATCAAAACAATACTTAATATACAAAGTCATTGTGCGATCCTGTAGAGCGGTAACCAATTGTGCCTTCTTTATATTGTCATTAGTAATTTGTTGTGTTGTCCACACAACATTCACAACAAACTAGAATGGCTCTCTGTCTTCACTCCCTATGCCTTGGAAAATCGATAGTTTCATGGTGTTCGCAATGTTGGATGGTGGTGGTGGAGGTGTAGGTGTGGGAAAAGGTGTATGTGGTGGAGGTGGAGGCAGAGGTGGAATAGGAAGATGATTTACTCTAGGAATCCCCTAAGTGATTAGTTTAACAATGCTTTGTGGAAGAGTCCATTTAGCCCCTTCATCATCACTTAAAGGAGGTCCAATCAATGGACTATACTCCGGTCCCATTCCTTCATGGTTTCTGAAGAGTCTTCCACTTTGTGTAGCTCCAAACATCAAGGCAATGGCATAACCGGTTTTTCGCACAACAACATTTTAATCCAAGTATTCAGAGATCTTAAATACTTACCTCACGGTCCCTTTAAAAATCACTGCTCCTCTTCACTATAGCTGACTGAGCTATCAAGTGCAAATTCTGTAACAAACCCTCCTAAAATTCAATCAAGCTAATGATCAATAGCCCACATGATCTTATTTTCAGAGACTTCTAATCGTCGCACTAATTCAGGAGTCCACATTATAGTTTTATCAAGCTTCCACCTTCCTTGGCTCGTTTTCAATTTGGCTAACCACTCGTACAATTCAATGGGAAAAGTGCAGAAGAAAATTTCATGTATCTTTGTATACATATACCTGCTCAGCCATTATTCTTTTGACATGAGCATATTCTTGTTTTCTTGCACCATGAACTCGTGAATCTTTCGATCCAACCACTTTTCAATTTCTTTCTTGGTTGGATTCGAGTGATGCGAAATCACACATCTCTTTCAATCAGATCCCTGTCCCAGCAACAGAACCATTTGTTGGCTTATGACCCAGGTTCAGAGTTCGCTGCACAAACCAACAAATCCATACACTACTGGCCCTTTTGGAAACAACCCGCATAGTGCATGCTACAGTCTCACCCAAAGTAGTATGGTGAGATGGAAGAACCAAGTTTTTGCATCCATAAACAAGTGTGATGTATTTTAGCACCTCATATCTGCCTTCGCGCAGGTCAATAAGACCTTAGGGCTTGGTACTACAACTCTATTAAAATAATTTTCATACCTTTGTGAAGGTCTTTGCAGACCCTTAACATTTGATTTATCCACTTACGCACATCGGAGAACAACCCTTAATTAGTGTCCGCACATATCTACTTAAGTTATTTAGTAAACATAACAGGATTCATCACAATCTTCTTGAAAGTACTTAACATGCATTGCGTACATTTGCTAAGACTTATTCAAGAGAATCACACATCATTAGATCAATATTCCTTAAACACATTATTCATCAACAACATATATCATAAATAGAGGTAAACAAAGATAAACAAGAATTCTTCTGTAACTTTCTTTGTTGATCTTCAGTTCAGATTTACACACTAAAAAATACCCTACGCACTTAGCTACAGAGGTCCACACACTCAGCTTTAGACTCTACCTAGGCCTCTTCGCACTCAGCTACAGAGCCTTTCTTCTCCTATCTGACCCACTTCTCTACACTTTCACTACTCTTCTATCGATCCATTACATCTGATTTCTACATAGACATGCCATAGATTCTCTAAGACACATCTATTTATAGCCTTTTTCATAACCGACTCAAAACTGACTCAATATTTACATAAACAAGGGGCTAAAACGCCTTTAACTCTTAATCATCTACGCGCTCCGCATCCACAAATCACAGTACTTTTCATTACTTACAAAAATAAATCAAAACTTGGGTTATTTTAACCCCAAAATTGACCTAGGGGACCCCATCCCAACAGGTTGACCATATGGAGGTTCACCATATGGAGTTTGACTATATGGAGGTTGACCATAAGGAGGTTGACCATAAAGAGTTTGACCATACTAAGTCTAGTGACCATATTGGACATATGCAGTTTCTGAAGAAAACTAACCATATTGTTGTTGGTAAGGTCCCTGTTGCATTTGCTACGACTATGGAAATGGTTGTTGGTAAGGTCCCTATTTGGATTCATAGGAAATTTGTTGTTGTGGCTATGAGTAAGGTCCTTGCTAGGGTTGAATAGGAACTTGTTTCCATGGTTGCTGATAAGGTCACTGTTGGGATTGGTAGGAAACCTATAGTTGCGGATGCGAGTAAGACATATGCGGTTGTAATTGTGGGTAGGAAACCTACAACTGTGGTTGCAGGTATGAAACCTACAGTTTTGTTTGTGGGTAGGGTCCATGCTACAGTTGAATAGGAATTTTTGGCTACAGAGGAGGATTACCAGTCCCATATGTATATTACATTTGAAGACCGAACTGTGTTTGAGGACCTGCCTGCTAATAAGGAGTTTAGAGTTGTTGAGAGCTTGTAGGAGTATAAGGTTGCTGGTAGGAAGGTTGAGTCAAAGGGACTTGATGACCTTGTAAAGGGATCCCTATGACGTTACCTGATACAGATGGAATTGATGTTCTAGATGGGTTAGAAATGGCAGCAATAGGTCAACTTGCCTTTGATATGGGAGCGGTGGATAATTTCCACTAGAAGCAGGAGGTATGTAGGGTAGAGGAATTGCCCCCCCAGATAGTGGAACAAATGAATTTTTAGATTGTCCACTCACATTGGGGACTGTAGTTATCGTGGCTATAGTAGGAGGAGAAGAAATATTAAGAGGAACATGCATTTCACTTGCCGACAGTGTAGGTGTGGTAGGGGTTTGTGCAGTTACCGACATGTTTGGAACAAATGAGTTGGTAGTAGGAGTGACACTAGTGGACCAAATGGGATTGTGAAATAGTGAATTTGCACCATTATTTTCTAAAAAACAATTGTTGGGAGAGATATAACCTAGTGGAACCAAGGGTGTACTATAAGTAGGAGGTGTACTTAGCCTCGTCATGATGTGGGGAGCAGAAACATAAGGAAAGTCTTTAGCAGGAAGAAGTAACAAAGGATCAATATTTGTACTGGAAATGTGATTTCTAGATGTTTCCATTGGAATACCTTGGGGTGTCGACCCTATAGGTGAATTATCACCTTTTGTTTCCATGATTGGGAACAACTCTTGGTTGGGAACCCAAGTCGTTATGGGAGAAGGAATCAAAGGTACGTTGGGAGTATCAAAAGGACTATATGGATGTGGAGGTGATAAATACACATGAGAATTTGATTCAAAGAGTGGATTAGGAGGAAAAAGCAAGAAATCTAAAATAGGTTGAGGACTAGCTGAAGGAGAGTCCTGGGATGAGCCTACCGACTCTGGAGGTGGCTGGGAAGCAAGGGGTTGGATGCTTAGGACAAGACCAAGTTCAACTCCTTGGTTTTCAAGGGATTCGGGGTCAATAGTATGAAACCTACAACTCTAGGTGAATCGGGTGCATCAATATTTCCATAGATATCTGGGGTCTGAGGACAAAAGGAAGTTTTCATTTCACGGGTGATTTTTGATTCCATGGTCGATTGATTTTATAAACAAAAAGGAAAAAAATCAAAAAGGGGTCATCTAGGCATGAGGTTTTACCAAGAAACCATGAACTGATATATACACCTTAGCAAAACAAAGTACTTAACATAAGACATCCAATCTCCCTAAATTTTGTGTTCAATGTATCATGGTATACATGGTGCCAGACTTGGTTACCTGTGGATGGATAGCAACCTATTGGGGACTCCCAAATGTAGATGATGGTACGTGGGAGTGAAGTCCATAATAGTGCTATCTAATGTGTAACTCTTTGATGAAAGCATTCCCATATACTTACCATGCATGGAGTGCCTCCGATATACCCAAAAGTACTAGAGAACAATCCTATATAGTTCCATACGTGGAATAGGATTTCACCCCCAGGATACAACACTAGAAAAGAATGATAGCTCCTACGTTTAATGACACTGAAACTCATCTCTAGCCTAGACCTCTAAATGTTTCGTTAATTAAAAATGCTCCTTAGGTTAATTGAGGTAAATTTTAAGTTGATCTTCAATTAAGTTTTGGTTTTAAGGCTCAAAGATCGATGTCACTTGGACACCTATGATGCAGCTAGCATGAAAAAATAATTCTTTTCAATTAAATGAAAGCTATATAACATAGGGAATAGGTTCACACACTAATACAAAAATCAAGTATGCAACAAACTAATTATCCTAACTATATCATTCACCTTCACTATTTCAATTCACCAAACAAAAGTAGAATAAGATTTGTTTCATTAATGTGCAGTTACATGAATTGCTCACTTTTCGTTTTCAATGCACTCACAAAAGTAAAATGAAATTAAATTCAAATGGACCTACTTGAATCTTTTCACTTTTATTTTTGAATGGATGAGAATGGACTTCATTAATGTTTCAGAATCAAGAAATGTGATCTATGCTCAATTATAATCCCAAGAATGACTTTCCAATGTAATTTAACTTGATGCAATTTTGAAAAGTAAATCTTGAGATAAAAGCTAAAAAAATTAAAATGTTTTTTCTTTATGGTTTCCAAAAGAATTAATCATTCTTAATCAATAGCAAAATCAACATTCCTTACACACACACAAGTAACAAGGAATAAAACCAATTGACCTAAAACCCTAAGGACTCAACCAGACTTCACTTCCACTACTTTAAAGTAATGGGATGGATTTTGAAAAAAAACAAGAAATCAACCAAAATATTGAGAAATACAAAGCACATAGAGTGGGAAGATACCTCAGAGGTCAAGACACACTAGAACTTTTTGATAGAAACCCTAAAAATTCTCAAGTTTTAGGGATCAACGCGACTGTATCAGTCAAAACCTATGCTGACACGCCTTTCAGCACTACTATAATTGAAAAAACCACATTAGTAGCATGACTATTCCATGATAAAATGCGCTGGATGGGAAATACTTGGAAAAAAAAAATCAAAGATAAGTCCAGAATTAACACTCCAAAGGATTGACTACTCAAAATGTAGACCAATACAAAATCTAAATTATAGATCGCTACACGGTCAACCAAACCGACCAAATAGACCAAACACAAAAAGGAGGTTGAAAGGGCTATAGGCTCCCTAGTGGGGACGCCATTTTGTTGTGCATACAATCCCTTCCATGGGAAAAAGTGATCTCTCTAGTCCTATAAGAAGATCTAGCAACAAACTAGACTAACATGTGAAAACTTTCCTAGTTTATATAAGAAAATACAAAGTAAGATGGATGACCTACGTCACTTTGATGCTAAACAACCATTGATGTCAACCTCAATCTTCTCACTTCCAATTTCAATCCTCTTTACTCCGTTTTGGAACAGTACTTGCAAGGAAGATCAAACAAAAATGACCAAGGCATACATAACATCATTCATTCTAACCTAAACTATATGACAGATCAAGGAGTATCATATGAAATGAGTAATGATTTACACACTTATGGAAAGTAAACACATGATGTATTTATTAATAGAAAATGAAGGAAACATATACCACTCAAGCCTTGATGTTGGAAGCCTCCTTTGGATGAGTTTCCAAGTACTAGCCAAGACATTCAAGCACTCCTTCTTCTTATAAAAATGGGCAGCATTTAGGCATAGTTTCATCATAGGAATGAAGCAAAGCAATGACCAACCAGTTGTGGATAGTAGGGATATCATTTATAGGGAAGGAGAGGGATTTAAGGATCCATAAAAGGAGGGATAGGTTACACAACTCAAGCGTAAGATCCATGAAAGTAGGATCAAGGACCAAGAATGGGAGATCTCTCTCTAATACTTATTCACATGTAACCGGATCGTCGTGGTCGAGGCTTCTAGTAAAAGAATATTATCCTCCACTTTAGGAAGGACTGCCTGAAGAGCTTCAATGCAGGTTTTGCTATAAAAATTCAGGCTGGAAGCACTGAGTCAGAAGAGTGAAACAAATAAACAGCATGGGTCACCAGTGGTGCAAAACGTGTTGATCGTGAAAACTAGGTTTTCGAGAAGTTTTCTTAGGAACTATTTTAGGGAAATTTTTCTTCTATTCTTCAGAAAATCTTCTATATATGTTTCATTGTGAATATGGTGAAAACTTTCATCATTTTGATGCTTTAGGATACATGATGGAAAGTGTGACAAAATACTGTGTAACACAAAGTCTGGACAGAGATTCTCAGTGAGCAGAGAGATAGGTTATTCAATTACAGGTTGTTCTCAGTTGGGAAAATAAATTTTAATACATATCTATTCATCATATTAATGCAAGCATGCATAGGGTTTTTTAACATATTTATTTCCCCTAGAAAAATATTGTGTGCACGTGTGTTTTTTCTCATTGCATGTCTATGATTGATGTTCTAAATTGTGAATTGAATTCTCCAAAGTAGTAGAGTAGGTTTGTGTCTTGTGATTTTAATTAAAACTTCATGGGAAGTTTCAAATCTACAAATAATTTCTACATTGTATCAGAGAAAAATTCACATTAGAGCAGGAATATCGAATTTTTTTCTGAGGGGGTTGGAATATGCAACTCAGTGTTGCAAGGTCTCTTCAGAGTTGCGTAGATGACCTTCAATGGGCTGATACTAGAGTATTCCTTGGAAGGTAGCTCTAATTTAATTTCATGGAAGGATCATATGGAGGTAGTATTGGATGACAATGGATTGCTAGAATACATCAAGATAGATTTCACAAAACCACAGGCATATGATGCATAGAACCTAGCCCAATGGAATAAATATGTAGCCAAGGAAAGGAGAATAATGTTTGAGGGAGTGAAAGACCACATTGTCACAAGTATCCATGGGAAATATATTCCTTATGCAATGTCTCAGGAAATAGCATATTTGTTCCAGAATAACAGTGACCATAGGTAATTTGTGCTCAAGCATAAACTTTGAAATGTCAAGATGTAGAAGAATGAATTTATTCAACAGTATCTGAGTAGGTTCACACAAGTTCGTGGTGAAATTGTAGGATTTGGTGTTACTACTTCAGATGATGACTTGGCAAGCCTATCCCTTCTATGCCTTCCCAAGAGATGGCATAGCTACCAAGATTCAATGAACGGGAGAGAGAAACTACCAAATTGGGAATGTTTGTGGTTCGATTTGGTAGAGGAGGAAATAAGGCATAATACCAGAGATGGAACTTCATCAAAGGGAAAGGATGAATAAAAATTTGCATTGGTTGGAAAGGGAAAGAAGGGCAAAGGAAAGAATTCTCAAACAAAACTAGAATCCAACCAAGGGGGAAAGAAGAAAGGTTTGTCCAAAATAAAATGCTTCAATTTTCGTGAATTCAGGAACTATGCCACGAAGTGTCCACACAAAAATTCAAGCAAGACGACCTCAGGAGGAGCAGGAGGTAAAGCCTTTTCTTCACAGTTTGAGCTTGACTTCACCTTTATCGCATGCATGAATAACATAGTGATGGGGAGCATGTGGTACTTGGACTCTAGTGCCTTGTTCCACATCACAGGGTGTAGAGAAAGTTTTAATGACCTGAAGGAGAAATATCTCCAGATGCATATTAAGTTGGGGGATGATGAAAGGTACAATACAACAAGGATTGGTACACTCACCTTTTAGAGGGAGTTGGGCACCCCTTTGAGACTCAAGGATGTCATGTTTGTTCTAGGCCTAAAGAAGAATCTCATCTATGTTGGAGTTTTGGAAGAATTTGGTTATGCTGTGATCTTTAGCAAAGGGAAATAATTTTTGAGGCACATAGAAACTAGATAGGTGAAGCAGACCAGGGTTTGTGTGAAGCAACTGTATAAGATAGATGTGGAATATTATGTTGCATTAAGCACTAAGGCGAAGAAATTGTAGAGCCACGATGTTAGTGAACTTTTGCATAAAATACATGGCCATTTTCATCATGGCACCTTGAAGATTATGTAGCAAATAAGCACTAGATTCCCCAAAGGATCACTTGAGCAAAATGATGTATGCAAAGGATGTACCTTGGGGAAGTACAAAAAATCCACATTCCATGATTAGGACAACAAAGCACATGTATTCTTCGAAAGGATCCACTTTGATGTTTGTGGACCTTTCTCAATAGCCTCCACTTTCAAACACAAATATTTTGTCATTTTTATTGATGAATTCTCAAGGAAGTGTTGGATCTTCTTCCTACTAAAGAAATATGAGACATTCTCCAAGTTTGTAGAATTGAAGGCACTAGTTGAGAAAGAAATTGGAAAGAAGGTGAAGGCTCTCAAGAGCGATAAAGGAGGTGGGTAAGTTTCTAGTATATGCAAGAATATTCATGCAAAATAAGGCATTCCATGAGAGCTAATAGTACCTAAAAACCCACAACAAAATGGGGTTGCTGAGAGAAATAACCATAGCATTGTGGGAGTTGCAAGAGCTATGTTACATGACTAAGTCATACCTCTGCATTTATGGGAAGAGGAATGAAACACAAAAATCTACCTGTAGAACTAGAGTCCTCATCAGATTATTGGTATGATTACACCAGAAGATTCCTTCTCGAGAAGAAAGTCGGATGTGTCGCACTTCAGGATTTTTGGAGCCTCTATTTACTGCCATGATTCCAAAGAATCAAGGAATAAGCTTGAGTTTACAACAAAGTTGTGGTATTTGTGGGTTACACAAAAACTCCTCACAACTACCATGTGTACTTACCTTCCCTCAAAATGACAAGTGTGTAAAGGGATGTAAATTTTGATGAGGAGAAAGCGATGCAGTGCTCTCTTGATAGGGAGCTTCATATCCCACCAAAAGAGGAGATTTTATCCCCAAAGGAGGAGCCTCACAAATTTGTGGAGAAACCACAAATTGAGGAGCAGAGAGTGGAGACATACACTCAAGCAGAACCATCAATAGAAGGCAAACAAATAGCTAGGGAACTTGATAGGCTTGTGCAAGATGCAAGGGAGAATGTAGGAGCTCCTTCAAATATATGTAGGTAGAGAAGGCCATGCAAACAGTACACTAGCTACATGGCTCTAATGATTGAGCTTGTAGAGACTGAACCATACTATTTCGAGGAAGTAGTAGAGAAACCTATATGGGTTGATGCAATGGTGTAGGAATATGAATCCATTGTAAAGAAAAGTGTTTCGGAAGTGGTCCCAAGAGTAGTAGATAAATTAGTTGTGGGTTTGAGATGGATTTTCATGTTTAAGCATGCAGAAAATGGAAGCATAGAGAAGTATAAGGCCAGATTGTTGCCAAGGGATATTCTCAAGTTGAGGGAATTGACTATGAGGAGAACTTTTCTCCTGTAGCTAGGTACTCATCCATTAGATAAATTCTTGCACTTGCTGCACAGATGGGGTAGAAGATCCACTAGATGGATGAAAAAAATATTTCTCAATGGGGTTGTTGAGGAGGAGGTGTACATGAAGCCACCAAAATATTTGAGGAATTTGATCGAGACTCTCATGTGTGTAGACTCAAGCGAGCATCATATGGTTTCAAACGAGCACCTTCTGCTTGGTACACCAATATTGATAGTTATCTCATCGGTTTGGTCTTTGCCAAAAGTGAAGCGGATGCAAGCCTCTATCATATCTTGGTAGAAGGTAAATTGGTTATTATTCTCTTATATGTTGATGATTTGATTTTGACTAGTGATGAACCACTGATCAGATCTTGCAAGGAGGACCTTGTAAGGGAATTTGGAATGAAGGACATGGGTCTCATGCACTACTTCCTTAGGTTGGAAGTATGGAAAGGCGATGGAGAACTATTTTTGTATCAAGGAAAGTATGCAAATGAGATACTACATAGATTTCACACGGAGATTTGTAAACCCATGGAAACACCTCTAGTGACTAATTGGAGGAAGGAGGATGCCACATCAGGTGAAGAAGTGGATCCTACCATTTATCGGTAGCTAGTGGGTTCACTAATGTATCTTGTGAACACACGACCAGATATGTGCTATGCAATCAACAAACTGAGCCAAGTTATGGTTAGGCCAACCAAATTATTTTGGAAGCAAGTTAAACATGTTTTACAGTACCTTAGAGGCACTACCTAGTTTGGACTATGGTACAAATGGACAAAGGGAGTGCAGTTATGTGGCTTCACATATGCAGATTGGCTAGGAAGTCCATCCAACAGAAATAATACATCAGGTGGAATTTTTAATGTTGGGTTCAGAATAGTTTCTTGCTATAGCAGCAAGCACATATCTGTGGCACTAAGCTTAGCAGAGGTAGAATACATGGTTGCAAGTCGAGTATCATGTGAGGTGATTTGGATGAGAAAGATACTTGTGTTGCTATTTGGTTAGATGATGGATCCAACTTTGATCTATTGTGATAATTAGAGTTGCATCAAGCTCTCTAAGGGTCATGTATTTCACGATCAATCCAATCATATAGATATATGATATCTCCATTTACAAGACTTTGTGAAAACACAGATAATGTTGCTATAATACATTTCGAAAGAGAGACAAGGTGCTGACATTTTGACAAAGGATTTTTCAAGAGGGAAGTTTGAGTTCCATAGGTGCAGGATAAGGGTGGTTCATAATCCCTTTCTTGTTGAGAGGGAGTGTTGAAATAATGCAACAAGAAATTTTCAATATTATTTGAACAATGTAAACTTTGAAACGGGATCTAATATGATTACCCGTGTTACACTAAAATTTGTCACCATGACTATTTGCAGTCAGTATGGCTCCATCAATTGTCATACTATCCTCCTTGGCAAGTCTTATACCTCTACTCCTCATGTCAAACTCCAAGAAAGAGAGAAAGTCTTTAAAAAGTCAATATAACTCTGGTTACGCAGTTTCTCTTACCCTTACCTGCGTGTACGCACCTCAAGTTCATAATACCTGCGTACTTGTATGCTCTGTCTGTAAAGGGGTGGGTGCGTACTCCTGTAAAGGTCAAAAGGCGCAAGTTTTACTTCAAAAAAGTTACTTGTGGTCGAATCTAGAGCATTCTAGAAGATGGTTTGACGTGGATTGAGCGCCTCCAGATGGTTCATGCATCCCAAAGAAAGAGGAACTTATCCCATCAAGAGGGGAGCTATCCCATTGAAAGAGGGGCTTATCCTATTGATGGTGGACCTAATTAACTTCCTCCAAAGCATTATAAATATAGGAGGTTGAAAGCTGAACATTCCTAAGGGTAGATGCTACTGAAATTAGGACTCCCTTATAGAGCTTGAGAGGAGAGATTCCAATCCTTTCTTAGCTTCATTTGGAAGTGGGTGAGCTGATCAAAGTAAAGGAGAACTCTTGCTGGACCCTGGGAGGGACCTGCACAACACCAAGGCACTAGTTGTAATGGTTTCTTTTGTTTCCAATTAATACAATTAAGTTCATTTTTCTCAACAAGTTGTTATATATAATTTGTTTCATAAACTCCTTGGTCTTTATGATGAATATGTTTTATTATATGAGTTATTCAGTTGCTATGTAATATTGTTTAGTAATCTTCGGCAAAATCACATAATCAATCTTTTGTCGACGCGTTTCGAACCAACCAGTGTGGTTCGTCGTGAGGACAAGTTGAAGAACTGATCTGGCTAAGCTTGATTAAATAGAGTGTGCAGAGACCCCAACGGTTATATTGCAACGGCTAATTTTGACCTTATGATCATAGTCAAACTAATAATTTTATTATTAACAGAAACCTACTATTATTAGTTAATTGAATATAATAAATATAATGTTTAAATATAATGGTCATTATATTTATTAAAAACCTATATTTCTTATTATTCCTAAATTAATTAATTCCAAATAAATAGTATTAAATTACTATTAATCTTTAGAATTTAGTTACAATGGTAACTGCGTATTTATTTAATAAAAATTGTTTATACCTAAGGATCCAATGGTAAAGATATAATGGTTATTAATAAATTATGGTAAACTACATATAATGGTCATTAAATAAGCATGGCGATCTCGATAAATATAATTATATTAACAATCACTCGATAAGCATGGGAGACCCCAATCCGGTTAACGATTTGGGTGTTAACGTTAATGGGGTTGTTGTTAGCGTTCAGTTGGTGATCGAAAATAAGCAGGATGATTGCGATAAAGAAGCGGCAATATACAGATATAATAATATTAATAATAACCCGTTAGATAATATTATTAATAATAACCCGTTAAATAATGAAGACCCCAATCCGGTTAATGGTTTGGGTGTTAGCGGTAATTTAAGTATCAATAATAAGCATTATGGTATTAATAACTTTGGCAATTATGATAATAATACTGCAATGTATAAATGGAATAATAGAAATAAAAAAGTCGAGAATCCGAGTGGTGATAAAGCATTCAATAATAATAGTGGTCGTTACAATAAAGGGTTAGATGGGATTGATAGCCTTGATCATAGAGTTATTAGTAAGGGTTTGTCGGTGGGTAGGTCAGGTTCTTTCCCTCAGGACAATAAGGTAGTAAATCTGTCGAGTTTTTCCTTTCCGCCCGCGGTTTTTAGTCTCTTAAGGAAGGGTCTTAACTTTGCCTTAGCTCCCAGAAAAATCCCGGTTGAAGACATCATTTGTGATGTAGAATATGGCATTAAGAACCTTCCTGATAAGATTAAAGACACGATCAGACAAGATTGCGCCGTTGCCCTGAGGAGGGCTAAGCCTCCCCGTAGCAATATTAGCAAGGCTGAGTTTGAGGCTCTGAGGACCTTGAACGAAAATCGGGACGTTGTGGTCTTAAAAGCGGATAAAGGTGGGGCTGCCGTTATCATGGATAGGAAAGATTACAGAACTAAGATGCTTGACAATCTCTGTAATAGTGGGAGTTATAAGAATTTGTCGAAAAATCCCCTCAAAAAGGTTTCCAGAGCGGTCGCTCGTGCGATCAAGTCGTGCAATTCCACGATTCCTCTTGCCATGAAACTTATTGAGGGTAACCCCATCATTCCTAGGATTTATGGTCTTCCCAAAATCCATAAGGATGGGGTCCCCCTGAGACCCATTGTCAATACCATTGGTGGTCCGACTTACCTCTTGGCCAAGTTCCTCGCTGCTAAGTTGAGACCCTTGGTAGGGCAGACTGAGTCCTTTGTCAAAGACTCAGCTTCTTTTATTGAGGATCTTAAGAATATTAAACTTGAGCCCGAGGACATTCTGGTAAGTTTCGACGTGGTCTCTCTTTATACCTGTATTCCTATCAATGAGGCCATAAAGGTAATTAATAAGCTAACTGACCCTGATACGGCTAAGTTAGTTGAGCTTTGCCTTACCTCCACCTTTTTCAGCTTCGAGGGAGAATTCTATGAGCAGACTTGCGGAGTTGCCATGGGCTCCCCCTTGTCCCCTGTCGTCGCTAATCTCTTCATGGAGGAGTTTGAGTCTAAGGCTTTGGCCTCCTCTCGTCTCTTACCGAAGCTTTGGAAAAGATTTGTTGATGACACTGGTGTTGTCTGGTCTCATGGTCCGGTCGAGCTGGATCGTTTCTTCAGTCACCTCAATAACCAATCCACCGCCATTAAATTCACGATGGAAAAAGAAGATAATGGTTGTCTTCCGTTCTTAGATTTTCTCATCTCTAAGAAGGTGGATGGTTCCTTTTCTCATCAGGTGTTTAGAAAGAAGACACATACTGAGCAATACTTGCATGCGTCGTCGCATCATTTCCCCACTCAGAAGTTAGGAGTCCTTAGCACGCTTGCCACACGTGCTGTAAGAATTTCGGATGAGGAGAGCCTAGAAGCGGAGAAGGCTCATCTCCTTGATGTCTTTGAGAAGAATGGTTATAATAGGCACCTTGGTCAAAAAGCCTTCCTCAAGGCCAAGAAGGAGCCTTCAATCCGAAAGGTTCCCAAAGACCATGTCTTGGGTGTGAACCTTCCTTACATCCAAGGGACTACAGATAGGATTGCGAGGGTTCTGAGGAGGTACGATGTGCCCGCAACGTTTAGACCCCTCCACACTATCCGTAGCTCCCTTAGGTCTGTGAAAGACCCTATTGACCCTAAGGACATGAAAGGCGTCTATGTCATTCCCTGTTCCTGTGGGACCCCTTATATTGGTGAGACTGGTCGCTCTATCAATCAACGGATCTGTGAGCATTCGGCTGACTTAAGACATGGTAGGACCAAGTCCTCAGCCCTGGCTGAGCATGCGGGGAAGACGATGCATCATGTTTGTATAGAAGATGCTCAAGTCATTGCCAAAGTTGCGCAGTTTCACCATCGTAAATTTAGAGAGGCCCTGGAGATTGAGAAAAGGCCGAACAATCTTAATAGGGATGATGGCTGGAAGATTAGCAGTTGCTGGGTCCCAGCCTTGTCGTCCTAGCCTCCATCCTTCCCTCTTTGTTCCTTCTTAGGGTTTCTGTCTTCCCTCTCCTCAAGTTCTGGTTTTGGCGGGATTGTCTTATTAATTTGGAGTGCTTGAGGTATTAGTATGTTAGTATTAACCTTATTCCAAGGGGTATTTTTAGAATTAGATTAGATTGTTTCAGTGATTTTTACTTTTAACTGATTTCCTTATATCGAATTAATAAAGGCCTTCCTTTTCTAAACCTTATAAGTGATAAGATAATTAACTAATAGCATAGTTAATTTTAATAAAAAATTTAGTAAATAATTATTGATTAATTAATGAATATAAATTATTAAATTAATGATAAGAGGTAATCCAATTTTACCTAATGACCCTTAAGGTTAAATGATAAACAAGAAGTTATTAAGAAGAGTATATGATATACCAATAACATTAGGTTAATGAATATACTATTATTAATAAACTTGTACGTTAATTATGGCATTTACCTTAACTACATTCTAGGAATATTAATGATTTAACTAGAATACTATTTATTATTTTAATAATATTAGAACTATAAATTATTAAGAAAATATAGATTATTGTTTAGTACTTATTATTTTAATTTCGAATGGGCCTTTACAAATAAAAAATTTTAAATTAAAATATTTATTGGATTTAAACTTTTACCTATTATAACTTGATTCTAAAAACAATAGTAATTTATTACCATTTATTTATAGTTAAATAATTTGGGAATAATAATATAATTTATTAATGACCATTATATGTAGTTTACCATTATTAATTTACCATAATTTATTAATAACCATTATATCTTTACCATTGGATCCTTAGGTATAAACAATTTTTATTAAATAAATACGCAGTTACCATTGTAACTAAATTCTAAAGATTAATAGTAATTTAATACTATTTATTTGGAATTAATTAATTTAGGAATAATAAGAAATATAGGTTTTTAATAAATATAATGACCATTATATTTAAACATTATATTTATTATATTCAATTAACTAATAATAGTAGGTTTCTGTTAATAATAAAATTATTAGTTTGACTATGATCATAAGGTCAAAATTAGCTGTTGCAATATAACCGTTGGGGTCTCTGCACACTCTATTTAATCAAGCTTAGCCAGATCAGTTCTTCAACTTGTCCTCACGATGAACCACACTGGTTGGTTCGAAACGCGTCGACAAAAGATTGATTATGTGATTTTGCCGAAGATTACTAAACAATGTTATGGATCACAGAAGTCTAAATTCCCTAATAATTTCCCTGCTATGTAATCGTTTGCTTGTTAGTGAATGCATGCTTCAAGGAGAAGGAGGAGCTCATCTGGATCGAAGAGGCTTGGCTGCTACAAACAGCGTTGGACTAAAGGTATGCTTTAAACACCTGGTTGCTTGTATTTTAAATGCATATTTAGGGAAAGATAGTGCTTGATTGTCTTGTTTGTCACCAGAAAGCCTTAGCTTCTAGGGAGGTCGGTTTTGTCCGCAAAATTGACTCTTTCCGCTTGACAAAATGGTGACTCCCCTGGGGAATCCATGGATTTGATTGATTTCTCTTTTGATTGATACTTTGGTTTGAGAAAATTTGATTTCTTTCTGGTTTTTTACTGATTGACTGTGAATTTGGGTGGAATAGCTTAGGGTTGAGTTAGTTTTTATCTTTCTTGATTTTGAGAGCAGTACACACCCTCTGCGTTAAGCACAGTGCGTACCTGTACGCACTTCTGCTTTGTACACAAAGCATGGCCGCACCTGTGCAAACAAGCTGCTTGTGTACCCTGTCAAAAGTTGAGAAAATTCCATTTTTTCCTTTTTTACCTATTAGATTTTGTTTATAGTTTGTTTTTTGCTGCCCAGATCCATTGGTTACCTGTCAAAAGTTTTCATCTAAGCTTGTTTCATTAGCATCAAGGGTTTTAGTGAAGTTCATAGAAGTTCTAGCCCTAGGTTTGATTTTTGCATTGGTCTTGTAGTGACTTTGGCTTTAGAAGTTGTAAAAACCTTGGATCTCCCTGGTCTTTTCATTCTTCTTAGGAGTCTGACCATTCGTAAAATCCACCTTTGTGAGAAACCTACCGTTGTGTTGTCTCTTTGTGGAATTTCGAGAAGGCTTGTTTGTTAAAGCTATGAATTTCATTCTTAAGAAAAAGAACAAGAGATTTTTGTTTTTGTTTTTGACTGATTTATGATTCTGCATGAATTAGTCCTTGGTTGAATTGTAACCGAGTAAAACAACCTGGAATTATATTTTGTAGGCTTTCACCTCATTGATTTTGCTTTTAGGTAAATTTCTCTTAGATTTTCATAGATTTTAAAATTTATTTTTGTTAAGTAGTTTTTCATGCTTTGTTAAAATAAAAAAATAAAAAAAAATGGTTTGGAATTGATTTTCATTATTTTTTCTTGATAAAATTAGTGCATTAGAGAATTTGTTATATTTTCTCTTAGTGATCAATTTTTTGCATTGTTGGAAGTGAATGGAAACTCTCTCCTTACTTTAATTAGGATTCATCGAATTGAAAAGATCACATTATCATATTCGATTGCATTCAGTTGAGTCGGGTCATAACACCATTGGTTTCATATCCATTTACCCATTTGAGTAATAACAGCCTTAATAACACAGTGCTTAATTAAAATTCATCTAGTAATTTTTACATTTCTAGGGCTCTGAAACACCAACATAGATCAGGCTAGTGTCTTGGAGTAGGAGAGTAATTAACTCTCCAAGACAGTAAAACCAAACAAGTAGCTTATCTTGTGGTAGGATAAATCCAACTGTTACATTTATGCTCTGGGAAAGCTCCTCTTAAAGGAGAAGCACGAGATCGTGTCCGAACCAGTGAGGGAATCAATCCTCCTTCATTGGGAATGACGCCAGATACGCACGTACTACAAACGGTAAACCTCAGATTAACCATTGTCGAGGAGCCTGGGGTCACTTGTCGGTAAACCTTGGATTATTGTCAAGGAGCCGGCAAGGGGATTGAGCTTGTTACTCTGCCCTTGCATGCTATCGGATCGTAGACTGTTCCCCCAGGTATATTTGTTGCTGTTGGTGACCTTAGCGACCATTATCTTTACGGTTCTACCCAAGGTGACGGTGGAGGGAAGATCCCACTGTACCTGGAGCAGACGTCGGCTAGACTCACTTTGATTTTCTGGGGGGTTCACTTCACTCGAGACAGCTAAAGTGGAGGAACTTGGTCGAGTCTATTTATTAAGCAGGTTGCTGGGGTAACTGTTCCACCCGCCATTTCTGTACTAAATTTTGCGATGTTGGATTTCATCACCAACTAGTGTTTTCGGTCTGGAAAGTTACTGTTTGTGTGTGGTTTGACCCCTAGATTTGATAGTGCATGTTAATCTATTTGTTTTTACTTTTAGAGACCATAGGTGTGAATTGTGAATTTTAATTGTTAAGTGTGAATTGTGAATTGTTAATTTTAGTTTTAAATTGTTAATAAAATTCACTGAAGTTGAATATAATGGCAAATGTTCCAGAATTTACCAACCTAGGAACCCCTCCTAACAAGAATCCTAGTACTTTTCCTTACTTTGGAAATGTTGGTCCGCCTTACATGGCTACTTTGTCATTACCTGGATTTACAATAGGTTTATCGATATGGTTATTTTCAACTTCGTTGGCCCCAAATACTCCAATTGTTCCACCTCAACCGAATGCTTCACCTCAACAGAGTTCACCATCTCAACATCACCAACCTTCTGTTGACCCTTTACCTTCTTCGCCTAATTTTTCTTCCTCCATTTCTTCCTCTTCGCCTGGTAAAAGCCTTGATGCTAGTAACCAGGTATCTAAGAAGAAGAAGAAAGGGAAGAAGAAGAAGAAGAAGCAAGATAAGAAAGAAGTCAACCAACCAACCACGACTGTAACTGTTAGTTGTGTTGAGGAAAAATCCGACATGCATCGTAAATCCAAATACCCTTGCAGGATTTGTAAGGGTAACCACTTCCTTGTCAATTGTCCTGGTATTCCAAAGGTCTTGGAAGTATGGTCAGAAAAATCTCATCAACTTTCCATTGATCCATCAACCAGTGATAGTCAGGTTCCTGGGAAAAAGGGTAAAGTTAGGTTTCCTTGTAAGTTATGCAAAGGGAGTCATCAAACTCACATTTTTCCTCACATGGATGAAGCCTCAACATTGTTGGAAAACCTTACTGTTCCACAGCAAGAATTTCCAACTGGTTACCGTAAACTTTCTCCCAACCTACCGTCAACTGACGGAGTGATTGATCTAAATTCAAGTACAGTCGATCACACTCTTCCATTGGAGAGTGAAACTCATGTCACTCAGGTTGATGATCCATTAGTTGATCAAGTGGTCGATTCAATTTCACATTCGGTCGATCCCACTTTCCCTTTAGAGAGTGAACTTCATACCGCTCAGGTTCTTTTTGTTACATCAGATTCTTCTATGCCGGGGGGCATTTCACCTGTTTCTACGGAACCCCCTCCAAGTACTGAGGTCTTTTCCTTTGATTGGAATAGACTGACAGAACCTCGTCTTCCTTCCTCCATCCCTTTCCAAATCATTGTCAAGGCTGGTCGTAGGGAAATGGATCACACACAGGTAGATGAAGGTGCTTCTGTTAGTATTTTATCCTCAACTGCTTGGAAAGCTTTGGGTTCCCCTCAGCTTGCGCCTATTACACAGAATTTGAAAGCTTTTAACAGAACCATTAGTGAACCTTTAGGGATCCTTCCTAAGTTTTCTATTACCTTGGAAGGTAAAACTGTCTGTATTGATCTTATGGTAGTTCGAGGTCCCTTGGATTTCAATCTACTCCTTGGACGAGACTATGTTTATGAAATGAAAGCTGTCGTATCGACACTCTTTCGCGTGATGTCTTTCCCTCACAATGGAAATATTGTGACTGTAGACCAGCTTTCGTTCCCTAGTCTTTGTTCAACTACCAATAATATGACAGCCCTAAGTGTTCCTGATTCTGAAGTGGTATCTACCCTGCCACGGGTTAATTATGTGGCAACTGGTCCCATGTTTTCAGTTACCGATGTAAGTGAGCCTCTCACTGTTTGCTCATCTTCCTTTGATTTAGATCCGGTAATTGGCATGGAAAACTCTATGGGATTACTTGAATACGATGTTCTTATCCCTTTTGAGTCCCTTGACATGTGTTTCTTCTGGAGAAGTATTCTTCCTTCTGATGAAGACCTTTTGGAAGCCATGATCAAGGTGTGTCCATCGACATGTCTTTCTTCCAGTTGGAAGCCATGATCAGTGATGGCGAGGATATTTTTTTCCTGTACCAACCTCGTTAAAAAATGAAATAGGCTGCATCGAGGAAAGTTCCTTTTACTGTGTCGACCTCGTTAAAAAATGAATCGGTGAGCAAGGATAGTTTTTTCTTGTATCAACCTCGTTAAAAAATAAAACAAGCAGTCTTGAGCATAGTTCCTTGTCTTGTGTCAAGCTCGTTAAAAAATGAAACAAGGGTAGGTTAAGTAGGTAGATTGTAGAGAGTAGTTATGAGCATAGTTCCTTGTCTTATGTCAAGCTCATTAAAAAATGAATCAAGGATTTTAGAGCATAGTTCCTTATCTTGTGTCAAGCTCGTTAAAAAATGAATCAAGGATTTTTAGAGTGTAGTTCCTTGTTAGGTAGATTGTAGAGAGTAGTTATGAGCATAGTTCCTTATCTTGTGTCAAGCTCGTTTAAAAAATGAAACAAGGGTTTTGAGGATAGTTCTTTTCCTCTGTCAACCTCACGAAAAAATGAAACAACTCCCTCGAGTCTTTCCAAGATTTTGAAAGTGAACCTTCATTTCATCCACCTGGTTGAATGCAATGAAGCTTGGGGGGAATGTACCTTGATTTGCGTCATTATGCTGGGGGCGTGCGAACTTATAACAAGCATAGTTTTTCGTTTCAAGCTTGCGTCCACATGAAACTGAATCCGAGCATAGTTCTTTTCCTGTGTCAAGCTCGTTAAAAAATGAAACAAATCCTCCTCTAATTGAGTCGAGAGTTTGACTAGATCTCATAAATGTTAAGTTGTATATTTAGGTTAGTTATTTTAGTTTTTGCATAATTGTCTTACAATTTTAGGTTGAGTCTTTCAAATGATCTCGTAACTCAACCTTCATTTCATCCAATTGGTTGAATGAAATGAAGCTGGGGGGCATGTGCTCTAGCAATTATGCTTAGGGGGCATCAAGCACAGTTTTCTCTCTGTTTCAAGCTTGTGTAAAAATGAAACTACTTTGAAGCATAGTTTTTCTCTGTTTCAAGCTTTTGTAAAAATGAAACCTATCTCGAGTCAATTTCGGTTATTTTCAAGACTCGTTAAACTCATAAAAATCCCGAGATATTTTGCTATCTTTCATTCTTGTAAAACAAATGAAAATGTCGAGTTTTTTCCGTCTTTTCCTGCTCGTAAATTAAATTGAAAGTCGGCCATATGAGTACATTTTTATCATTTTTTCAAACTCATTAAAACTTACAAAAAATTGAAAACAATGAGTACATTTTTATCATTTTTTCGAACTCATTAAAACTTACGAAAAAGTGAAACCTCAGAGTCATCTTTAAGCCCTTTTCTGACTCCTAAAACATGAAAAGATTGCCGAGCGTTTCTTTTACACTCGTTAAAATGTAATTAAAAGACGGTCCACTTACAGCTCTTTTCCGACCGTAAAAAAAAAAACATGAAAAGATCGCCGGATTTTTGTCTTTTCAAATTCGATATTGGTTATAAAACGACATGTCGTTGATCGCTTTTTTACTTTTTCGGATCAGTGACACTAATAACGAAAATTACTCCTTGGTCGTAAAAGATCAAGCGGTTCTCTCAAGTATTATTTTATACTTTTTCGGGCTTGGGAGACACAAATTTACGAAAAAGGTCAACCCTGGAGTCTTCTTAAGTTTTTTCAGACTCTCTAAAATTGAAAAGCACCGAGTTTCTCCTATACTGGACTCGTTAAAATTTCACAATAAAGGACCTGTTCGATTACAAACAGGAACGGACCACTCCTTCTTAGGGTTCGAATCTAAACTAAGTTGGACTCATCCGAAGGATGAGCTTATAATCAAGCAAATGTTATCCTCCTGAAGCTTGTAAAAAATAAAGAGGTACTTGCCAGAAATGATGGGGGAAAAGAGAGAAAAATGAGCCTATTTGTTATCCTTTGTCTCGAAAAACCTTATCACCACTCTTGAACATGACACTTTTCATTCACCTGGGTTGGGAAATCCTTTGCCTAACAGTTGATCAGACCACATTGAAAGTCTTCAGCCGTTTTCTGGGTATTAACTTTGGGTCAATTGTCACCAAGCCATCTGTTGTGTCGTTATGTGTTAAAGAGGTCACTGCAAAATAAACCATTCATCTGCAAAATATTTGTCATCCATCTTGACCATCCCTGAGTCAGTCCTTACAGCTACATTTCTTCAACTTGATCTATGATTTCGTGTTGTGGGCTTCCCTGCAACGGATCGCTTTCTATCGACATCAACACATTATCTAGAAAGATGATCTAGAAATCGTCAGTACCTTGAGATCTGCATGCCTCAATGGCAGGTTTCTCGCCTTTGACGATAGTTTACATCATTGACTTTCGATCGAAGGATTCCGTGACATGTTCGACATCAACACATCTACTCACATCTCATGGATTGTACTGGGTACTTTGAGAACCATTGACATCACTGGTGGTCTCTCTCACACTTGTTAACAGTTTACATCATCGACTGGTAATCAAGTGGTTTCTACCATGTTCGACATCAACTCATTTATTCGCATGGATAGAATCGTACTATTTTAGGAAGTAGAAATGAAGACCCTGGATCTAGTTTCCACCATCCAGGCTGCGAGGAGTTTTGTATTCATTATACAGTAGACTAATCATAAACAGATGGCTGCGTCCATACTGTGTCTACATGAGTCTATGATTATGATTTACTGCGAAATCATTCCTATATCAGAGCAGTAGTTAGTTTGTTAGTTAAAGTTTTCAATCCGAGTATAGGAATGCCTACCTCAGCAATGATATGATCTTATATATGTATTTTGTGTTGAATATTTGCAGGTTCCGACTGGGCTCTCCACAAGATAATCCTTGAAATGATAAAGTGCTTCACCCTTCCTAGATGATATGAAACCCTAATCTACTACAGGCTTCGCACTTTAGGGGGCAATCTATTACACTAAAATTTGTCACCATGACTATTTGCAGTCAGTATGGCTCCATCAATTGTCATACTATCCTCCTTGGCAAGTCTTATACCTCTACTCCTAATGTCAAACTCCAAGAAAGAGAGAAAGTCTTTAAAAAGTCAATATAACTCTGGTTACGCAGTTTCTCTTACCCTTACTTGCGTGTATGCACCTCAAGTTCATAATACCTGCGTACTTGTACGCTTTTTCTGTAAAGGGGTGGGTGCGTACTCCTGTAAAGGTCAAAAGGCGCAAGTTTTACTTCAAAAAAGTTACTTGTGGTCGAATCTAGAGCATTCTAGAAGATGGTTTGACGTGGATTGAGCGCCTCCAGATGGTTCATGCATCCCAAAGAAAGAGGAACTTATCCCATCAAGAGGGGAGCTATCCCATTGAAAGAGGGGCTTATCCCATTGATGGCGGACCTGATTAACTTCCTCCAAAGCATTATAAATACAGGCATTGGGCCAGAGGGAGAGGAGGTTGAAAGCTGAACATTCCTAAGGGTAGATGCTGCTGAAATTAGGACTCCCTTATAGAGCTTGAGAGGAGAGATTCCAATCCTTTCTTAGCTTCATTTGGAAGTGGGTGAGCTGATCAAAGTAAAGGAGAACTCTTGCTGGACCCTGGGAGGGACCTACACAACACCAAGGCACTAGTTGTAATGGTTTCTTTTGTTTCCACTTAATACAATTAAGTTCATTTTTCTCAACAAGTTGTTATATATAATTTGTTTCATAAACGCCTTGGTCTTTATGATGAATATGTTTTATTATATGAGTTATTCAGGTGCTATGTAATCGTTTGCTTGTTAGTGAATGTAGGCTTCAAGGAGAAGAAGGAGCTCATCTGGATCGAAGAGGCTTGGCTGCTACAAACAGCGTTGGACTAAAGGTATGCTTTAAACACCTGGTTGCTTGTATTTTAAATGCATATTTAGGGAAAGATAGTGCTTGATTGTCTTGTTTGTCACTAGAAAGCCTTAGCTTCTAGGGAGGTCGATTTTGTCCGCAAAATTGACTCTTTCCGCTTGACAACCCGTTCCTTTGAGGTAGCAAAAAAGTCAACTGATTTTGAAAAGTGGTGATGCAGAATACACTTTTTCTTTTTGGAGCATATTTTTCACACTTTAAATTTTCTTATGTATCAAATATAAATATATTTTTTTAAATGTTAGTGATTTTCATGCTAATTTTGAGACGTTTTGATGCAACATCAACCTTTATTTAGAGGGCTTATTTTTGACACTTTAAATTTTTTAATGTATTAAGTGTGGATATTTTTTTTAAATGTTACATTTTTTGACACTTCAAAATTTTTTATGTCCATTTTTTTTTTAAATCATGATTACTTAACAAATTTTCTAGTTGTCTTATTTTTCTTTTTTTAAATGTTGATTACTTAAAAAAACAAATATATATATATATATATATATATATATATATATATATATATATATATATATATATATATATATATATATAAGACAAAAAAATCATAAAAAATGTAAAAAAAATAAAAATTATCTCGCAAACCATAAAAGAATTTGGACAAAAAAAAAACTTAAAGAAAATATAAAATTAAGTAAAATTTAAAATTTAAAAAAAGCATTAACAAAATAGTAAAAAAATAAAAATAAAATAAAAACAATCTATATTAAAAAATATAGAAAATCAAAAAAAAAAAAACCAAAATGTTTTTTAAAAACTATTAAAATTAAGATTAAAAACATTTAAAAAAACACGTTAAAAAACAAAAATATACTCAAATTAAAAATAAAAATAAAAAACAATTAAAATTTAATATATATATATATATATATATATATATATATATATATATATATATATATATCTTGGATCTGCGACATTCAAGCAGTGCAAATCAGTAAGTAAAATATAAAATTTAAAAAAAGCATTAACAAAATAGTAAAAAAATAAGAATAAAATAAAAACAATCTATATTAAAAATATAGAAAATCAACAAAAAAAACCAAAATGTTTTTTAAAAACTATTAAAATTAAGATTAAAAACATTTAAAAAAACACGTTAAAAAACAAAAATATACTCAAATTAAAAATAAAAATAAAAAACAGTTAAAATTTAATATATATATATATATATATATATATATATATATATATATATATTCAAATTAAAAAAAAAAACAAAAGACATTTAAAATTTTAATATATATATATATATAAATCTTGGATCTGCGACATTCAAGCAGTATATAAATCCTCGACGAAATCGGCATTCTAATACGGAGGCTCGCATTCTAAAATGTATATATTGCTGGTGATTGATGAACTCGATCTTGGATCTTGGGTCTACAGCATTCTAATATATATATATATATATATATATATATATATATATATATATATATTCTTGGGTCTGCTTCAGTTCTGAGGCTCACATTCTAAATTATATATATATATATATATATATATATATATATCCTTGGGTCTGTGGCATTCAAAACAATCTTCGGTGATCTTAGATCTGTGGCATTCAAGAAGTATATAAATCCTTGATGAACTCGGCATTCTTATACGGAGGCTCACCTTCTAAACTATATATATATATATATATATCCTGAGGCTGGCATTCTAAACTGTATATATTTCTGGTGATCTTGGATCTGTCGATAAACTCGGTCTACGACATTCTAATATATATATATATATATATATATATATATATATATATATATATATTCTTGGGTCTGCTCTAGTTTTGAGGGCTGCATTCTAAACTATATATATATATCCTTGGATTTGTGGCATTCAAAACAATCTTCGGTGATCTTGGATCTATGGCATTCAAGTAGTATATAAATCCTCGATGAACTCGACATTCTAATATGGAGGCTCACATTCTAAACTATATATATATCCTAAGGCTCACATTCTAAAATGTATATATTGTCAGTGATCGACGAACTTGATCTTGGATCTTGGGTCTGCTCTGGTTCTAAGGCTCGCATTCTAAACTATATATATATCCTCAGGGGTTGCGGCATTCAAGCAATATATATATCCTGGCTCGCCCTTTGGTGATCTTGGATCTAACATATATAAATACTTGGGTCTGCTCTCGTTCTGAGGCTCACATTCTAAACTTTATCCTCACTCCGGTTCTGAGGCTCGCATTCAAATAATAAGGGTCTCTTCAGTGATCTTGGGTCTGTCAACAACGTATACATCTTTTGAACTCGATCCAATCAGGTCTACGGGTTGCAGTGGGCATGTGCGATCTACAGACAGGGTTGATATTATTTGCACACTTTCCTTATCTTTTTCTAATACATATTTTCTCATATACTTTCAAGTATGAATATTTCACCACAGCTACCAAAGATTACCAAAGGAAAACCTAGCACAGTTACTCTACAAGGCCTCTATGAGTATATAGAATCTTTAGAGAAACATAGAGAAGAAAGAGATGTCAAGCTAAAAACAAAGTTAGAAGCCATGCTGGAAAATAAATTTGCATCTTTTGAGGACACAATCCAAAAACAAATAGAAAATAAAATAGAACTATTGGAGAATAAAATGGTGGCAATAGAGACTAGGTTGCAGGTTATAGAAACACAAAACCAAGATACTAACCAAACATCCCAGCAAGGATATGCTTTAGAGAGCCTTAAAATGAAGGACATGATTAAAGAACTAGAAGAAAAAGTTAATAGACGCCTCACCCTAAATAATGTGGTAGATAAATTAGATATCAAACCAATTAAAGATGAAATGAACAAATTAATAGAATTAGACCATGAGCATAACAAAAGGGCCTTCAACCTTATAATATTCAGTTTAAAAGAGGAGGTAGATGATGATACTTTAGCCATAGCCTAGATAGAATTACATAATAGATTACAAATTAAAATAACGTGTCTCACAGAAGCAACAAGGTTGGGGAAATTAACTGAAAATAAAGGAAGACTGATCTGAATAAAGGTGAGCTCTACTGATCATAAGTATGACATACTTAGTAAAACCTCAAGTCTAAAAGGAACAAGAATATTTATAAATGAAGATCTCATCCCAGAAGATCAAGCAGAATTAAGAAAGGAAGTTCAAATGGTAAAAGAAGCTAGAAAGGAAGGAAAATGGGCAATAATTAGAAATAGAAAAGCCTTTATTCGACATAGAAACCAAAAATATAGTACTAAATAGTAATTCAACATGCTTCGGATTCTTTCTTGGAACTATCGGGACTTTCCATGGAACAAAGGCCCCAAGCTAAGTTGGATCTCAAATGATGTTGATATTATTTTGCTTGTTGAAACTTGGAAGCACGAAGAATCTAAGGTCCCTAACATAAATGGCTTTATGCTATGGTCTACCTAGAACAAGCGATCCTCCTGTAGAGGAATTGGGGGAATAGCTTGTTACATTAAGAAGAACATCTCCCCCCATGCTAGGATTTATAAAAACAAACCTTACAACCAATATAGTTGGATAGAGGTCACTAACATTAATAATAAAAAGACCTACATAGAAATATGTTATTTCCCCCCCATCAATTCTAACTTCTATAAGAAGAAGAATCTAGATAAAAATAGTCCTTACAATGGTTTGGAGAATGATATTTCTAGCATAAGGAATGAAGGTAATATCCTTTTAATAGCTGACTTTAATGCTCGAACTTCAAGCAAACAAGCTATTATTCTAAGCAATCATTCCAACCCTAATCCTCTTTAGTTGGACGAAGACCCTACTCTGGCTAGTAGGTACAAAAGGAGCTCTGCAGAACTTGGGGAGAATCTATTTGGGTCGGAGCTAGTCAAGCTCTGTAGTGCTCAGGATCTCATAATTTGCAACGGTCTAAAGAAGTGGCCCAATTCTAGCCATATGCCCTGCATCCACAGACTTGGTAGCAGCGTGGTAGACTATGTTATTTCCGATCTCCCTTTATACAATGAAATAATAAATCTTGACATCTTAAACGACCACGAGCTTGACTCTAATCATAGGCCTTTACTTATAACTCTAAACTTTGTCATGCATAGAGATCCCATAGAAAATAATCCTTATAGCCAAAAGAACTTAATATTTGATAGAAATAAAAATGATCTCTTTCTAAAAGAGTTAAAAACTAATTTGCTTCCTTTATCTAGTATAGACAACATAGAATACCTCTACCATAATTTTACTACAACCCTCTCATATTCTATTAACAAGTTCTCAATTGAAATTTTAAATAATAAAAGCAATAGCAAAACCAACCCATGATATGACAAAGATTGTAAAAATGCGAGGAGAGATATTAAGGAAGTTTTTGATGAATCTCTTAAAATGGACAAGATAAAAATATACAAAGCCCTAACTAAAAGAGAAAGGATGCAGTACATGCGTAAAAGACAAGAGAATCTCTTAAACTTCTCTAAGGTAGCTCTTAAGAAATTTTGGAGGCAGATTCTAACTAGGAAAACTAAAGATAATAATAAAATTGCTTTACACAACTGGAATTCCTATCTTAAAAAGCTCTATGAATCTCCAAATGTCATGGATAACTTTGAAACCCTACCCACAATGAAAGAAGTTTTCTCTCTAGAGGACATTGATTTTGGGGTTAAACGCCTGGCTAATGGGAAAGCTAAGTACATTGAAGGTTACCAGGCATAAATATTAAAAATTGGAGGCCTTGTTCTCATCCCCCACATTCATAAGCTTTTCAATTAGGCATTCAAGCAAGGGTTCCTTAAGCTATGGACTGAGAGACTCATTATCCCTATTTTTAAAAATGGGGATACAAATAACCCCTCTAATTATCGGAAAATTATGATCAGCCCTCTCTTAGCTAAGTTATATGGTAGTATTTTGGAAAAGAAGTTGAGCATATGGCTTGAAAGTGAAGGTAAGCGGGCTAAAGGCCAAGCGGGTTTTAGAAGGCATCACTCAACAACAGACCACCTCGTTATGCTTAGGATCATTGTGGAGGAATGTCGTAATGATAAATCCAATCTCTTTTTTTGCTTTGTGGACTTTAGAAAGGCTTTCAATATGGTTCCTAGAAACAGCCTTTGGAATAGATTAGAAGAGGTAAAGGTTCATTTCGAGTTGAGAGCTGCTGCTATTAGGTTATACGAGAATGTAATTTCCAAGCTAAAGAGAATTGAGGGGTGGTCAAAAGATATTAAGTGTAATAGCGGAGTTAAACAAGGTTGCCCCCTATCCCCTACCCTATTTGGCATTTACAATGACAAGCTCAAAGGTTATTTAGAGGAAGCAGGATGTGCTGGCACGATCTTCGCTGGGGTAGTCGTCATCATTCTTCTCTATGCTGATGATATTGTTCTCCTCGCAAGGTGTCCATCTGATCTTGATAAGCAACTTAGGATTCTTAAGGATTTTTGCTCTACCATGGGTATGACTGTTAACACTGACAAAACAAAAGTTATGATTATCAAATTCAAGAAGGACACCTACGCTAATTTTATGTATGACAATAATAACTTGGAGGAAGTGTATTCTGACAAGTACCTAGGAGTTAATATTCATCACAAGCTCAACTAGAACTATAGCATTGAGAAAGGGATTAATAGGGGGTGGAAATCTTACTTTGGTCTTGAAAATAATTGTAAAATGACAAACCTCGTAATGTGGGATAAAAAGAAGTTCCTCTTTGAAACTTTAGTCACTCCTATTATCTTATATGGATGTGAGGTTTGGTGTTGCAACATCTCTAGAGAATCTTGGAGAAAGATTGAGCAAATCCAGAAGAACTTTATAATGTATAACCTGAAAGTTAAAAGCAATACACCCTACCCTATTCTTCGTATAGAAGTAGGCCTTTCCCCTATCAAGAGCCTAGCTATGACTAGGCTTCTGTTGTACAAGCACAAGCTCAATAACATAGGAGATCATAGACTTCCTAAGCTAGCTTTAAATTCTAGCCAAAACCAATTAATGCTCAAATGGGGGTGGTATAAAGACACGAGGGTCTGGTTAAACCATTGGGAGATCAACAAGAATGATGCATTGCAAAACATTAATAACATTAAAAATATTGTTACTTCTAAGTTCAAAGAAAAAATGTGGTGTAAGAAAGATTTAGCAACTAAAAGAAAATTAAGTTATTATAAGAAGGTCATCAACCCCACCCTAGAAGATCAAAAGTATTTCTCTGTTTTAGCTATCTCAAAGAACAAAATTAATATAGCGAAGATTAGAATGAACTCTCATGAGCTCCATAGTGAAACAGGTCGTTGGGAAATTCCTAAAACACCATGGATGGAAAGGATCTGCCATCTCTGTGAGAATAGGAACATTAATGATGAAAACCACTTCCTCTTAGAGTGCTCCGTGTACAACCACATTAGATCTCAGTTTCATAATCTTTGTTGCAATACTGACCTTCCTAGCCTTTTACAATGTCAAAATTATAGTGAGCTTGGGAGGCTTCTCTCCAAGCTTTTTGAGCATAGGAATAAAATCTTAAATCAAACTAAATAATTTGTTTCTTTAGGTCCGATAGATCAAAGTTTGGTCTCAGTGGACGTTAACCATCATCATCATCATCATCATATATATATATGATTTCAAAAAAAAACATTTAAAATTTAAAAGAGTACATATATATTTTTTTTTCTTTTTAAATAAACATTTCTTTTAATATATATAATTTTTATTTAAAAAAATAAACATTTAATTTTTTTAAAAATATATATTTTTTGTTTAAAAAAAAAATTGTGTGCCCCACCGGCAACCAACGTGAGGAGAAAAGATCATTGAATACCCCACAACATCAAGCTATGCGAAGGAGAAGAGAAAGCACATTCACGAGCAACAACGACTTGACATTGTCACCTCAACAACTTATTCCATGTCAGCAGTATCATGTCAAGTGGTGTCATGAGTTGTCAAAGGCCACATCACTACTATGAGCCATGTCTATTGTAAATCGAATGTAATGTAAAGTGGAAGTCTAGTGGAGACACACAAATATGAAGAGTCATGTTAGTTGAAAAGTCACAGGAAGTTGAACAATCATGAGGGTAGTCAAAAAGTCACAAGGGTCAAGCATCACCCTTCGTTATATATGCACCCTCATCATCAAGCCCTGCATGCAGCTCCGCCACCTAGGGTCGTGCCCCCATGGGTGGCCGAGTGGCGGCACAACGAAGCACACAAATTTTTTTTTTCTAAATAAAAAATATATATTTAGAAAAAATTAAATGTTAATTTTTTTTTAAATAAAAAATATGCACAATTTTTTTTTTAAATATATATAGATATATCTATATCTATATATATATATATATATATATAATTTAAAATTTGAAATGTGTTTTTCTTTTTAAATCAAATATATATATATATATATATAAGTTAAAGTTTTAAATGTGTTTTTTTTTTAAATAAAAAATATATTGTTTTATAAAGATTTTAAATGTTCTTTTTTTTTTTCCAATCTTTTTTATGGTTTAGGAGATAATTTTTTTTTTTTTTTTTTTTTTAACATTTTATTTCAAAATATGTTTTTCTTATTATTTATTTCTTTATATTTTTTATATTTTTTTTTTGTTTTTTAATTCTTATCTTTTATAGGTTGATTTTGTTTTTTACATTTTTATGATTGATTTTTATTTTTTATTTTTTATTTGTCATTTTAAAAAAATTGATTTTTTTTGTTTTTATTTTATTTTATGTTTTGTGTTTAATATATATTTTTATTTATGTTTTGTTATTTTTTTTAACATTTTTTTTTTTAATTTTTTGTTTTTTTTTAGTTTTTATTTTTAATTTTAATTTTCATTATTCTTTTGAAATTTTAATGTTTTTCAAAGTCATGATGATATCTTTTGTCTTTATTTCAAAATGTTAAAGAGTGTTATTCCAACATCAACACTTTTCGTTTTGAGGGTGTTTTTTGCACAATTTTTGCACAAAAAATTGGTTTTCACTGCCATTTTTAAAACATGTTGAAAATTTACCCTAGAAAAAAAAATTGTAATTTCAGCATCAACACTTTTCGTTTTTAACACTGTTTTTCATGTTTTTTTTTTGGGTTTTCTTGGCTACAGTTCTCGTTTTGCGTTTATAGTTCCCATTTGAAAGTTTACATTGTTTTTTTGTCACCCAGTTTAATCAGTAAATTTGAGCTGGAGGAGTTAGTGTTCAGTTAAGCATGTGTTATTACTAATTTCTAGGAATCAGGGTCAGTTATTTCATGTTGTTTTCAGTTAAACTGGTTCCAATTGTTGGAGGAACTAGTTGAAGGTTAGTTGTGTAGTGCGATTTCAATCTAACTCAGTGATCATCTAGTTAACTGATCAATGAGCCCAAAATAGCTACTGCATGTAGAGAATTTGAGTTCCCCTGCTGTGGTGGAGATTCCAATGCAGTGTAACATTAGTTTTAGAGTAGTCTTGAGTGTACACATGTTGCATGCAGTCAGATGATCAACATTTGGAATTGCACAATCAATTTGAGGAATTTCTTAAATAATAAGGGCCTAATTGCTCAAGGAAATGCACAAGGAAATAGGGGTTCAAGCAGAGGAAAAAAAGTCTAAGTTTGGGTGATAGCTTCTGAGTGAGTAGAGAGATAATTTATTCACTTGCAAATTGTGGTTAGTTGAGAAAAGAAATTGTAATACAACTCTATTCATCATATTCATGCAAACAGACATAGGGGTTTTTAGCATGTTTCTTTCCCCTGAAGAAATACAATGTGCATGTGTGTTATTTAGCACTGCATCTCTGTGACTGATGTTCTAAATTGTGAATTTAGTTTTATAGAGCAGTAGAGTAGGTTTATGTCTTGTGATTTTGATTAAAACTTCATGAGAACTTGAAAATATACACCATAATTTCCATAAAGCTAATATGTTCATCTTAAAGTTTTCTCCTTTCCTTTCTCTATTTGGTTGATTTGACGTGTCGAAACACCATTCAATAAAAGGCTGATTCAGAATTATGACCCTAACAAAGATACTAGTTTCACAGTTTAACAAAAGACCTTATGTCTGTTTTGCAACCAGATCACAAATATATATATATATATATATATATATATATATATATCAACTTCAAAATTAGCCTCTTCAAGGGGGAAATCTTCATCACATCACATAAATGAACAATTCTTGGATGACACAAATGACAAGACCTGCTTGGTATATATAGGAGTCTAAGGGTCATAATATAATTAGGGCCTACATAACAATAATAATTTAAGGGATAAACAATAAAAATAGTGGGCTTCTATGTGGCATAAGAATAACAATATGGGGGCTACACTAGTATTATAGGGAACTAACATACCCCTATCATTCAAAAAAGTGGGATCATCAATGCTTGAGTATTTTTGGATGATTTTGTATAAAATTCTTATCCTCCCATGTGGAATATTTAATTGGTAAGTTCTTCCACTTAATGAGATACTCTAATATTGATCAATTCCATAGTTTTTGGGTTCTTGATTCCGTGACTACTTTAGTCTCCAATATGATTTTTCCTTCCTCGTCAAGTTCTGGTAATATTATTTGAACTGAGAGCTTCTCACCTATAACCTTATTCAAACATGAAACATGGAAAACTTGGTGTACCTGGAAAGTTGTAGGAAACTCCAATTTTTATGCCATAATACCAATGTTTATCAATACCTTATGAGGACCATACTAGTTGGGTGATAATCTATTTTCCTTCTTAGCTTTCTTAAGGGACATGTTTTTGTATGGTTGTATCCATAAAAATACTCAATTGCCTAGATCAAAACTTCTTTAATTGTGGTGCTAATTTTCCTATTATTTCATTCAACTCTACACTGGACTCAAGTTATCCTTTTAGAGTTAGAGAAATTGTTGTTGATGCTCGATGTGGTATTCCACTCCTTAAACCTTACAATTTTCTCTTAAGGACAATGTGATGGAAAATGGATGATATCCATAAAGTGTCATAAATGGGGTCATTTTTGTTGTGCTATGGAAGGAAGTGTTATACCACCATTCTACCAAAGGTAACCACTTGACCCATTGTGTTTGTTTATCAACTACAAAGTGACAAAGATATCCTTTCAAAAAATTGTTCACTATCTCAGTTTTTCCATTATATTGAAGATGATAAGATGCACTATGAGCTAATTTAGTACCAACACAAGAAAATAACCATGTCCAACAATTTCTAGTGAAAATGGGGTCTCTATCACTTACAATAATCTTTGGGTTTCCATGTATCTTTTGAATTGTTTCCATAAATAGAGTAGCAACTCTATTGGCTTTGAAAGGATGATATAGTGAAAAAATGTGTGCATACTTGGTAAGTCTATCAACTACCACCATGATGACACTCTTCCTTCGAGCTTGGGTAAACATATGATAAAATCCATAGAGGCCTCCTCGCAATTCTGACTTGGAATGGCTAAAGGATGTAACCGACCTAGTGTCTTCATTGTCATATCTTTATTTTGTTGAAAAACCAAACATTTTTCCACAAAATTCTAAATATCGGATTTGAGGCCACCCCAAAATATCCTTCTTGGCCCTGTGGTAAGTTTTTAAAAATCTAGAGTTCCCTCCTAAAGGAGAGGTGTGCAATTCCAAAATAATATTTTGTTTGAGTTGGGTGTTCTTACATACATATAAGTAATCTTAGTACCTTAATGAATCATTTTTCCATATAAATGTATCAGATGTACTAAGATCTTGCTGCAGCTTTTGAATTAGTGTCCAAACCTCTCAACCATTCTTCCATTATTCCTTTTCTTCATTTATCTATTAAAAATTAATTAACAGAGAAATTAAATACATAAAATATTGTGGAAACAAAAATAATGAAATGCATAAGACAGGAAAGACACGGATATATGTGGTTCACCCAATTTGGGCTATGTCCATTGAGAAACAAATTGTCCTTCCATTTGATATTATCCAACAAAATGTAGAGATACAACCTACAAAAAATCCACAGTAATTTCCTCTTTGCTCTCACACAACCTTCTCTCTCTCACTCGGAATAATAATACACAGTCACAATACAATTCTCTCATATAAATAGAGGGTTTCCTTCTAGAGCTAAAAACCATAAATTAAGATAACTTCTACCATCATATCATTTGCCTAATGAACGATCCAGATTGACTATGAAATTACAATATTTTACAAGGCAACTTTTCATCTAATTTTAGCTTTGGGGGCACTACCTGCGGACCCCCGCCAAGAAGGGGAGCATTAAAAGTAGTCATTGCTCCCCATGGATGCCCTTGATGGTGTTGCATATAAATTTGCAAGGATTTTTTTCTCTGCGCTCTTGCGTCCAAATCAGATCACCAGATAGAGAAAGCAAGACCAATATAAAGATAAGAAATCCCCAATCCAAAATGTTCAATCATGCATCAAGCAGTCGATTCTAAACTACAAGGAAACAAGTGCACACCTGGCCTCCTAGTTGGGGAAGGGTTTTGAGTTTGATGCAGATTCTTGCACTCCACTCAATCGATCTACCTTGCCCGCACCTGATCTTGATCCCTACACACACTCACAACCAAACAGAGATGAGAAGCGACCTTCCTCGGAAGATCGTTAGATCAAAAAGTAATGGAATCAACCATATGGCATGTTGAATACAAATGCATACAAGGAAGGAACATTTGTTTCTATTAATCATGAAAAGCATATTATAATGCTTATACTTCCACCTCTAATATTCCTTTCCATGATCTGGTAGAGTTTCCCCACTATGACAAGGAAATGAGCATGAAGAGCAACACTCAAGTAGCAAAGACCTCACAATTTCTCTCACTAGAAACAAGATGGGAACATAGACTGAAGATCTCTAGCCCAGAAATTCGGCTCTCCAAAACTTTGTCTCTCCAACTCCCACTCCAAAAAACTAGTCCAACCCTCTAAAATGATCCATTATAAACAGGGAGAAGAGAGGTCTCAAGAAGATGTATGTGGACTCTCAGGACAACAAGAATTCAAGGAAAATTCTAACTGATATGCCCTGGCCAAGTCAAATAGGTGACAAATCAAACTGATCTCCTAGGGAATTAGGCACTCTAGAAGCCATCCCTAGTTGTTGGCATAGAAAGCAGTGAAAAAGACCTTGGATGCTCTCATAAACAAGGTCTATGAATGACTAGGAGGCTCCAGATGCTCCCATAGGTCTTCATCCCTGCGTCCAGGGGTCAAAGCCAAAGTATCTCCCATAAATAAGGGTTGGGAGCAACTAGGAGGCTCCAAACACTCCCATAGGCCTCTATCTAAGCGTCTAGGTGTAAACTAGAGAAAACATAGGTGTGAGGTCTGGAAAAAGTCAAACATCCATGAGAACCAAGGGTCACCGATCCAAGGGAGTAAAATAGGTTGATAACATATTACTCCTAATCTTTGAGGTCATAATAGAACCTGATGGCCAAAATACATTACGATAAAGCTTAGAGGTCAAAACAAGAGTGAGGAAACAAATCAAAGGATGCAGATCGGAAGAGTCTAGATCTAAAGTATCATTTGTGCTAATAACATCCCTGAGGTGGGCATACCCATGCTCGGTCATAAGAAGATGATGAATTTGGCTACCAAAACATACACTCTAGATCTATGACATGAAATGCTAGACCATGGCCACGCAAGACATACACGGTGGATCCATGTGACTCAATAAATGAATCATAACCACTAACACTATACAAGCATGGATCTATGTCATAGTGTACATCAGTAGGACTATGGACACATGAAAAATAGAGAATTGTCTTAAGATAGCCCTCAAATTATATAAATGATACATAACTCCCACGTAGCTTGGGAAGGATGCCATATAAGAGTGAGATGTCCCTTACCCAAGGTCTTCGACATAAGCCCAATGGTATGAATCTACATCATCTGAATATATGAGATGAAGTCAAACATGGTAGAAACCTCCTGATTACTAGCCATTGAACTAAACCAGTAATATATGCGAGGGAATCCACCAATGAGGAAAATGGACCCCAAGGTACCTAGTAAGTCCACTAAGTGTGAATAAATGAGCTGATCTTGAACACGAGTGAACTCGATCAATCAGGATCCAATGATTTAAACCCACTATCAATTGTGAGGAAGCCTACTACTAATGTTTGCAAGATCAAAGGTACTACCAGTTCCTAGATCAAGTGCTTGGATAATGAGTTGAAGTCATCAGGAGGAGATCCATCGAAGGAGGGCCTTAATGTATCCCCCATCAATCAAAATGGAACAGACCACGATGATGTGATGAATGGATGAATTCATGAAGTGATGAAGTGACATAGGGATGGCTTACTAAAACAGGTCAATAGGCTACTGCAGATCATCGACACAAGATCATACTTCCCTTGACAACATAGCGGCATGACACAATAGTGACTTGACAACATCACTAATGAGCACCATGTGATTTCATGCAACGATGTAGGAGGCATTGAAGCATGATCCATATGGTTGGAAGAGTAACCAGCCAGAGGAGTAAAGAGACTCATATGGATGGTATGACTCCTAGGCAAGCTAGACCCCAACCATGAGGTAATGAAATAGACAGGTGAAATGTTCAACGACAACGCAAACATTATCATTTCGATGACTAATGGAAAAATATGTTCCCTCCCTTCTCTTTTTATAAGTTCCTTTTTCGTAAAGCTGTCCCTATTACAGGTATATTTGGGCACATCACTTCCAACATTTAGATCAATACTATTAAGGCTCATCAAACCCTAATTCAATTGCTACATGCCCTAGACAAGTCACCACATTGAATGCCTTCATTCCTGAGAGTTTCTTGGCCTGAAGCCTTCCCAAAATGACTCCTTGAGGGACCAGTGCAACCTTGGTGTGGGGTAACTAAGTTGTAGAGCACTTAGGCCCATTCAAGCCTGCTTTGCAGACCACCTAGGCCCACTTTGACACACGTGGGTGAGATTGAGCGAAATCTTCATAGGGTTCTGGGAATATTCTTACATTCTAGACCATTCTAGAAGATTCCCACCTCTTATCCTCTCCTATGAGCTCCAAATTGGATAGGGAATGAATCAAATAACCTCCTATCCTATCATCCCTTCCTCCATGGAAACTAGCTCCCAAATTGGAAAGCCATTCAATGCCCAATTTATGACAAAACCACCTCCATTTCCTTATAAATTGAGCACTCATCATAGTGATCAGGGGCTGGACTTTGAGAATTTATAAGGAGATACTATTGGTGTGAGGTTTGAGATTGTAGGCAAGTATTGTTATGTTGTCGAAGTGTTGTGCTTATGGTGTGATGAAGGATGGAACTCAAGCTGGATAAGTGACATGGGATCAGACTTCTTGGTTGTAACTCTTCCTTCTATTTAATAAAGTTGTTTACACCTTTTCCCATATTCTTGTCTTTATTCATGATGATTATATGTGTAAATGCTTTCTATTCCATTTGCTTATAGTAGATAGATCTCTTGCTTTGATTAGTTTTTGTCCTCTATTTATGATTGTAGGTACTTAGCAAGCGGATTCAGTTCGAGAAGGAATGATAGGAGCTATTCAAAGGAGACAAAGGGAAACAAGAGATAATAAGTAGGTCCTCTGTATTATTTATCTTCTATAGAAAAAGGTTAAACTCTTTAAATTTGTTGTTCTAGCTGTAGCTACCCACCTAGGGAAATTGTATTTATCCGTAGATGAAAAATTCCACATAACAAATTGGTGACCATACTGGGGAATGGCCATCATTCTAGGTAGTTTATCCTCATCATAATACACCCTAGTAGACTTTACCTACTTTCATTGATCTTATTTCAGCCTTTTTGAAGTGTTTTTTGGTAAAAGTTGTGCTTGAAGCCCCTATAATGGCCCCTTGGGCACCAGTGCAGGCTTGGTTAGGACACAGAATGTTGCAGAGCACCCTTGGCTTGAAGATAGTGCTCTGCAGAACATTTTCTCCCATTCAGGGCTGCACTAATCCTCCTTAGGTAAAAAATCCCACCTTTGACTTGATTTTTCCGAACTTTCCTTTTGTTTTTGCTTGCTGAAAGATCAATGATTGTTGTACTTTGGAAATCAATTTATGTTTCCTTTCCTAGACCTTCTTTGGCCTTGATTTTTTAGCGTTTCTTAAATGATTTCTTTATCACTATCAATTCATTGTCAAAGTTAGATTATAGTTGATTAATCTTTGTTCAAAGGAAAGTGTCGTAAAAGTCTTCATTTCTTTCAAAAAGGAACTGTCCTAAAGTCTGTGTTCTTGCAAAAAGACTGATAATTGTATGTGCATTAATTTCCTTTTTTTCTTTTCAACATTAAGGGAATTGAAAAGAAGAACTTGCATTGTGCATTGAAAAATTTTGTGTGTGCTCATAGGAATAGCTTAGGGAAATTGCATTAGATGTCCTCTTTTCTCTTTGTCAAAGATCTGATTGCTCTCTCCCTTACTAGCTATGATTTTCATTGTTAATTGAATGAAAGAATATTTCTCATCTTAGTTTCATTTTAGGAATTGCAAACATACATCATGTGGTGAACCTTGAAAGGAAAATTCTTAAGAAGATCAACTTAAAAGTTATCTCAATTAACCTAATAGAGCATTGTAACTTAACGCATAACATTTAGAGGTCTAGGCTAGAGACGTGTTCGAACATCGTAAAACATGGTAACTATTGCTAATTGTCTGCGATACATTCCGAGTGTGTTACCTAATTCCACGTACATAATTATATCGTAACTCTTCCATGTAACTTCAGGTATATAGGGCGGTGTTACAGTACGTAGAGTATAAAGGAATTCTCTCACTGTGCGGTTTCACATTAGACAAGACTAACATGGATTGGGCCTCCACGTACTTTCAGGTACATATGGGAGGACTACATTAGGTTGTTATCCATCCTTATCTAACGAATTTGGCTGCCTTGTACACTATGATACACCGAACAAAGCATTCGGGGAGATTTCCTACATGTATGTTAAGTCCTTGGTTTACTAAGGCAGTATATTGTAGTTCACAGTTGCTTGGTAATCATTTTTCTTAGATTATCCCTCTTTTATTTTATTATGTTATTTTGATTAAAATAAAATTAATTGACCACAGATAACATCCTCCATGCTCACTCCTTAGTTGATCTTAGGTTGAGACATATGGCAGCAAATACGGAGTCGACCGATCAAGGAATTCCTTTTGATGGGAATCCTAGTCCTTTTCCTCCTTTAGGAAATATTGGTTCTCCTTATATGGCTACATTGTCCCTTCCAAGACTTACCATCGGCTTTCTAGTATGGTTTTTCTCAACCTCCATGGCCCCGCAACTGAATATTCCTACAACCAGACAAAATAAACCTCCAGTTGATCCTAAAGTTGACCCTTTTCCTTCTTCCTCAGTTGTTTCTTCCTCCCCTTCTTCCTCTTTGCCTGGTGATAGTATTGGTACTAGTAACTAGGTGGCTAAGAAGAAGAAGAAAGGGAAGAAGAAGAAGAAGAACAAAAGGTATGCGGGGGGAAACCAAGAAACCATTTTTGCAAATGCAACTTCTGATGAGAAACCATCTAATAAGCCTCACAAAGTTCGATATCCTTGCAAACTTTGTACAGGAGACCATCTTCTTTGAAATTGTCCTGATATTCCTCAGATCTTAGAAGAATGGTTTTCTCATTCACATTGTCCCATGTCATCAACTTCTGGAGATCATGTTGGTGACACACCATCAAATAGTGATAGTAAAGTTCATGGAAAGAAGGGTAAAGTTAAGTTTCCCTGTAGGTTATGTGAAGGGAATCACCCCATTCACATTTTTCCCTATCTAGATGAAGCCAAAAATGTGTTGGATAACCATCCTGCTTCTCTGTAGTGACTTCCATCTAGTTAAAGGATACTCTCCCTTAATCCTTCAATAGTTGATAAAGTGTCTGACCCAAATCAACCGTCAGTCAAACCCACTCTCTCTGAATGTGAATCCCATGAGTCTATACCTGACCAATCATATGTCGAGGAAACAGTTGATCCGATTTCACTTTTAGTTAATCATACTTTTCCCGAAGAGAGTGAATATGATACCACTTGGGTTCTTTTCATTTCTTTAGATTCTAATGAGCCTAGAGGAAACCCTCTTGTACCATCAAGATAAGAAGAAAATCCTCCCATTCTCATAACTGAAGGGGGCAATTCTCCTGTTCTTACGGTACCCTTTCCAAGTAGTTTGGTCACTTCCTTTGATTGGAATCGACTGGCAGGATGTCATCTTCCTTCTTATGTGCCTTTCCAGATCATAGTACATGTTTGTAATATGCTTGTACCTGGCACTATTATAGATGAAGGCGCATATGTGAGTATCCTTTCCTCAACTACTTGGCAAGCACTCGGTTTTCCGCCACTTGTGCTTGTTACCCACAATCTATTGCCTTTTAACAGATGAACCAGTCAACCATTAGGGATCCTTCCTCAATTTCCTATTACTTTGGGAGGAAAAATTGTTTATCTCAATGTGATGGTAGTCCCAGGCCCTTTAGATTACAATTTTACTTCTTCGGCGCAACTATGTTTATGACATGGAAGCTATTGTTTCAACACTCTTTCGAGTGATGTGTTTGACGCATGAAGGAAAAATTGTCACCATTAACCAAATTTCATTTCCCGGTCCAAATATGGCTTCCAATCAAACATCTTCCCTAAATGGTCCTTTTTTCCCAGTGGTATCTTCCCCACCACGGGTCAATTATGTGGCAACCCATTCCATGCCTACATCAACTGACGATCAATTCCAAGGTGTTGTACATTATGTACTAGGGGCATTGGAACTAGATCTCAGATTCCTTGTTAAGGATCCACTCTAGAGCATTGCTCTCCCATCTTATGAGAACCTCTTGGAAGTCATGACCTCTTATGGGTTGTGAACAAGGTAAATGAGGATAGTTCTTGGTCTTGTGTCAACCTCATTAAAAAATGAAACAAAAGGGTATGAGCATAGTTTGCTGTCTTGTGTCAAGCTCATTAAAAAATGAAACAAGGAATATGAGCATAGTTCCTTGTCTTGTGTCAAGCTCATTAAAAAATGAAACAAGGAATATGAGCATAGTTCGTTGTCTTATGTCAAGCTTGTTAAAAAATGAAACAAAGAATATGAGCATAGTTCCTTGTTTTGTGTCAAGGTCGTTAAAAAATGAAACAACGAATATGAGGATAGTTCCTTGTCTTGTGTCGACCTCGTTAAAAAATGAAACAAGGAATATGAGGACAGTTCCTGGTCTAGTGTCAACCTCGTTAAAAAAGGAAACAAGGAATACGAGGATAGTTCCCTGTCTTGTGTCAACCTCATTAAAAAAATGAAACAAGGAATATGAGGATAGTTCTTTTACTGTGTCAACCACATTAAAAAATGAAACAGATCCCATAGCATAGTTCCTTTTCTTGTGTCAAGCTCATTAAAAAAGGAAACAAGGAATCTGAGCAGAGTTCCTTGTCTTGTGTCAAGCTCATTAAAAAATGAAACAAGGTCCCCTGGAGAAAAGTTCCAATTTGAGTCTTTGATTATCTCGTAAAATCCCAGTCGAGTCTTTCACTTGATCTCGTATATGAACCTTCATTCCATCCACCTCATAGCGACGAGTAGTCTAATTAGTTCAATGTAATGAAGCTTGGGGGGCATGCACCTAGAATTGAGTCATCATGTTGGGGGCATGAAACCAATCTCAAGCATAGTTTTTCATTTCAAGCTTATGTAAAAATGAAACTGAATCCAAGCATAATTCCCTATGGTTCAAGTGTTGGGTTGTGTTATATTCTTTCCATGGCTAACCTACGTAGTGAACTAGGGGGTTAAAGGGAGGGTGGAGCCCCCCTTTCTTTGTGTCGATTGCGCAGTGGGGGTGTCACAGGGGGGTTTGAGGGGGCAGGTAGCCCCTCTCTACGGGTCCAGGGTGGCACCCTGGGAAATTCTTTTTTGTACCCTATATTAGGTTGGGCGGACCTACTTATGGTTTTTGGCCCATGGTTTTGGACGTGATGGTTTTCAGTCCATGGTATTGGATGCTTTGGCATGTATAAATATGTATTGTAACATTGAAAGGAATATAATGAAAAATCAAGCTGGTAGTCCCAGTTTTGGGGTATGTAGGAAAATCTCTGTGTATATGTGTTTTATGTGTTATGCTCTTGCATTGTTTATTTTCTGTGTTTTATAATTCGTATGCAGGTAATTTCTGTATGGGGTTAAAACCTACATTTGGTATCAGAGCGATTTTGGCTTCAAGGGGATGCCTTTGTTGCTAAGGGGTTTTGCTCAGGCCTGTGGTAGACCCTATTCAGTGGGAGATTTGCGGGATCGACTCTAGTGGTGAAAGAAGATGGCGAGAAGTGGAAAGACAGAGATCGATAAATTCAATGGTCAGAGTTTTGAGTTGTGGAAACTCAACATGGAGGATCTGTTGGTGGATGAAGATCAGTGGATTGCAGTAGATCCAGGTACTAAACCAATGGGAGTGTTCGATGAAGAATGGAAGAAGTTGGATCAAAAGGCTAAGAGCACAATAAAATTATGTGTCTCAGATTCAGTATTGCTTAATGTATCAGGGGAAGATACGGCGAAGGCTTTGTGGGACAAGTTAGGGACTTTGTACCAATCTAAGTCTCTGGTGAATAAATTGTTCCTACAGAAAAAGCTGTATAACTTGAGAATGAAAGATGGAGACTCAATGACAGAGCATCTGAGTGCATTTAATACAGTGGTAAGTCAGTTATTATCTGTTGATATTAAAATTTCAGATGAAGATAAGTGCATTAATTTGTTGTGTTCTCTACCAGATTCATAGGATAGTCTAGTTATTGCGATAGGTAGAAATGCAACTTCCTTGCAGAATGATGAAATAGTCTCATCATTGTTAATAGGGGGAGATGAGATGGAAAAATATGGAGAGCCAGAATGGTGATGCCTTTTCTATATGAGGACGGTCCCAGAACAGAAACAAAAATAAGTCATCAAGTGGGAGATCTCAATCTAGAGGGAGATCTAAATCTCTAGGAAAACCTGTAAAGGTGGTGTGTTGGAAATGCGGAAAGGAAGCACACTACAAAAGTGACTGTAAATCTAAAGCTCCTGACAAAGGAAAGGGATCTGATGATGCTTCTTCTGCAGAGGTGAAAACCACCTCAGATGAAGGTGGGAATGTGTACTTGGCTTCTTCAAGTACACATGTAGATCATGAGGCATGGTTGATTGACTCAGGTGCATCCTTTCACTTCACTCCCCATAGAGAGTGGTTCTCTGAGTATGATAAATATGATGGTGGTGATATCTTCTTAGGGGGATGATAGGAATGCTAGAATCGTTGGTCGTGGAAAAGTAAAGTTGAAGTTGCAAGGTGGAAGGGTTAGAACACTTCCGGGTGTTCTGCATATTCCTGCATTAGCTAGAAATATGATTTCTGTAAGCAAGTTGGATGGTGCAGGTTTAAAAACAGTGTTCAAGAAGGATACCTGCAAGATGGTTTGAGGAGCACTGGTATTGATGTGAGGAGTTCAGACTGGAACTCTGTACAAGCTGCAAGGTAGCACTGTTGTTGATGGGTGCAAAATTTTTGTGGTTCCTGAAAGTGGAGCAAAAAATCTAGTGGTCTCTAGAGAGAAGACCATGTTGTGGCATCAAAGGCTTGGACATACTGGAGAGAAGGGCCTTCAAATACTTCATGGTAAAGGTATGGTAGAAGGTATGAGTAATAGCTCTCTAGATTTTGATTTCTATAAAAATTATGTATATGGGAAGGAGAATCAGGTGAGTTTCCCCTCTGGTGGTAAGAGGGCAAAACATATATTAGAGCTTGTGCACAGTTATGTGGTTGGACCTGTGAAGGTTCCATCACTGGGTGTCTATGTACTATGTATCATTTATAGATGACTTCTCAAGGAATACATGGATATATTTCCTTGAGAATAAATCTGAAGTCTTTGAAAGGTTTAAGGAATTTAAGGCTTTGGTGGAAAACTAGACAAAGAAGAAGATAAAGGTGCTAATGATGGATAAAGGTGGAGAGTTTTGCAGTAAGGAATTTTAAGAATTCTATAAGAAGTGTGGTATAGCATGACAGAAGACTACTCCATATACACCTCAACAAAATGGAGTTGTAGAAAGAATGAACAAGACATTGATGAAAAGGGAAAGAAGCATACTCAGTGGTGTCGGGTTAAGACAAGAATTCTGGGCAGAGGCGGTGGAGACAACATGTTACTTGGTCAACAGATCACCTTCATTAGCGTTGGAGGATAAGACTCCACAAGAGGTATGTACTGATAAGAAACCCTCTCTTTCACATCTGAGGGTATTTGGATGTGATTCATATGTACATGTTCCAAAGGAGAAACAAACCAAGTTGGATAGTAAATCTAAAAAGTGCATATTTATTGGGTATAAGGATGGTTTAAAGGGTAATAAGCTTTGGAACCCAACAACAAGGAGGGTTGTGTATAGCTGAGATGTGGTGTTCAGAGAGGTGAAAGATGTTATTAAACATGAAGTCCAACCAAAGGAACCTGAGAAGATAGAGTTTGAGCTAAAGGAGGAAGAATTAAACTCTACAACAGAGGAGGAATCAGAAGATGAAGGTTACAAACTCTGGGGGTAAGAAGATCAATTCGAGAAAGAAGGTAGCAAAAAAGGTATAGTCCATCTACTTTATATTCAAATTTTGCTTTATCTATTACTGATGATGATCCCAGAACTGTGAAGGAAGTAGTAGATTCAGAGGATGGAAAACTCTGAAAATAGGCCATGGTTGATGAAATGGCATCTTTGGACAAAAATGAGGCTTGGGATCTGGTGGAGTTGTTGGATGGAAGGAAACCCATTGGCAACAAATGGGTGTTCAAGAAGAAGACAAATGCAGAAGGAAAGGTGGAGAAATACAAAGCTCGGCTGGTAGCAAAAGATTATTCCTAGGTGCCGGGAATTGATTTTGGTGATATTTTTTCTCATGTTGCCAAGGTAACTTCTATTAGATTACTTTTGTCTGTTGTTTCCGCTTTTGATTTTGAGGTAGAATAGATGGACGTGAAGACAATATTTCTTCACAGGGATCTGGAAGAGGAGATCTACATGAAGCAACCTGAAGGATTTGTAGTAAAGGGTAAGAAAGAACTGGTATGCAAGTTAAAGAAGTCTCTGTATGGGTTAAAACAGTCACCAAGGATGTGGTATCAGAAATTTGATACATTTATACGGGGACTTGGCTTCACGAGAAGCAAAGCAGATCACTGTGTGTATTTTAAATTAATTGGTGACCATGTTATTTATCTGGTCTTGTATGTGGATGAAATGTTGCTTGTTGGAAATGACAAAGAAATTATATAAGATTTGAAGACCCAATTGTCCTCCAAATTTGACATGAAAGATCTTGGTGTTGCAAACTATATTTTGGGCATGCAAACTAAAAGAGATCAGGAAAAGAGGAAGCTATGGTTAAACCAAAGGAAGTATGTCAAGACAATACTGTAGAGGTTTAATATGCAAGATAGTAAACCGGTGAAGATTCCTATTCCTGTAGGTGTAAAGTTATCTGCTGAACAGTGTCCCAATACGCAAGAAGAGGAAGAGGATATGTCTCGTGTTCCATATGCAAGTGCAATCGGTAGCCTGATGTATGAAATGGTCTGTACTAAACTAGACATTGCACATGCAGTGGGAGTATTGAGCAGGTTTATATCAAAACTAGGGAAGGAGCATTGGATAGTAGTGAAGCGGGTTTTTAGGTATTTGCGTGGCACTAGTGATTATGGTTTGTGTTACCAAGGAAGACCAAGATTGGACAGAGTTTTGGATATTCGTGGCTTTGTTGATGCAGACTGGGCTGGAGATTTGGATCAGAGAGTATCGACAAGTGGGTATGTGTTTAACCTATTTGGAGGTGCAATCAGTTGGATGAGTAAGAAACAATCTATAGTGGCACTATCAACTACAAAGGCAGAATACATGGCAGCCACTCATACAAGGAAGGAAGCAGTTTGGTTGTAGAGATTGTGTTCAAGTACGGGGTTAGTACAAGGAGCTATAAGGATAGACTGTGATAGCTAAAGTGCAATTTTCTTGGCAAAGAGCCCTGCTTATCATTCAAATATAAAGCACATTGATGTTCAGTATCACTTTGTGAGGGATATGATAGAAGACAAAAAGATGTTGCTGGTAAAGGTGGACACTTTGAAGAATACTACAGATGCATTGAAAAAATATGTGAGCTCTGAGAAGTTATCCTAGTGTAGAGAAAAAATGGGCATTTCATGGCTAGAAAAATGATTAAGCTCTCCTGTGGTCCCCTGTGGAAAGAAAACAACAAGTGGGAGAATGTTGGGCTGTGTTATATTCTTTCCACGACTAACCTACGTAGTGAACCAGGGGGTTAAAGGGGGAGTGGAGCCCCCCCCTTCGTTGTGTTGATTGTGCAGCAGGGGGGTCACAGGGGGAGCGGTAGCCCCCCTGTCTGGGGGGTTTGAGGGGGGCAGGTAGCCCCCCTCTAGGGGGTTCGGGGCAGTGCCCCAAGAAAATGTTTTTTGGACCCTATATTAGGTTGGGTGGACCTACCTATGGTTTTTGGTCCATGGTTTTAGGCGCGATGGTTTTCGGTCCATGGTATTAGATGCTTCAACATGTATAAATATGTATTGTAACATTGAAAGGAATATAATTAAAAATCAAGCTGGTAGTCCTAGTTTTGAGATCCAGGGGAAAATCTCTGTGTATATGTGTTTTATGTGTTATGCTCTCGCATTGTTTATTTTCTGTGTTTTAGAATTCATATGCAGGTAATTTCTGTACGGGGTTAAAACCTACATCAAGCTTGCGTAAAAATGAACCCATGGGTGAGATTGAGTGAAATCTTCATAGGGTTCTAGGAATATTCTTACATTCTAGACCATTCTAGAAGATTCCCACCTCTTATCCTCTCCTATGAGCTCAAAATTGGATAGGGAATGAATCAAATAATCTCCTATCTTCTCATCCCTTCCTCCATGGAAACTAACTCCCAAATTTGAAAGCCATTCAATGCCCAATTTATGACAAAACCACCTCCATTTCCCTATAAATTTAGCACTCATCATAGTGATCAGGGACTGGACTTTGAGAATTTGTAAGGAGATACTGTTGATGTGAGGTTTGATATTGTAAGCAAGTATTGTTATGCTGCGGGAATGTTGTGCTTATGGTGTGATGAAGGATGGAACTCAAAATGGATGAGTGACATGGGATCAAACTTCTTGGTTGTAACTCTTCCTTCTATTTAATAAAGTTGTTTACACCTTTTCCCATATTCTTGTCTTTATGTATGATGATTATATGTGTAAATTCTTTCGATTCCATTTTCTTATAGTAGATAGATCTCTTTATTTGATTAGTTTTTGTCTTCTTTTTATGATTGTAGGTACTTATCGAGCGGATTCAGTTCAAGAAGGAGTGACGAGAGCTATTCAAAGGAGACAAAGGGAAGCGAAAGATAACAAGTAGGTCCTTTGTCTTATTTATCTTCTATAGAAAAAGGTTAAACTCTTTAAATTTGTTGTTCTAGGTGTAGCTACCCACCTAGGGAAATTGTATTTATCGGTAGATGCAAAATTCCACATAACAGTCCCCCAAGCCTGAAAAAGCGATAAAATTATACAAGGGAGAAACTCCTAACCACAGTAGACTAGGGTATTCCTTTTTCATAACTAGTCTATCCCAATTCGAAAAAGGTTTAAACTTATACTGAGTAGAGGACACTTCAGGTACTTTAATGAGCATGAAGTAGACAAGTTCACTTGATAAACTTTTCTAAATTAAGGATTCTGAAAAGAGCTTCAAGAAAACTCCTCTAGGAGGAATGAGTGGTATATAGGGTAGAAATTGGTTCCATTCATGGAAGAACTACTCATGATAAAATGAGGACAAGAGGATGGCTAATAAGACCACTCATCATAGTGGTTCCTCCAAGAATGGGTAAAAATACCAAGTGAAAGCAGATGACAGGCCAAGCAGATGATGATGATGGAAGAGAGAAACCAAGGCTCAATCTGTAGGAAGAGGCTAATAAAATGTGGCAATCAAAAGGGATAAATATGGTGGAATCCTCCTAGGGTATAGCCAGAAATAAGATGAATAAGAGGACATGAGGCTCAGATGGAGGGTTTCTAAAAAGAAGATAAAATGACTGCATGGACACGAAGACAAAAAAGAGGTGCTAACTAGGGTATCCATTGGAGGTTAAGATATACCGCCAAGTGATGACATGCATAAAAGAAAGTGGCTAAAGTCATAACTTGACGGGGTCAGAACTAGGTCGAAAATATCATACTAATGATCAATAATGCATTGGTGATAGTGATAGATGACCTACCCCTATATGTTAGATTCAAGAGAAACACACCTAAGGTCCAATGGAAATCACAATAGAAACACCATCCTATCCTGTAAAAACCATCAAGAAAGACTAGGCCCATGGTTAAATGACCTAATGAAAGAAATAAACATGGATGAGGTAAAAACAAGACCATATATTTTTATTTTTATTTTTTGAATTTTATAATTTTTTGGGATTTTTGGCATAAATAAGGCATGAAAAATACTCACATCACACACCAAACAAAAAATAAATATGAAGAGTTACACTCTTATGTACAATATGTACAAGAACAACAAAATCCATTAGGTCACACTAAAGGGTGTGCACTGTCGGGTACAGGCCAAGGGCTTCTATATGAGAAATCATGGAGGGTAAAGGTAACATATATCTCACCAATGTGGAGCCATGCCAAAGGAAATAACACTGCCCAATCTGGAAAGTTTGACCATGATAATGACAATCTAACATAGTCACACTCTTGAAATCAACATGAGGACATAAGGGAGGATCAATACATAAAGGAGTTTTATAATTCATTGGAAAGTTTGATAGTATAAGCCTAATCCTTGACTCGTTCCATGGGTGGAATTTGTAGGGAAGAACAAAAGGCACCCACTGGGTTAATTCAATATTTAAGTTTTACGAGGTCTACGTGTTCCAAATCGGGGAGACTAGAAGTAGAATGAGGCATAACCTCTATATGATTATCAATATGTAAATCCATGACCTCCAAGATGACATATCGAGAAGAAGACTTGTTATCAAGGGAGTGACATGGAACAAGAGGAGTGACAACCCGTGTGGCAAAATTAGCCTGGTCATATTCCATATTGGGATGGAGTTTTTGGCGAGCTTTAGGAGGTACTGACTGGACTGTTAGAGAGGAAATCTCTTCCATAATATGTGGCAGGGCATGCTCACTATCTTGATCAACTTCCATAAGAGAAAGTGACACCACCCAAGGATCGTGAGGTCTATGGGGTCCACAGGTGTCGGAAGATCATATGGAAACAAGTAGCGGTAAGAGTAGAATGAGTGTTGGGTGGAAGGAGTTGAGGAAAAACTCCCATAAGAGATGATATTTTGAACTAGCCCATGCCAAAACTCTAAAATTGACCATGGAAGGAACATGTGTTTCCATTAATCATGAAAAATAGATTACAATGCTTATACCTTCACCTAAAATCTTCCTCTCCATGATTCAGTGGAGTTTCCCCACTATGACAAGGAAATGAGCATGAAGAGAAACACTCAAGTAGAAAAAACCTCACAAGCTCTCTTACTAGTAGTAAGATGGCAACATAGAGTCAATATCTCTAGCCCATAAATTTAGATCTCCAAAAATATGCCTCTCCAACTCCCACTCCAAAAAACTAGTCTGACCCTCTCAAATTATCCAATATAAATAGGTAGAAGAGAGGGCCCAAGACGATGTATGTCATAAGTCCTAGCCAGCTCGAATAGGTGACAAATCAAACTGATCTCCTAGGGACTTAGGCATTGTAGAAGTCATCCCTAGATGCTAGCATAGAAAGCAGTGAAAAATACCATGGACCCATAAATAAGGGTTGGGAGCGACTAGAAGGCTCTAAACGCTCCCATAGGCCTCCATCCATGTGTCCACGGGTCAAAGCTAGAGTCGCTCCATAAAGAGGGGTTGAGAGTGACTAGGAGGCTCCAAACGCTCCCATAGACCTCTATGCAAGTGTATAGGGGTAAAACTGGAGAAAAAGTAGTCCTCGAGACTAGGAAAAGTCAAACATCCATGAGGACTAAGGGTCACTGATCTAGGGGTAAAATAGGATGATAACAAATGACTATCATATGGGCGTTATTTCCGCCCCATTTAAGAACTCGGGTCCAATACAACCAGAAAATTTGAATCAAGAAGATAATCAGGCTCCACACCCAATTTTATCCAATTAGGTTGGATAATAGAAATGCCATAGAGAAATGCTTCCACATCCTCATCCCTTCTTGGCAGTGCATCTGCAACAACATTTTGCTTCCCTTTTTTGTAGATTATTTCAAACTCATAACCCAACATATTTGTGACCCATTTTTGTTTCTCTTCTAAAGATATTCTTTGTTCCAAGAAGTATCTTAGACTATTATGATCTATTTTTACCTTGAATTATCTTCCCATTAGGAAAGGGCACCATTTCTTCAGTGCATGTAGGATTGCAAACATTTCTGTCTCATAAATAGCTACCTAAAAATACTTTCCCTTGATTGGACAACTTTTAAAAGAAATGGGTCTTCCTTATTGCATTAAAACAACACCAATCACCTTTTATGAGGAATCAAATTCCACAGTAAAGGCTCTTGTGAAGTATGGTGTAGCTAATATCGAAGCTTGACACATTGTCTCTTTAAGATGTTCAAAGGCCTTAGTTCCTTCTGGGGTCCAAGAAAATGGATATTTCTTCAATAATTTTATTAGAGGTCTTGTTGTCTTCCCATAATTATTAACAAAATTGCGATAATACACTATCAAACTGTTGAAGGCTAAAAAATATTAGCCTTAACATCGGGAAAAACCACCTGGTTGGGAACTTAGAGGAACTCACTTTCCGTTTGAGATGGTGGCTCCAACTGGGTTGATTGGACCAATTTCGCTTAAAAATATATATGAAAATGGATAAAATATATATAGGTGTGAACGTTGATGGATGGAGATAAAACATAAATAAAAATAATTAAAAGCCTTACAATATCTATCCCAGGACAATATATCTTCTATATATGTGACTTGAACATTTCACTTATAATATGACAATGTAGATCATCAAATTATTCATGAATATCAACTGAGTAATGATAAATAATTTAATTAAATAGTTAATTAAATTAGTTTATATAATTCATTGCACGTATAAGATATCATTGTTCATTGATATACTTAAAATATTTTGATTACAACCCATCAATAGTGATAATTGTTCAATCAAATGCAATAACATATATGACAAACTTCAAAGAAAAATAATAATTCAACTCATAAACATAGCATCAATATATAGATAGTCTTCCTCGACACACATTAATTCTACCCATAAGTAAAATCAAAGTGGTCCTTTCTATTAAGACTTTTTTTCAGCTATAGTAGTGCAAACCAAAAGTTTTCCTACAAAAACTTAAAACCCCTTCTTCATAACATTGAAGGGGATTTTTAGTTTGAAATCAAAACTCAAATACAGAAAATTTCCATAAAATGCTAGGTGGTTTAAACAAACCACACTTAAAAAAAATACAAAATAATAATAGTTTGTGTTTATAACAACTTTGATTGTGATTTGGGGGAGGATTTCTTTTCAATTTGTTGTTGAAGCTCGCATATTTCTGTCATCAGCTTTAATTCAGGTGGATGGTGAGGATCAATGTGCATCTGAGTAGAATAACACATTGTTGAGTTGGAGGAAGATGACTGGTGGTATTTGCAAGACACATCAGCATCAACCACTAATTGTGAGGTTTGAGTAGGAAATTCCAATGGAATTCCAAGCCAATATTTGATAGGGCCTTTATTCCCTTAGCCTTCTTCTTTGATTATTCTTGCCAAGTGCTTGTTAGCAATTTTACATCGGGCAAGGTATCTTCAGGGCAGTCCAAAATGAGATTAGCCTATAGTAGGTTGTCGTTGATTTATTCAATGATGTTGTTTGATATGTGCTTGGCACTATAGACCGTCATATCTGCATGTTTCAGCCTAATCTCCCATTCTTGAAAGACAATGTCTTTCTGAGATTCTTATATTTTGTGGAGATTGGTCGATCGGCCCTTAGAGATGTCTTGCCAATCAATGAAGTTGGAAATATTTCCCTTAACTTCTCTTTATTATCTCCTTAGATCAGAAAGTTGATCTACAAGTGAATCACTTGATTGGCATAGGCCTTGGATGATGGCCAACTTTTGAAAAAATACAACCTCTAGTTGAGTAAGTAGGTTATTTAGCTCTCCTACTTCTCTCTTGAGCTCTGTTATTTATGGATTGGCCTTTAGTTTCTCAATTGTGTGTTGTAGATCATGTATTTGGGAATCTCGACTCTTCATGTCAGATTCATATTGAATCTTTAGGTTATCAAAACTGGTTTGCAATTGTGCAAGTTGAGCTTGCCATTACTGAGTGACTCTCTACTTTTCACTTTCCAAACTCTGTTCAAGCTACCTTATTTTCTCATCCTTCTCCCTAAGGAGTTGTTGCACCTTTGAGGCTTTATCAATTATTGCACTAGCATAAGCTCCTGCATATTTTGATAGTCTTCCTAGGTCTTCAACATGGGTGAGTTAGGCATCCCTCCAGAGTACTTAAAAGTAGGCATTTCCAGGGACAATAGTCTTGGTTTGTTTAGTTCTTCTCCTCTTCCTATGTTTGCTAACCACTACCTTATGCTTCAGACTGTAGAATACATCAAGAGGAGGAATCTCCTCTATTTTTAGAACGACCTCAGAGGTAAAAGATACTCAGATGATATTTGAATCATCAGTGTCCATAGGTTCCTTGGAAGCTTCAAAAGTGAAGGAGGTCTTCTCTATGATTTTAGGATTCTGTGTGATATTCATCTGGAATGGATTTTGCATATTTTTAGGGTCAACTTCTTTGGAAAACTGTTCCCAAATTGCTTCTAGATTCTTATATGTTAAAACTTCCTCAACCTATGAAGAAGAAGAAGCCTTTGTCTCTTTTGTATGAGCTACATCTAAGACCTTTGATGTTCTCAGTCCTTTGTCCTACTTTGTACTTTGTTAATTAAGTTTCAACAAATTTGGGAGCAAGTGGGAAATTTTGTTAGTCCTGTATCGATTGAACTGGATCAATTCTTCGAGACTGAGCTGTGCTTCTTGTTGGGAATAATACTAAGAGGGGGGGGGGGGGGGGGGGGGGGTTTTAATCAATATTTATCAAATCAATAACTTTTTCTTTTGATACTCAGATTTATTTACACTACTTCAATGAAGGTAACTTGCGTGTATACACAACTATCTTTAGGGCAACCAACGTATATCCAGTGATCTTATGATTCAGTTCATTCATCATATGTTGATATCTAATTAGTGCATCAGTACTTTATTAACCATATAAATAGTAACCATGTGCAGTAATAACAGAATAAACCATCACACATAAGCAACACAAGGTGGAAACCTAATGCAGGACAAAAACCACCTGTTGTTGTCATCTCTGTCATCTTTTAATATAAGAAAAAAATATTTACAATCTTGTACTGGTGCAGAACCATACCAGTATGCAGGCACCCACCTGCAGAAGGCTACAACTTTCTCTCGCTCTCCAGCTTCTACATGAAGGGAGCTACAACCCCGTAGCTCTTGTACTAGTCGATATGTTTACTAGTACATAGGTGCCAACCTACTGAAGGATCCAACCTTCACTAGTTCTCTAGCTACTACTGGAAGGGAGCTCCAACCCCCTGGTTCTTGTACTGGCCAATATTTTTACTAGTATGTAGGTGCCAATCCAGTGAAGGCTACGACCTTCTCTCTTTCTCTAGGGATCACGTTTCATAAATTCTCGGACTGGATGCTCCTGGTACACAATAATAAAAATGAAGGCCTCATTTCATCAAATTTTCATATTGGACCCATCAACAAAATTAAAGCTCAAAATAAGTCACCACTACAATATAGCTAGTCACTGAAAAACCCATTAATACTGAGTCACATCACAGTCAATCAATCTAATCATTTAGAACACTGTCACTAGAACACAGTCACCGATACACAGAGAAAAACTTGGAACTCTGCATCAACAACCAAAACCAACTGCAACTTCAAATGTCATATCTCATAATGTATATGGTACTTCGAAGTACCAAACCAGTTTGTATACACGCCTTCACCAAGGCAAACCATTGTATAGATCTGAAAACACTAACTTAAAACTATTTGATACTTCAGTCATACCCAGATCATAACATTTACAGAATAAAACTTGTGTTAGTATTTAGATCCAGTCTATCTATGATCAGACTACATAATGATAATTCATTTCAGTTCTTATGATCCTGACCCATCATCCATCATCAACCACTTAGGTGCATCCTAAGTTCAAATCAAGCAAAGCACAAGAAACCCATAGCATGCACATTTTCTTTTGATCTCACTCATCATAAGATATTCATTCCTTTCCCCCTTAGCCATTTTATCTTCTCCTCCTTATATACATAGATCCTTTTTCTATACCTCGTACCAAAACCTCAGACCAATACCTCGGACCAAATACCCTTAACCAAAAACCTTGGACCAATACCTTGGGCCAAATACCTCGAACCAAACACCTCGGACCAAATACCTCGGACCAAAAACCTCAGACCAATACCTTGATTTTCCAACTCATATGTGATTTTCCTCTTGTGAAAGCTCGCATATACGTATATGCTCTTTTTGTTCTGTGAGCCCACGTGTATATGCTACTTGGACAATGTGAACCAGTGTATACCTCTTAAACCATTCTCTTTCTTCAATATTTGGAGTCTGATCTATAATCCTTTTTTGTTAACCTATTATATTGTGTTCTGTCATCTATGTGAGTTGCCATCAAGGACAACACTTGTACCATAATGCCAATAATACACCCCTTTGGACTTGATGGAAACCACAACACCAAGATAATCTCCCCCTTTGACATCAAGGGAAAAGGGCGGACCAAGATATTCTCCCTCTTTGATATACATTATGCTGTCTGTGCTCCCCCTGAGTACATGCAGAGTCTATAGAGATATGTTTCAAAAGAATAACATGACTCTATAACTCAACTGAGTATGACCTCCCTATGAGCAATGACTCATACATACATAAATCTCCCAACCAAGTGGGGATACATCAAATTTAACTTGTTATCACTCCTCCGGATCTCCAAGGCTGAGAAGGAGTCCAGCTGAGGTAACCACAGACCAACATTTTGACTTGGTAGCTAGCCTTACCAAGCCGGAGAGGGATCTATCCAAAGGATCACAGCCAGGAGGGATGGATAGATTAGGGTTTTAGGCTAGATATAGTAGCTCAGGTTTTGTTTGATTTGATTTGGTTGTGGTAGTCACTAGATGAGTGAATTAGGTCAGAGAGTGAACTAGGTCAGGGCAAAAGGGAATCAGAATTACATACATCTGATGGGGCAAGGTAGGAAAGTTACTTTAACACTTGGTAGTATAGTGATGAGATGGTTTAGATTAGTAAGGTGCTAAATAGAGCATGAAGATCATGAATTCTTTTTAAACTAAAGAAATTAAACAAATTATGATAATTTTCCCAAAACAGAGAATAGGAGATGTATTCTGCTTATCACACCTTGAAAATCAAACATAACTAGAAGTGAAATGGATCATGGAGGATACAAAAAATTCACACACATGTAACTGAAGAAGAAGCAATATCAAAATACCATGCCACAAGAATCCTACCAAAATAGCTACAACTCATCCAAAATATTCCATGCTAAAGTCTGAAACACTAATACAATATCCAATAGAGTCCAACCTATAGAATGACTAAAAAAGTACATGATATAGTCCTCAAAAAATCTCCTCCCAACCTCAGGGGTCGAATCCATGTGAGGAGGAGTAGTTCCACCAAAAACTAAACTGATAGCTAGAGTGTAGGGTGGTTAAGGTGACTCATCCCTCACTTTTTGGAAACTGATTCATTACATCACAAAAAAGCTTTCACCTAATGTATTTACCCTAGGTAATAGTAAAAAAATCATTATTACATTTACGTCCATCAATTACATCGGTAAAAATATGATTTTTCAAGGTGAAACTGTCAAAACTCAGAAAATTTACAAAAATGAGAAAATCATAAAATTTGTGTCAAAAACGCAACACCAGCTTCAGGTCCACGTTTTAGGGGGTTCCTGGTGTCCAAATTGAGCGAATGATAGCTCGTTGGAAAGTGTGTCATATATAGTTTCCATATATTCCCTTATTTCTCAAAATGGTCACGTTTTGACCCTCGAAAAGTTTACGCTCCCAAGACTGGTCAAAAGAGCAACGCCAACCTCCAAAACAAGGCAGAAACATGATTTTTTTGTTGTTTCTTGACCTTTTGACTGCCCAGTTGACCCAAAGAAAACTTAGAAAAGTTGTTTTCCTGAATGTGTTTGGCCTTCTGAATCCAATGGTGGTGACCATTTTCCATTTGGAGGTCCTTAGAGACGCTTTTCGTAGTGTGACTATCACACAAATTGCCAAAAATGCACAAAACTTCAAAATTTCCCAAAATTGCTCAAAATTTTCCAAAATTTGGCTTGAGGAATGTTGATAACGTATGTAAATCCATGAGTGATACCTCAGCAAGGATTTCAAGTTTATCTTCTTCCCTTTGCTTGGTTAGGGTTCCAATTTTCTCCTTTGCAACTTTGAGTTTTGCCTTGGAAATCCTTTCTTTGTAGGCATAGTGTTTTTCCACATTCTTCTAAATTTCATTATCCCTTTTGGCCTTTTCTAGGAGCTTTTCTAGATGAATTTTTACCCTCTCAAGCCTGTCATGCGGAAAGAGTCGTTAGTGCGGACACAACCGACCTCCCTAGAAGCAAAAGCTTTCTAGTGACAAACAAGACAAATAAATCCTTCCTTTCTCTAAACATGCATTGGAAATACAAGTAATCAGGGGATCTTTAACATACCTTTAGTCCAACGCTTTGTAGTAGTCCAGCCTCGCCGATCCGGATGAGCTCCTCCTTCTCTTCGAAACCTGCATTCACTAACAAGCCAAAAGATTAAATAGCACCTGATAAACTCATAAAACAATACATATCTATCATATAGACCAAGGAGTATATGAAACAAACCATGAATAACAATCTGTTGAGAAAAATAAGTTCATTTGCATTAAAAGGTAACAAAAGGAACCATTACAACCTGAGCCTTGGTGTTGTGCAAGTCCCTCCTAGGGTCCAGCAAGAGTTTTCCTTTACTTTGATCAGCTCACCCACTCTCAAATAAGGCTAGGAAAGGATGGGAATCTCTCCTCTCAAGCTTTACAAGGGAGTCCTAATTCCAGCAACATCTACCCTTAGGAATGTTCAGCTTTCAACCTCCTCTCCCTTTGGCCCAATTCCTTTATTTATAGTGCTCTAGAGGAAGTTATTCAGGTCCACCATCAATGGGATAAGCCCCTCTTTGGATGGGATAGCTCCCCTCTTGATGGGATAAGTTCCTCTTTGGTAGGGATACATGAACCATCTGGAGGCGCTTCATACACGTCAAACAAGCTTCTAGAAGGTTCTAGAAATGACCACAAGTAACTTTTTGGAGTGAAACTTGCGCCTTTTGACCTTTACAGGAGTACGCACCCATTGATTTACATACAGAGCATACAAGTACGCAGGTATTGTGAACTTGGAATGCGTACACGCAGGTAAGGCTAAGAGAAACTGCGTACCCAGAGATATATAGATTTTTAATGACTTTCTCTCTTTCTTGAAGTTTGACATGGAGAGCAGAGGTATGAGGCTTACCAAGGAGGATAGTATGACAGTTGATGGAGCCATACTAACTGCAAATAGTCATGGTGACAAATTTTAGTGTAACAGATTGCCCCCTAAAGTGCGAAGCCTATAGTAGATAAGGGTTTCATATCATCTAGGAAGGGTGAAGTAATTTATCATTTCAAGGATTATCTTGTGGAGAGCCCAGTCGGAACCTGCAAGTATTCAACACAAAATACACATATATGATCATATCATCGCTGAGGTAGGCATTCCCATACTCAGATTAAAAAATTTAACTAATTGACTATCTACTGCTCTGATACAGGAATGATTTTGCAGTACATCATAATCATAGACTCTTGTAGGCACAGTATGGACGCAGCCATCTGTTTATAATTAGTCTACTGTATAATGAATACAAAACTCCTCGTAGCCTGGATGGTGGAAACTAGATCCAGGGTCTTCATTTCTACTTCCCGAACAGGTACGATTCTATCCATGCGAATAAATGAGTTGATGTCGAACATGGTAGAAACCACTTGATTACCAGTCAATGATGTAAACTGTTAACAAGCGTGAGAGAGACCACCAGTGATGTCAATGGTTCTCAAAGTACCCAGTACAATCCATGAGCTGTGAATGAATGAGTTGATGTTGAACATTTCACGGAATCCTTCGATCAAAAGTCAATGATGTAAACTGTCGTCAAAGGCGAGAAACCTGCCATTGATGCATGCAGACTTCAAGGTACTGACGATTCCTAGGTCATCTTTCTAGATAATGTGCTGATGTCGATAGAAAGCGACCCGTTGCAGGTAAGCCCACAACACAAAATCATAGATCAAGTTGAAGAAATATAGCTGTAAGGACTGACTCAGGGATGGTAAAAAATGGATGACGAGTATTTTGCAGATGAATGTTTATTGCAGAGACCTATTGAACACATAACGACACGACAGATGGCTTGGTGACATTTGACCCAAAGTTAATACCCGGCTAAAGACTTCCAATGTGGTTTGATCAACTGTGAGGCAAAGGATTTCCCAACCCAGGTGAATGAAAGTGTCGTGTTCAAGAGTGGTAATAAGGCTTCTTCTGAGACAAAGGATAACAAATGGGCTCATTTTTCTCTCTTTTCCCCCACCATTTCTGGCAAGTACCTCTTTATTTTTTACAAGCTTGAGGAGGATAACATATGCTTGATTATAAGCTCATCCTTCGGATGAGTCCAACTTAGTTTTGATTCGAACCCTAAGAAGGAGTGGTCCGTTCCTGTTTGTAATCGAACAGGTCCTTTACTGTGAAATTTTAACGAGTCCAGTATAGGAGAAACTCGGCATTTTTCATGTTTAGAGAGTCTGAAAAAACTTAAGAAGACTCCAGGTTGAACTTTTTCATAAAGTTGTGTCTCCCAAGCCCGAAAAAGTATAAAATAATACTTGAGAGAACCGCTTAGTCTTGCGACCAAGGAGTACTTTCATGATTAGTGCCTCTGATCTGAAAAGTAAAAAGCGATCAAGGACACGTCGTTTTATTTCCATATCGAGTTTGAAACGACAAAAACCCGGCAATCTTTTCCTGTTTTTACGGTCAGAAAAGAGCTATAAGGGGACCGTCTTTTAATTCCGTTTTAACGAGTGTAAAAGAAACGCTCGGCGATCTTTTCATATTTTAGGAGTCAGAAAAGGGGTGACTCTGATGTTTTGGTTCGTGAAAAATGATCATTTTCCTTGAAAGTCCTATTGTCCTGCACAAAAACGACACATTACTCATACTTGTTTAAGATAAGCAAAAATGCATTGAGAAATATCCTTCCATGGTGAAAAATAAACAAATTTAGCATTCATTTATCCAAAAAACCTATAAAAAGACCTTTTACCATGTCATTTTTACCATTTTACTGTTGAGGGAGAGAAAAGGGCTTTTGGCGAGAAACTTCTCGTGGACTTTGCGGAGAATCCGACCGTCGAAATCGAGTGTCGTCTCTTTCAGGTATTTCACAACATCCTCCTCTTTGTTTTCATCCATTTAGAATTTCATTTTAAGCCCTAGTTTGATTTTTTGAGGGCTTTGGGGTTTTAGGATCTGCCTTTCGGGGTACGCAGGTGCCCCATGGGCGACCTGCGTACCCCGACATTTTCGTTCATGGGAAAATGGCAGGAGTACGCAGCCTACCTTCAGAACAGCTACGTCCATACGCTCTGTTTCTGAACGCGGGGTGCATACTCCGCGCAAAGCAATTTCAAAACCCTAAAACTCAAAACCAAACCATCAAATTTTGATTTAATGAATTCTAATGAATGTTTTCTGGTGTGTAGATTGCCCACCATGCTTTGTTGGTGCGAAAGAGAACATGAAGATGTCGATTTGGCTGCAATAGATCATCAACCCTCCATTGATGCTTTGAAGGCATGCGGTCTCTACAAATACTGGGCCATACCTGGCATGAGGGCCCAGGTGCGATTCTTAGAATGGCTGGTTGAAAGGTGGAACGTCCAGGATCAATGCTTCTACATCGGAGGGCACCAGCTCGAGATAGAGCCCTCAGACATATATTTTCTCACAGGTTTGCCTAATAGGGGCGAGCAACTGACTCTATCCGGGACTAGGCCGGGTGGCCAATCCCTTGCTAGCCTCCGGCTAGAGTGGTGCAACAATCAGAACCAGGAGAAAGGGATAGAAATCAAATACATATCCCTGCCTGAACTTATGGTAATTGCCTTTACAGTTACCAGACTCTGCGGCGCAGCCGCCTTGCACATTGCCACCGGGTCCCAAATGCGGATGGTGATAGATTGCTACCGAGGCACCATTTTCAATTGGTGTGACGCTGTGTTGGCCAATATGAAGGGCCAACTGACTAGGGCAAAGAACGGGCAATTAAAGACCTTTGGGTATGGGCCTCTAGTTGTGAGCTTTGCCCTAGAGAGGGTTCCGATGCTGATCCCACAGCATCTCACTGTTCCAGCTGGGCCTCCTTGGGAGCCAAAGTTGATGCGATGGGTTGCGGTGATGGCCCGGCATCCTAATGAGGGAGCGGGAGTTGTTCGATTTCCTGCGGGTTACTTTCACTGGTTGGAGGACCAGGTCTTTTCGATTCAGGACTTTCCTTATGCCGGAGTAGATTTTCGCGGTGATCCGGACATGGTTCTTCCACAGGGAGAACAATGGGACGACAGAGGTACTTCATTTTCACAAGTTTTTAAATTATTTACTTTTTTTGTTTTTTATATCGTCTCAAAATTGACAGTGACAAATTTCAAAATGCAGATGTAGGTCCACAGCGTCTGGCCAATCTTCGGCCATTCGAGAGAAGAGTACCAGTTGCACCGGCGCCGGCCCCACAGGATGCGGCCGCAGAGACCTTAGCCGAGCTGGAACAGGACCTAGAGCGTCTCACGGCGGACATACCAGAGACGACTATAGATGATATTCCTATCCGACTTCAGTGCTTTGTGGTCGCAGTCCCAGGACCTTTCAGGAGGTTCCTGTGTAGGGTAGCGCGGGCAGTGGTCTCGTATAGAGAGCACCACCAGTGATTGGCTAGTCACTTTTTGTAGACACATGTGACATTTTTGGTTTTTTGTACTTATCATTTTTGCCGATCATAAGGTGTTTTTCAACCTATGATCGAAGACGATGTATATTTTTGACACACTCCTATCTATATATATATCATTATTACCCGCTTATCTTGTTAAACATGTATGATGAAATGTTTTTTTTTAAATTTACATTTATGATTATCACAAATGTCTGTCTAACATTCGAGAAGCAATTGCATCTGCTAATGTATTTAATGACCTTGGAATATGTTGATATTCAATGTAATCAAATTCACGTTCCAAGAGGCGCACTCTCAAAAATAACCTTAATAACACTGGATTTCTAATGGCATATACTCTATTAAGCTGTAATACAACGAGTTCAGAATCTAACCTCACTATCAAACTCCGAATCCCGAATGAAATAGATTCAGATAATATCTCAATCACTGCACTGTATTCTGCAATGTTGTTTGTTGTTTGACTGAGGCTCACCCCATGCATAGAAACTAACTCGTCAGAGGGCGAATAGATAACCCAAGTTGCGGAAGAGATATTTCGTGTACTACGACAAGCACCATCAGCAAATCCAATGTATGTTTGAAGAGGCGTCGACATCTGCAATATCAAGAGTAAAACCAAGATAAGCCAGAATAACGACGAAAAACACACTCTCTAAGCTAAGCACACTGTCTATACTAACAAACACACCAGCTAGAAAGAAAAACTAACCTAACTAAATCTCCATACCCATCATTTAAGCATAATACCTCTTTAGGTAAAGTCCATTTCTGGGCTTACCCAAAGAGTCCCCATCAAAATCAACCAGCTCATAGGCCCCCTTTGCTAGCTTTCGCTTGACAATGTAGGGCCCATGCCACATAGGAACGAATTTGCCAGCACCTAATTTATCGTTAGCTTGATCATATAATAGCACTAGGTCTCCTTCCGAAAAATTACGAGGGGTCACGTTGCGATCATACTGAGCTTTCATCCTTTTTGCGTGAGTCTCGATTGCCAATGCAGCGTCACGTCGAGTCTCATCTAATTTAGCTAAGTATAATAGACACTTCTCCTCTTCGGAAGTAGCTGGAAGTAATTCGACAGCCATTTGAAGTGATGGGATTTCGCATTAAATGGGCAACACTGCTTCCAAACCATAAACTAGTTGGAAAGGAGTGAACCCTGTTGATGTTTTCACTGAGGTTCGGTATGCCCAAAGCACTGAAAATAACATGTTGTGCCAATTCGACCGATGAATACCAATGATTCGTCGGATCATGATAACTAGAACTTTGTTGATGGATTCAAACAAACCGTTTTCTTGAGGATAATAAGGAGTAGAACTATCATGGCGTAAACCAAGCTGGCTTGTAAGTTCTGTCATCATAATGTTTTGAAAATGGCGCCCATGGTTAGTGATTATCGCTTGTGGGACACCAAACCTAGCAATAATATGATTGAATACGAAAATCGCAGCTGTCTTGCCGTCAGCCTCGAATGTAGGCATCGCCTCGGCCCACTTAGTAAAATAATCAACCGCAAGGATGATATACACATGCCCCCCGGCCGAGTGAGGGTTACATGTAATAAAATCGATACCCCATTTAGCGAAAGGACCAACGGCAATTATAGGGTGGAGAAGAGCAGGTGGTGCGCGCATCTTGTGATCAAACACTTGACAGTTGTGGCATTTTTGGACCGCGATGATACAATATTTAAACATGGACGGCCAGAAGTAGCCAGCATGCAACACCTTCTGAGCTATGGCATACCCAGACATATGACCGCCACACGCTCCAGAATGACAGTCATTCATAACCCTTTCTACCTCTTCATGATTTAAGCAACGATGAAAAACCAAGTCCGCCCCACGACGATAAAGAGTATCTCCAATAATTTTGTACTGTTGGGACTGGAATCGAATTTTTCGACGTTCCGACTTTGAAGCTTCGGGCCGAAAGGATTGGGTTTGGAGATAGATGATTATATCCCCATACCACGGATCTAAAGTGCTGATGAGAAACAGAGATTCGTCCGCAATGGGTTCCTCTGCCACAGTTTCCGTGTCAGCACGCTGGAAGTCACACATCAATTCCGCAAAAACTAAAGATTTCTTAGACTTAGATTTTTCAAATTCCAAGTCAAACTCTTGCAAGATAACAATCCATTTAGAGTACTTGCCCCCTAGCAACTGTTTAGTCAAAATGTAAATCATAGGGTTGCAATCCGAAATGACTGTAGTTTTACGGAGAAGAATGTAATGACGAAAACGTTGGACAGCTTGAACAGCTGCCAGGGCCAATTTCTCCACATGCGAATATTTTAGCTCAGTGGGATTTAACGTCCTACTAAGATAATATATCACATGTTCCGTTTCGAATTCATCTTCCTGCACTAAGACCATCCCAATGGTGGAATGAGCGGCGACGAGGTACAAAAAGTAATCCTGGTTGTAGTTGGGAGGATGCAGCAACGGTGCATGGGTCAACGCGTGATTTAGCGCATCAAAAGATTTCTGAGCTATCTCATCCCAAGAAAATTGAGCATTTTGTTTCAACAACTGGGTAAAACCCTTGGTAATCTCGGCGTAGTTAGGAATGAATCGGTGTAAAAAGTTTGCTTTCCCTTGCAAACTTTGGAGTTGGCGCAAACTCGAAGGAGGAGGCAATTTGATGATAGCTTCAACCTTCGAGGGATCGACGCGAATGCCGGCTTTTGAAACTACAAATGCCAGCAATCTTCCCACTTCTATACAGAAGACACATTTGTGTGGGTTCAACCATATACGATAATGCCTACACCTCATAAAAATTGCTCGTAAATGGACAAGGTGATCAGCTCGACGTAAGGAGTAAGCGGGCAAATCATCGAGATACGGTTGCACAATGTGCTTGATGTCATGAAATGCATAAGACATCGCCCTTTGGAAAGTGGCTCCGGCATTCTTAAGCCCAAAAGGTAATTTGAAATAAGCAAATGTCCCCCATGGACAAATGAAAGCCGTTTTTGGTTGATCGGCAAGTAGAGTATTGATTTGCTTGTAACTGGAAAAACCGTCCATAAAGGAAAATATTTCACTGCCGGCACAATCATCAATTATTTGATCGATATAGGGTGTTGGATAGTTGTCCTTGGGACAAGCACGATTGATATCCCTATAATCGATACATATTCTTATTGTTCCCTGCTTCTTGTTAACTGGAACAATATTCGATACCTAATCCATTAACAGGATCGGATAAATGAAACCTGCTTTCAACAGCTTCTCAACTTCTGCTTTGATTGCAGCCGCTTTCCGAGGGTGGATCTGACGCAGACGTTGCCGAACGGGTTTAGCGTCCGGGTAAGTCTTGATCTCATGAACAACAATGGAGGGATCAATTCCTGGCATTTCCTCATAGGACCAGGCAAACACGTCGCGGAATTCTTGAAATAGGGCCTTGTATGTTTGAATTTCGTCATCTGAACATGAGGCACCTATATGAATGTGTTCAACAATTCCCGGCTTCACTGAAATGTCAATGGGAATAGTGCGAGAAACATTTCCCAAATTCAGCTCTGAATCAGGATGTTTCATTGGACTCTGAGCGTCTTTGACATATTCAGCTGTAAAAATTGATGAGAAATCGTTTTCAAAACGATCATCCTCAGGTAAAAACGAAGATCTATGATGGAGATCTTCCCATGGCAAATTGTCTACACACAGGATTTCACAAAGTTGTTTGTCAGATGACACAACTTCAGGAAACGTTATTAACTCCGAGGTTGACGCGAAAAGGGATTCCTCACGGACCACATTCATTTGGTCGATTTGGGTTGAACTTGGGTCGGAAAAAGACTGCACGGCCTCATAAGCAATTTCATATGGACTCAAAGGCATTGCATCACCGAATGAATCTATCTCAGATTTAGATGGGACAATCCAAGGATCATCGTAAATAATAGTGTCTGAAGTAATCATATGAATGAATGCTAATGAAGGGTCTGTGTTGATTGGAGGAAAAGGAAAAGTTCCCAATAAGCCAGAATCTTTAACTAATCCTACGCCAACATCCTTATAAGGGATAGTCGTTTTACCGACATGCTGGATACTCTCTGAAGAGGCTGGGTCGGATGAAAAATAAGCCAACTGGTCTATGGTCACGATCTTGCCATTATGTGGAAACTTTATTACTCTGAAGACCGATGAAACGACCACTGTCATAGCGTAAGACCAACTTCGACCCAAAAGAAGGTTGTAGTCTAGAGGGGCATCAACCACCTCCACATCCAGACTAACGGTTTTTCCTTCAACCCCTATAGGCAAATCCTGTAAAATGTCAAACGGATGGAACCCACGGCCATCAAATGCCTTAAGAATTGTCGGGGATTGGTTCAGCGAAGGAGAACCAAGCGATCTCCAACACTGAATCGACATAATACACGTGGAAGCTCCTTCATCAATTACAGTCCGATGAATAGCCCTGTTTTTTACTATCACTGGAATCTGGAAAGCCATCTGATGAGGGAGACGCGGTGTACTATTTTCTAGATCAAAGATTATCAGGTTCGGGTCCTGAACATCAACAACTCCTATAGCCGACAAAAGTAATTTTCGCTGTGCTGGGCATGATTGCAACACTTCTAAAGCCGACATTGCTGAGGGTGAAACAACTAAATCCTCAACAATGTTGTAATTCTGGGCCGCTCTCGCATGTGGATTGAAAGCAGACCTTCGAAGTACACCCTTGGCGGGCAGTTTTATTACTAAGTCAGGGTTAGGTTTCTCGATCTGTAGTGGATCGGAACCGGGAGCTGAGGTTGATGGATTTGAACGAGAAGATTCTGCTTCTTTCGATCCATCAACAGGACCTTTACTACCATAATCTTGTGATCGAGTCACAATCCTTACATGAGACATCATCAATATGGGTTCTCCAGTGGCACTCGAGGAAGAACCTATCATTTTACTCTCCTGCTTTGGAAATGGATCTTTCAAAACAGCAGGAGTTGAGGAACCTTTGACGATTTTCACAACCTCGGCCCGATGGGGGCAATCTCTTGTAAAATGATCCTCTTCACAAATTAGACAAGGATATTGAGGTTTGCGCTTTTCGTCATTGGTTTCCGACTTTTCTGTTTTCTCCTTTGGAGTCTTGTCTGCTTTACCCTTCTTCTTCCCACCGTTTTTTGATTTAGCCGTAGATGAATCTACAGCGTGAATATCAGCGGAAATTTCAAGAGAAGACTCTCCTGTCAGGGAATCTGGTAAGGTTATAATGGGTGAAGAATTCTTTGAAGATTTCTTCTTGCTTTTAGTATTTACCGTACCAATCATGCCATCAGCAGCATGAGATCCCAAAGGAGCAGCAGCGATTTGATTTGACTTTGGAAGATCTGGGATCTTTTCATGTAACGTACCTGACTGAGTGTAAACTAAGTCAAGGTACTGCGCTTGAGCAATTACTTGCTCTTCAGTAACTACTCCGGCCTTAGCTACATCTTCAGTAATCTTCGGTAATAATGATTTAACAAACCATTCAGCTAAGATTTGGTCTGGAATAAAAACTTTCACTAATCGCCGTCGACGTCTCCATTCATGGATATGATCGGAAATATAAGTGGACGTGGACTGTTTTAATGAAGTTAATAGCTCCGTGCCATTATCATATCTGATCGGCAACTGAAAATGAGTTAGAAACGAGGTAGCTAACTGACTAAAATTGTCAAAAGAGGCCCGTGGTAACTCAATGTACCACTTGGCCGCGAGACCAATGAGCGTACGCTGGAAAAGACGTAAGCGGATCGAATCATCCGAGATGGAATTTGAAGCACACCAGAGGTGGTAAGTCATCACATGATTGGACGGATCCTCTCCAGACTTACCTTCAAACTTGGGTATATCACTGGGCAACTTATTTGGCATTGGCGGCCAGAACGGAAGATATTGTATTGGATCGTTCGTTAGGCGCGACAAGTCTGGTAAATCCAAAGTTGCGATAAACGGTAATTGCCGATTAGGATCCCTAAAACTCTGGGTCACAAGACCAGTCCCAGGAGGAGGATATCCAGGATAACTTGGAATAGGAATCGCATTCGGGATATTATATCCTCCTGGAAAACCAGGATTAACCGGACCGTACTGGGGTTGTTGAGGTTGTTGATAAGTGTACCTAGGATATGGTTGATACTGGTAAACCGGCTGTTGGACAGCAGGCCCGTATTGGTACTGTCCCTGGTACGGTTGATAAGTGAATTGTGGTTGACTAGTGACAACCGTACTTAAACCAGGTTGTCCTGCAGGCATCTGAACCGTAGTTTGAATCGTAGATCCAGACAATGGTAAAGATGTCTGAGGAGTAGTTGCAGAGACAGTAGAAACCGGAGCTGTCGATACTCCAGAAGCAAGTGTGGTGGAAGGAGCAGATGTTGCGGTAGTTGCAGTAGCCGTTTGAGATGGAGTACTAGGTGCAATTGGCGGCTGAGTAACTACCGAAGTTACAGAAGTTTGAACATTAGACTGGACCGGTTGCTGGGATGGACCAGCAACTAAGGGTTGTCCAGCTTGAGATGACAACTGTACGCTTGGCTGCAATACCTGTTGAACTTGCGATGGATCCCACACTATGTTCATTTCGGGGTATTGACCCATGACAGGTTGAGGATATTGAGATCCATAACCGGATTGAGGATAGGATTGATAACTGAAAGGCACAGTTCCCGTACCTTGAACATATGATTGACCTTGAGGTGGTTGATAACCTTGACTCGAGTATTGACCTTGAGGTTGATAACCTTGGGGTGAATACTGATACTAGTGTTGACCTTGGCCTTGAGGTTGATACCCTTGAGGTAAATACTGATACTGGGGTTGACCTTGAGGAATGTATTGTACTATGGGTACATACTGTCCTTGAGGTTGCCCCCCAGACACAATTTGTGTACCTTGAGGTTGCTCCCCAGGTGGTAATTGACCACCTTGAGGTTGAGAACCGGGAACTGAACCTGACATCATGTAAATGTCTCCTACACCCAACGGTTTATTACCATTGTTTCCAGCTAATAACCCATGTTCAATGGGTTGAGGAGATCCTCCCGCAAAAGTACCAGAAAGTGACTGATACCCGGAGGGAATAGAAGGACCGCCGTACAAGAAAGATTCAGGAGATTGAGTGAACATGGAAGACTGACCAGACATATCTATAGGAGTATAAATACCTCCAGGTGGAAAAGGAGTATGAGGTGGAGAAAAACTTATCCCTGAGTTGTCTAAATAATTGGTTAACGAAAGGTACCAAGTAGTACTTCTAGGAGGACTGTAAAAGATAGATTCACACTCTCTTAGATCAATAGTAGGGTGATCTCCAAGGATAGATATGCCAAATTCTTCCTCTGGAGCAAGTTCTTCAATAGCTATCAAACCAGCAGGAAGATTTTCGGTGATGACTCTTTCTACCCTAGGTGAATCAGGTGCACTAGAAGTTGGAGTAACAGGTTCAGATACTTCAGGTTCTTCGCCTATATCACTAGTAGATGAAAAACTACCAGCAAGCTCGGAAACTGCAACTGCTTCAGGATTATAACCTGTTTCTAGACCTTGGTAATCTGGATGGACTACCAACGACGATTCTCCTTCTTCAGGTGAACCTACTTTACTACCACTAGGAGTTACAAGGACCTTTAAACCTTCGTAATGACTTGGGACCTCTTCAGGAGGTTCGCCCCGCAATCTACGGGACTTCCTCAACAAATCGGCCACAGTAACAATCTCAGGAGACTTGCCCCGAAGTCTACGGGACTGTCTCGGTAATTCAGCCACAGTTAAAAACTTTTAACTACTGCACACGCAAACAAAGTAAAATCTCAAAGCAAATCACCTAAAGTCTCTAAAGAACCAAACAAATTTGAATCACACGCCTAAAGAATCTAGGGCGTCAAACCAGGCACAAACAGTAGCCTTCCGGACCGAAAACACTAGTTGGAGATGAAACCCAACATCGCCGAATTCAGTACAGAAGTGGTGGGCGGAACAGTTACCCCGGCAACCTGCTTAATGAATAGACCGGCACAAGTTCCTCCACTTTAACCGTCTCGAGTGAAGTGAACCCCCGGAAAATCCAAGTGAGTCTAGCCGACGTCTGCTCCAGGTACAGTGGGATCTTCCCTCCACCATCACCTCGGTAGAATCCTAAAGATAATGGTCACTAAGGTTACCAACAACAACAAATGCACCTGGGGGAACAGTCTACACTCCGACAGCACGCAAGGGCAGAGTATCAAGCTCAATCCCCTTGCCGGCTCCTTGACAATAATCCAAGGTTTACCGACAAGTGACCCCTGGCTCCTCGACAATGGTTAATCCGAGGTTTACCGTTTGTAATACGTGCGTGTCTGGCATCGTTCCCAACAAGGGAGGATTGATCCCCTCACTGGTTCGGACATGAGCTCATGCTTCTCCTTTAAGAGGAGCTTTCCCAGAGTACAAATGAAACAATTGGATTTATCCTACCACAAGATGAGCTACTTGTTTGGTTTTGCTGTCTTGGGGAGTTAATTACTTTCCTACTCCAAGACACTAGCCTGATCTATATTGGTGTTTTAGAGCCCTAGTAAATAAAAGTTACTAAGTTGATTTTACTTTAAGCGTTAATTTTTTATGGCTTTTCTTTAAGACAAAAGGTAATGGAGATGAAACTGATGGTGTGTAGACTCGACCGAAATCCACTAAAAAGATGCACTTAGGATGATTTATACTAATTTTTCCCTTTTCAATGAATTCCCTAGCTAAGAGAGTTGGATAATGCAATCTTGATATAAAAGCAACTTTCTTGGCAATGAAAAACAAAGAAACAAACTCTTTATCTTTTCAAAACATACGACACATGACCACTAATCACTTCACGAAAATTCATTTTTCTTTCAAAGACACAAATGCTACCAAAGCAAACTTTCCTTCAAAAGATATTTTTGTATTTTTTCCTAATTAATAAAGCACGTAAAACTTACTTTAACAAAAATCAAAGTTAAAAAAGCTATGGCAATCAAATCAACTCAATTTCACTCAAAAGCAAATCTAAGAGAAAAGCACCTAAAAGTAAATCTAACGAGTCAAAAGCTTACTAAAGATGATTCTTGGATGTTTTACTCAGTCAAAATGTAACTAAGGACTAGTTAATGCAGAACCAAAAACCAGTCAAAAACAAAAATCGAAATCTTTTTGTTCTTTTCTCAAGAATAAAATTCAAAGTTCAAACCACAAACTTTTTCGAGATTCGCAAAGAGAAGACACAAAGGTAGGTCTCTCATAAGGGTGACTTCTATGATAGGCCTGACTCCTAAGAGGACTGAACAAAACCAAGGAGATCCAAAGTTTGACAACCTCTAACGCCAAAGTCACTACAGGACGAGTTAAAAATCAAACCCTAAGGCAAAATCCCTATGAATTTCACTAAAACCCTCGACACTGACAGAACAAGCTTAGGTGAAGATTTATGGCAGAAAACTAATGGATCTAGGTAGAAAAAACAAATTAAAAACAAAATGTAAAAGGCAAAAAAGAAGAAAAATGAAATTTTCTTAGTTTTGACAGGGGTACGCAAGCGACCTGTTTACACAGGTGCGGGTACGCTATGTGCACAAAGCGACAGTGCGTACAGGTACGCACTGTGCTCCACTCAGAAGCTGCGTACTTCTAGCAAAACAAAGAAAAACTAAAATCTAATTTAACCCTAAGCTAGCCCACCCAAATACACAGTCAGACAGCCAAAAACCAGAAAACAAATAACTTTTCTCAGATCAAAAGTTCATACAAAGGAAAATGACATTCACATCAATGGTCTGCGAAACCAGAGATTCTGGGTTCGATCCCCAGCAGAGTCGCCATTTTGTCATGCGGAAAGAGTCATTAGTGCGGACACAACCGACCTCCCTAGAAGCAAAAGCTTTCTAGTGACAAACAAGACAAATAAATCCTACCTTTCTCTAAACATGCATTGGAAATACAAGTAATCAGGGGATCTTTAACATACCTCTAGTCTAACGCTTTGTAGTAGTCCAGCCTTGCCGATCTGGATGAGCTCCTCCTTCTCTTCGAAACCTGCATTCACTAACAAGCCAAAAGATTAAATAGCACCTGATAAACTCATAAAACAATACATATATATCATATAGACCAAGGAGTATATGAAACAAACCATGAATAACAATCTGTTGAGAAAAATAAGTTCATTTGCATTAAAAGGTAACAAAAGGAACCATTACAACCTGAGCCTTGGTGTTGTGCAAGTCCCTTCTAGGATCCAGCAAGAGTTTTCCTTTACTTTGATCAGCTCACCCACTCTCAAATAAGGCTAGGAAAGGATGGGAATCTCTCCTCTCAACCTTTACAAGGGAGTCCTAATTCCGGCAGCATCTACCCTTAGGAATGTTCAGCATTGAACCTCCTCTCCCTTTGGCCCAATGCCTGTATTTATAGTGCTCTAGAGGAAGTTATTCAGGTCCACCATCAATGGGATAAGCCCCTCTTTGGATGGGATAGCTCCCCTCTTGATGGGATAAGTTCCTCTTTTGTAGGGATACATGAACCATCTGGAGGCGCTTCATACACGTCAAACAAGCTTCTAGAAGGCTCTAGAAATGACCACAAGTAACTTTTTGGAGTGAAACTTGCGCCTTTTGACCTATACAGGAGTACGCACCCATTGCTTTACATACAAAGCGTACAAGTACACAGGTATTGTGAACTTGGAATGCGTACACGCAGGTAAGGCTAAGAGAAACTGCGTACCCAGAGATATATGGATTTTTAATGACTTTCTCTCTTTCTTGAAGTTTGACATGGAGAGCAGAGGTATGAGGCTTTCCAAGGAGGATAGTATGACAGTTGATGGAGCCATACTAACTGCAAATAGTCATGGTGACAAATTTTACTGTAACAAAGCCAATGCTCCCAGTTGTCATTGATAATTTTGGCAAACTGTTCATTTAGGGTGAGTTGATTAGCTAGTTCAACCTCTTTTTGTTTTTCTACCTCTAATGCTCTTTTTAGGCCTCTAGTCCTTGGCCTTATTCTTGGCACTTGTTCCTCTAGTTTTTCACCATATTCTCCATATGCTTCATCAAGTAAAGCCTTAGCCTTTTCAACATCCCTCTATTCCTTGATGAGCTAAATCTCGAGGAGCTCTTGTTTGGTCTCAAACTGCTTGTTTTCCTGCTCATAGTATGAAATGATGTATTTTTCCCTATGCATGTTGAATTGGATCTCCCTCATGAGTGCATCCTTTTCTTTATGAAAATTCTTGTGCTTTCACTATCATCATGCTCACCTAGGTCAACTAAGCCAAAATCCTTCTCTGTCTCATGGAGGACCTCCTCCTATTGCTAGATCTTTGCCTTTGTCATCTTCTCCTTGTCCTTTTGTACCTGCTTTGCTGATGAATAAGGAAAGCCCCCTCCCACAATCTGTGGGGAAAAAACTTCCCTGTGGCTTCTCTGATAATTATGTGCCAATGTGCTCAAATCTTTCCTCTTAGGTCTGATGACCTCAACTCTGCTAGGTGACCCTATATGATCATGAAATGGTGATGATGGCGGTGATAATGAGGGTGGCTGATCAGATAGAGGAATAGAAGTAGTGGGCTGAGATTAAGGGGTATGGCTTCAACATGATGATCAATAGGATGAGATGAAGAAGGCATACTTTCAGCATGTGGAGCTGGTGGAGCAGTGAAAATGTCATTAGCAATGAAATTGTCCCATGAAATATGAAACTGATCAAGGTGATGAAGGACAATGATCTTGATCAATGAGTGATGGAAAAGGTTGTTCATTTGCTGGTCATAATCTATTTTTTTCATAATGGAGGTGATTTTATCTATACTTTTGAATAGATAGTATGGGATATTGAGGAATTTGACCCTTGTGAAGTGCATAAGCAGTCTGATATGGTAGGTATAGAGCCTAGAGAACCTACCTTCACAAGAGAAGTACTTCATGATGATTTTCATCATGGGGGCATACCTATTAAGAAGGTAGGTGAAAGGGAACACCCTCCTCCTTTCATTCATGTACAGTGATTTGATAAATGGTTCATAATACTGATCCTCCAAATCCTTTGATTTAAACCACCTCTCACCCATGTTTGGAATCCTTATGGCAACAACAATGATAGAAGTAGACAAAGTGAAGGTCATTCCTACTAGGGTTACTTGATTGTCTTGAAGGTGTGATGCAAAGAGTCTAGTCAAAATTGGGTGATGTTGAACTCTTTCAATCAATTTGCAAAAGTTGAGGAAACCCACATAATGAAAACATGAGGCTACCATTGGTTAAGCCATAAGTTCATTTATGCTAGTGGGCTCCAGCCTTAGGATTCTACCTCCTTTGTGTGGCCTCCTCTGTTCTCTGTCTTCTTCTTCTTGTGTGTCCTCTTCTTCCATATAATATTTGTCTTCCTCCATAGTTTTTGTTCAAGAGACCCTAGTGATAAGGTAGGTGAGAATGGGAAGTGGGAATAGGTCTAGGGAATGGGGATAGGACTACAAAAATTTGGGGAGATGAGATGGTGTGTTATGGAGCTATGGGAGGCGACAAGGGGTGAAAATGTGAAGGGAGTTGGAAATAAAAATTAATTTACAGGTTTATGGTAGAGGTAGCCTAGGGATTTTGAGAAACCTAGGTCTTAGGGTTTTGTAGGAAAAGTGTTTAGGGACTAAGGAAAGATAGTGTAAGGATAGGGATGGCTTCAACAGTGATGTAGGAAGGTGTTGTAGGGTATGTGGGCAACAATTTTTAAGATAGGAATGAATTTAGGGTTTTTCCCTTGCCTAGGGAGAAATTTTGATTAGGAATAAAACACTAAGAAGAAGTGTTGTTTGGAAGAGAAAATGAGTGGAGAATAGGGTTACTTACTTGTTAGAGGAGGAAAACCTAGTCTTGTTGAGCTTTTAGAGGATTTGGGGGTGTTTTTGGTGCTTTGGAGGCTTACTGGGCAAAAGCGCAGTGCACCGGGCAAAAGCGCAGCCTCTAACCCAGAAGAGAAGCGCTAGTGTTAAAAAACGTAGCGCCCAAATCTCTAAGCGCAATGCCTGGCTTCTAAGCTTATCGCCTTCTTCATAAATGTAATGCCACGAAATTTTTCTCCTCTGAACCTGGAAAACCGACTTTTTGAGCCAAGAGAGTGTGAGCTCAACCTTTGAGAGTGAAGATGGATTTTCTTTTGATGTCTTGGTGGCTTTTATACTTCATGAAATTAATGTTTTGGGCCTTGGGACCCACTTTATTCCTTTTGTCATTCAATTTACTCTTGGAAACTATATATTTACATTTGACCTTTTCTTGTACAAATTGATCACTTGATATATATTGGCATATTTTGACCTTTGACTTTTGTCCTTTTATATTTTGGAACTGAGTTGACAGCACGAGAAAAGTCACTTATTACATATAACGACATAAAATTATATATATATAAAGTATTGCATCTCTTTTTTCGAAATAAAATTACAAACTGGAACGAAATTCTTACTTAAAATCAAAATTAGAACTTTAGCAACCATGGTTACATGCTTGTAAATCCTTATTTAACTGAAAAAGGGATATTATTTTGTTCACTCTCATACTTTGTTGGCCTTATGCAGTGAAATGGTGTTTTATTGGACCTTGGAAAATCAAACCTAGTGACCTAATGGGACCTTGAATGACCGGACTCCAGGTGGACTTGACTGACACAAAACATGATGAAATGACAATTTATAATCAATATATGCTTATCAAGACACATGAAGGTGGGCCAACAAATATAGATTTTTGAGAGGGAATGGGTTTTAACTTGGCCTACCATCAGTGAGTAAATTTTTGCATGAGGACCTAGGTGGAATGATAAAAATTTCAACATGGGACACTAATATGATATAAAAGAGGAGTTTTGATCCTTGATGGCAGTATGCAAATACTGACTCTAACATCGACCTTATTTGGGGATGGCAGCTCCTTGGAGGTGTCAAGAACATCATAGACCAAGTGCCTAACCATATGGGCCAATACGGTCAAAAACTTAAACTGAAATGCATGAGTATATGCTCACAATTCAAAAAACTCAAACTGACTCAAAACTGACTTTTTTAACTGACGGCTGAATACTGAAAATGACAGAAAACCAATGAAGCTCCATGGCCTTCACTTCAGACTCCGAACTCCAGTGATTCTCTACTTCACACTTATAGAAAATTAAACTGTATGTACAATGAAACTAGGACAATTTAGAAAAGATAGTGCTTAAGGAGCCTACCATTGACTAGTCTTTCTAAGCATGGTTCTCCATTCATCTCATCCAATAAGAAATAATTTTTTCCTCAGAAAGCTGATATATGATAAGGGCCTTTCCATAGGTTTTCAAATTTACCATGCTTACCCTTGTCTTCATTTCTGGCATCCCAATGAAGCACCATATCTCCAATTTTGAAGTCATCTTCCTTTGTTTTTGGTCATAGATTATCTTTATCCTCTCATGAAGATTAGAGGTGTTCTAAATAACTCATCTCGTGTCTGCTCTAAGTGAATGATTTGATTGATCCGGCACTGAATATCATTCTCTTCACTTCATGCTTCTTATAACAATTTCATGAGTGGTATTGCTAATGATGAAGTAAAAACAGTATCTACTCCATACATAATCTGAAAAGGAGAAAGACCAAGATATTTCTTACTACTCACCCGATCTTCCCACAACGCAGTGATCAGCTTTTTTGCCAAATATTTTTGTTGGCCTCCAACAGTTTCTTGATGATGTTGATTAAGGATTTATTGCAGGACTCCTCCAGACCATTTCCTTGCAGATAGTATGTTGTAGAGTGTCCCAACTTAATGTTGTATTTTTCACAAAACTCAGTCATCTTTTTGGACTTGAATGCTACCATGTTGTCTGTGATAATATTATTAGGACAACCAAAAGGGGATAGGATATTAATTTCTAAAAATTGAATGAAAATTGAATCCGTTGCTTTCCTGGTTGGGATTGCTTCAATCCACTTAGTAAAGTAGTTTGTAGCTGTCAATATCCACTTGTGTTGTGAGGAGGATGATGGATTGATCTCACCTATGAAATCTAGGCCCCACTGCTGAAAAGGTGCATTAACTGATATAGCTTGTAGAGGCAAAGGAAGAAGCTTTCTTTTACCTTGGAAAACTTGACACTCATGACAACTCATCACTGCCTTATAGATATTTGTAAAAAGTGTAGGAAAATACTAACGTGCTCTCAATACCTTGTTGGCCGTGGTATTCCAGTACAAGTGGCTCCCATAATCTCCTTTGTGGAAGTCATTTATTACCTTTTTAGACTCATCTTCAGTCAAATAGTTCAACAACACACCTCTAAGATCTTTCCAATAAAGTGTGTTGTCCATGATACAATATTTGGAAGCCTTCAACTTCAATGACCTACTGTTAGCCTTAGACATTCCTAGAGGGGGATTTAGATGCCGAAGCACACAAATAATATCAGAATATTGAGGGGATGATAGAAATATTTTAGATACCTGAATGAGATCCACTTCTTCTTGATTGTCGGACAATGCTCCTACAAGGTTGATATCTAGAGTGTGAAGGTTTGATTCGGCCATGAGTTTGTCTAAGGCTTGACCCTTGATCAGCTTGGTAGGCTTGATCTCAAGATCATATTCTAATAATGCTGCTATGCATCTACCTCTTCTACCTTCTGGGTCATTCTGTACAAGAATTTCTTTTACCACTACATTAGGCACATAAGTAAGAGTATGTGAATGTAAAATGTAAACTCTGAAATCTTTGATCACCTTTACCAAATATAAGGCCTGTTTGTCAATGATGTTGTACTTAAGGGCTGCATCCCTGATGTTGCATCTGAAGAATGCTATTGGAAGCTTCGTTTTATCCCTTTTTTGCATTAGTACTATTGTTGTGGTATGCTCAGAAGCAAATGAAAATATAATAAAATCATCATGTAATCAGGACTGATTAAAATAAGGGTAGTGGTTAAGGCAAGCTTTATTGCATGAAATGGCTTGCGGGCTTCTTCGGACTGCTTCACCACATTATCCTTTTCAACATATTGGTAATTTCTCTAAGATGTTCAACCAAGTTAGGAATAAATTTGTGTAAGAAACTCATCTTACCATTGAATGCTTGGATTTCTTTCTTGCTGCAAGGGAAGTCAATTTTCTAAATGGATTATACTCGTGAAGGGTCAATCTGGATGCTATCCTTCGAAATGATGTGGTTGAGAAATTTTCCTTCCTCCATAGTAAACAAAATTTCATTTGGATTGGGAGAGATCCCGAACTTTCTACACTTCTAAAAAATGACTCTTAAATGATGCAAATGTTCATCATCTGAATGTGAAAATACAGTTACATCATCTAAGTATACAACCAAGAAAACATCTTTTTCATCTGAAAAGGCTATGTCCATGGCACGCTGAAAAGTGGCCCTTGCATTTTTGAGACCAAATGGCATTTTTTCATATTTGAATGTGCCCCAAGGTGTGGTGAATGTTGTCTTGTCCTGATTATCTTCATGCACTAAAACTTTATTATAACTAGAGTAGCCATCCAAGAGTGACAGCCGGGAAGCACCAAAAACTCTCTGAAGGATATGGTCCATTTTTGGAAGCGGATAATTATCTTTCAGAGATACTTTGTTTAAATTTTGGAAGTCTACGCAGAGCCTAATATCTCCAGTCTTCTTTCTCGCCAGGACTACATTTGATATCCAATTGAAAAATCTGATAGGAACAATTATGCCTGCCTTGTAAACTCTGTTAACTTCTTTCTGTATGGATGGCAGCAGCCTTGGGTTGATCCTTCTTAGCTTTTGTCTAAAGGGCTTTTGATTACGCTGGATTGGGATGGTGTGCTAAATTATTTTCTTGTCATACTCCTTTAAGTTTTCATAATTGTTATAGACATTTTTGTGCCTTACATCATGAAGCATGAAATGTCCATAATCTAAGGGATCCAAAGTCCCTAAACATGTTGTTCCTACCCCTAGAGGAACAAGGTCAGCAAACCACAGCACTGAATAAAAGTTCTCCACCTGAAAACACTCAAAAACAAGGCAATTCTGGATCATGTCAACTGCTCCACTGAGCATCTGCGCTGAATGTCAAGTGCTCCACTGTCTACCTGCGTTGAATGTCAACTGCAAAGAAGGCTACCTGCGCTGGGCGAGTTTGGACATGTGGCATAGTCATTCCTCAAGGTGTCAATGCCCAGGAAGCTTCCAAAATGACACTTGGATCAGGGAATTCGACTAGTGATGAGTAAGAGGGTCTAGATCTCCAAGTGGAAGCAAGAACCTCCAAGTGGACTCAAGAACTGAAGAATAACTGAAGTGGGAGAGGACACTAGTCAGCTTCATGCCAGCCTCAAGCTGACTCATCCTTTCTCCAAAACTCCTATATATAGATCTCTCTCATGAGGTCTAGGGAGGCTGGAATCTTGTGAATGTAAAGAATTGCTGTTGGTTTGAGTTTAGAACTATTGGGTGATTTGCTTTGAAGGAGGTGAAGAGGAGATTTCTTTCTGCTGGGAAGGTGATGCTGGATTGGGCCTCTTATGGTTGTATCACTTCCTGAACTTTACTTCTTCCATTAATAAAGCATTTGAGGTTCTTCTATATGCATGTGTCTCAATGGTGTATTGTTATACTTGTGTATTTGATTTATTCTAATCCTTGAATCAATTATGAATGTATGCTTCTTGTAGTTTCCCTCTCTTGCCATTTTGCAGGATCTTGGTGTAGCTGGGCGAGTGAAAGAGCAAGGAGCTGGGAGCAAGCAGCAAGGAGAGAATATTGGATCAACCATTAGCGAAAGACATCAGTTAGTGGATCTCTTTCTCCCCTATTTTACTTTCATAAAGAAGAAATCTTAGATAGCTTTGCTTTGATTATTGCTGAGGTACTATCACCCTTAGAGTGGGATAGGGTCATTCCGTATTGGATACTTTTCCCAACAACAAATTGGCGACTCCGCTGGGGATCGTATCTTGTTGGTTGTTTGTGTTTTTGCTATTCATTTCCTAAACACAGGGAGTACCGAATCGAACTGCATTTGGATCTTTCAAATGCAAAGTAGAGGGCAGCTACTCTAGCTCAGTTTCTGGGCATGTTTATGATTTGAAGAGCTGATCCACAAGGACTCTGAACAGCTCTTAGTGATAGCTTTTCATCCTCCTTTTCATCCTTTAGTGTGTACTAGATTGATAGCTTTGATTTGGCCAAAAACTGTTGATTTTTGAGCAATCTGTAACCCAGAACCTGAGGGAAACGAAAGTTTCTCTCTTCATTGCAGGCACTGTGAAGGCAGTCTACATTTCATCGCAGGTCCCGAAGGGGCTACCTACGTTGAATGTCAAACTGACAGTGTTCTACCTGTGCTAAACCAGTTTTGCCTTGAGCAACTGGGGTTCTCTGCTTTGTGTTGCCCTGTTTTCATCCCTGTTTTTGCAGCCTGTTATCAGTCAATGTACCTATCTGAAACCACCTTTCTTTGCCACTATTCCGCCTCGGTTGTATAAAGAAACTGTATTTGTTCTTTGTGTATTTCTTATATCATTTGCAGTTTCCCATAACGAAAGTGAACTAGTCTTGCTGTGACCTCTTAGATCTAGACCTGTGATAAGTGTCGTTTTTTATCTTAAGAGTTAGTTTGTTTGCTGTTCATAGCTGATTGAGCTTTTTCTTTCGTCATATGGTTTGAATTTATGTATTTCTAGTGTTGAAACAAGTAAATCTTAAGGTGTCTTTTGATTTTGGACAAAAGCTTGTTTACTTTCACTTGAAATTGAATTCAAAGTTATACAACAACTTTCTTTTTGTAGTACATCAACATTAAGAAAGAGAAAAGAAATACCTGCATTGTGCATGTGCATTTTGACAGCTTGCATGTTGATTTAGGAAAAAGTACATTAGTGTGTGCTCTACGATCTGTGTGAAAAGATGATGTCTTTCTTTTCCCTCAGTAGTTAAGATTTTCAAAGTTGAAAGATTGAAAAGCTTGCTTATCATCTTAGACTGCATTTAGGAGTTGTACCATACATCTCGTGGTGATCCATAAAGGCAAACTGCTAAACAAGATCAACCTAAAATAAATTGAATTTACATAACAACGCATTGAAACATAACGCAAACACATAGAGGTCTAAGCTAGAGACGTGTTCCGGCGTCGTTAAACGTGATATCTTAGCGTTGAGTGGTTGGGTGATTCCTCCACGGTGAAGCGATAAGTATCAATACGGACTTGTGCTCCCGCGTACCGTCGCGTATATATTGGGAGACCCCTATAGGAACAAAGCCTTTATCCATAGGAAGCTGTGTCGGCTGCCCTACTGATCGCAATGCAGTGAACACAGCATTCACGAAGATCGACCACCCGTACCGTAAAACGTATTCTGTGGTTTTGCGAAAAGTTTGGCACACCCTCTGCCTAGAACTCCAGAGTAGTTTCTTTTGGCCTTTTTCAAACTCTATAACTGAAAAAGTCCATCCGAGCATTTGTCACTTCGGGTTCGTTAAAACATCGAAGGAGACGAGAGTCATCTTTAGCTTTTTCTCGACTCTTAAAAAGTGAAAAAGCAAGTTGTGTCTAAAGCGTCGTTATAAAATTTATTTTAAACGGAACATAATCACCTCCTATTCCTGCGTTGATCTGTAGGTTGAGAACTTGGAACACACCAACCAAGGAATTCCCCATGATGGAAATCCTAGTCCTTTCTCCTCTTGGGGAGAAGTTGGTGCGCCCCACATGGCCACATTGTCGCTTCCAGGACTGACAATTGGCCTGCCAATATGGCTATTCTCAACCAATGTAGTTCAGAACACCATGGTTCCTGAACAGTCGAGTCAACAGTTAGATCAGTCTAGAGCTGCCCACCAGCCTTCTACTTCCTATAACTCTTCCTCCAATCCTTCATCTTCGCAAGGTAGAGCCGGCAAAAGCCAAGCTCCCATGGAGAAGAAGGAGAATAAGAAGAGAGAGAAGAAGAAGGAGCCTAAGGCGACTGGGGGCAAGCAAAAGATATCTGACAAAAATCCACACACAGCAGAGACCGGGCCTAAATCGCCATGTGTCATATGTAGAGGAGACCACTTCCATAGAGATTGTCCCTGTATTCCCCGGATACTAAGGGACTGGTCCCCTCGTTTGCACAATTCGGGAGCATCAACCTCTGATAGCCATGTTGAATGCTTACCGTCAACCAGCGAAAGTGAAGGTTCAAGACAAAGAGGGGGAGCAAGATCCCCCTGCATACTGTGTGAAGGTGATCACGCCATCCACCGTTGTCCCTTCTTAGACGAAGAGAAGAGAGTTTTGGAAGATCGTCCGGTTTCACCGTTGAGACTTCCTCCTGGATACAAAAAAATCGTGCCAAGTCCTTCGTTGGTTGAAAATACAGCTGGCCCGCTCAAGTGGTCAGCTGAAGCGTCAGTCATTGAAAATGAACCTACTGAATCCAGACCGGACGAAAGTCCAAAGGTCGAAGCGGCAGTTGACCCGGTTCTCCCTTCAGAAGTTTCATCTTCAAATGGCATCGTCACTGAAGATTCATCTTCAAATGACACCCTCACTGAAGAGAATAAGGATGACACCATCCAGATTCTTTTCATCAACATAGACTCTGATGAGCGTCAGGGCAATGCGCCCAGTCCTTTATCGCAGGAAGGAACATCGTCAGGGTCATATCCGGCCGTGTATTCGGTCCCACCACCAAGCAACCTAGTTGTGTCCTTTGATTGGAACCAACTAGGCAGACCCCGGTTGCCAGCCAATATACCATTCAGAATCATGGTCCAAATATACAGAATGGTAATGGCTGGAACTATCATTGATGAAGGGGCATCTGTGAGTATCCTTTCCTCTATTGCTTGGAAAGCACTGGGTTCCCCGGCGCTTTTGCCTGAGATAAGAAATCTCTCGGGTTTCGATAAAGGAACGAGTCGACCATTAGGGATCCTCCCCAATGTGCCTATTACATTGAAAGGGAAGGCCGTTCAAATGAACGTGACGGTCGTTCAAGGACCCTTGGATTATAACCTACTCCTTGGACGAGACTATATATATTGCATGGGAGCAATAGTCTCCTCACTCTTTAGAGTAATGTGTTTTCCACACGAAGGAAGAATGGTCAAGCTCGTAGACCAACCTTCAGTTCCGGGATCACGCATCACAAATAGTCACATACCAACCCTGAATGGTCTATTCAATCAAGAAATGTCTCCACCCCCAGTCCTCCTTCCCGATGAGTGTGAGTGATTCGGAAAGATGGGACTGGAACCCAGGGGGCATGCATCCTGGTCTGCTTCGGGCAGAGAAAACCTTGGGTATAAGATAGAATTTCCGCGAGAGAATATGACTAGTCCGTACCCCGTCCATGGATGGAAGAGGGGTTGTTCTGGAATAGGATTCTTTTGTCAAAGTTACGTGTTTGACAAAGGTCATTCACCCTTGTCTATTTCGGTAGACATTGCCGAGGAAGTGTTTTGTTTGAAAGATTAACGAGACAATCTTTGGGTAACCAGAAAGAGGTAAGCCTCCCTCAATAACACCAATGTTTTGTCTTTGAGTAGTGTTCTTCTCTTGTCGCAAGTAGCTGCTCTCTTGTCGCAAGTAGCTGTTCTCTTGCGATCTTGCAAAAGATCTGTTAAAAGTTGGGCTGACGAGAAGACAAGTATCGCATAAGACCCGTTAAAAATAACGAGAAGACAAGTATCGTTAACATTAGACTGGCAAGACGACAAGTAGCTGTGAACACCCAAAGAAAAGCGGAGGTGGGAAGGAGGAGGGGCAACCTTGAAATTGTATTTTATACCTGGGGGCATGCAAACCTTTTGGAGTGCAAGCTAAGAGCGGTTATTTATCTATTTTTTGGGTTAGCCGTTTCCGAACTTGCATAAAGAAAGGATATGGAGTAAAGCTTAGTGAAGATGAAACTCCTTAAAAAATAGAGATCTCACAGGGGACATTTCTTATCTTATGACTGGTATATCAAGTAGTTTTAGCATAAAGTTCATGCTCGTTAAAAAATAAATGCAAGATCCGAGCAGTTTTAACGTGGTCTTCATGCTCGTTAAAAAATAAATAAAAGCAGTGAGCAATGTTTCCTCCAGAGTTTAAGCTCATTTTTATCTAAAAAATGAACCTATCCCGGTAAATAACCGTTGTGATCGTAAATTTATCAGCCATAAAAATCCCTTGGTCGTGTTTGCACCTGCCACCTCCATATTTCATTTGGCTGATCATTCACCTCCATATGATTGTTTACCCATTTTGAGGAACAGCTGCGAAGAGTGATTTCATCTAGCCATCCTTGTGACACTGCCGTGATTGGAAAATTCCAACCTGTACCTGGAATCAGTTGCTATCCCTGTTTATCACTCGTTCCTCAAAAGACGAGTCTTCTTTGAGCTCTTTTCAACTGACTCGTAAAATATGAAAAGTTTGCCGAGTTTTGGCCTTCCAACTCGTTAAAGGACCGGAAGAGCTATCCCTCCTCTAGATTTTAATCTTTTTGGACCTGAGGGATTATTGCACAAAAAGGTCGAGCGCTTGTTTTATTCGGCTCGTTAAAGTTATCGAAAACTCATCCCTTCTGTATTGTTTTTATACTTTTTCGGACTTAAGGGATTAGATGACGAAAAAGGAATTGTGGAGTTAACTTTATGTACCTTTTCAGACTCTCTAAAAATGAAAAGGACCGAGTTTTCCTTGTCCTTAGACTCGTTAAAATGATTAAATAGCGACAAACTTGTCTTTAGACGAGAACGAGTTTCCCTATCGCTAGGCTCATTAAAACATAGCGATGGGCTTGCCCGAAGGGCAGGTTATAGAACAAGCATATGTTATCCTCCTCAAGCTTGACAAAAATAAAGAGGTACTGGTCAGAAATGACTGGGGAAAAATTGGGAGAATCTCAAAACTTTAATGGTAGCAAGTCGCTCTTGAACATGACACTTTTCCTCCGTACCACATCAGGTTGGGTTGTTTCATTCACCGGTCTCATCACCATGGTCTCGCCAAACCATCCACATTTGGGGTAATGCTACCGATCCATCGCATCAGTGTCGTTATATGTTCAAGAGATGTTGTTCAGAAAGAGTCAACCGTGTCCCATCCACTACCATACATCATCTTTCATCCTTTCATGACCGCCACCCTGAATCATATTTCACAGATTGTTTTCACCTCCATTAAAATCATTAGCTCCGTTCCGTGTCACTGATGTGGGATTCATTAAGGCCCTCCTTTGACGGATCGCTCCTTGTCGACATCAGCTCATTATCCAAGGAGTTGATCTAGGAACAACCCCTTCAGTACTTTGAAGCTTGCATGCCTCAATGGAAAGTTTCTCACTTCTGGCAACAGGTATACATCAATGACCTTCGACCAGAAGATTTTGCGTGGTGTTCGACGCCAAGTCCTATATTCACACCACGTGAATTGTACTGCAGTACCTTGAGGGTCATTATCATTATTGGTGATTCCTCTCGCGCTTGTTAACGATTTACGTCATTGATCGGTAATCAAGCGATGTCTTTCCATGTTCGTCTTCAGCGCAATTCTCACATGGATCGACTTGTACTTAGAGTGAAGATCAAACGAGTTTGAAGACCCCGGATCTAGTTTCATCCATCCGGGCTGCGATATATATTCAGGAAATAAAGACATTGACATGTGCAGCAGATGATCATCCTACTCAAAGGATGATAATTTCAGCAGAGAGTTATCAGTCTACCATCAGACGATCGTCTGTTCTATGTACAGAAAAATGTATTTATAAAGCTGAGCATGGGAATGCCCGCCTCAGCTAGATCATGAAAGCAGTATGAAAAATAATGTATTGTATTGTATCTTATTACAGGTCACCTCTCAGCGATTGAATGAACTTCGGATCCTCCTGATAAAGCATTTCACCCGATAAACGACCTCATACTTTATGGGGCAACTGTTATAGACATTTTTGTGCCTTACAGCATGAAGCATGAAATGTCCATAATCTAAGGGATCCAAAGTCCCTAAACATGTTGTTCCTACCCCTAGAGGAACAAGGTCAGCAAACCACAGCACTGAATAAAAGTTCTCCACCTGAAAACACTCAAAAACAAGGCAATTCTGGATCATGTCAACTGCTCCACTGAGCATCTGCGCCGAATGTCAAGTGCTCCACTGTCTACCTGCATTGAATGTCAACTGCAAAGAAGGCTACCTGCGCTGGGCGAGTTTGGACATGTGGCACAGTCATTCCTCAAGGTGTCAATGCCCAGGAAGCTTCCAAAATGACACTTGGATCAGGGAATTTGACTAGTGATGAGTAAGAGGGTCTAGATCTCCAAGTGGAAGCAAGAACCTCCAAGTGGACTCAAGAACTGAAGAATAAGTGAAGTGGGAGAGGACACTAGTCAGCTTCATGCCAGCCTCAAGCTGACTCATCCTTTCTCCAAAACTCCTATATATAGATCTCTCTCATGAGGTCTAGGGAGGCTGGAATCTTGTGAATGTAAAGAATTGTTGTTGGTTTGAGTTTAGAACTATTGGGTGATTTTCTTTGAAGGAGGTGAAGAGGAGATTTCTTTCTGCTGGGAAGGTGATGCTGGATTGGGCCTCTTATGGTTGTATCACTTCCTGAACTTTACTTCTTCCATTAATAAAGCATTTGAGGTTCTTCTATATGCATGTGTCTCAATGGTGTATTGTTATACTTGTGTATTTGATTTATTCTAATCCTTGAATCAATTATGAATGTATGCTTCTTGTAGTTTCCCTCTCTTGCCATTTTGCAGGATCTTGGTGTAGCTGGGCGAGTGAAAGAGCAAGGAGCTGGGAGCAAGAAGCAAGGAGAGAATATTGGATCAACCATTAGCGAAAGACATCAGTTAGTGGATCTCTTTCTCCCCTATTTTACTTTCATAAAGAAGAAATCTTAGATAGCTTTGCTTTGATTGTTGCTGAGGTACTATCACCCTTAGAGTGGGATAGGGTCATTCCGTATTGGATACTTTTCCCAACAACAATAATCCCAAGTGAAAACATCAGAAAAGTCAGACAATAAATGAATGTATTTCTCTTTTACCTTAGTGAACAATGTTTTGAACAGCTTGATCATTTTTGGTTTTTCTATTGTTCTAATGTTCATGTCTTCAACACCTTTCTCTATAGGAACCAATGTAGGCTTCTATTGTGGCCAGCAACAACCCCCCCCCCCCCCCCCTTTTTTCATTTTAGTATCAAATCATGATACCAAATGAATGGGGACCCTTAGATAAATTTTTTAAGAAAAGCTAGACTTTCTTTTTGAAGTTACAAATTATAATTTAGAAAAGGCATCTTAGATATTTTCTATGGTAGACGATAGGTCTTTTAAAGTCGCGTATGCAAAAAGATATAGGAAACATCTCCGTTACTCATCTAAAATCAAAGTACGCACCACCCTCATGATTAATAACGACATCGCATCGCACCATACTAATTGTTACACAGTAATTTGTCACCATCCCTCTTACTCCTCTTGTCGTACCTTGGAGGACTCATCCCGGGAGTTATAAGAACTGACAAAGTCTAAAAACACTTGCATTATGTTCCCCTGAGTATGTACTCCATGTTCCCTGAAGACACCTTCCGCAGATTATCCCTGAAAAGTGCTCTTTTTCCATTGGTGCAAGTCCACAGTATCCTACCCGCGCCAATGATGGAGATCCTCAAAAGAGGGCGCGACCATTGACGCTCTGCCTTAGAACAACAGTCGCGCCAACCAAATTTAGTCATGCTTTTTGCCTTAACGCACGTCCGACTGTTTTTTCCTTCATTACATGGAGCTTTTCTGAGGATAAAAAATCAGTCTTTTTTCGAGCTTTATCCATCTTTATGGCTTTTGAGGATAATGCTAATCTGCAAAAGGTGTCCCGGTTCATCGTATCCTCCTCCCTTCTTCATCTATATAAGCTTGTCATTATGCATTGGACAAGCTAGAGTGTTAGTGTTAGTGCTAGTGATTTAGTGATTGAGTGATAGTAGTGATGATTATTGGTCATGGAGTGTTAGATGTCGAGTTCTTGGAGGAATGCTAGTGAGTGATAGAGAGGTTATGCTGCCGGAGAGGAGATGCATTGCAAGACACATATAGTTACTCGCCCAGCCAGGAGAAGGGTCGACGTCAGAACAATGGTTGTAACTTTTCCTGTTTATTAATTGATGAGCGACTGCTGTTATAGTTCCAATCTCATTATCTATCATGGTGATGTGTTGATTTATTTCCTTTCTGACTGAAATATAGTTGTGCCTTGGTAGTTTTTATGTTGGTATCTGTCTCTTCCTTTGCATGTGCAGGTGTTCGTTTGTGATCTGTTGGAGCAAGGGAGCGAGGATATCAACTCTGCTTCAATCATAGCGTTGGACTCCAAGTTAGTCTTCTTGATTCACCTTTGATGCATAACTAGGAACTTGCGTAGCAGCGTGGTTTGTTTGTGGCTAGTTCTGTTATAGGCTAGTGGGATCGCCTCTGTCCGCAGAGGGGATTTACCTGACCAACAAATTGGCGACTCCACTGCGGAGGAACTATTTGGTTTTTGTCTTGCATGTTAATTTTCTTCTGCTTGCTTGAGTGAATGAGCTTCCTGAGTCAGTTTTGAGATTATTCTTTACTGTTTGACCCATATGAGCACTGTCAACCCGACCTAAGGTCGTGTCATTTATTTTTCTAGTTGGCAAGCTTAATTGGCGCGGTTATTTCTCTGACAGTCGCGCCAGATGGCGCATGTTGCTCAAAAGCAACTCGCGCCAATCCTGTAGTAGCGCAAGTTGCAAGCTGACAGTCGCGCCAGCTCTGTAAATTTTGCCTGTGTGTGGGTGGAAAGCTCTTTCAGTCTCTTTATATATCTCTCTCAGCCTCTGGAACTGTGTTGAACCTCTGCTTGACTGGTCTTAGCCTGTATCCCTCAGCTGTTTGCTCATTTCTCTTGATTTTCGTCTCAGCCCTAGGATATCTAGGGGCTTTGCATGACTAGCCTTCTGTGGGAAGTTTCGATCTCTTGATTATCCAGTTAACTTGTTGGTTGTGTTCTGCACCTATCCAGTGCTTTGTTAAAGCTTGATCTTCTATACTCTGAATACTTCACTTCTAGCCTCTTTGAAGTTCACTAGTCTTTGTGTTTTTCCTTGCTTGCATGGTTCATTTTAGTGTTTCAGAATTGGTTCTATTTCATTAACTGAACTTGGATTGTGCATATCTCTTAGAATTTGTTTACATGCATCATGCCATCTTAAAGGAAAGAAAAATAAAAAATCTCTTGCATCATAGTAGTTAGCATTTATTGTTATTTGTTGCTATTAAAAAGAAAAAGACAAAATTTCGTTTCGTGTTATTAGCTGCATTAGGGTATTTGTTGTTTGTTGAAGTGATCGTTTCGTTTGTGAAAAAGATCTCAACCCTCCTGTAGATAGAATTCATCGAATCAAATGATTTAATTTTGGCATATAGTTTGCATGTAAAAAGTTTTTGAGATATCACATACGGTAGGACCAAAAAACTGAAACATAATCAAAGATAAACCTTAAAATGAACTCAATGAACATAACAACGCATTGGAACATAACGCAAACACTCTAGAGGTCTAGGTTAGAGACGTGTTCCGACGTCTTTAAACCTGGTAGTTTATCGTCGAGTGGTTGGGTGATTCCTCCACGGTGAAACGATAGGTGCCAATACGGATTGTGCTCCCACGTACCGTCGAGTATATATTGGGAGACCCCTATAGGAATAAAGCCTTTATCCATAGGAAGCCGTGTCAGCCGCCCTACGATTCGCAATGCAGTGAACACAGCATTCACGAAGATCGACCACTCGTACCCTAAAAAGTATTCTGTGGTTTTGCGAAAAGTTTGGCATACCCTCTACCTAGAATTCCAGAGCAGTCACTTTTGATCCTTTTCGGACTCCCTAAACGAAAAGGTGCCTGTGAGCGTCTTGTCACTTCGTGCTCATTAAATATTCGAAGGAGACTAGAGTCATCTTTTAACCTTTTCTCGACTCTTAAAAAATGAAAAGGTTAAGTTCAGTGTCTTAAAATTTATTGGCCACGATAATATTACCCAATTAGACTTTTGTTTGCGTTAGCTTGAGTAGGGTTATTTCTCATTCAATGGCAGCCTTTCCGGTGCCCACCGGCCAAGGTGTTCCTCCTAATGGGTACCCTCGCCCATTTCCTTCTGTTGGAAATGTTGGTGTTCAGTATATCGCAACATTGTCTTTGCCTGGGTTGACCATTGGTTTACTCGTATGGTTGTTTTCAAACTCGGTGGTCTCAAGTGTGATGAGTCCTGTCCCACCACCACCTCCTCCACCCGAACAACACCATGTTGATTCTAAGGTGGACCCCTTCCCTTCTTCGCCTATTGCTGCATCGTCATCTTCTACTTCGCCTGGTGAAACCTTGGATTTCACTAACCAGGTGGCTAAGAAGAAGAAGAAGAAGACCAAAAAGAAGAAGTCTCCTAAGGGAAAGGTCGTGTCTACCACGAAGCTATCAGAAGTGGAACCACCTTCTGCTCCTCCCCGGAAGCTTCGGTCTCCTTGTCGATTATGCAAAGGGGACCATTTTCTTTCTGATTGTCCTGGCATTCCCAGGATCCTAGACATATGGTCCCGTGACCCGACTCGCCCCTTATTGTCGCAAATCGACGATACCTTACTAGTTGGTAATAGAAAAGGGAAGGTTCGTTTCCCTTGTCGACTTTGTGAAGGTAATCATCTCCTTCGCCTTTGTCCACTTATGGATGAAGCTTCCCATCTGTTGGCAAGTCTGTCGGATCCCTTACCCCAACTACCCGCTGGATATCAGCGTCTTTTTACAACTGCAGAGCATCTCTCCACTAACCAAGTGATCAAACATGATTCCTCCTTAGTCCAGCTTTCTCTTCCTGAACCTATCTGTGCTCCGCCTGCTCCAGACCAGTCCCTGGTCGGAACGAGTGATTTATATTCATCATCTACGCACCACTTGATCATCAAAGATGAACCACCTGAGTCCAAACCAAACGAAAGTCCACAGTTCCGGATTACAAGTGACCCGGTCTTTCGAAAGGTCCAGCTTACAAGTGACCCAGTTTTGCCTAGAGAAGTTCCATCCTTAGATGCTCTTACACCTGAATCCAAACCAGACGAAAGTCAAAAGGTCCGGCTTACAATTGACCCGGTTTTGCTTTCATAATTTCCAACCCTAGATGATCCTACATCTGAATCCAAACCAGACGAAAGTCAAAAGGTCCGGCTTACAAGTGACCCGGTTTGGCTTTCAGAATTTCCAACCCTAGATGATCCTACATCTGAATCCTAACCAGACAACAGTCAAACGGTCCGGATTACAAGTGACCCGATTTCGCCTTCAGAAGTTACCTCCTTAGATGATGTTATCACTGCAAGAAATGTCTCCACCCCCAGTCCTTCTTCCCGATGAGCGTGAGTAATTCGGAAGGATGTAACTGGAACCCAGGGGGCATGCATCCTGGTCTGCTTCGGGTAGAGAAAACTTTGGGTATAGAGTAGGTTTCCGCGGGAGAATATGACTAGTCTGTACCCCGTCCGTGATTGGAAGAGGGGTTGTTCTAGAATAAGATTCTTTTGTCAAAGTTATGTGTTTGACGGAACAGGGTCACTCACCTTTGTTTATCTCAGTAGACATCGCCAAAGAAGTGTGATGTTTGCAACAGAACAATCTTTGGGTAACCTGTAAGAGGTAGTGCCTTTCCTGCTAAAACAAATGTTTTGTCAGCTCGAATAAAAGGCAACCCTTCCTGATAAAACAAATGTTTTTTCAGCTCAAATAGAGGGAGACCTCGAAACTCTATTTTATGCCTGGGGGGCATGCAAACCTTTTTGAGTGCAAGCAAGGGGCAGCTATTTATTTTTTAAATTTTTAGGTCCTCCCTTTAAACCTGTAGGTCTAACCCTTTAAACTTGTAGGATTAGTCGTTTCCGAACTTGCATAAAGAAAGGATTCGGGGCATAGCTTTGTAAGGCGCAAGCTCCATAAAAAATGGAATCTTACGTGAGACATTCTTATCATATGACTAGATAACCGAGCAGTTTTAGCGCATAGTTCATGCTCGTTAAAAAATAAACATAAGATCGAGCATAGTTCCTTTCCTGTGTCAAGCTCCTTAAAAAATGAAACAAGGGTTATGAGGATAGTTCTTTTACTGCGATCAACCTCATTAAAAAATGAAACATCTCCTCCTTTCCAAATCGAGTCTTTGATTAATATCTCGTAAAATACAAGTCGAGTCTTTGACAGGTCTCGAGAGTGAACCTTCATTCCATCCACTCCGTGAATGCCATGAAGCTTTGGGGGCATGTACCTCGATTTGCATTATCATGCTTGGGGGGCATGCAAATTTATAACAAGCATAGTTTTTTCATTTCAAGCTTGTGTAAACATGAAACCGAATCCAAGCAGAGTTCTCCATGGTTCAAGCTTCTGTAAAAATGAACCCATTTACATCCCGTGATTGCCTTTTATTTGCTAAATTCTGTTAGATGAGCCTTGGTCGTTTCATTCCATCGCCACCATCTCTTTGGCCGATCATATGCTTTCACTTGGTTGTTTATCCTTTCCTGAGGAACCGCAGCAATGAGTGGTTTTATTAGCCAGCCTCTTAACCTTTACGTGTTTTAAGTGAGTTCCACCATTACCGGAACCAGTTACTATCCCTTATACCACTCGTTCCTTCAGGACAAGTCGCCTTTACGCTCTTTTTTGACTCGTAAAATATGAAAAGATTGCCGAGTATTTTTCCCTTTTTGACTCGTTAAAGAAAATAAAAATGGAGGTCCGCTTTCAGCTCTTTTCTGACCATTTAAAGAGGAAAAGATTGCCGAGTCGCTCCTCTTGACTCGTTAAATGGTGATAAGGGGTGGTCGTTTTAAGTTCTTTTTGTCGACCGTTAAAACATAAAAAGATTACTGGGTTTTTGTCATTTCAAACTCGTTAGTGGTTACGAAAAAACGTGGTTTTGACCGTTTTTTTACTTTTTCAGGTCGAAGTCACTAATCATGAAAAGTACTCCTCGATCGTAATGATCGGGCGGTTCTTTCGGGTATTATTTTATACTTTTTCGGGCCCGAGAGACACAACTTTACGAAAAAGGACATCCCTGGAGTTTCCTTTTCTACTGTCTTTTCAAACTCTCTAAACATGAAAAGACGTCGAGTTCTTCCTTTGTCAGACTCGTTAAAACTTAATGACATCGGATTTTGTCACAACACAAGCATATGCTATCCCCATCAAGCTTGTTAAAAATAACTGGGGTACTCGCCAGAAATGGCGGGGGGAAAAGAAAATTTTTGAACCATAATTATTACCGTAACGGCAGTATGTCGCTCTTGAACATTGCACTTTTTGCTTTCGTGTCCGGGGTGGGGATATTTCATCTCATATCTTTCACTTGCTTCCATGGACTTGGGTACCCTATTTGACCTCTCATTCACTCATTGCCTCGTCATCATGACCTTTGATACATTGATGTCAAATACTTCCAATTCCGTTAACGTGTCACCAATATGTTCAAGAGAAGTTGACCTCTGCAAAACAACCTCCCTCTGATAATTCGCACAATCTTGATTCACAACTTCATCTCTCTGTCTCGTGTCGATGATGTGGGAAACATTATGGCCCACCTTCGATCAAGGTCACTTGCTGTCGACTTCAACTCATTATCCATGAAGTTGATCTAGAGACTCCTTTCCGGTGCCTTGGAGCCTGCATGCCTCAATGGCAGGTTCTTCGTGTTCGAAGTGAGGTTTTCATCATTGGCCTCCGATCGAATGATTCTACGGGTGTTCGACTTCAGATCATTGATTCACACACGGTAGATTGTACCTATAGTACCTTGAGGGCCATTGTCATTATTGGTGGTACCTCTCGCGTCTGTTAACAGTTTCCATTATTGACTGGTAATCAGACGATGTTCATGCATGTTCGACTTCAGCTCATATATTCACATGCTTGGACTTGTACTCTTGTTCGGATCGAGTTGGAGCGCAAGACCCTGGATTGTGTCTGTTGTAATCCAGGCGTGATTCTTGATACTTGACTCATTCACTGGATGGCTGCGACCATACTTGAGTCAGTTTATTGATCCTAACCAGATGGCTGCGTCCATACTATGGATCCAGATTATTTATGTACTCTCTTATGGATGGCTGCGACCATACCAAGTACATCATGTAATTGAACTATCAGTCATGTCTCTTGATACAGCTCCTCGGCGGCAGTAACTATATGTGCTCTTATGTGTTCTTATGTGTGTTCTTGTAAAGCATTTCACCCCTCTCCACCTCTCGGACTTCATGCTTTAGGGGGCATCTGTTACACAGTAATTTGTCACCATCCCTGTTACTCCTCTTTTCGTACCTTGGAGGACTCATCCCGGGAGTTATAAGAAGTGACAAAGTCTAAAAACACTTGCATTATGTTCCCCTGAGTATGTACTCCATGTTCCCTGAAGACACCTTCCGCAGATTATCCCTGAAAAGTGCTCTTTTTCCATTGGCGCAAGTCCACAGTATCCTACCCGCGCCAATGATGGAGATCCTCAAAAGAGGGCGCGACCATTGGCGCTCTGCCTTAGAACAATAGTCGCGCCAACCAAATTTAGTCGTGCTTTTTGCCTTAACGCACGTCCGACTGTTTTTTCCTTCATTACATGGAGCTTTTCTGAGGATAAAAAATCAGTCTTTTTCAAGCTTTATCCATCTTTATGGCTTTTGAGGATAATGATAATCCGCAAAAGGTGTCCCGGTTCATCGTATCCTCCTCCCTTCTTCATCTATATAAGCTTGTCATTATGCATTGGACAAGCTAGAGTGTTAGTGTTAGTGCTAGTGATTTAGTGATTGAGTGATAGTAGTGATGATTATTGGTCATGGAGTGTTAGATGTCGAGTTCTTGGAGGAATGCTAGTGAGTGCTAGAGAGGTTATGCTGCCGGAGAGGAGATGCATTGCAAGACACATATAGTTACTCGCCCAGCCAGGAGAAGGGTCGACGTCAGAACAATGGTTGTAACTTTTCCTGTTTATTAATTGATGAGTGACTGCTATTATAGTTCCAATCTCATTATCTATCATGGTGATGTGTTGATTTATTTCCTTTCTGACTGAAATATAGTTGTGCCTTGGTAGTTTTTATGTTGGTATCTGTCTCTTCCTTTGCATGTGCAGGTGTTCGTTTGTGATCTGTTGGAGCAAGGGAGCGAGGATATCAACTCTGCTTCAATCATAGCGTTGGACTCCAGGTTAGTCTTCTTGATTCACCTTTGATGCATAACTAGGAACTTGCGTAGTAGCGTGGTTTGTTTGTGGCTAGTTCTGTTATAGGCTAGTGGGATCGCCTCTGTCCGCAGAGGGGATTTACCTGACCAACACTAATGTCCATAACGAAAAGCCAAGAAATTCGTTGATCTGCGATATTGCGATCGCTAGATCACATATCACAGAAACAAGCCAGACGAGGTTTGGCAAGCACTCAGTTTTGCGATCTGTGATATCGCGATCGTGTGACATGCGAAGGTATGTCAGCAAATCATAAAATCACCTTAGTACGAATCCTTCGGGCGCGCCTTTCAAAGGAAAAGCCACTTACCATAACATGACCTGAAATCATGCGCTTTTAATGTTAGTAAGTAAATTGGTTGTCAGTCATTAAGAGGATTAAAGACGCGTGCCTTGTTGGATATTTGCTTCACGTAAGGTGGCGTAATTGATTTATCTCTTGCATTTAAAACTCTCCCATCACCTTTCTGGTCAGACATTCCATTTCACTTGTAATCTGCAGGAACAAAGTGCCTAGACGACTCAGAAAGAAGCACAAAGTAAAAATGGGAAAGAAGAACAAAGCTCAAAGCTCCGAAGCAAGAGAGAAGACCAAGGAGATGGCGCCCCTATACACAGATACAGCCTGCAACCGAGATGCAGGAATCTCCACATGGGAAGGCATGTACATGCTATTAGAAGAGGAGAAGCCGAGAATAATGAAGGTGACTGTCGTTGCAGGTGCACCACGTTCCTCTGAAGCAACCCTAGAAGACCTAGCATGTTCATTCCTTCACAGAATAGCGGCAAGGCCTAAGATTCTACCATACACAGATATGGTCAAGTGGATTCTGGATGATGCAGAATTAAACAACAGACAATTCAAGATTCAGGGACATGGGCTCGTGGGATCTTTCGCCGCCCAACATCTGAAGCTAATGTACCATCTGCCCGAACCGCAAGCGACCTATAATGCACAATTTCTTAGGAAGTTCGCAATGGAGAACCCAGATCTATCGGACACCACTAAAGAATGGTCTAGAAGAGATGAGCCATTAAAGAAGGATAAGAACGGTATGTACAACATTGGTTCCCTTACTTCTCCATATTGTTTTGCTGCAGCCATGCTGTGTAGGTTGTTTGGTATGCCCGATATCAACAAGTTTTCATCTGAGTGGCTGCCATTAATTGACGCTGCCACAAATGCCGAGATAGTAGATTGGGCTAAAATTCTTTCCGATACTCTATATACGGCTGTGATTAGTTACAGGTCCAAAAGATCCTTTTCTCAAAGGGTCTATCCTCCTTTCTATTTGGCTGCCTATGTTATGGATTTTGTTTGCCTTGTATCTAATTTCCCCATTATGGGATGGAAATGGACTACCCAAGACCCGTTGCCTATTCACGTCTATCACAAAGTCTTGTGGAATTCCCAGTTTGCCCCTCATTTTTACCAGATTTGCCATGGGCTTATATTGCCCATATATAGAATGATATATGATAAGGACCCCCCAAGGTGCTCTCCCGAAGCCGAGACAGACATCATCCCTATCACAAGATGGTTTGGGGAGGAATGGTTTACTTACATTCAAGTTTATGGAAGCACTGTACCTCCGCATGTCCTACCCTTGTATGTCCCTGATTAGCTTTTGGCTCGAGAAATCACTTATCAAACCTGCTCAGAAGGCGGCTTAACCAAAGAATTAAAAGATAAGAAAAAGGCCATTTGGCCTCAATTTCCCGTCAATTGTGGGGTCTTCTCTTTATTCGATGTAGGACACGCTTTTGGTGAGGTGGAAAACGTGACGTGCCTTCAATTATATAAGTTCCCGGTGAGGCCATTCGACCCAAATAAAGTTGCCCAAGAGTTTACTACGAACGTCAAGATAAGAGTGTTCTTCGGACACAAAGATTTGTTTGACGATCTCTTTCAGGGTAAGAGCTCACTCAAAGAAATTTTACGAGAAGCTCAGTCAAGGTTATCTCCAGGTGAACTCCAGAAATTCACATCATATAGAGACAGAAGGCTGGCCAGCATTCCACTAGAAAGGCTGCAAATACCTACTAGAGAGCCAACTCCGAGCGTCAGCCTCAATGAGAACTCCAGCACTTCCAGATCCAAGTCCAACGCCACGCAAGAAGGTTCCGAACATCCTGAAGAGTCTGTGCATGACAAAGGAATTAACGAAGAAGCAGTCCAAGAAACAACTCGGTCAAGTGTAATGTCTCAGCAACAAGTTATCACCTCGCCACCAAGAGATGTTCCCCCTCCGGTTATCGAAGCTCCTCTTGTCACAGCAGGGCTAGATAAAGAGTGGGAGTCCTTCAATGATTTAATCAACCTCGAAAGGCAAGTCCCAATGACGCCTGTGAACGATACACAGGAGGTGCAAGAAGTTACTCCAACCATAGTCAGCGTTACCACAAAAGCAGACGATCTCTCCATCACTCCATCCTCAGAACTTCTACTTAACGTAGAAGAAATTCCCCCACTAGATGTGTTCTACAGTCCCCAGCACAAAGCAGTTGTGAGAAGACAGAGAAAGAAAAGAAAGCTCGAAAATACACTGTCTCAAGATGTTGAACATTTAGACGTCTTGTGGAAAGACCCAAGTAATAATCCAACAGAAAATCTTACGAAGCTGTCCCAAATTGCAGGAGCGTATGCTTCTGCAACTATTGACAAGGCCTCTGAAGTTCAGTAGCTCTTAAAGGAACAAGAAAATCACATACAACTGCTACAAAACCAGTTACAACAAGCCAACGCAAACAATGAAGCTTCCAGACAGCTCGAAAAGCTCCAAGAAGACTTCCAACAGATGCAAATAGGCTACCAAAAGAGTCTTGAAGAAAAAGAAAAACAACTGCAGACGAAGCAAGAAATGCACAAAGATGAACCTAAGCTTGCAGAGTTTATTTCAGAGTCCATCGGCTTGAACGAGCAACTACTGCAGCAACAAGAAGAATTGGGGTGTAAAATATCACAGTGGAGGCACTTCTGTGAGCTAAGCGACAAAATCACCAGTCAGGTGGTGGAATTGCGAAGCGAATATGATCAGAACGACAAGAGGGTGACAGAGTATCTGACTTGGCAAGACGATGAGGAGGGAAAAAGAGCAGGAGCACCTAGAATTAATGAAAATCATAAGGAAATGCTCTTTAATAAATGGGACGAGCAGATCATGCAGGCAGAGCAAGCAGTAGAGAGAGCGGCGACACAGGCAAGTATTCTTATCGACTGTGTAAATGAAAATTTACACAGGGCCAATTTGATTTCAGAGACCACCCCGGGATACCTACCAAAAAAGTTGCAACTGAAGACAGAATGGAGGCAAAAGGCACAGGCAAAAGGGAAAGCTATCCAAGCACTGGCTAGACTGAATTGGGAAAGTTACTGGATGTACCTGGTCAAACCACATAGCCAATGGATGACGGTAAAGTGTATCATGAACGCAGCCGAGAAGGTAGCGCCAACTCTTATCGATGTTTTTTTCGCAGCCCAGCTCAGAACGGAAATTAGCCAGCCGACTTTTCTCAAGCCTATGTTAGAAACATGCAACTTCAAAGACCAAGTCCACAAGTAGTTTTATTTAGAATGTTGTTTCTTTTTGTTTTAAGTTATATTAGAAAAAGGACGGTCGTTTGAAAACCGAATCCTTAATTTTGTCATAATACTATTATTAGAATTAGGACATAGTATTTTAACCCTTCTCATTGCATTGGAGAAGGGTCCAGAAATTTGTCAAAAACTTGTCCTCAGAACATGCATTTCTGCACCTCAGAGGAGGTTTTGATGAATGGAAGGATCGGATTTATTCGTATTTGCATCTTAATGTCTGCTACTGATGTTTCATTTCTGTACTCTTAGTAGGTGTTAGAAGTAAGTAGAAGTAAATCATTATTGCTTGAAGTTTGTGAGTAAAAATCAGTCATAAATGGTACTTTTATCTCTTGATGAATTTCTACTTATTTGCTTAAAGTGATATACAGCTGATGTTATTTATATGTTACTGTGTAAATGTGTGGTTACCATTTGGCACTTTTGTACGATGGAGTCATTTGTTCATGCTTGACATATGAATGATTTATCATGCGATATGCAGTCCACAATTGTCCTGTTTAACTTCTTATGCAGAATGGTTTATCTTAAATGGTTTATATTCTTATAGTAGCTGAATAAACTTCATTACCAGTTATTATATGAAATATTTTTAGATCGCATGATGGAAAAGATCTACCCCGGGTTAGCATAGATTGCACATGTTGTTTTTATTATATTTCAGCAGCTTATAGTCAAATCATGAGTTAGATTTAAATTAGCTCTCAAAAGTTCTCAAGAAACAGCATAATCAAACCCTACGCACACACATACACCCTTAGATCGGGAAGTTGGTCTCGTTATCCCCAGTCGGACCCGCTACACCAAACGGGCACGGAGCCGCCAACCAGGTTCCCAACCGGGTGGGTATCCCCCTTGTTGTTGACCCGATTTCAGGGCCCTCAACATAATTGGCACTAGAAGGAGGGCATGAGCATAATACCTGTTGGAATGTTTTTCGAATTATAGATCTTGAAATAGGATGACTACTCATGAAATTCCTATTTGGAGTTGCATCTATGTTCATACCTCTTCCAACATTCCACCGGACGTGGTAAGGCTATTGTCTCAGGTAAAGTTCAATGGTAAGAAAAACTCTTCCGCATTCAATCACACCCTTCAGTTCATACAAAAAGTTTCAACTTCTGATACTCAGAAGATTGATGAAGGCGTTTTGTGCAGGATTTTTACTCTTACCTTCACAACAGAAGCTACAAAATGGTGCAGAACCCTCCCAGTTGCATCAATTCACAGCTGGGACCAGTTCGTTAAGATTTTCATCTTGGAATTTGATTGTTATGATTACGACCAGGTATATGATGAAATTGATTATCTTAGAGAACAAGATGAACCCGTAAGGGATTTCAATATGCGATTTCATCTTAAATGCCTACAGTATGATCTCAAAAATGAGCTCACAGACGAAGAATCTTCAGATTACGATGAGTATTTCCTACCTCCTGTGTCTGACCAATCAGCAATTAATTCTACCTTTGCTAGCTTTTCTTCTAATATGAATGATCATTCCAATTCAAATACACAAAGCATCCATAATGAAGAAAATCTACAAAGCCTGGGAGTCATGCATGCTCTACTACCAGAAAAGAGAGATGAAGATGCTAAAAAGAAAATTACCTTGGAAACAGAAGATGACTCTGACAATATCATTTCAAGTCAACGAATGCAGATACCAAGGTTAGATCAATCAAATGTTTCTCTTTCAAAAAGTATCAACGCACAAAGGTATGATCTAAAGCCCGACATTTGTGATGGATCTGATGAACAAAGTTTCTTTTATGATGTTTTTAAATGCATTGTTCCAGATTTACATTTTTCTCTTTATCCTGATGTTTTTAGTGATGACAACCTTTCCCCTCTTAATATTCAAGATATCTCAAAAACTACAGAGGGTTATTTAAATGACTCATCATTAGGTTTTCAAGTTAAAGAGATTGCATTAACACAACTTTCGATCAAGGACAAAAAAGAATTGCCTGACCTCCCTTGTCAGAAAACATACGATGAAAAGGAGGAACCTAGGGAAATCTGTAGAGTCTTTTGTGATAATTACTTTGACAATGATGATGTTGTTGAGTTTTCTCAGATAACTCAACTAGGGTTAGAGGATAAAGGACATCTTAAATCAGAAATCATGTCAGTCCACCCTCATCTCGAAGTAGAAGATCACTTAAATGATTTTACTATCCTAGGTAATACCCCGATCTATGATTCATATCATGAGGAAATCTCCATCCCTGTTTGTAATCATGACCTAGTTCCCTATTCACAAAACCCGGCCAGTTTTTGTGAAAAACAAGATGTTACAAGTAAAACCCAGTCATGCTGTAACACTATTTGTATAAATTCCCAATCATTCCTTTCTCACTCAAACTCATTATGTACAAAATCAGATTTCTTTTCAAATCTTCAAACTTTTGATAGATTATGTTTTAGCGACTTACGTATGAGAATTTTCTTTTCGAACAAAATGCCAAAAAACTCAAAATTAACAGATAAAAGGTTACAAGTCATTGAAATAAAAAAATCTTGTCCACCATTTGACTTGTTATCCTTCCTATTGCGACATCATCAATTCACAACTAAAATTCATTCTGATTTTTATGATCCAATAGGTACCCAGTTGGAAACAACTTTGCATAAGAAAAGAAAATCAGCCAGAATTCCAATTGAGGTTCTGTGTTTTTATTTCTTAGCCAACAATTACGATCCAAGAAAAATTCGGTTCTTTTTATTAATGCTTGGAAGATTCATTCGGCTAGGGATAAAAATGAATAGATGGTTCCATTGGAAATATCATTTCACATAGTTATTTCCTGTATATGGTTAGATTAGGAGTAGGAGTAGGAGTAATTTAGTTAGGTTTTCATTTTTAATAACTGATAGCCAAAGCTATACATATTCCCTTCATAACCTCAGAAAATATTTGCCTATCTTACCTTTTTAATTTCCGCCATAATAATGTTTGTTCTGGTTCAATGACATTTGACATTTACTGAAGATACCTTGTCTCTGTTGAAAATTTGGAACTTCTGCTACTATCAACAGCGAATCTTTTAAAAAAAATTTGATCTTTATTATCATTAGAACTTCAACCCATATATGATGATAGTTTCAAACTCCAAAGTTTTAAAGAAAGATATCTCAGTATAGGATTTGTTTTAAGTCAGCACAATGAAAAGTATCAATTTTAAGATAAGTATTCTCTGTCAAAAACAACCTTTATTGCCCTATCATTGTCGTCCAGAACTTTCTTAAGGAAAAACAATGACTTCCTCCCTGTTAAAAGGAAATTACAGCATTCAGAGAAACAACCCAAGGAAAACACTATATCTCAAAGAATAAGAGGTCTCATCACGAGCCGGCTTATCATGATCACAAATATTATAACTTGCTGACTTTGCCAATACTGTCTATCAAAACAGGGCAACGACTTAATATTGTTGCAATCAAAAGACAAGAGGTCTCATCACGAGCCGGCTTGTTTAGCAAAAGTGTAAATCAAGTGAATGACTGTGTCATAATTTGGCCACCAAACCAAGACATTGTTCTTTAGAGAATTAAAAAAGGAAAAGTGTGTAAAAAGGATTTTTCTCTGGAATATTGCGAGTAACCTCAAGCAGGATAAAGGATCATTGCTGGTTAAAAGGTAACCCTGTCGAGGCTATGGACGCCTGCTGGCAGCAGAGGCTCTACCTGCGACTAAGGAGCATACTAAAGGACTGATAAACAGAGAAGACTTTATTTTATGTTTTACAAAGACCAAGTAACAATTGATTTAGATGCAAAGATGAACTGGGTGTACAAATAATTAAAATGGAAAGAGTTTGAAACGAAACATCATAGGAAGTTTGAAGTCTCATTTGCCTTATCTTTTTATAATAAAGTTCAAAATTTTTAAATTTTTCAGAACTTAAAAAAAAAAAAAAAAGCGTCAATAGAAATAACAGAGATAACTGGTTCTCCCAAGTGAATCGCCAATTGTTGTGGCCAGCAACAACCCCCCCTTTTTTCATTTTAGTATCAAATCATGATACCGAATGAATGGGGACCCTTAGATAAAATTTTTAAGAAAAGCTAGACTTTCTTTTTGAAGTTACAAATCATAATTTAGAAAAGGCATCTTAGATATTTTTTATGGTAGACGATAGGTCTTTTAAAGTCGCGTATGCAAAAAAAGATAGGAAACATCTCCGTTACTCTTCTAAAATCAAAGTACGCACCACCCTCATGATTAATAACGACATCGCATCGCACCATACTAATGTCCATAATGAAAATCCAAGAAATTCGCCGATCTGCGATATTGCGATCGCTAGATCGCATATCGCAGAAACAAGCCAGACGAGGTTTGGCAAGCACTCAGTTTTGCGATCTGTGATATCGCGATCATGTGACATGCGAAGGTACGTCAGAAAATCATAAAATCACCTTAGTACGAATCTTTCGGGCGCGCCTTTCAAATGAAAAGCCACTTACCATAACATGACCTGAAATCATGCGCTTTTAATGTTAGTAAGTAAATTGGTTGTCAGTCATTAAGAGGATTAAAGATGCGTGCCTTGTTGGATATTTGCTTCACGTAAGGTGGCGTAATTGATTTATCTCTTCCATTTAAAACTCTCCCATCACCTTTCTGATCGGACATTCCATTTCACTTGTAATCTGCAGGAACAAAGTGCCTAGACGACTCAGAAAGAAGCACAAAGTAAAAATGGGAAAGAAGAACAAAGCTCAAAGCTCCGAAGCAAGAGAGAAGACCAAGGAGATGGTGCCCCTATACACAGATATAGCCTGCAACCGAGATGCAGGAATCTCCACATGGGAAGGCATGTACAGGCTATTAGAAGAGGAGAAGCCGAGAATAATGAAGGTGACTGCCGTTGCAGGTGCACCACGTTCCTCTGAAGCAACCCTAGAAGACCTAGCATGTTCATTCCTTCACAGAATAGCGGCAAGGCCTAAGATTCTACCATACACAGATATGGTCAAGCGGATTCTGGATGATGTAGAATTAAACAACAGACAATTCAAGATTCAGGGACATGGGCTCGTGGGATCTTTCGCCGCCCAAGATCTGAAGCTAATGTACCATCTTCCCGAACCGCAAGCGACCTATAATGCACAATTTCTTAGGAAGTTCGCAATGGAGAACCCAGATCTATCAGACACCACTAAAGAATGGTCTAGAAGAGATGAGCCATTAAAGAAGGATAAGAACGGTATGTACAGCACTGGTTCCCTTACTTCTCCATATTGTTTTGCTGCAGCCATGCTGTGTAGGTTGTTTGGTATGCCCGATATCAACAAGTTTTCATCTGAGTGGCTGCCATTAATTGATGCTGCCACAAATGCCGAGATAATAGATTGGGCTAAAATTCTTTCCGATACTCTATATACGGCTGTGATTAGTTACTGGTCCAAAAGATCCTTTTCTCAAAGGGTCTATCCTCCTTTCTATTTGGCTACCTATGTTATGGATTCTGTTTGCCTTGTATCTAATTTCCCCATTATGGGATGAAAATGGACTACCCAAGACCCATTGCCTATTCACGTCTATCACAGAGTCTTGTGGAATTCCCAGTTTGCCCCTCATTTTTACCAGATTTTCCATGGGCTTATATTTCCCATATATAGAATGATATATGATAAGGACACCCCAAGGTGCTCTCCCGAAGCTGAGACAGACATCATCCCTATCGCAAGATGGTTTGGGGAGGAATGGTTTACTTACATTCGAGTTTATGGAAGCACTGTACCTCCGCATGTCCTGCCCTTGTATGTCCCTGATAAGCTTTTGGCTTGAGAAATCGCTTATCAAACCTGCTCTGAAGGCGGCTTAACCAAAGAATTAAAAGATAAGAAAAAGGCCATTTGGCCTCAATTTCTCGTCAATTGTGGGGTCTTCTCTTTATTCGATGTAGGACACGCTTTTGGTGAGGTGGAAAACGTGACGTGCCTTCAATTATATAAGTTCACGGTGAGGCCATTCGACCCAAATAAATTTGCCCAAGAGTTTACTTGATCCAGGTGGATATTGGTGGCCACCTGCCAGGTCCACCTGGACCCCCACCATTGTCTTTCTCAGCATTTTCAGTTTCCTTAATTGTAGCACAGTTTACTATTTTTAGCAGTTTTTCGGGTCCTGAACTTCCAGAGCCGTTTTGAGGCCCTAAACGACGTTTTCTTGGAATTCTGGGGCAACCGAGCCCTATTGTTGCCTCCCAAAGTGGTAGTACTCGGATAGATCTTTCTAACGAGCTATCGTACGCGTCAAACGGAGATCGTATGCCAAAGTTACGACCCCGGGAAATTGATGTACCAATTTACCCAAACGGGGCCCACAATTTGGCGTTTCATCTTCTAGGGTTAGGTTTCGGTATGTGAAGGGTTTTCCATTGTTTCTCAACAATAAATAGGCCTTCGAGCCTCATTGTAATATAGTTCAGAACAGTTCATAGGCATGTAGCCATCACATCTCTTCTCAGAGATAAGCTACCATCGCCCTAACTAGTTTATTGCCATTTCTATTTGTAAGCATATGTCAGTATTTTCCATTAATGAAATGAAGTATTATTTCCGCTGCATCTTTGTGTATATGGTTATCTCTGTAATTTGTTGCGTTCCTGCTTAAATCTGGATCAGTGGTATCAGAGCGGTCTGCTTTTTCTCTGTTTTTCTTTGCATGTCCCCAACAAGGTCGGGATATAAGGAGTTAGGGCTTGAACTGGTTGAACCTTTGCAAGACCAGCCTCGCAAATCCCGACGGCCTCCCATGGCGGACGAGAAGAAAGACGAGGGGGTAGGAGATCCCATCAAAATCTTGCTCGAAGAAGCGCTCGAGCGACAACGGAACGCGATGATGGACAACTTTGCGCAGATCCTTCAGCGGCTACCCAGAAGCGGCGCATCGGCTTCCAGCAGCTCCTCTGGAAACGCCACACCCTTTAAGGTACAAGTTAATTTTGAAATCCCCATATTCGAGGGTCAGATAGACGCCGATGCCGTAGATAAATGGTTAAATCTGCTAGAGGGTTATTTTTCTGTTCATGAATTTTCGAGTCGGGAAAAGATTGTTTTTGCTCTTCTCAAAGCAGCCCCCCACGTCAAGGACTGGTGGGAAACCTACTGCGAGCAGAAGGATGAAAGTACTGGCTCACTATTTTCAGCCGCACCCACCTGGGATTCGTTCCGGGATGCCATCAAGGAGCAGTACTACCCTGTCGGAAGCTATGAGGATGAATACATAAAGTGGACCACGCTGCGGCAGGGAAGGGACCAAGATGTGCCGGAGTTCACCAATCTTTTCCATACCCTTCGCACAAAGTTGGGTATCAAGGATTCAGAGCAACATTTGATACTCAAATACCGTGGCTGCCTGCACAAGTACATCCAGGAAGAAATACAGTTCCTAAACATCCCCTCGCTCGGCGCAGCATACCGGTATGCCGTCAAAGTCGAGCAAAAGTTTAAACAAAAGAAGCGAGACTTTGGATCTGCGAATCCAAAGCAGGGGAAAGGTGCCCCTAAACCACAGAACAAAGGACAAAGCCAAGGCGGGACAGCCCAAGACAACCAGCTGAAGCTGCAAGCAAAGAGCAACGCCGCGAAGCCGAGAAAGGACGCTGGAAAATGGTGCGAGTTCCATAAGAGCTCCACTCACAACACAAGTGAGTGTCGGGCCAAACAGTCACTCGTGGCTGAGCTAAAGGTTTCAGAATCAGATGCATGTTCCGACTCTGAGTCAGAACCCGATAAGGGGTATGAAAAAGGGAAGCAGATCATTGATGCGGATCCCAGCGCCACTGTTGCTACCGCAAAGATCCAGAAAAATGAACCCGAAGATCCAGAGGAGGAGGAGCGTCTCTTCCACTCCCAGATGTGGGTCAAGGGCTCCCCGATACAGTTCATTGTTGATAGCGGGAGTCAAAAGAACCTCATTTCGGCAGAGGTCGTGAAGCGGTTGGGCTAACCGACCACAGTACATCCACAACCATACACCATTGGGTGGCTTTACCAAGGGCGAGATCTTCGCGTGAGCCAGCAGTGTCGCCTTCCATACAACATCAAGCCCTTCACGGATGAGGTATTGTGTGACATTGCTCCCCTTGAAGTTTGTGATGTATTACTAGGACAACCATACTTGTGGAAGCGACATGCTGTGTATGAATCAAGGCCCCGTGCTGTTATTATTACATTGGGAAATAAGTTGTTCAGGATACCAGAGGTACCACCACCTGCCGCCATCTCTTTGATTACTGCAAAACAATGCAGTAAGATCATTTCCAAAACCAGGAAATTTGTTTTCCTGATGATACGCCCTCAAGGGAAGAAGAAGACAGTGGCCGCGGCCTCCAAACGAGGTCCCTCTGCACGGCAGCTACAAATGGACAAGATTGTGGAGGAGTACAAAGACATCTTCACCTCCCCGGCAGGGGTTCCTCTGCACTGTCAAGTCAAGCACTCCATTGATCTGACCCCAGGTGCGCCGCTACCCAATGGACCAATTTATCGGCGCTCCGTTCTGGAGAACAATGAAATCAAGAGGCAGATTCAGGAGCTCCTACAGAAAGGTCACATCCGTCCGAGTTCTTCGCCCTGTGGGAGCCCGATAGTGTTGGTACAGAAGAAGGATGGGACGTGGAGACTCTGTATTGACTATCGGGCGCTGAACAAGATCACTGTCCGTAATAGGTACCCGATCCCGCGGATTGATGACCTCCTAGACCAACTAAAGGGGGCGAAATATTTCAGCAAGATCGATCTGAAGTCAGGATATCACCAGGTACCAATTGAACCCTCAGATGTGTGGAAGACTGCCTTCAAATCCAAGGAGGGCCTCTTCGAATGGTTGGTCATGCCTTTCGGATTGACGAATGCTCCTGCAACCTTTATGAGGCTAATGGATGACATCTTGCGGCCATTCACCAACTCCTTTGTAGTAGTATACTTGGATGACATTCTGATCTTCAGCCAGAGTTGGGAAGAGCACCTCCACCACATCCAACAGGTTCTCCAAGGATAATTTTAGGGGCGAATGTTCGCCCTTTGGCGAAATTAAGGGGTTTTAAATTTTTAGTGGGCGAATATTTTGTATCATAGTACATTTTTACAAATCACCTCAAATAGCCCACCTTATTTTAGGGGAGAGGGTAAAAAAGGTAAATTTAGCCCTTGAAATTAGGAGTTACAACCTTCCATTCACCCATTTTCAAGAATAGGTTTTATTTAAGTGAATCATATGGGCCAAATACCATATTTATAAAAGAGGTATGGTAAATTAATAAAAATATAAATAAATGAGAGGTATGGTAAATAAATAAAACATTTTTTATATTTACTCCATAAGTCACCTGGTGTAAATAAATAAAAATATAAGTAAAGTGGAGGTATGGTAAATATATAAAATGTATTTTTATACTTACTCAAAAGGTATGGTAAATAAATAAAAATATAAATAAACTAGACGTATGGTAAATAAATAAAACCTCTTTTTATATTTAGTCCATAACCCTCGTTCTATTTATGAAGGCTCAAGAAAGAGGTTTTATTTAAGTGAATCCTATGGGCCAAATACCATATTTGTAATAGAGGTATGGTAAATTAATAAAAATATAAATAAACGAGAGGTATGGTAAACAAATAAAACATCTTTTTATATTTACTCCATAAGTCACCTTATATTTACCAACACTCAAAAAATGGGTTATATTTAGGTGAAACCTATGGGCAAAATACTATGGGACAAATACCATGGAATAGATTGTTATTAATACCATGCAAAAAACCATTATTAACCCTAATATTAGAATTAATAAAAATAAAAATGGCACATGGTATTGACCCATGGTATTCACCTGGAATGTAGCCTATTTAAATGGGGGAATTAAACCAACATAGATCCATCTTTACTCTGGATCTACTAACCCCCGAGAGGTATCAAATATCATGATATGCAAACTAGCATAGAGTGAAAAAATATTTGATCCTCTTGGGGCTTGGTCAAGAGTAAAAATGGATGTTGTAATTTAATGTAGGTTAAACATTTTAGCTTGGTTAAAATAAAAAATAAAATAAAAATCAACTATTAAATTTAATTTTTATAAATTACTAATAGTAATTTTTAAGCTCCAGGTTTATGATAACGCATGGTATTGACCCATGGTAATACCATGGTATTCATGTGAGCATAGACTATTTAAAGGGGAAATTCTATCGTCTTAGATCCATACAAAGTTTTATTATGAAAGACTCGCCAAGATCTTACAAGATTTTATAATTGAGTAAAATATTTGCCATGCCTCGTGAGAGATTCGCCAAAATATTATATATACATATTATATTATTGATAAAATCGCCTTCCATTTTTCCTATATACCATGGAGATTCGCCCATTTATTATATTTATAAATTTAGGGGGGGTTCTTAACATTTTCCCTGAGGTTCTCCAAACACTGCGGCAACACAAGCTATGTGCCAATTTGGAGAAATGCACTTTTGGCATGATCGAGGTCCAGTATCTGGGATACATCATTGATGAATAGGGGGTGCATGTCGATCCAGCCAAGGTCCAAGTCATTCGGGATTGGCCCTCTCCAACCACTCTAACAGAGCTCCGCAGCTTTCTAGGTCTTGCCAACTTCTACCGCAGGTTTGTGTTGGGATTTTCTCATATTTCTTGGCCCTTGAGTCAAGTCACCAAGGGCGGGGCGAAAGCAAAATTCTTTTGGTCTGAATCTCAACAGAAGGCATTCAGGGAGTTGAAGGATCGCCTCTGCACGGCACCAGTGCTCGCGTTACCAGATTTACAACAACCATTTGAGGTCGAGACAGATGCCTCTGACTATGCTATTGGGGCAGTCCTTACTCAACATGGACATCCAGTGGCATATCACAGTGAAACACTTTCAGACACAGTCCGAAAGTACCCCACTTATGATAAAGAGATGTATTCCATTGTACAGGCCTGCCGACAATGGAAGCATTACATTTTGGGGAAGGAAACGGTCATCCACACAGACCACCGACCTCTGCAATTCATAAAGACCCAAGGGAAATTGCAGAATGATCGCCATCAGAAGTGGTCTACATACCTGCAACAGTTTCACTTGAATATCAAGTATAAAAAGGGCAGCACCAATAATGTTGCAGATTGCCTCAGTCGACCACCGATCATGGCGCTAACCACCGTGCTCAACTCTTGCGGGCACGAGACTTCTGATTGGCCACTTCTCTACAAAAGCGACCCAGAATTCGGCCACACATACCAGACACTCTTGGAGGGTCGGCAGGTTGCAGATTTTCACCTCCAGGATGCCCTATTATGCCACCTCGGTCACCTTTGTGTTCCTTCAAGCGAGCGGGCCAAGATGATTTGGGAAGCACACTACAGTCGGGCTGCTGGCCATTTCGGGGTCGAGAAAACAGTGGCAGTACTGCAAAACTATTTCTATTGGCCGAATCTTCGACAGGATGTTGGGAAGTACATCCGATCATGTACTGCCTGTGCCATTGCCAAACCGACCATTAAGAAGCAAGGCCTCTATACCCCGTTGCCTACCCCTAGTCGACCTTGGGAATCCATCTCCATGGATTACATGTTAGGCCTTCCTTCCACTAAGCATGGAAATGACTGTGTTTTTGTGGTCGTCGACAGGTTCTCAAAGATGGCCATTATGATGGCCTGCAAGAAGAATATCACAGCAGAAGCCACTGCTAAACTCTTCTTTGAACGAGTGTGGGTGCACTTTGGGATCCCACAGTCTATCATCTCAGATCGGGACATTCGGTTTCTCAGCACATTTTGGTCCAGTCTCTGGTCAATGCTAGACACCAAACTCACGAAGTCTACAGCCTTCCATACTCAAACGGATGGCCAGACAGAGGTTGTCAACAGGATGATTGTGCACATTCTGCGCATGTATAACTCAAAGCATCCACGCACATGGGACGAGAGCCTCCCCTATGTTCAGCACAGCTACAACCGAGCTCTTCACAGCTCCACTGGCCATAGCCCTTTTCAGGTGGGTTTAGGATTCCAGCCACTATGCCCCATTGATGTGGCCATGCCACTTGCAGCTACTCACATGAATTCAGCTCATGTCCAGTCCGAAACAGATAAGGCCACCAGCTTCATTGAGCGCATCCAACATATTCGCCAGCAGGTCCATGACATTCTTGAGAAATCAAATGCCAAGTACAAGCAGCGACATGATCAACACCGGGTGCCACACAAGTTTCAGGTGGGCGACAAAGTCTGGTTGCATTTGCAAAAGGAACGCCTTACTGGAGCCTATCGGAAATTGAGACCACTTCGATATGGTCCTTACACCATTACTAAGGCTATGGGAGACAATGCATTTGAGCTCAGCATTCCCCCGTTCCTTGGCCTGCACCCAGTGTTCAATGTGGACCGCCTTCGGCCATACTTTCCACCATTGCTAGACACATCCGACATTGCAGAACAGCTCAAACCCACAGAATTAAATCCAGATTGCATGGAACAAGCTGCAACTGATCGGATCATGGACACACAGATCAAGAACACTCGCCAACAGCATATCCAACTGTATCGAGTTGTCAAAGCAGGCCAACTCCTTCAGCAGGGCAAGTGGCTCACCAGGGAACAAGTTCAGCAGAGGTTTCCTCATCTCATGGAGGAGCTCAACGCAATGGGGACCATTGCTTCCTAAGGGGGGAGGAATGATCAAGGTGGATATTGGTGGCCACCTGCCAGGTCCACCTGGACCCCCACCATTGTCTTTCTCAGCATTTTCAGTTTCCTTAATTGTAGCACAGTTTACTATTTTTAGCAGTTTTTCGGGTCCTGAACTTCCGGAGCCGTTTTGAGGCCCTAAACGACGTTTTTTTGGAATTCTGGGGATAGATCTTTCTAACGAGCTATCGTACGCGTCAAACGGAGATCGTATGCCAAAGTTACGACCCCGGGAAATTGATGTACCAATTTACCCAAACGGGGCCCACAATTTGGCGTTTCATCTTCTAGGGTTAGGTTTCGGTATGTGAAGGGTTTTCCATTGTTTCTCAACAATAAATAGGCCTTCGAGCCTCATTGTAATACAGTTCAGAACAGTTCAGAGGCATGTAGCCATCACATCTCTTCTCAGAGATAAGCTACCATCGCCCTAGCTAGTTTATTGCCATTTCTGTTTGTAAGCATATGTCAGTATTTTCCATTAATGAAATGAAGTATTATTTCCGCTGCATCTTTGTGTATATGGTTATCTCTATAATTTGTTGTGTTCCTGCTTAAATCTGGATAATTACTACGAACGTCAAGATAAGAGTGTTCTTCGGACACAAAGATTTGTTTGACGATCTCTTTCAGGGTAAGAGCTCAGTCAAAGAAATTTTGCGAGAAGCTCAGTCAAGGTTATCTCCAAGTGAACTCCAGAAATTCACATCATATAGAGACAGAAGGCTGGCCAGCATTCCACTAGAAAGGCTGCGAATACCTACTAGAGAGCCAACTCCGAGCGTCAGCCTCAGTGAGAACTCCAGCACTTCTAGATCCAAGTCCAACGCCGCGCAAGAAGGTTCCGAACATCCTGAAGAGTCTGTGCATGACAAAGGAATTAACGAAGAAGCAGTCAAAGATACAGCTCGGTCAAGTGTAATTTCTCAGCAACAAGTTATCACCTCGCCACCAAGAGATGTTCCCCCTCCGGTTATTGAAGCTCCTCTTGTCACAGTAGAGCTAGATAAAGAGTGGGAGTCCTTCAATGATTTAATCAACCTCGAAGGGCAAGTCCCAAAGACACCTGTGAACAATACACAGGAGGTGCAAGAAGTTACTCCAACCATAGTCAGCGTTACCACAGAAGCAGAAGATCTCTCCATCACTCCATCCTCAAAACTTCTACTTAACGTAGAAGAAATTCCCCCACTAGATGTGTTCTACAGTCCCCAGCACAAAGCAGTTGTGATAAGACAGAGAAAGAAAAGAAAGCTCGAAAATACACTGTCTCAAGACGCTGAACATTTAGACGTCTTGCGGAAAGACCCAAGTAATAATCCAACATAAAATCTTACGAAGCTGTCCCAAATTGCAGGAGCGTATGCTTCTGCAACTATTGACAAGGCCTCTGAAGTTCAGCAGCTCTTAAAGGAACAAGAAAATCACATACAACTGCTACAACAACAGTTACAGCAAGCCAACACAAACAATGAAGCTTCCAGACAGCTCGAAACGCTCCAAGAAGACTTCCAACAGATGCAAATAGGCTACCAAAAGAGTCTTGAAGAAAAAGAAAAACAACTGCAGACGGAGCAAGAAATGCACAAAGATGAACCTAAGCTTGCAGAGTTTATTTCAGAGTCCATCGGCTTGAACGAGCAACTACTGCAGCAACAAGAAGAATTGGGGCGTAAAATATCATAGTGGAGGCACTTCTGTGAGCTAAGCGACAAAATCACCAGTCAGGTGGTGGAATTGCGAAGCGAATATGATCAGAACGACAAGAGGGTGACAGAGTATCTGACTTGGCAAGACGATGAGGAGGGAAAAAGAGCAGGAGCACCTAGAATTAATGAAAATCATAAGGAAATGCTCTTTAATAAATGGGACGAGCAGATCACGCAGGCAGAGCAAGCAACAAAGACAGCGGCGACACAGGCAAGTATTCTTATCGACTGTGTAAATGAAAATTTACACAGGGCCAATTTGATTTCAGAGACCACCCCGGGATACCTACCAAAAAAGTTGCAACTGGAGACAGAATGGAGGCAAAAGGCACAGGAAAAAGGGAAAGCTATCCAAGCACTGGCTAGACTGAATTGGGAAAGTTACTGGATGTACCTGGTTAAACCACATAGCCAATGGATGACGGTAAAGTGTATCATGAACGCAGCCGAGAAGGTAGCGCCAGCTCTTGTAGATGTCGTTTTCGCAGCCCAGCTCAGAACGAAAATTAGCCAGCCGACTCTTCTCAAGCCTATGTTAGAAACATGCAACTTCAAAGACCAAGTCCACAAGTAGTTTTATTTAGAAAGTTGTTTCTTTTTGTTTTAAGTTATATTAGAAAAAGGACGGTCGTTTGAAAACCGAATCCTTAATTTTGTAATAATACTATTATTAGAATTAGGACATAGTATTTTAACCCTTCTCATTGCATTGGAGAAGGGTCCAGAAATTTGTCAAAAACTTGTCCTCAGAACATGCATTTCTGCACCTCAGAGGAGGTTTTGATGAATGGAAGGATCGGATTTATTCGTATTTGCATCTTAATGTCTGCTACTGATGTTGCATTTCTGTACTCTTAGTAGGTGTTAGAAGTAAGTAGAAGTAAATCATTATTGCTTGAAGTTTGTGAGTAAAAATCACTCATAAATGGTACTTTTATCTCTTGATGAATTTCTACTTATTTGCTTAAAGTGATATACAGCTGATGTTATTTATATGTTAATGTGTAAATGTGTGGTTACCATTTGGCACTTTTGTACGATGGAGTCATTTGTTCATGCTTGACATATGAATGATTTATCATGCGATATGCAGTCCACAACTGTCCTGTTTAACTTCTTATGCAGAATGGTTTATCTTAAATGGTTTATATTCTTATAGTAGCTGAATTCTTCATTACCAGTTATTATATGAAATCTTTTTAGATCGCATGATGGAAAAGATCTACCCCGGGTTAGCATAGATTGCACATGTTGTTTTTATTATATTTCAGCAGCTTATAGTCAAATCATGAGTTACATTTAAATTAGCTCTCAAAAGTTCTCAAGAAACAGCATAATCAAACCCTACGCACACACATACAACCTTAGATCGGGAAGCTGGTCCCGTTATCCCCAGTCGTACCCGCTACACCAAACGGGCACGGTGCTGCCAACCAGGTTCCCGACCGGGTGGGTATCCCCCTTGTTGTTGACCCAATTTCAGGGTCCTCAGCAGCTTCCTTGCTACATCATCCTGATCAAACAAGTCTTCCAAAGGTACAAGACCTTTTGGAATATTGTTGTCCTTCAGTTGTAATATATCAACTTGGGTTGCCTCAATGACTTGATCATCCTCGTCGTAAAATTCATCCATGGAACAATTTTCAAACTCTCCTTCACTCTGAAGAAATTTATTCACCTATTTTTCATCCCATAATACTTTCCAATATCACAAGTTGTCAGGAACAAAGGGCCGATGCTTCACATGAATCTCAAACTTCTTGTTTGAATAAATGGGGATTTTGAAATTGCTTGCAGCTGTAGCTATTGAATCTGCCATAAGGTTTTGACTCCTTGGTACAATTGAAAGTGTATATTCAGGAAAAATCCTAAGAATATATAAAACCACATTTCTATATTGTTTCATTCATGGATGGTGATCTTGATATTCACCTTTAACTTGCTTGATCACAAGTTCTTAATCACCATACACCGAACTTTTTCATGCACCTAACCTTTTCAAGATCTTTAAACCTGTGATCACTGCTTCATACTCTGACTCATTGTTAGTGCAATCAAAAGCTAACTTGTATGAGCATAATATAACATTCTGAGGGAGCTCACCTTGCTGATGATGTGGACTTCGAATTGAAATGCCAATACCTACTCCACCTTTCCGAAAAGCACCATCAAAGTACATGGTCCAAAGGACATGTTCCTCTTCCAAGGGCTATACACTTTATTTATGTTTTGGGTCAATTTTCTGAACTTTCTCTTCAGAATGTCCCAAATTTTCTATTACCTTCTCTGATGGCTAATCTGAGCCCTTTTCTGCCTTGTCCGATGGCTGTTCTGATGAACTTGGCAGCCTTTCTTTCTAATGATCTAAAACTATCCTTATACAATTGAAAACCTCTGATACATCTTTAATTTCCACAAGCTAACTATCTACATCATTCAGTCCACTATCATTATATAAAATAAATGACTCTAAATCTATATGTACAACATTTATAGGATGATTATTAGGTTTCTCCTTACTAGTTATCATGAATTTCATTTTGGTTTCTTGGTACAACTTACTCAATTGCCCAAAAATTGGGATGGTGGCATATGAGAAGTCTAACTGCAGTGTGCCTCTTAGTTTCACTCCCTAGGATCTTGACAATAAAATACCAAACCGTGGTTGTATATCAGCTACCACCACATCCATTAAAACATTCTTTGCTGGGATTGGTCCATGGATGCTACCAAATCTTTGATTAGACCAAGACAACGGACCTTACCAGAATCAAAAGAGTACAAGTCATGGTATTCTTGAGTTATATCTAGACCTAACCTTTCCATGATGGCCTTGGGCATTAGATTATGGGAGGCTCTAGAGTCAAGCATTGAGTTATGAATAATAAACTGATGGATTCTTAAACTCAGGTAAAACGGAGGAACATCACTATCTCCTGACTGACCATCTATGGCTGGACCAAAAATTAATTCAGTTTGGTCATATTCAATATTAACCATATTAGATATAGGATCAACTTTTAGCATTTTAACTATATCAGACATGTAATGGCTATTTTTGACAAGTTCAGTAAGAGGATTGACACTTTCAACTATGAAATTTCAGTTTCTAAATTGAGTGAGCTGGATTTGTCTGCCTATTTTTGGATGGTATATCTTTTCTTAGGTAGATCTCTTCGTGTCTGATCCTTCTTCTGACTATTAGGGCGTTTTCTTGGATTGCTTGTAGATGCTTTGTTTACTTTTCTTTGGCTTGCTGCTACCAACTCTTTACCTTTGCTTTGATTTCCTTGAGGATTTATTTTTGGTTGAGTATCCTTATGCTGTGATGTTCTTTTCTGAATGGGAGTGACTGGGACATCTCTATTCCTCAAGGAATATTTCTTTTGCCAAGAGCTGAGTTCATTAAAGTATCCTCTTTGATAATCATCAGATTGATTTTCCAGTGCATTGTCATTTTCCAGTTTGTATTCTTCATCATTAGGATCCTCCATCTCCTCAACATATTTCACATTTTTAGTCAAGAAAATTGGATGGTAATCTTCCATAAATAAGTGATTTTCCTCAACAATCGGGTCTATTTCATCATCAAATTATCCTTGAGCATAATTCTGCTGCAAGGGTGTCTGAATTGGCTATTGATATGCCAATGCTTCAAAAGCTTTCTTCTCTCTTTTCTTTATCCTGTACTGAGGTTGTTACTGGTTTCTGAAGTTAGGATTGATAACTTGTGGCTCCTAAGGTCTATTTGAATTTATCATTTGGGTGGCCATTCTCTCCATGGTTCTAATCAATGAATCTAGTTTAAGATTTGTGGAAGAAGAAGGTTATTCTTTGATGGTTACTCTTTTTCTAGTTTCTCATGTTTTAAATGAGACTTTTTAATCATCAAGTTCGCTTCCACACTTACTGCATTATTATGCATTTCTTCTAGAGTTGGTGGATCTCTTTCCCTTAGTTGATAAGCCATCTCTAGATCAAAATCATTCAGGTAATGTTGAAGTGCCAAATCAGGTGGAGGTTTCATATTATCTGGGATAGAATTGTAGATCTGATTAAACCTGATAGTGAACTCCTGAACTATCTCGTTAGAATTCCTTTTCAATTTATTGTATTCCACCAAGATCTACAATGGGTTATTATTTTCCCACCACCTAGCTAAGAACAACTCATTTAACCTTTAAGGAGTATCAACAGAGTGTGATTCTAAACCACGACACTATTTTTTCACATCTCTAGAAAAATTTTGGGCCATTAGTCTCATTTTAACATCATCTTCATCAACCTCCTCTAAGTCAATGAAATCAGCCATCTTATTAATATGTTGTTGTGCAGTGACTCCTAGGCTGCCATCAAAAGGAGGAAGTTTCTGGCCATAGTTCTGAGGTAAAGCTGCCAACTGACCAGGTAAGGGTGAAAACCTCGCCATAACTCCTGTGGAATGGTGAATGGCAACTGTAATGGGTTGTGTTGGTTAAGATGAAGATGAAGGAGGCGATATGGATGTTTTCGGAGGTGTTGTAGAGGGTACGCCAGAAGATAATATTTCAAGTAGATACTGGATATAGGCCTTTTTAGTAGTGATTTGTAATTGATCAGCGAGGCTTTGAAGTTTCTCAAAATTAGACCAAACCTCGTGTTGAAGTTTGGAAGTTTGAGGAGCAGCAGAATGTTGGTTAAACAAAGAATTTGAGGAGGGAAGGTATTAATCAAACTTTATGGGATCAAAAACTTCTTCTGTAAGATAAGACTCAGATTTTGAACAAAATAGGGATAGCTTGAATTTAATGTCAAAAGGAATATCCTCAATACTAAGTATTTGATTTGGCAAGGAAGTGGTCCTTTCCAATTTTGTGCTTTCAGTCTCAGGGAAAGGGACTTTAGATTTTCTTAACCATCTTTCAGGATTAGCAACCGGATATGAAGGATTTGGGTGAGGGTTTGACCTGGTATATCTTTTCGGAGCTAGTATCTTAAGAGGGTCATAGATTATATGAGGTAAAAGACCTAAGACTTTGAGTTGAACAAAGATATCTTCAAAGGAAAGTCTTCAATATAGAAGTTTTAAACTGGTAATGATTGAGAGCATACCAATGGAATGAAGTTTGATCGAACTTGTGATTTGTAACCTTCTTTGCTTTTTGAACAAGCTCTGATTGTCTTTGACTGAGTCGGCTGGATCAGGATGAAAAATTTTGTCTTGTTTGTCTCCTCAAGGCCAGCTCTACAATCTCGACACTACAGTTACAAATCAACCTTTGTGAAGCTTAGTCCCCTTATCCAAAGGACCAAACTCCAACGAGAACTAGTCATACACCTAGGGAAGATAAACCTTTCATTCCCTGCCAATGGTGCCAGTATGTTATCACTCGTCCGGATCTCCAAGGTTGAGAAGGGGTCCAACTGAGGTAACCACACACAATTCCTTTGACTTGGTATCTAGTCCTACCAAGTCGAAGAGGTCTCTCTCCAAAGGATAATAGCTATGAGGGCTGGATAGATTAGGGTTTTAAGCTAGATATAGTAGCTCAGGGTTTGTTTGATTTGATTTATTTGGGGTAGTCACTGGATGAGTGAATTAGGTCAGAGAGTGAACTAGGTCAGGGAAAAAGAGAATCAAAATTGCATACATTTTGTTATCACTGAAAAAATTTCAAAGGAAAAGGGTAAGGTAAAAGTTAATTGATCCTAGACATACTCATGTTGATCTTGGTCATGTTCATGCAATATACATTTGATACAATTCTTAGTTTGAGCAAACAAGCCCATGGTGATCAGATATTAGAAATCTTCATCAAATTCAAGCGAGGAAGCTCCTCAATTAAGCAAGGTATTTTCTTCCACGTTGATTTATCTAAAGTGATTTCAAAGGAGAAAATGTCCAAAGAAAGGGAGATATCATAAGAGCTGAAACAGGACTTAGCCCTAGGGCTAAGGAAACATCATCACAGCTGTATAAAAATGACAGAGGTAAGGCAGTCATCTCTCAACAAGAGGAATGTAGTTTTGAAGAGTTGAAGAGAAAGTTGAATTTGGAAAATTTTGAAATTGCCAAACTAAGAAAAATCTCAAGGAAAACATGCAACCAAGGAAGCTCATGTAAAGAAAATGGAGGCTCTGTGGTCAGTTGTCATGCTCAATACTTCACCTGCAATAAAGGAAGCAAGATACAGCGGGAAAGGTTTCCTTAACTAAGGAAAATCACGCAGCAAGTAAGGTTAAGTCCTTAAATTTTGATGATTTACCTTTTTGAATTTTTTCCTTGAAGAATGATGCCATTGCATTCAGTTTTGAACAAATTTAGGACATATAGAAAGGCCATTTCAAGCAAAGGAAAGATCAAGAGTTGAATTTTTGGCCTCAAGCTGTGTTTTTAGAATTACACAGCAGTTTCGTAGTGCGCTACGAAACTGCTGTAGCTGCATATTATGACTTGATGGACCAATTTTGAGAGACAAAAAGCAAATATTTGTGAAGAAGGATTTCTGAAAGGGAGTATTTACAAGGTTTAAACATCCAACAAGGGCAAAACAAGTAGCAGAAGGTCGAAGACAAGAATAAAAAGGAAACTCTAGAAAAGAGGAACTTTGTCTCCTAGTTTCTACCAGTCAACTTCTAGAAGAGTTTCTGAGCAGTGGAAAACTACTCTCTGAAAAGTGAAAGAGGTTTTCATTCATAAGATAATAAAATGCAAAAACCTCTTCCACTTTCTTCAAATTGATTATGAGCCGGGAGAAATGGGTGACCAAAATTGTGCTACGAAACTGCTGTAGGTGCAGTTTTTCATCTTCTGTTTGACAACTGTTTTTCAAAGACTTATCTTGGGCGGTAGGAACGATGTTTCAAAAAAAAAAGAGAGGTTTTTGTTCATACTAGATTGATTCAAAAAATCCTCCTTCATTTTCTTCAAATTGATTATGAGCCGGGAGAAAAGGGTGACCAAAGTTGCGCTACGAAACTGCTGTAGGTGCAGTTTTTCAAAAAATCAAATTTCCTGTTTTACACATCTTCTTCAAGGATCGATTCTGGGTAGCTGGAGTAGTGCTTCAAAAAACCAAAAGAGGTTTTTGTTCAGCATGGATTGTTTTACGAAAACCTCTTTCAGTTTTTCCAAATACATTTGGTACGAGAAGTTATGAGCTCTGTCCCAAGACCTATTTTTCAGCCAGAACAGAGCAAGGGACAGTCTCCTAGTTTCTAGGAACAGCAAAAGGATGAGTCATCAAGGGCCAGCTTGAAGGTTATGGGCTTCATCAAATTCGACTTCATGGAGTCTTAGGTGTCAAAGAATGTTTTAAATGTTTAGATAAGGTTGTTTTAGTCATAATAAGGAGTTACACTCCTAGTTGTATTAGGTCACTAGCACTCCTAGTTAACAGCTAGTTCTAATTAATGGTTTGTTTTATGGTTAGAATAGGTGTCACTGATGGAAAATTCGAATTCTCTTGATGAGGGATGATGGAATCCTAATTGTAAATTCTTTATATAGAGCAAGAGGTCGAATTAGCAAAGGGGTTGGAGACTTTTTGGCTCAGCTGCTGCTCTATGTGCAAACTGTGTATATTTTTAACCTAATGCAGATTTCTACTTAGACAACTCAAGATTCATGAAGAGTTCTTGTATGTTCTTGTTATGATGGCATCTTCCAATACTTACATTGCAGTGGTGTTTACTTATGATACTCAGAATTCATCACTGATGCTCTGACTTCCTTCATAGATAAACTTACTATGTTTCACTGTTTTGTATTGTCATTTCTACACTCGAACTCTATAATGCCTTGACTTCCATGCTAGGTAGAATGCTTTGGCTTCACTACTCAGGATTCATGAAGGATTTCTTATATTCAGAATGTGTGTTGTCCTTTCCTTAGTTTTGTTTACAGTTGCATAGGTGTACAATCACTCAGAATTCACTGATTGTGCTCTGACTTCCTGTGTGCACTTATGAGCTGTGGTTCCATATGTGTGTTATGTTCTGAATATTCAAATGCTGAATGCCCTGACTTCATGTTAAGCTGATCTTGTTGTGGTACTGAAACATACTTTGACTCCATAGCCCAATGGTAGCCAGCGTTCATCTTTCAACCTATAAACATATACAATTACAAACCATAGAGTTAGCCATCTATTCATATCTTTAATCTAAATCATTAACCCTTTGAGAGAGCCCTCTCAGGCTGAGGAGGCTAAGCCTTAGCTAAAAGATTGGTTTGAAAGAGTTACATAAGGTCTTCCTGATCAGCAGCCTATCAGGAGCATGATTTTGATATAACATTTTGGTGCATCTGCCGGGAGCCTGAAGATTACTCATTCCCGAAATTATGAAGCTGAACTTCTGAAGGTAGTAGGAGCTCAGAAGGTTTTCAAGGCTGCAAATCTACCTTGGCGACTCCATTGTTGAAAAATTCAAAATTCATAGATTCATGGTGATTCCACTGGAGTTATGAAGGACCCAGATGCTACCATTCTTAGTTCAAGGTATGCATGCATAGATTTTTCAGGAATTCATGGTTTCCCAAATCATTTTCCCAAGGATGCGTATTTTCTAAGGAATGGTCCAAAATTCAATGGAGAAGATTTGAGTTTAACTTTGAAGCAAATATCAGATTTTTGTGATTTTACAGAGCTTCTTAGAGTTAAACATGAGGATGTTTGCATTATGTTGTTCTATGATTCATTTCAAGGGAAATGTAAACAGTGGATTGAAAGCTTCCCTACCAAATCCATTAAGTCATTTCAAGACTTTTGGCTTATGTTTTTGGAGGAATGGATAGATAGATCAGATGTGGTGGCAAACTCTCCTTCAATTCAAGGTTTCAAACAATGGAATGATGATCATATTAATGAAGAAATAGTTGAAAAATTTTATTTGTCCTTGTCTTCTTATCTAAAATCATTTGACTGCAAGGCAGAGGATAAGATGAAATTTTTGGATGAATTTGCCAAAGACATTGAGAAAGATATTGAACGTTTACAAGGTCAAATTCAACCATATAGTCTTCGTGGTTGTGATCATTCTTTTCAAAATATTTTTATGGCAACACATAAGGAGAGAGTGTTGCTTCCTTTCTCTTTCACGATTGAGGAAGAGTACACTGTTGTTGAAGGTCAGTTTTCACAACCAGAAAGTTGTGAGAATCATCAAACTACCCATGTGTTTTTTGACCCTATAGCTGAATACATGGAAAAGATTTACTGTTCAGGCTTCCAGTTATATTTTCATCTTGAAGAACAGTTATACCTCATGCTTCCTTGGTTATTTCAGTATCTGGTTTATTTATGCTTCAAGCACAGTAAGGAGATCCAAGTTTCAGATCAGATTGATGATTGGCTTCATTGGAAGTTTCATGTTCCTTGAGCTACAATTGGAGAATGCAGCTGATAGGGTAGGTAGGAATGTGCAAATAAGCTCAGGGTAGGTTGACTGAGCATCTGTTTCAGTAGATGTAGATTTCTTTCTCCTACAGTCATCATCAAGCTTAAGCCCGAGGTGAAGGCCCAAGAAGCTTGAAGAAGATGTTTGTCAAATAAATTTTTGTTCATCATAAGAGGATAAGGCACTGGAACTGCAGGTTCTTAGTGTACCACAAGGGCACACTATCCCAAGTGGAGCCACTGTTATCACTGAAAAAATTTCAAAGGAAAAGGGTAAGGTAAAAGTTAATTGATCCTAGACATACTCATGTTGATCTTGGTCATGTTCATGCAATATACATTTGATACAATTCTTAGTTTGAGCAAACAAGCCCATGGTGATCAGAGATTAGAAATCTTCATCAAATTCAAGCGAGGAAGCTCCTCAATTAAGCAAGGTATTTTCTTCCACGTTGATTTATCTAAAGTGATTTCAAAGGAGAAAATGTCCAAAGAAAGGGAGATATCATAAGAGCTGAAACAGGACTTAGCCCTAGGGCTAAGGAAACATCATCACAGCTGTATAAAAATGACAGAGGTAAGGCAGTCATCTCTCAACAAGAGGAATGTAGTTTTGAAGAGTTGAAGAGAAAGTTGAATTTGGAAAATTTTGAAATTGCCAAACTAAGAAAAATCTCAAGGAAAACATGCAACCAAGGAAGCTCATGTAAAGAAAATGGAGGCTCTGTGGTCAGTTTTCATGCTCAATACTTCACCTGCAATAAAGGAAGCAAGATACAGCGGGAAAGGTTTCCTTAACTAAGGAAAATCACGCAGCAAGTAAGGTTAAGTCCTTAAATTTTGATGATTTACCTTTTTGAATTTTTTCCTTGAAGAATGATGCCATTGCATTCAGTTTTGAACAACTTTAGGACATATGGAAAGGCCATTTCAAGCAAAGGAAAGATCAAGAGTTGAATTTTTGGCCTCAAGTTGTGTTTTTAGAATTACACAGCAGTTTCGTAGTGCGCTACGAAACTGCTGTAGCTGCATATTATGACTTGATGGACCAATTTTGAGAGACAAAAAGCAAATATTTGTGAAGAAGGATTTATGAAAGGGAGTATTTACAAGGTTTAAACATCCAACAAGGGCAAAACAAGTAGCAGAAGGTCGAAGACAAGAATAAAAAGGAAACTCTAGAAAAGAGGAACTTTGTCTCCTAGTTTCTACCAGTCAACTTCTAGAAGAGTTTCTGAGCAGTGGAAAACTACTCTCTGAACAGTGAAAGAGGTTTTCATTCATAAGATAATAAACTGCAAAAACCTCTTCCACTTTCTTCAAATTGATTATGAGCCGGGAGAAAAGGGTGACCAAAATTGTGCTACGAAACTGCTGTAGGTGCAGTTTTTCATCTTCTGTTTGACAACTGTTTTTCAAAGACTTATCTTGGGCGGTAGGAACGATGTTTCAAAAAAAAAAGAGAGGTTTTTGTTCATACTGGATTGATTCAAAAAATCCTCCTTCATTTTATTCAAATTGATTATGAGCCAGGAGAAAAGGGTGACCAAAGTTGCGCTACGAAACTGCTGTAGGTGCAGTTTTTCAAAAAATCAAATTTCCTGTTTTACACGTCTTCTTCAAGGATCGATTCTGGGTAGCTGGAGTAGTGTTTCAAAAAACAAAAAGAGGTTTTTTTTCAGCATGGATTGGTTTAAAAAAACCTCTTTCATTTTTTCTAAATACATTTTTTGTGAGAAGTTATGAGCTTTGTCCCAAGATCTATTTTTCAGCCAGAACAGAGCAAGGGACAGTCTCCTAGTTTCTAGGAACAGCAAAAGGATGAGTCATCAAGGGCCAGCTGGAAGGTTATGGGCTTCATCAAATTCGACTTCATGGAGTCTTAGGTGTCAAATAATGTTTTAAATGTTTAGATAAGGTTGTTTTAGTCATAATAAGGAGTTACACTCCTAGTTGTATTAGGTCACTAGCACTCCTAGTTAACAGCTAGTTCTAATTAATGGTTTGTTTTATGGTTAGAATAGGTGTCACTGATGGAAAAATTGAATTCTCTTGATGAGGGATGATGGAATCCTAATTGTAAATTCTTTATATAGAGCAAGAGGTCGAATTAGCAAAGGGGTTGGAGACCTTTTGGCTCAGCTGCTGCTCTTTGTGCAGACTGTGTATATTTTTAACCTAATGCAGATTTCTACTTAGACAACTCAAGATTCATGAAGAATTCTTGTATGTTCTTGTTATGATGGCATCTTCCAATACTTACATTGCAGTGGTGTTTACTTATGATACTCAGAATTCATCACTGATGCTCTGACTTACTTCATAGATAAACTTACTATGTTTCACTGTTTTGTATTGTCATTTCTACACTCGAACTCTATAATGCCTTGACTTCCATGCTAGGTAGAATGCTTTGGCTTCACTACTCAGGATTCATGAAGGATTTCTTATATTCAGAATGTGTGTTGTCCTTTCCTTAGTTTTGTTTACAGTTGCATAGGTGTACAATCACTCAGAATTCACTGATTGTGTTCTGACTTCCTGTGTGCACTTATGAGCTGTGGTTCCATATGTGTGTTGTGTTTTGAATATTCAAATGTTGAATGCCCTGACTTCATGTTAAGCTGATCTTGTTGTGGTACTGAAACATACTTTGACTCCATAGCCCAATGGTAGCCAGCCTTCATCTTTCAACCTATAAACATATACAATTACAAACCATAGAGTTAGCCATCTATTCATATCTTTAATCTAAATCATTAACCCTTTGAGAGAGCCCTCTCAGGCTGAGGAGGCTAAGCCTTAGCTAAAAGATTGGTTTGAAAGAGTTACATAAGGTCTTCCTGATCAGCAGCCTATCGGGAGCATGATTTTGTGATAACACATTTGATGGGGCAAGGTAGGCAAGTTAATTTAACACTTGGTAGTATAGTGATGAGATGGTTTAGAATAGTGAGGTGCTAAAAAGAGCATGAATATCATGAATTCTTTTTAAATTGAAGGAATTAAACAAATTATGATGATTTTCCCAAAACAAAGCATATGAGATGTATTCTACTTATCACACCTTGAAAATAAAACATATTTGGAAGTGAAATCGATCATGGAAGATACAAAACATTCAAACACATGTAACTGAAGAAGAAACAATATCAAAATACCATGCCACAGGAATCCCACCAAAACAGCTGCAACTCATCCAGAATATTCCATGCCAAAGTCTGAAACACTAATACAATATCCAATGGAGTCCAACCTGTAGAATGACTGAAAAAGTACATGACATAGGCCTAAAAAAAACTCCTTCCAGCGTCATGGGTCGAACCCATGAGAGGAGGAGCAGTTCCACCAAAAACTAAACTGATAGCTAGAGTGTAGGGTGGTCAAAGTGACTCATCCCTCACACTTTGGAAATTGATTCATTACATAAAAAAAGAGGTTTCACCTAATGTATTTACCCTAGGTAATAGTAAGAAAATCATTATTACATTTACATCCATTAGTTACATGGGCAAAATATGATTTTTCAAGGTGAAACTATCAAAACTGAGAAAATTTACAAAAGTGAGAAATTCAGAAAATTTGTGTCAAAAGAGCAGCTCCACTGTCCTAAGCGTAGTGCCAACTTCATATCCATGTTTTATGGGGTGCCTGGTTTCCAAATAGAGTGGAGGATATATCATTTGAAAGAGTGTCCTGTCTAGTTTTCAGATCTACCCTTAGTTTTAAAAATGGTCAAGTTTTGACCCTCCAAAAGGTTATTCTCCCAAGACTGGTCAAAACCGCAACGCCAACCTCCAAAAGAGGGCAGAATCATGATTTTTGGGTGTTTTTGACATTTTGACTGCCCAGTTGGCCCAAAAAAACTTAGAAAATTGGTTTTCCTCACTGTATTTGTCCTTATGAATCCAATGGTGGTGACCATTTTGCATTTGGAGGTCCCTAGGAAAAGCGCAGCGCCTAGGGTGCTGCTCTTTTAGCAGTGTGAATGGTGCACAAATTGCCAAAAATGCACAAAACATCAAAATTTCACAAAATTGCTCAAAATTTTCCAAACTTTGGCCTGAGGAATGTTGATGATGTGTGTCAAGCCATGAGTGATGCCTCAGCAAGGATGTCAAGTTTATCTTCTTCCCTTTTCTTGGTTAGGGTTTCAATTTTCTCCTTTGCAGCTTTGAGTTTTGCCCTGGAAATCCTCTTTTTGTAGGCATAGTGTTTTGACATCTTCTTTTGAATTTCATTATCCCTTTTGGGCTTGTCTAGGAGCTTTTCAAGATCGCTATTTACCCTCTCGAGACAATTCTACCATTTCTCATTGATCATTTTGGAAAAATCTTCATTTAGGGTGAGCTGATTAACTAGTTTAGCCTCTTTTTGTTTTTCTAGCTCCAATGCTCCTTTTAGGCCTCTAGTCCTTGGCCTTCTTCTTGGCACCTGTTCCTCCATCTGTTCACCATATTCTCCATATGCTTCATCAAGTAAAGCCTTAGCCTTTTTAGCGTCCCTCTTGCTAGATCTTTGCCTCTGTGATCTTCTCCTTGTCCTTTTGTACCTGCTTTGCTGATGAATAAGGAAAGCCCCCTCCCACAATATGTGGGGAAAAAAATTCCCTATGGCCTCTCTGATAATTATGTACTAATGTGCTCACATCTATCCTCTTAGGTCTAATGACCTCAACTCTTCTAGGTGACCCTGTATGATCATGAAATGGTGATGATGGCGGTGATAATAAGGGTGGCTGATCAGATGGAGGAATAGTAGTGGGCTGAGATGAAGGGGGTATGGATTCAACATGATGATCAGTGGGATGATATGAAGAAGGCATACTTTCAGCATGTGGATATGGTGGAGTAGTGAAAATGTCATTGCCAATGAAATTGTCCCATGAAATATGCAACTGATCAAGGTGATGAAGGACAATGATCTTGATCAATGAGTGATGGAAAAGGTTGTTCATTTACTAGTCATAACCTCATTTTTGCATAATGGAGGCCATTTTATCTATGCTTTTGAACAGATAGTATTGGATATTCAGGAATTTGACCCTTGTGAAGTGCATAAGCAGTCTAATATGGTAGGTATAGAGCCTAGAGAACCTACCTTCATAAGAGAAGTACTCCATCATGGGGGCATACCTATTAAGAAGGTAGGTTAAAGGGAACACCCTCCTCCTTTCATTCATGTACACTGGTTTGATAAATGGTTCATAATAATGATCCTCCAAATCATTTGATTTAAACCACCTCTCACCCATGTTTGGAATCCATGTGGCAACAACAATGATAGAAGTAGACAAAGTGATGGTCACACTTGCTAGGGTTACTTGATTGTCTTTAAGGTCTAATGTAAGGAGTCTAGTCAAAACTAGGTGATGATGAACTCTTTCAATCAATTTGCAAAAGTCAAGGCAACCCACATACTGAAAACATGAGGCTGCCATTGGTGAAGCCATAAGTTCATTTATGCTAGTGGGCTCTAGCCTTAGGATTCTGCCTCCTTTGAGTGGCCTCCTCTATTCTCTATCTTCTTCTTCTTGTGTGTCCTCTTCTTCCATATAATCTATGTCTTCCTCCATATTATTTGTTCAAGAGACCCTAGTGATAAGGTAGGTGAGAATGGGAATTGGGATAGGACTACAAAAATTTGGGCAGATGAGGTGGTGGGTTATGGAATTGTGGGAGGTGATGGGGGGTGAAAATGTGAAGGGAGTTCGAAATAAAAATTAATTTACAGGTTTATGGTAGAGGCTGCCTAGGGATTTTTAGAAACCTAGGTCTTAGGGTTTTATAGGAAAATATTTTAGGGACTAAGGAAAGATAGTGTAAGGGTAGGGATGGTTTCAACAATGATGTAGGAAGGTGTTGTAGGGTCTGTGGGAAACAATTTTTAAGATAGGAATGAATTTAGGGTTTTTTCCCTTGCCTAGGGAGCAATTTTTCTTAGGAACCAAACACTAAGAATAAGTGTTGTTTGGAAGAGAAAATGAGTGGAAAATAGGGTTACTTACTTGGTAGAGGAGGAAAACCCAATCTTGTTGAGCTTTGAGAGGATTTGGGGTTGTTTTTGGTGCTTTGGAGGCTTATTGGGCAAAAGCTCAGTGCAATGCCTAAACCATAAGCATAGTGCTAGTGTTAAAAAACGCAGTGCCCAAATCTCTAAGCGCAGCTCCTAGCTTCTAATCGTAACACCTTCTTCCTAAGCACAAAACCAAGGAACGTTTCTCTTCTGAACCTGCAAAACCGACTTTTTGAGCTAAGGGAGTGTGAGCTAAACCTTTGAGAGTGAAAATGGATTTTCTTTTGATGTCTTGGTGGCTTTTATACTTCATGAAATTGATGTTTTGGGCCTTGGGATCCACTTTCTTCCTTTTTTCATTCAATTTACTCTTGGAAACTATATCTTTACATTTGACCTTTTCTTATAGAAATTGATCATTTGATATATATTGGCATACTTTGACCTTTGACTTTTGGTTCTTTGGAATTTTGGAACTGAGTTGACAACTTGAGAAATGTCACTTATTACATATCATGACATAAAATTACATAAATATATATATGAAGGATTACATCTATGTTTTTGGAATAAAATTTCAAACTAGAATGAAATTCTTACTTAAAATCAAAATTATAACTTTAGAAACCATGGTTACATGCTTGTAAATCCTTATTTATCTGAAAAAGGAATATTATTTTGTTTACTCTCATACTTTGCTGGCCTTATGCAGTGAAATAGTGTTTTATTGGACCTTGGAAAATGAAGCCTAGTGACCTAATGGGACCTTGAATGACCAGACTCCAAGTGGAATTGAATGACACAAAACACGATGAAATGAGCCTTTATCATCAATGTATGCTCAGCAAGACACATGAAGGTGGGCTAGCAAATATCAATTTTTGATATTGAATGGTGTTTTAACCTAGGCTACCATCAGTGACTAAATTTTTGCATGAGGACCTAGTTGGAATGATAAAAATTTCAACATAGGACACTAATATGATATAAAAGAGGAGTTTTGATCCCTGATGGCAGTATGCAAATACTAACTCTAACGTCGACCTTATTTGGGGATGGCAGCTCCTTGGAGGTGTCAAGAACATCATAGACCAAGTACCTAACAATATGGGCCAATACAGTCAGAAACTTAAATGCATGAGTAAATGCTGACAATTCAAAAAACTCAAACTAACTCAAAACTGACTTTTTTAGCTGACGACTGAATACTGAAAATGGCAGAAAATCAGTGAAGCTCCATGGCCTTCACTTCAGGCTCCGAACTCCAGTGATTCTATACTTCACACTTGCAGAAAATTAAACTGTATGTACAATGAAACTAGGACAATTAAGAAAAGATATTGCTTAAGGAGCCTACCATTGACTGGTCCTCCTAAGCATGGTTCTCCATTCATCTCATCCAACAAGAAATAATTTTGTCCTCAAAAAGATGAAATCGGATAAGGGCCTTTCCATAGGTTTTCAAATTTACCATGCTTACCCTTGTCTTCATTTCTAGAATCCCAACGAAGTACCACATCTCCAATTTTGAAGTCATCTTCCTTTGTTCTCTGGTCATTGTTTGGTCTAGAATGAAGATGCAAATTAGAGTTTTATTTACTATCAATCTAGGTAAGTAAACTTTGAGGATCATCCAATATATATGGACTTAGAGACAAACTAAACTAAGCTAGGTGAAGAAATGCCAAAGCTCCCTTACATGAGATTTTTCATTGGGATCTCCAACACCTATTTAGTCATTTAACAAAATGAAATCGAAAAATTAAAAGACATTGTGACAAGTGTAAGAAATATTAGGAGACTGTCCATTAATATTTCTAACATCTTAATCAACTAAGAAATGAAGGAATTTAAACATAATTCAAATTGATTATAGGAAATATTAAAGCTCTCTTAAAGAGACTATTCATTTATATTTCCAGTATCAAGATATTTAAACTAATGAAATTAAAAACATAAATGAAAGAAATCTTACTATACCAAAACAAGTTTGCAAGTGAGGCAATGGGGGCCCTCCATAGCTCCACAAGCACGCTTAGAAAGAAGTCAAATATAGAAGAAAATCCAATCCACTTTATTTATCGTCAATTGCAAATTGCAATTACAAGCTCCAAGTTCTACATTCCAAGACGTCCTAAAATCTACATCAAAATGATTCTAAAATCTAAAATTACAAATGAAGAACTAAGTTTCTAAATTCTAAAAATTAAGATTACAAATGGAGGAGATAACAATCCTATTTATACAAAATCTATGATAAAAAAACTCATAAATATAAATCCACTATTCCCTCCTTTGACCCACATATTTCTCAACCAGTGGTGACACATAACCCTATGCTCCATGATCTCCTCCATGAGGTCCATGATCTTCTCCATGAGGTCCATGATTTTCTCAAATTCGAATTTGAACATAGAGTGCCACATAAAGATGCCTTTGAAGCTTCCTTTGTACCTACACATGTCAACAAACTCATTCTAATTGTTAGGTATAAGTATATGGATATTATTTGTGAAAGTTTAACCATACATTCTCTTAAAAATACTAAGAATTAATAATGTTTTGGAAAACACAAAGGTAACCCATATAATGATGAAAGTGAAGCTAATGTGGTGACATGGTGGTGGAATAGAGGTGAGAAAATGTGTGAGTGGAGTGAAAGTGGATGTATTTTAAGGATAATTCATAGGACCAACATACCCCCAAACTGAAGGTATTGCATGTCCTCATGCAATCTATTACATTACTTTTGATACTTGAGCTTTGACTTAGACTTTGCATGATATCATTTACTTAACTTTTGCAAAGTGTGTTTGTTGAATTGTAACGTGGTTGGTTCTTGTATTTCAACCATATTTTGTTTGTTTCATTCAAATTCAATGTATGATCTTTGCATAATGATCATGTGATTTTTATTGCAAAATATTTCGTTGGAATGCATCATGGTTGGTTCTTGTGTAACAACCATGATTGTGTTGGCATTCAATTATCTTTTAAATAATTTTTACAAAACCATTTTTATTCTCATGATGATGTAAAGTAAATATATTTTGGAAGTATGTGGGTTTTAGAATTTGATATATGAATATGGAAAAATATGAAGGTGACAAAGTATGAATGTAAATGTATCCCTCCCCCAAACTGATGGTTTTGGAAATTTTATGAAATAAGGAAAGGAAGTTTTCTCCAAAAATTATCATTATAGCTTTGAGGGAATTAAATGGTTAAAAGTCAGAAAATATCATACCTCGACTTACCCTTTAAAAAATGGATGAGAACTGTGCATGTGTGGCTACAAAATTCTAATCATAGTCTTCTTTACTTGGCTGTAAAAATGGTGGATGAAGTCGAAAAAGTGAATCTTTTATTATTGTTGCATCTACTGCTAGATCTTTTGCTGAATGTTCAGAATCTGCTACTGAATGTGGTTGAAAATGTATAACGCTTTGAAGGTATACAAAATTTAGAATTTACACTTCCCCCCCAGCCTTATTGATTGACTTGTACTCAAGTCATTTATATAAAAAACTCAATAGTAATGAAAGTAAATCTACTTCCTCTGCTACAAAATGATTGGTCTTCAAGTCTTCAACTCTTGTTGGCACAATTCTTTTCATGTGATTAAATGTTTCGGTGTCGAACATAACAAGAAATTGTTCACTTAGTGGCCATTGACGGATGGCACTAGTCAACACGAGAGCTCCCATATTTGATGTGGATGAGAGTCAAGATGCCCCAAACACATCTTTCTAAGTATGATTGAATTTTTTGTTGTTGAATACTCAGAAGATTTGACGAACAAGGGACATTGATGTATTCCCTTGTTTATCGGCATGATATCTTGCCCTTAAGGCATGCAAGCTTCAAGGTGTTTTTAGAAAAATATTTAGACTCAAGGACTATGGACTCAATGGTGTATGGAAGCAAGGTTTTATTTTCAAGTGTAGGTAAAAGGAAACTGACAATGGATCTGCAAAGTAGGCCAAAAAGTTTGTAGATGAGCTTCATTGGTTTTATTGGTGGGTTAGGATTGAAGGAAACGTAATGAAGTGTATGTGGAATGCAATGAAGTGCTATATAGGATTGGATAATGACTCTTGCTGGGAAAAAAAATGATTTATGGCATGCAAACTTTCAAATATAGCAAATCTTCACGTCGAATTCAAGTGTGGATAGGTATTTCACCATCCTTGTACCTTTTCGAACAATCCGCAAGTCTTCGAATTTTCTTATCTGTCATGCAACATTTGAAACCATTAAACTATTACTGGAAGTTCAAGAACTTGTAATTTTATGGAAATTTCGTTTATGTTCATGGACTTGTTCTTTAGGATTTCTCATGAAATTAGTTGTTTGAAGACCAATTGTCGTCACAATTTAATCCCCTTAATGTTTAGTTGATCATCCAAAACTTGCTAAAAAAACTGGGCATAAAAAAAACATTAGTGTGTTCAACAAGGAATGGCCAATTCCTTGATGATTCCTATGCAAAAATTAATGCCAAATGAAACAGATTATGGATAATCAAAAGCATAATTTTAGTCCAATTCCTGATGTTGATAACAGTCCATTTTTTATAAATACCCCTGAAAGCAAATTACTTGTGTCAGATGGTTCATGGAATGTGCATAGCAAAAAGCTTGGCATTAGAGTTTTGTTGTGTCATGGAAATTAGTACGTTACATAAAAGCATACAACAAGAATACAAACATAGCTTTTAATGCCATCTATAATTTTCTAAATGTTCTATAAATCAATCCTTCTAATTTTCTTCCAATTGAATTTTGTTCTGTATCTCTTGCCATTCCTTGTTTATTTGGATAATAATTCAAAATTTTAATTGTTTACAACAATATGACCAAAAGAAAGCATATTTCAGACCTTAGCATTAACAAGTTTGTTCCAGCTCTTCCCAGCTGTACTATTTGAATTTGAACCAAGGGGAGTAGTTACTTATGTTGATTGTGTTAATGCATGACAAATTATTCAGTGTTATGCTTCCTTTAAAGGTTTCCACATCCTGATCCCTTTTCGTGAACGATGTATTATTATCCTCTATAAGACCATCTAAATGCATTTGATTAATTGTCGAGACCAAGAAATTAAAACGTCCATGTGCATGCCGATATTTCCACTTAACACACCTGGATCATTATCGTGATCATAGAACATTTCACTGGAGTAGATAGACAATCTATGTTGATTCCCCAAGGCAGAATGAAGTTGATAGCAAAGTGGAAAAAAATGAAGTTGAAGCAGGTAACATTTGCTGCCACCTGTGTCGTGCTAGGAAATTCCTTACTGTAATGTCTACAATCCCTCGAATCAATGGAATAGAGCTTGGCTTACAGAAGTCTTGGCTTACAACATGAGGAATATACATAATTCAATCAAATTAGACTGCCATTTTAAATGAAATCATATTCTCTATCCAACGCCAAATACAACGGGCCTATCCTGAAGTTTCGGTGATTTCTCTTCCCATATCTTTGTAACTTGGCATGTAGTTTCTCTTCCCATATCTCGAATCCATTTAGACTGATAGCAAGGGATTTGGTGGCCATAGAAATCTACTTTACTGCCAGCAAAACCAGTAATTGTCTATGCATTAATTTTAAAAACCATTTTTTTCTTCATGCAGTCCCCAAAACAGGGTCCCAAAGAACTGTGATTTTCTCTCAAAACGTTAGGAATCCAAGAAAACAATTTCTAGGTTATGTAACTCATCATGATCTGGAAAAACCCATGTCTTCATTTTTCCATATTTTTTTTTATCATTAAACATGTTTCAAAACGACGTGTCAAAACTGTTGCATCTTCTGGCAATGTTGTAACAAAATCAAATATTCAGTTCATCGAAAGGGGCGAGTGGTTTGCCAAAATCTGGCCTCACGAAGGATTGAGTCCTTCTATTAGCTTATTTTGAATTGATGCAGTTCCAACAACTTGGTAGAACTTACTGCTCAGTATGCTTTTATGAAATTAGCCATTGCAAAGAATATCCAAATTTTTCAAGCATTCGGGGACCCTAAACTTGTTATGCACTGGATGCAAGACGAGGCACGGATCTGTAATTTCAGTCTTGTATACAATGAGTACTCTGTATCAACTTAGTGGAAAAGCTTTGTTAAATGGAAAACACAAACAAATACCAGGAAGTTATGGCTTGTTCGTAGTCCTCCTGAGTGTACTGCCACATGAACGCTGGCAATGGTGGTACTTGATCCCTCAGAATCATGGAGGCCATGGTCTAGTTTACTATTCCTTCTTTTGCACCTATGGGAGGCAACGATCATGACAAATTTGCAGCACCTGTAGGTGAAAATGTGTAGGAACCGGTGTCATTATAATATTCATTCCCAACACAGGGATTCATAAGCACAGGGCTTGATGAAACCAGAATGGGTTGGCAGCTATTTCTGTTGTGGCTTTTGCAGGGATTGGCTAATCTTTGTTGTATGATATGCTGCGCATTTTTAGTAGTTCCCTTGTTTTTTCGATCAGTAACATGCAACCCTTCGAAGGACACATGGTCAGTTATTTCGATAACAGCCAGAGGGCCATCAAATTTGATCCCTGTCACGTGAATTAGTATATTTCAAGTCTTTGAAAATAGAAGAGAAATCCCCGGAGTAAGATAAAGGAGATCTGAAAGGCGTCTGAGATTCGATGCAGATACTTCTCATCCTGAGAGGAGATGCAGCAGCTCGTGAAGCCCACCATGCCACTTATCTTGGCTCCACGATTATGAATTGCTATCATCACCACAGGAGGAATCCCATGCTTGAGTAGATAAGGAATAGATCCGCAGTATCGAGTTAATATTTCAAAATAAAATATCTTCCTTAAATTTTGAATTGTGAATTTTAATGAGCCCGACTTTGCACATAGTCAGATGGATTTTGAGGATTTTGCTCCCAAATAAACTTAGCAGATGTGTGAAGAATTGCAGGTAGTTTAAACAACCACAAACAACCAGATTGCAATACACGACAGTTTTGTTTTTAGCTGAGATTTTTTTTTAAAAACAAATCATCACCGTAATCTTTAGTTTTAGTTAATTCGTTGTCATCTTGCCACTTTTCTCCAATGCAACCACTCTTGTCTTTATCATTATTTCACCACTACCAATTATGAAGCAGAGTTGAAGGCGCCCTCTGATATTCTCCAGTGCTTTGGTAAGCTCCGAGCAGTACTTTTCCAACTAGATAAACTAGGTCTGCTACGCATTCACTGGTTCATGTTCATAAGCTTGGTAAATTCAATCAACTCAATGAGCAGTGGTTGGACCTTACCAAGGTGCATCTGGCTCTCGATCTGTAGGCAAGGACGTCTTGATGCACATATATTATATGTGAAAACATATCAATGCGTTATACAACTCATACTGGGAGACTCTCTACGGACTTCGATTATAAGGGCAGGATGGTTATTTTCATATATATATATATATTTTGTTTGGTTTTCATTTGTTTTTTTTTTATATGTTTTGTTTTATTCATTGTTTTATGCATGCTCAGAAAATCCTCAGCGTAGGGGTGGTCAAGAAGATGGTCTACAGTCTTTTGTAACACAAGTAGCTACCTTATCAGTGTTGCATCTCTCGTCGTTGTTCTGTTGTACTGTGGATGATTTTTATCACAAATTTCTTCTTTTAAAAATATAACAAATTTCTTTAAAGCTCTGATACCAGGCTGACATTGAATTGTTGATATGCAGATTTGGCTTGTTTGAAGAAATGATCCCAGCACATATGCAGAGAAAGAAATCATATGCTAAAAAGTTTTATGCAGAGAAGTTTTAACACAGTTATCAAATCTCTAAACTACAGATTTAATTTTTAAATTTGAAATCGAAAATAAATGAATTAAAAAAAAAAAAAAAAATGATTTCGATTCCTTATAATGTTGTAGTTTTAATGATTTGTGCAAGTTCCTAGCAAGAGATTTTTATTTAATTTTGGAAGTAAATCAATAGATTTTCTGATCTTCGTGATCGCTAGAAGCGCAGGAAGAGAGCATACTAACCTATTGATTTATTTTTTTTATTATTTTTGTAGGTTAGCGTGGATGAAGTGTAAATTTATTCATGAGAAATGATGATGTTTTTTTTTACTATTTTTTTTTTTTGAAAACAAGACTAAAAAAACTCTACGAAACCTCATTTTATTCTTTTAATATATTCTATTTAACTCGAAAGATTTTTTTTTTAATTTCCTAGGTAAAAGAATGCTTCCAGTGAAGCCATCTACAGACTAAAAATTCAGAAATGCTCACATCTAAATTTAAAATTTTTACCTGATTGTTTGCAAGGATGTGAGTAACATGTTTGATCCTTGGATTTGGTGCAAGGTTCTTTTGAAACTAGTCTTTGATATTATCCTTTCTCTCCAAGACGTACCTATTCAACATCTTTAATTTTCTTATCCATAGATGGATTAGTAAGAAATGGGGGGTTTCGAAAGACTGAATTTGAATCTAACTAAGTACGAAAAAAGAAAATGCTCAAACTTTGAACTCCATTATGAAGATCTTGTTGTCACCAAGTTTCACAAGTTAGTCCATAAAAATAAATTGCAATAAAAATAACTTCCTAAGTCTATAACTAAATCATCCTCCCCAGCAACGGCACCAAAATATTTGGTCTAAAATGCGGATGAAAATTAGAGTTTTATTTACTATCAATCCGAGTAAGTAAACTTCGAGGATCATCCAATATATATGGACTTAGAGACAAACTAAACTCAGCTAGGTGAAGAAATGGCAAAGCTCCCTTACATGAGGTTTTTCATTTGGATCTCCAACACCTATTTAGTCATTTAACAAAATGAAATCTAAAAATTAAAAGACATTATGACATATGTAAGAAATATTAAAGCTCCCTTATAGGAGACTATCCATTAATATTTCTAACGTCTTAATCAATTAACTAAGAAATGAAGGAATTTAAACATAATTCAAATTGATTACAAGAAATATTAAATCTCCCTTACAAGGGACTATTCATTTATATTTCCAGCATCAAGATATTTAAACTAATGAAATTAAAAACATAAATGAAATAATTCTTACTATACCAAAACAAGTATGCAAGTGAGGCAATGGGGGCCCTCCATAGCTCCACAAGCATGCTTTGAAAGAAGTCAAATATAGAAGAAAATCCAATCCACTTTATTCATTGTCAATTTCAAATTGCAATTACAAGCTCCAAGTTCTAGATTCCAAGAGGTCCTAAACTCTACATCACAATGATTCTAAAATATAAAATTACAAATGAAGAACTAAGTTTCTAAATTCTAAACCTTAAGATTACAAGTGAAGGAGATAACACACCTATTTATACAAAAGATATGATAACAAACTCATAAATGTAAATTCACTATTTGCTCCTTTGACCCACATATTTTTCAACCAATGGTGACACATAACCCTATCCTCCATGATCTCCTCCATGAGGTCCAGGATCTTCTCTATGAGGTCCATGATCTCCTCAAATTCGAATTTGAACATAGAGTTCCACATAAAGATGCCTTGGAAGCTTCCTTTGTACCTACACATGTCAACAAATTCATTCTAATTGTTAGGTATAAGTATATGGAGATTATTCTCTAAATTTTAACCATAAATTCTCTTAAAAATACTAATAATTAATAATGTTTTGAGAAACACAAAGGTAACCCATATAATGATGAAAGTGAAGCTGATGTGGTGACATGGTGGTGGAATAGAGGTGAGAAAATGTGTGAATGGAGTGAAAGTGGATGTATTTTAAGGATAGTTCCTAGGCCCAACAGTCATAAATTCTCTTTATCCTCTCATGAAGCTTAGAGGTGTTCTAAAATACCTCATCCCATGTCTGCTCTAAGTGAATCATTTGATTGATTCGACATTGAACATCATTCTCTTCACTTCCTACTTCTTGTAACAATTTCATGAACGGTACTGCTAATGATGAAGGAAAAATAGTATCTACTCCATACACAATTTGAAAAGGAGAAAGCCCAAGAGATTTCTTACTACTCACCCGATCTGCCCACAATGCATTGATAAGATTTTTGTGTCAATTATTTTTGTTGGCCTCCAATAGTTTCTTGATGATGTTAATTAAGTATTTATTGGAGGACTCCGCTAGACCATTTCCTTGTGGATAGTATGTTGTAGAATTTCCTAACTTAATGTTGTATTTGTCACAAAACTCAATCATCTTTTTGGACTTGAATGTTTCTGCATTGTCTATGATAATCTTATTAGGACAACCAAAATAGGACAAGATATTACTTTCTAAAAATTGAATGGTACCTGAATCCATTGCTTTCCTGGTTGGGATCACTTCGATCCACTTATTAATGTAGTTTATAGCTGTCAATATCCACTTGTGTTGTGCGGAGGATGATGGATTGATCTCACCTATGAAATCTAGGCCCCACCGTTGAAAAGGTGCATTAACTGATATAGGTAGTAGAGGAAAATGAAGAAGCTTTATTTTACCTTGGAAACTTGACACTTGTGACAACTCATCATTGTGTTATATATATCTACAAAACGTTTAGGCCAACAGTAACCTGCTCTTAGTAGTTTGTTGGCCATGGTATTCCAGTACAAGTGGCCCCACAATATCCTTTGTGGAATTCATTTATTACCTCTTTCGACTCATCTTCGATCAAATAGTTCAACAACACACCTCCAAGATCTTTCCAATAAAGTGCGTTGTCCATGATACAATATTTGGAAGCCTTCAACTTCAATGACCTGCTCTTAGCCTTAAACATGCATAAAGGGGGATTTATATGTTGAAGCACATAAATAATATTAGAATATTGAGGGGATGATAGAAGGATTTTAGATACCTGAATGAGATCCACTTCTTCTTGATCGTCGGACAATGCTGCTATAAGGTTGATATCTAGAGTGTGAAGGTTTGATTTGGCCATGAGTTTGGCTAAGCCTTGACCCTTGATCAACTTGGTAGGCTTGATCTCAAGATTTTATTCTAATAATGTTGCTATCCATCTACCACTTCTACCTTCCGGGTCATTTTGCATAAGAACTTATTTTACGTTGCATTAGGCACATAAACAAGAGTATGTGAATGTAAAATGTAAACTCTAAAATCTTTGATCACCTTTACCAAAGCTAAGGCCTGTTTCTCAATGATGTTGTACTTAAGCACTGCATCCCATATGTTGCGACTAAAGAATGCTATTGGCAGCTCGGTTTTATCCTTTTTTTGCATTAGTACTGCTACCATGGTATGCTCAGAAGCAAATGAAAATATAATAAAATAATCAGTGTAATCAAGATTGATTAAAACAGGGGTAATGGCTAATGTAAGATTTACCGCATGAAAGAACTTGCGGGCTTCTTTGGACCACTTCACCTCATTATCCTTTTTCAACATATTTGTCATTTCTCTAAGATGTTCAACCAAATTAGGAATAAATATTCATAAGAAATTCATCTTACCATTGAATGCTTGGATTTCTGTCTTGCTGCAAGGGAAGTCAATTTGTTGAATGGCTCCTACTCGTGAAGGGTCAATCAGCATGCCATCCTTCGAAATGATGTGGCCGAGAATTTTTCCTTCCTCCATAGCAAACAAACTTTTCTTCAGATTGAGAGAGATCCTGAACTTCCTACACTTCTGAAAAAATACTCTTAAATGATGCAAATGTTCATCATTAGAATGCAAAAATACGGTTACATCATCTAAGTATACAACCAAGAAAACATATTTTTCATATGAAAAGGCTATGCCCATGGCACACTGAAAAGTGGCCCCTGCATTTTTTAGACCAAATGGCATTTTTAAATATCTGAATGTGCCCCAAGGTGTGGTGAATGTTGTCTTGTCCTGATGATCTTCATGCACTAAAAGTTGATTGTAACTAGAGTAGCCATCCAAGAGTGACAACCAGGAAGCGCGAACAAATCTATGAAGGATATGGTCCACTTTGGGAAGCGCATAATTATCTTTCAGAGATACTTTGTTTAAATTTTTGAAGTCTACATAGAGCCTAATCTCTCCGGTCTTCTTTCTTGCCGGGACTAGATTTGATATCTAATCAGAAAATATGATAGGAACAATGATGCCTGCCTTGTAAAGTACGTTGACTTCTTTCTCTATGGATGGCAGCAGCCTCGGGTTGATCCTTCTTAGCTTTTGTCTGAAGGGCTTTTGATCAGGCTTGATTGGAATGGTGTGCTGAATTGTTTTCTTGTCATACTCCTTTAAGCCTGCATAATCCCAAGTGAAAACATCAGAAAATTCAGACAATAAATGAATGTATTTCTCTTTTACCTCGGGCAACAATGTTTTGGACAACTTGATCATTTTTTGTTTGTCTGTTGTTCCGATGTTCACATCTTCAACATCTTTCTCTGTAGGAACCAATGTAGTTTCCTTGCTACACCATCCTAATTAAACACATCTTCCAAAGGTACAATACCTTTCAGAATATTGTTGTCCTTCAACTGTAATATATCAACTTGGGTTGCCTCAATTACTTGATCATCCTTGTCATAAAATTCATCCATGGAACAATTTTCAAACTCTCCTTCACTCTAAAAAGAGTTATTCACCTGTTTGTCATCCCAGAATACTTGCCAATATCGCAAGTTGTTAGGAACAGAGGGTGGATGCTTCACATGAATCTCAAACTTCTTGTTTGAATAAATGGGGATTTTGAAATTGCTTGTAGTTGTAGCTAATGATTCTTCTATAAGATTCTGACTCCTTGGTACAATTGAAAGTGTATATTCAGGAAACATCCTAACAATATCTAAAACCCCATTTCTATATTGTTCCATTCGTGGATGGTGAGCTTGATATTCACCTTTAACTTGCTTGATCACAAGTTCTGAATCACCATACACCAAAAGTTTTCTTTCACCTAACCTTTTCAATATATTTAAACTTGTGATCATCGCTTCATACTCTACCTCATTGTTAGTGCAATAAAAATCTAACTTGTATGAGCATAATCTAACATTCTAAGGGAGCTCACCTTGCTGATGATGTGGACTTCGAATCCAAATTCCAATACCTAATCCATCTTTCCCAAAAGCAGATAATTGATAATTGATTGAACCATATCAGACCCCTTTTTCTCAGTCTGTCCCACTACATTTTCCTCAAACCAAAACATACGCGACTGTGCAACTTCTAATTCTTGTATATACATGACTTGTCTTCATGATAACTGCGTATGAGAAATGGAATTCTAAAGTTTCACACTTTTAGCTCCCTCTGAGTCTGTTATGTCTGTATACTATGTTATGCCACATCTTTCTGACTGTACTTCCTTCTTCTTCCATACCTTGGAGTGTGATGATTTTTTCTCCTTTTGGTGTGTTCGCCGAAATTTGCTCCTACATTCTTTTGCTATATGCCCAAATTTTTTACAAGCATAACATCCTATATGTTTCATATTCCCTCTATAGAATTCAATGGCTTTGTGACGAAACATATTGCAAGAAAAACAATATCCCTAAAGTACTTGGAAGCTGATGATTTTCCTATGTGACAGTTATTTGCTTGAACCATTCTACTTCTGCATCTGCCTGCAACATGTCCAAAATTATGACATATAAAAAATTCAACATTATTCATCAGAGGAAATAACTGACTATCACTTCCATAGTTGGGAGTAAATGATTTTCATTGAAGAGTTTCTTTCCTTGGTTGTTGATGGGTTTGACATCTTATCTCCTTGTTGATCATTTAAGAATTTGCATTAGAGTTCCTTGCCTCATCTTATGAGCTCGATTCATCTTCAACAGTTTCATGAAAACCAAGACCATTTTTGATGGTAGGAGACCTTTCATTATTAAGAATATTATCCAAAATCTTAGTACTATCTTGAAATCGTAACAGTTTATCCTTTTCTTCTAATTTACCTTTTAAGATATTTACCTCAACATGATATTGCTCTTCCTTTTCTAGATATTGATTCTTCATGATTTCTTCAACCTTTCTTCCTTCTTCCACTTGTTGTCTTAATTTGAGAATCTCATTTTCTTGTTCTTCATCTACTTGAGGTAGTTCTTCATTTTCAAGATCTTCTTTTAGAGAGATGATCTTAGCTCCAATACTTTCATAGTAACTGGATCTATCTTTAAGTCTCTTGATTGTTGTGCTCCTTTCATTTATTACATTTCTTAATGATGTCACTTCATCCTGCAGCTTTTGACATTGATCTTCCTTTTCCTTGTACTGATTCCTTACTTTGTTTCCTTCCTCCAACTAAGCTTTTAATCTGGTAACTTCTTCTTTGAAGGCACTCTCCCTTTTTTTAAATAAATTTTGTCGATCTATAATGTTATCTTTGAGTCTTTTAACTTCTAACTCTATGTTTCTTTCACTATCACTTTCAATATCCTCAACATTGCATGAACAGAGAAAAGTATCACCAGAAGACCAAAATTTTGTACCTGATACTTCTTTTGCTTGTTCATCTTCAATCTAAGGTGATTCTGAATGTGAATACTTGCTTCCACCTAATGGCCAATTGTCTCTCTTGCTGTCACCATTCCTTTGAGATGTCTTCTTCTTTTGAGGCGCTTTCTTCTTTAGCTTCTTTCCCATTGTTTCTACGGATCTCCTTCAAGTGATCAAGCTTCTACCAAAGGACCTCCTCTGATACCAATTGTTGGGAATAATACTAAGAAGGGTGAGGAGAATAAGTATTTATCAAATCAATAACTTTTTCTTTTCATAATCAAATTTATATACGCTACTTCAATGAAGGTAACTCACGTGTACACGCAACTATCTTTAGGGCAACCAACGTATATCCAATGATCTTATGATTCAATTAATTCATGATATGGTGATCTTTAATCAGTGCATCGGTACTTTATTAACCATATAAAAAGTAACCATCTGCAGTAATAACAGAATAAACCATCACACAGAAGCAACACTCATGAACACCAAGAGGTGGAATCCCAATGCGGGACAAAAACCACCTATTGCTGTCATCTCTACCTTCTTTTAATCTAAGAAAAACCTGTTTACAATCTTGTACTGGTGCATACTCATACCAATATGCAGGCACCCACCTACAAAAGGCTACAACCTTCCCCCATTCTCCAACTTCTACTAAAATGGAGCTACAACCCCCTAACTCTTGTACTAGCTAATATTTTTACTAGTACGTAGGCGCCCGCCTACTAAAGGCACCAATCTTCACTCGTTCTCGAGCTTCTACTGGAAGGGACCTCCAAACCCCTGGATCTTGTATTGGATGTTATTTTTACCAGTATGTGGGTGCTTGCCTACAGAAGGGTATGACCTTCTCTCTTCCTCCAGGGACCACGTTTCATAAATTTTCAAATTGGATGCTCCTGGTACACAACAATACAAATGAAGGCCTCGTTTCATCAAATTTTCATACTGGATGCATCAACAACATTGAACCTCAAAATCAATCACTGCTACAATACAACCAATCACTAAAAATCCCATCAATACTGAAGCACATCATAATCAATCAATTGGATCATTAAGAACAGTCTTTCACTAGAACACAATCACCAATACATAGAGCAAAACCTAGAACTCTGCATCAATAACCAGAACCAACTACAACTTCAAATCTCATATCTCATAATGTATAAACTACTTCGAAGTAGTGAAATGGCATGTATATGCGCCTTCACCAAGGTGAACAAGCGTATAGATCTACAAACACTAACTTAAAACTTCACAGCTATTCCAAACTTCAGTCATACCCAGATCATAACATTTATAGAATAAAACATGCATTAGTATTCAGATCTAGACTATCCATGATCAGACTACATAATGATAATTCATTTTAGTTCTTATGATCCTGATCCATCATCCATCATCAACCACTTAGGTGCATCCTAAGTTCAGATCAAGCAATGCACCAGGAACTCATAACATGCATATTTATTTTTGATCTCACTCATCATAAGATATTCATTACTTGCCCCCTTAGCCCTTTGATCTTCTCCTCCTTATATACTTAGATCCTTTTTCAATACCTCAAACAAAAACCTCGGACCAATACCTCAGACCAAATACCTCAGACTAAATACCTCAGACCAAAAACCTCGGACCAGAAACCTTAGACCAATACCTCGAGCCAAATACCTCGGACTAAATACCTTCGACCTAAAACCTTGGACCAATACCTCAAACCAAAACCTTGATTTTCCAACTCATATGCGCTTTTCCTCTTGTGAAAGTGTGTGTATACATATACGCTCTTTTTGTTTTGTGAGCCCGCGTGTATATGGTACATGGCCAAAGTGAACCAGCGTATACCTCTTACACCATTCTCTTTCTTCAATCTATGGAGTTTGATCTGTAATCCTTTGTTGTTAACCTGTTGCACTGTGACCTTTCATCTATGTGAGGTTCCATCAAGGGCAATGCCTGTATCATAATGCCAACAATCTCCCCCTTTAGACTTGATGACAACTACAACACCAAGATACTCCCCCCTTTGACATCAAGGGCAAAGGGCAGACTAAGATATTCTCCCTCTTTGATATACATTATGTTGTCCATGCTCCCCCTGAGTACATGGAGAGTCTGCAGAGATATGTTTCAAAAGAATAACATGACTCTATAACTCAAGTATGAAATCCCTAAGACCAATGACTCATACATACATCAATCTACCAACCAAGTGGGGATACATCAAATTTAACTCATCCACCCAACCAAGTGGGTATATACCAATTATTTATACATGAATGAAATATAGGAATTATTACATCATCCTTCCCATGCATAGTGGGGTTACATCATAGGTCTTTACATGACCTTTACATCAAATGATATACATGAAATTTATAACAAGTATTAACAATCTAAACAAGACCATGATAGTCATCATCAACTATCATACACCATATATGATCTGCACCATAAGCATCTGTTAGCGACATCAAGATTAATAGCCTGTGTATGTCCTGTTGGCATTATGGCACAGGTTTAGAGCTATGGCACAGGTGTTGTCCTTGATGGAAACTCACTCTAGTGACAGATCTCAGTTCAGGCTTTTAGAATGAAGGAAAAGATATATACGTAGGTTCACCTAGACGAACACGCGTATACACGTGGGTTATACGTTACAAAAGCACGTATGTGTATACACGCACTTTCACGCAAGGAAAAGCACGTACATGTTGGAGAACTTACTTTTGGTTCGTGGTATTTAGTCCTTGGTAATTGAACCTATGGTTTTGGGCCATGGTATCTCATCAAAAGTGTTGATCCCAAGTATTGGGGCCATGGTATTGTTTTATTATGGTTTTGGACCGTGGTATAGTGAAAGGCCTAAGACTATAAAAGAGGAAGGAGATAATTTGGCAAAGGATCATCTGAATTAATTGAATATTTGACAAAGTGCTAGATCTGAAATATTGGTGATTGGGGTTATGGTGCAGATATGGATCTGAATAAAGGAGGAACCTTAGCGCAAAGAGAAGGATAATTTCTATTGATGGGTCATAATCTTAAGGCTTGAATAATAGTATCTTTGTATGATTTTGATCTGTTATATGTGGCACATGCTTGATCTATAAATCTGGTAATCTGGGTTAATTAATGTCTGAATATTTGAAAGTGTGAATTATCCTTTATAGATCTATACATAGGTTCAATGAAGTGAAGGTGCGTATACACGCTGGTTCAGTGAATAAAAACAGCGTATGCGCAGGTTGGTCCAAACACAGAAGTGTATGCACGCAGGTTTCAGGTTATTGAAGTAGCGTACATCTCTTGAGTTGTGTTCAAGCTGCTTCTGTTTATTGTTGCAGTGTTCTGGGTTGAGGATTTGGTGTGTGGCTAGTGTTACTGTGTTCTGGGTACAACTATCAGAGAAGTGTCTACTTGATTTAGTTCTAATTGGTGAAAAGGAGATTGTTTGATGCAGAAAAATTCTTGATGATTGATTGATGTTCATGGATCCAGTCTGAAAATTTATGAAACGTGGTCCCTGGAAGAAAGAGAAGGTTGTATCCTTCTGTACGCCACCACCTATGTACTAGTATCTTGGCTATTGCAAGAGCTAAGGGGGTTGTAGCTCCCTTCCCGGAGAAGCTGGAGAACGAGAGAGGGTTGTAGTTCTCTGCAGGTTGCAACCTGCGTATTGGTAAAGGACTGCACCAGTACAGAATCATTGTAAAAAGAAGTTTCTAATTAAAAAGAAGATAGAGACAAATTGCAGCAGGTGGTTTTCTCCCACATTAGGTTTCCACCTTATATCTTCTGTTCTTGTGTGTGATTGTCTTCTGCTCTATTTCGTTGTTTTTGGTTACTTTTTATTTGATTCTGATACACAGATTAATGATCAACATCTGTAAGATAAAGTAAATTATAAGTTTGCATGGTATACGCGGGTTTCCTTATAGGTAGTTGGGTATATACACATTTTTCACTAACTTAAGTAGCGTATATGATCTGGATTTGAAAAAGTAAATAATTTACTAGATAATATTGATTCACCCCCCCCCCCCCCCCCCCCCTCTCAGTATTATTTCCAACAATTGGTATCAGAGCAGGTCTTTCTGAAGAAGCTTGATCGCTTGAAGGAAGATCCATCATCATGAGAAACTACGAGAGAGAAGCATTGATCAAGCCACCAATTTTTGATGGGACCAACTTCGTTTATTGGAAGGTAAGAGTCACAGCCTATCTTCAATCTCTTGGTACTGAAGTCTGGGATATCATAGATACAGGGTACACTTTTCCATCCATAACTCCCACAGATTCGGCTGGTAAGAAGCAATATGAAACAAATGAAAAGGTTGTCAATGCTCTATTAGGATGTCTATCTCAATCAGAATTCATCAAGGTTATGCAGTATAAATCCGCAAAAGAAATATGGCACAAGATTGCTCTGAGCTATGAAGGAGATGAACAGGTAAAACGAGCAAAACTTCAAACCCTCAGAATTCAGTATGAAAATCTCAAAATGCACAATGATGAAAGTGTGGCTAACTATTTCCTTCGTCTAGATGAGATTGTTAATTATATGAAAAACTTGGGTGAAGAAATAAAAGAGGTTGTTGTGGTTGAAAAGGTTCTAAGATCTTTGTCCCCTAAGTTTGAATCTAAAGTTTTTGCAATAGAAGAAAAAGAGAATCTACGAAACCTTACCATGTCACAACTGCACAAAATTCTGATTGATTATGAAATGAGGAAAGGAGGACCATCAGACAGGAGAGAAGCTGCTTTCAAGGCTTCAGGCAAAGGAGATTACTATGAGTCAGGACATATGTCAGAAGAAGAGGAAGAATCAAATTTTGTCAAGAACCTTCAACGGGGTGTTGGAAGATTCAGAGGTAAGTTACCTTTCAAATGATTTGCTTGTGGAAGAGTTGGTCACTATGCTGCCAAATGTCCTCATAAAGATAAGCTTGACAAGGGTAAGGAACCTGTTAGATGGAACAAGAAACAGAATGTAAATAAGAAAAGCTATTACACTCATGAAGACAGTGATGGACTTTCAAATAGTGATGAAGATGAACAAGATAATAAATATAGACTTCTAATGGCTTTTGAAGATGAATATTTCATGGATGCTATAGATGAAGAAGGTATTTATGAAGAGATTTCTAAACTCAAAATTTTTTTAGAAGAGAAAAATATGATTATTGATACTCTGCAATTCCAACTGGCTTAAAGGGAAAAACATCATGAAAAGTTAGAATGTGAAATTGTGGGACTTAGAAAAGCGATTGAGAAATCTAAATCTCTTAATCTTAGATTTGTTAAAGGATCTGAAACATTAGATGACATTATCAAAGTGCACCGTTCTCCGCTAATCAAGACAGGTCTGGGATATAATGAAGAAACAACTCAACGCCGAAACCATCTACCTCCAAAAGTTATCTTGATGCAGCAAGGAAAAGTGAACAAAGGCCAAATGGAAATCACCAAGTAAATCATGGACAATTCACCTCAAGAATGAACAAAGACTATCAGATAAATCGAGGGGAATCTACTTTTAGAATGAACGGAAGATACAACTAGCCACAGGTAAAACCTTCTCAATCTGCCTCAAGAATGGATGTCAATAGGAACTACAATCATTTGGCTCGTAGATTTGATAATCACAGGAGTTTCTTCAATGGCCAATGTTTTTATTGTCATAACTTTGGTCACAAAGCAGCTCAATGTGTTGCCTATAAGACAATCATGACTAGAGAAGCTCATAAACAAAGGAGTATGACTGGGATCATGAAAAGGACCTACAATAACTTCTCTGCTCTTGAAAATGAAATAGAATGTTCTATTTGTAACAATTTCAGTCATGAAGATTCTGAATGCAGGAGTAGGTTTCCGCAGACAACTCAGAAGGAGCAAGCTTCAAGTGCCAAATCATGGAGAATGAAAGAACCACAACCAGGAAGATGTGGTATAGCCTTATATGTGGAAGGGAAGGAGAATCAATGGTACATCGACAGTGGATGTTCGAAACATATGACAGGTGATAAAGAAAAACTTCAGTCATATAGTGCCTTAGAGAAGGAGAAGAAGGTCCCTTTTGGAAATGATACCCCTGCTCTCATAAAAGGTAAAGGTTCTGTTCAGTTGAAAGAAAGGATCAAAGCTGGAAATGTCATGTATGTTGATGGCTTAAAGCATAATCTATTAAGTGTCAGTCAAATGTGTGATCAAGGAACTGAGGTAAAATTTTGATCAAATGGATGTAGTGTTCATGATCTTGATACAGGAAAAACAATGATCAAAGGCATAAGAAATCCAAATAATTTATACATATTCAAAGGAGGACAACATCAATGCTATCTAAGCAAGAATGATGAACACTGGCTATGGCACAGAAGATTGGGGCATCTTAGCTTCTCACAGATAAGGAAAGCATGCAAATACCAGGCAGTTCGTGGTCTTCCAAACATCAGAATTCCAGAAAATACAATATGCAAATCGTGATGTTTGGTAAGCAAACCAAAACTAACTTCCCTCAGAAGGAAGGATCAGCTAGCAGGCCATTTGAACTTGTCCATACTGATGTATGTGGTCCAGCTAGGAAATGGTCACCTTGAGGAGAAGAATACTTTATATTATTCATTGATGACTATTCCAGGATGTGTTGGATAAGACTTATGAAGCACAAAGACGAAGCCTTTGAAAAGTTCAAATCATTCAAAGCCTTGGTGGAGAATGAATCAGATCACAGAATCAAATCCCTCAGGTATGATCAAGGAGGAGAATTTACCTCGAATGAATTTTTCGATTTTTGTGAAGAACATGGAATAAGAAGGGAATTCTCCACAGCTAGGACTCCTCAGCAAAATGGATTAGTGGAAAGGATGAACAGAACGGTTCAACAAATGGCTCGTGCAATGCTTGATGAGTCTGGAACTCCCGCAACCTTCTGGGGTGAAGCCGCATTTGCTGCAGTTGTTATTCTCAACAAGACAAATGTCTGGGTGAATAGCACTCAAACTCCTCATGAGCTCTGGTATGGTGAGACTCCTTCGGTAAAATATTTCAAAATTTTTGGAAGCAAATGCTATATTAAAAATAATGATGAAAATCTTGGTAAGTTTGAACCTAGAGCAGATGAAGGCATTCTCCTTGGTTATTCTCCCCACAACAAAGCATATAAGTGTTACAGCAAAAGACTAGGAAGAATTGTTGACAACATTGATGTAGTGGTTGATGAAGAAGGAAACATTCCTAGGCAAGTGAATTCCGAAGATTTCAAAGATGATGAGGACTATCCTTCAACATCAAATCAGACTTATGATGAAGAAGAAGCTCAAGAGGCACCAGAAGAACAGATAAGAATAGAAGATAATACTCCATCCAGGTCCGTTCAGAAGAATCATCCAGAATCTCAAATTTTGGGGCAAAAAGAGGCAGGTATACAAACAAGAAGAACAATTGCAGAAGCCTCAAGCTATTTGGCATTTCTCTCCTCCACTGAACCACAAAATGTAAAATAGGCATGCAAAGATGAATGCTGGGTCAAGGCAATGGATGAAGAACTTGAGCAGATTGAAAAGAATAACACTTGGGAGTTGGTTCCTAGACCAAAATATAAGAATGTCATAGGGACAAAATGGATATTCAAAAACAAGTTGAATGAAAATGGGGACTTATTAGAAATAGGGCCAGACTTATTTGTAAAGGGTATGCTCAACAAGAAGGAATAGACTTTGAAGAAACTTTTTCTCCCGTTGCTAGACTTGAGGCCATCCGAATGTTCCATGCTCTCTCAAGCTTTCAGAAATTCAAAGTATTTCAAATGAACGTGAAATTAGCTTTTCTGAATGGAGACTTAGAAGAAGAAGTGTATATTGAACAACCAGATGGATTCATCCTTGGAAATGATCTAAAAGTTGTATGCAGATTTAAGAAGGCTCTCTATGGTCTTAAACAAGCTCCAAGGGCTTGGTACTATCATCTGGAAAAATATCTTCATCAATAAGGTTTCTCAAAAGGATCAGCAGATAGCAATCGTTATATAAAAATTAAAAATAACAAATTTCTAATACTTGTTGTGTATGTTGATGATATCATCTTTGGTAGCAATGAAGAAGCTATGAGTCAAAACTTTGCCTTAGTGATGTAGAAAGAATTTGAAATGTCCTTGCTTGGAGAACTGACATATTTTCTTGGATTACAAATCCAACAAAATGAAGGTGGTATCTTTTTATATCAAACCAAGTACCTCATGCAGATTTTGAAGAAGTATGGCATGGAATATTGAAAATCAATATGTACCCCTATGGTTACAGGATGCAGCTTCAGTGCAAAATCAGCAACAGTGCATCAACCAACTTATAGATCCATGATTGGAAGTCTGCTCTATTTAGAAGGTACTCGACCAGGCATCATGCATGCAGTAGGAATGGTTGGAAGATTTCAGGCAAATCCTAAGGAAACTCATCTTCAGGTAGTAAAGAGAATTTTCAAGTATCTTCAAGGAACTCAAAACAATGGCCTATGGTATCCTAGAGATACAAATCTCACTCTTCTTGCTTATACAGATGCAGATTGGGCTGGAAGCGTGTATGACAGGAAAAGCACTAGTGGTGGTGCATTCTTTATGGGTTCCAGATTAGTATCTTGGTTCAGCAAGAAACAGAGTTCGATTGCTCTATATACAGCTGAAGCAGAATATGTGGCTGCCGCATCTTGTTGCACACAACTCCTTTGGATGATGCAAACTTTGCAGGATTTTCAAATCACTTGTACTCCACCTATCTCCATCTTATGTTATAATACAAGTTCTATCAATATCTCAAAGAATCCTGTCATGCATTCAAAGACTAAGCACATACCGATCAAGTATCATTTTCTCTGGGAACAAGTGTTGGAACAAAAGGTCAAATTGGAGTATGTTCCCTCTAAGGAACAAGTTGCTGATATTCTCACCGAACCACTGCCCAGGGAAACTTTTGAATACCTCAGACAGAAGTTGGGAGTAGTCGATGCATCATCTTGCTATTGAAACTTGTCTGTTTCAGAGAAAAATGGGTGTACACAAGTTTCCTGAGGAGGATCTGCGTACATACGCCGGTTTATGCAGAGACAGTCGCGTATATGGCAGTTTGAAAGAAATCAGTGGGGACAAACTCTGGTTGAAGAAAGTCTGATATGGGTCTGCCAGAGACCATGTGGCACAGGTCCAGGGGGAGCAGATAAACTTCTGATAATGCATTAAAGCTGTTGATCTCAGGTGGAACAAATGCAGAGGGAGAACATAAGGAAAACATAGTTGCTGATCTGAATAGTGATTGACAGATGCTACTGATATCAGTTATTGGTGACTTTCAAAAGTCTTGCTCTAGATATTTCGTCCTATGTCATGTATCTCTTTTATGGTGTCAAGGTCATGTAACGGCCTATTTTGGTTTCCCCACTATGCCTGGGATGAATGATGTAATGTACTTGGTTTTCATATGTAAATTTCAGATGTATCCCCACTTGGTTGGGTGATGGATGTATGTATAGAGTCTTTTGGTGATAGGAAGATCTTTTATGATGTGTAAGTCATGGTTCTTTCTGAAGAACATATTTTTGCAGATCTTGCCTACAGTCAGGGGGAGCATGGTCAGCACAGTAGAACAGAGATTTCAGCATGTACTCAGGGGGAGCACAACCCTGTGCCCTTGATGACAAAGGGGGAGAATGACTTTGAGGATCTTGGGGTTGCCATCAAGTCCAAGGGGGAGATTTTTGGCATTATGGCACAGGTTTAGAGCTATGGCACAGGTGTTGTCCTTGATGGCAACTCACTCTGGTGACAGATCTCAGTTCAGGCTTTCAGAATGAAGGAAAAGATATATACGCAGGTTCACCTAGACGAAGATGCGTATACATGCGGGTTATACGTTACAAAAGTGCGTATGCATATACACGCACTTTCAAGCAAGGAAAAGCGCGTACATGTTGGAGAACTTACTTTGGTTCGTGGTATTTAGTCCTTGGTAATTGAACCTATGGTTTTGGGCCATGGTATCTCATCAAAAGTGTTGATCCCAAGTATTGGGTCCATGGTATTGTTTTATTATGGTTTTGGACTGTGGTATAGTGAAAGGCCTAAGACTATAAAAGAGGAAGGAGATCATTTGGCAAAGGATCATTTGAATTAATTGAATATCTGATAAAGTGCTAGATCTGAAATGGTGATTGGGGTTATGGTGCATATATGGATCTGAATAAAGGAGGAAACTTAGCACAAAGAGAAGGATAAGTTCTATTGATGGGTCATAATCTTAAGGCTTGAATAATAGTATCTTTGTATGATTTTGATCTGTTATATGTGGCGCATGCTTGATCTATAAATCTGATAATCTGGGTTAATTAATGTCTGAATATTTGAAAGAATAAATTATCCTTTATAGATCTGTATGCAGGTTTAGTGAAGCGAAGGTGCGTATACACGGTGGTTCAGTGAATAAAAACAATGTATATGCAGGTTGGTCCAAACACAAAAGCGTATGCACGCAAGTTTCAGGTTATTGAAGTAGCGTACATCTCTTGAGTTGTGTTCAAGCTACTTCTGTTTATTGTTGCAGTGTTCTGGGATCAGGATTTGGTGCGTGGCTATTGTTACTATGTTCTGAGTACATCTATCAGAGAAGTGTCTACTTGATTCAGTTCTAATTGGTGAAAAGGAGATTGTTTGATGCAGAAAAATTCTTGATGATTGATTGATGTTCATGGATCCAGTCTGAAAATTTATGAAACGTGGTCCCTGGAAGAAAGAGAAGGTTGTAGCCTTATGTAGGCCACCACCTACGTACTAGTATCTTGGCTAGTGCAAGAGCTAAGGGGGTTGTAGCTCCCTTCCAGGAGAAGCTGGAGAACGAGAGAGGGTTGTAGCTCTCGACAAGTTGCAGCCTGCGTACTGGTAAAGGAATGCACCAGTACAGAATCATTGTAAAAAGAAGTTTCTAATTAAAAAGAAGATAGAGACGAATTGCAGCAGGTGGTTTTCACCCACATTGGGTTTCCACCTTATATCTTGTGTTCTTGTGTGTGATTATCTTCTGCTCTGTTTCACTGTTTCTGGTTACTGTTTATTTGATTCTGATACACAGATTAATGATCAACATCTGTAAGATAAAGTAAATTATAAGTTTGCATGGTATACGTGGGTTTCCTTATACGTAGTTGTGTATATACGCATTTTTTCACTAACTAAAGCAGCGTATATGATCTGGATTTGAAAAAGGAAATAATTGACTAGATAATACTGATTCACCCCCCCTCTCAGTATTATTTCCAACATGTCCATCATTAGAAGAGTCATCTGAATCAAAGCATCTATGTGAATCAAGCAATATAAGTATCATCATGTACCAAGGTCTTCTATTATATTGCCAACAATGCATTATTAGAATCATATGCTCCCGCTAAACCTGTGCCATCTATTCACTATTAGAACTAATCATTGCATTTGTTAGTAAGAATCATCAAGGCATCATCATCAACCATTTGTTCATAAAATTAGTAACAGATTATGAGGGCCAAAAAAACTTCCACATATCATCAGCAGACTGTAATCATCATCACTCAGAACATAACAGATAATTGATAATTGAATGAACCATATCAGACCCCTTCTTCTGAGTATATCCCACTGCTTTTTCCTCAAACCAACATATACGTGACTATGCAGCTTCTAATTCGTGTAGATACGCGACTTGTCTTCATGATAACTGCATATGATAATTGGAATTCTGAAGTTTCACACTTTCAGCTCCCCCTGAGTTTGTTATGTCTGTATACTGTGTTATGCCACATCTTTCTGACTATACTTCCTTCTTCTTCCATACCTTGGAGTGTGATGATATTTTCTCCTTTTGGTATGTTGGCCGAAATTTTCTCCTGCATTCTTTTGCTATATGCCCAAACTTGTTACATGTATTAACATCTTATATGTTTCATATTCCCTCTATAGCAGTCAATGGATTTGTGACCAAACATATTGCAAGAAAAAAAATTATCCCTAAAGTACCTAGAAGTTGATGATGTTTCTGTGTGATGGTTATTTGCTTGAACCATTCTACTTTTGCATCTTCCTGTGTCCAAAATTATGACATATAAAAAATTCAACATTATTCATCAGAGGAAATAACCAACTATCACTTCCATAGGTGGGAGTAAATGATTTTCTTTGAAGTCTTTCTTTCCTTGGTTGTTGATGGGTTTGACCTCTTATCTCCTTATTGATCATTTCAAAATTTTCATTAGAGTTCCTTGCCTCATCTTGTGAGCTAGAGTCATCTTCAATAGTTTCATGAAAACCAAGACCAATTTTTATGGTAGGAGACCTTGGACTACTAAGAATATTATCCAAAATCTTAGTACTATCTTGAAATCGTAATAGTTTATCCTTTTCTTCTAATTCACCTTTTAAGATATTTACCTCAACTTGATATTGCTCTTCCTTTTCTAGATATTGCTTCTTCATGATTTCTTCGGCCTTTTTTCCTTCTTCCACTTGTTGTCTTAATTTGAGAATCTCAGCTTCAATACTTTCATAATAACTGGATCTATCTTTAAGTCTCTTGATTATTGTACTCTTTTCATTTACTTCATTTCTTAATGATGTCACTTCATCTTGCAGCTTTTGACATTGATATTCCTTTTCCTTGTACTGCTTCCTTACTTTGTTTCCTTCCTCCAACTAAGCTTTTAATCTGGTAACTTCTTCTCTGAAGGCACTCTCCTTTTTTCTAAATAGATCTTGTTGATCTCTAATTTTATCTGTGAGTCTTTTAACTTCTGCCTCTATGTTTCTTTCACTATCACTTTCAATATATTCAACATTTCATGAACAGAGAAAAGTATCACTAGAATACCAAAAAATTGTACCTGATACTTCTTTTTCTTGTTCATCTTCAATCTGAGGTGATTCTGAATCTGAATACTTGCTTCCACCTAATAGCTAATTGTCTCTCCTATTGTCACTGCTCCTTTGAGATGTCTTCTTCTTCTTAGGCGCTTTCTTCTTTAGCTTCTTTCCCATTGTTTCTGCAGATAGCCTTCAAGCGATCAAGCTTTTGCCAAAGGACCTCCTCTGATACCAATTGTTGGGAATAATACTAAGAGGGGCGGGGTGAATCAGTATTTATCAAATCAATAACTTTTTATTTTCATACTCAATTTTATATACGCTACGTCAATGAAGGTAACTCGTGTGTACACGTAACTCTCTTTAGGGCAACCAACATATATCCAGTGATCTTATGATTCAGTTAATTCATCATATGTTGATCTTTAATTAGTGTGTTAGAACTTTATTAACCATATAAATAGTAACCATGTGCAGTAATAACAAAATAAACCATCACACATAAGGAACACACATGAACACCAAGATTTAAGGTGGAAACCCAATGCGGGATAAAAACCATCCACTGTTGTCATCTCTGTCTTCTTTTAATATAAGAAAAACTATTTTACAATCTTGTACTGCTGCAGACTCATACCAATATGCAGACACCGACTTCTAAAAGGCTACAACCTTCTCTCGTTCTCCATCTTCTACTAGAAGGGAGCTACAACCCCCTAGCTCTTGTACTAGCTGATATGTTTACTAGTGCATAGGTGATGGCCTATTGAAGGCTCCTACCTTCACTTGTTCTCCAGCTGCTACTAGAAGGGAGCTCCAACCCCCTGGATCTGGTACTGGCCAATATGTTTACCAGTACATAGGCATCAGCCTACTAAAGGCTACGACCTTCTCTCTTCCTCCAAGGACCATGTTTAAATTTTCAGACAGGATGCTCCTAGTACACAACAATACAAATGAAGGCCTCGTTTCATCAAATTTTCATACTGGACCCATCAGCAACATTGAAACTCAAAATCAATCACCACTGCAATACAACAAATTACTGAAAAACCCATCAATATTGAAGAACATCATAGTCAATCAATCTGATCATTCAGAACACTGTCACAAGAACACAATCACCAATACATAGAGCAGAACCTAGAACTCTGCATGAACAATTAGAACAAACTACAACTTCAAATCTCATATCTCATAATGTATACGCTACTTCGAAATACCAAACCGATGTGTATACGCGCCTTCACCAAGGCGAACCCGTGTATAGATCTGCAAACACTAACTTAAAACTTCACAACTATTCCAGATTTCAGTCATACCCAGATCGTAACATTTATAGAATAAAACATGCGTTAGTATTTAGATCTAGACTATCCATGATCAGACCACAAAATGATAATTCATTTCAGTTCTTATGATCTTGATCCATCATCCATCATCAACCGCTTAGGTGCATCCTAATTTCGGATCAAGAAAAGCACTAGAAACCCATAACATGCATATTTTCTTTTGATCTCACTCATCATAAGATATTCATTTCTTGCTCCCTTAGCCCTTTGATCTTCTCCTCCTTATATACTTAGATCCTTTGTCAATACCTTGGACGAAAACCTCAGACCAATACCTCAGACCAAATACCTCGAACCAAAAATCTTGGACCAAAAACCTCAGACCAAAAACCTCAGACCAATACCTCGGAACAAATACCTCAAACCAAATACCTTCGACCAAAAACCTCGGACCAATACCTCAGACCAAAACCTTGATTTTCCAACTCATATGTGCTTTTCCTCTTGTGAAAGTGTGTGTATATGTATACCCTATTTTTGTTCTATGAGCCTACGTGTATACGCTACTTGGACAAAGTGAACTGGCATATACCCCTTAAACCATTCTCTTTATTCAATCACTGGAGTCTGATCTGTAATCCTTTGTTGTTAACCTGTTGCACTGTGATCTGTCATCTATATGAGCTGCCATCAAGGACAAAACCTGTATCATAATTCCAACACTGTTGCCTCTTTCTCAACCTTTTCATAGTCAGATGATAACTCAAATATGTCATCAAACTTATCAAGCTCATTTGTGAACTACCTGAACTTTGCCTACTTTGTAATATTATTGGAAGTATCATTGGAGTCAAGTTGTCGATTCAGAATGGTTGAAAAGCGTATAAGTTGGATTTCCTCCTTTTCCTTAGTAGAATGCTTGAAATTCTCAAGGGAATAGACACCAAAACAAAATGGAAATATAACCCACATTTTATTTTTATTATCTTTCATGACCTTAGATAGGCCATTTCCCACAATCTGATAGGTTATTTCCCGGGCTAGGAGGTTGTCATGAATATGTAGGGGTAACACATGTGGGTGTGAAAGGCTACCAAAAACCAAAATATAGGTAAAGGAATTCTCCAAACCATCTTCCAACTGATAAGAGGTCGTTATTGGCTTCAGGTGAGATTCTAGGGCATTTGTCATTAAAAACAAATTGGTGGATCAGAAGCACAATGCCATGGAAAATTTTGTAGAAATGGGGTTGATATTTTGACTCCCAGAGAATACTATGATAGATGTGGATAGGCATAGGGTCCTGTATGGTCCATTTCCATCCCATGGATGGGAAATCAGAAGTGAATAAAATAACATCCATTACGTAGGAACTCATGTAAAATGGGGGAACAATATTTTCAGAAAAAATACGTTTCTTCCTATATTATAGGATTTGGATACTTAAATTATTAGACAAAATAGTCCCCCAGTCCATAACGTAGCTATCAGAGGTTGCATCAATTAGGGGTACCCATTGATCTGAAAAATTTTGGGTATTATCATAACCAAATAATCTACATATCATGGTGGGAGCATAATAATAGGGTCCAAAAAGAGAATCTATAGAGTACATACCCTTGTCTTCCTGCTTATGCTTGCTAGCATCTCTTCTCCATCCTTTGATGACCTCAGATTCATCCTAATTTTCCTTCATGAATTTCTCAATGAAGTCCTTATCATATTTATTTTTAGGTGACGGTAGTTGGTACATTTGAGACAGATATTTGTTGGTGAAAGAGCCGAGGACCGTGTTCCTCTTGCTCATAAAGTTTATATTTGAAATGTTTAGATGGTCGGTGACCCATATAATCATCTCCATGTAAGGCAAGATGTTCGGCTGAACAACAATTCTGTAGAGGAAGGAATTGGCTAGATCACTATATGTAGTATCGCAAATGGAGAATGAATCTTCAGCTATGGCTACTCTTTTGGTGACCCACAAATCTTCATCTTTGAATAACTGATACATGACCTCCTAGGTAGATTTTACAGCAACCGGGGTGCATGTGGTATTGGAAAATAGTGCAGGCAATTCTTCAGCCTCAGGGGAAGGAACAACCGGTTGTTGCTAAAAAACAAGTTTCCTTCTGGGTTTGGTCAAACAAGACATTTCTGCTAAATTATTTTTATCTGGACTGGCTTGCCAAGGGAAACACAAAAATGATGAGAAACTAACACTCAAACAAAATAACTTAAAGAAAATAACCGATTTACACATGAATCCAAGACTTTTATGAGTGAAACCTTAGGAAATAATTAGCAATAATGAGGACATTTATTATATCGAAACCATAAGTTCACCACATTTGGCCATTTATTAATCAAACATGAATTCACATGTGCTATATTACACGTTAGCATAGTCTAGAACTTTATTCGCAAAATTTCATTATTGCATCGTTAAAATATGTGATATCAGATATCATTTTGGGATTCAACTACGTTAAGTAAGTCATTCACGTATGACCATTTCCATGATAGGTAGTCATAACTGACTAATTTCTCATGATTTTTGAATAGTTCACTTAACACTCATTGCATCGGGTGATGCTCACAAGGGTGAAGAAGTGGGATTGAAACTATGTGATATCATTTACCTTTGATAAGCTTATAGTGCATAAAATATTAAAGTTACAGGAAGGAAGAATTATCAGAGGTTTTGCATCAGTGCTTTCATATTGGGGAGTTGAAAGGATAAATTTTGATTAAGAAATCCTGATATGGCAACTACAAAATGAGAGGTGGGCAGTATATCGAAGATCGGAGATCTGAGTTGAGATCAATATTGAAGATGAGTGCTATGGAATTGGCGGAGTCGCATATTGGAGATCAGAGGATCAAAATATTGGACATGCACATCAAAATGAAAACTCCGATATGAAAAATCCCGATATGCTACGTGGTAGTCTTGCGGGGTTGGACCTTTATTGTTATAACATAAAAATGAACACTTTTCTTATTTAAGTTGTAGGCCTTAGTAAACAAAAAAGGATTGGGAAATGTTTTAATTGAAGTTTTTATTAAGGGGACATGTTGGAAATCTCTAATAAAATGTTTCTGAAGAGAGTTCAAAGTAAAAGCTAATGTTTAAAGGCTCAAGCCCTGATATTTGAGTTTCGATAAGGGAAATCTCTAGATTCAATCATGATTTTGAAATAATAAAGCTAGATTACATTATTTTATTGGAATTTTTTGGATTTTATCCTAAATTTTAAAAGGGTCCCCATTATTTATTAGTTCTACTATTAATTATAATGGGGGGTTGTTGAGTAGTACAACAATTGGCGACATACTAGGCAAAACAATTATCTCTGTTAAAAATAAATGAAGCTTTAATTAATTAAACAAGAAGACTTAGAAAGATAAAAATTCTTGAAGTTTAGTTTGATAAAAGTTACTCTGGATAAAAGAACTCATCATTTTGTAAATTATCTCATAACCTGTTTATTGATGAAAACCTTTGTTATCCATGTTTGTCATTTAATCAGTTATAAAGATAAAGTTAAAAACTACAAAATTTTAGCTTTTAAGATAGACCTATTTGTCACTGGTAGATCCACTGTTGCCAACATGCATCATAGCCTCGACAGGGTTACCATTTAACAATAGATATACTAGTATCCCATCCACTTATAATAAAATTCTTAGGTGTTTTTAATCTTTTATTTTTTTAAATTTTGTTTTAAAATTTTCCTGAAAGCCATTGACCTGGTTTGGTGACCAGATTATGGTAATTTCATTCACAAGTTAAATTGACACTAAAAAACTCATCTCATGATGAGACCTCTTGTCTTATGGTTATATAATAGTATGCCATTATCCTAGTTTGGTGGCTAGGTTGATAGTGTCAATATCATTGGTTTCCCATGATCATGGTAAGTTGGCTCATGATGAGACCTTCTATCTTTCAAGTTTTATATATTTTTGAATTACACTCTTAAGATTTTAAAATCAGTGTATGGGGAGGCATATTCACTCCTTGAAAGTAATGGATGACAACTGAAGTCAAAAGATGCTAAAACTTCATAATAGCCGTTACTTTTTTAAGGAAAAACTTTTGCATGATCAATCAAGTGATAATTAGATTTGATAAAGTTTTCAAACTATCAAACGTTGACAATTTAATGGATATAAATATTTCAGAGTTTTGTTATAATTGCAAAACTAAACCACAATGTTATGATTTTCTTTCCAAAAATCTCTTACTTAATCAGTCAAATCTCATTTTAATGATGAGAGACCCCACTATGAAGACAAAAGTGTATTACCTAACAATACTAGGGCTAAGGCACCAATATATACATGTGATTATTTACATATTTACAAAAGGATATGTATCCTTAGTAAAAATATTTCTTCAAAACTAGCCCACTAACAGGAGGAGCATCCCTCTTTCCTTGTAGATCTTATAAAATAAAAGATGATGGGCCTAGTTTTTGAATAATACGAAATGGGCCTAGCCACATTCTTTGGAACTTTGAATGTTTTCCTTTATCCTCATGGGCTTTGTCCCATTTCAAAACTAGATTTCCAGTTTCAAAAATTTTATTTTGAACTAAACTTGCATCGAATACAGCCTTAACCAATTGATGGTGATGGGCATGGACTTGTCTAGCTTTATTTGTTTCTTCCTCTAGTTTAAGGATTTGAGACATTCTTAGTTGAAGAGCAGAGGAAGGGTTTTCTTTAATGGACTGCACTAGGGCTAGTGATGGTATAAATAGATTAGGTGGTAAAATACCTTCTTTACCATATATTTATTGAAAAGGAGAAGTGCCTATAGAGGCATTCTGGGTAATTTTGTCAGCCCATAATGCAAAGACTAGAGCTTTATACCAATTTTTATTATTTTGGTCAATGATCCATTTGATTATTATAATCAGGTTTTTGTTAGTAGATTCTGCTAGGTCATTTAATTGTGGATAATAATTTGCAAAATACTTCAATTTAAAACCTTTTTTTAAGGGAGAATTCAGTAATGGTGTTACTTTAAAAATATGATGCATTATCAAACATTAAAGCATAAGGAAGACCAAACCTGGTAATAATAAATCGATCAAATAATTCAATAATGTTCTCAGAATTGACCACCTTCAAGGGTATAACTTTCACCCACTTAGTGACGTAATCAGTAGCAGTCAAGATGTATTTATGATGCTTGGAAGAGTCATGAATAATCTCACCTATTATGTCCAATTCCCATTGTTAAAAGGGTTATTCAATGAGAACTGGTTGTAAAGGTAAGTCTAGTTTCTTTTGTCTTCCATTGAAAATTTGGCAAACTTTACACTTTCTAACACAATCACGAGTGTCCCTGAATAAATTCAGTCAATAATACCTAGAATGTAGGATCTTGTGACCAGTGGTGTATTCACCATAGTATCCTCCAATTGGTCCATCATGTATCTCCTACAAGACCTTTTCAACTTCAGACTTTTCTAGACATCCTAACAAAACAAAATCATAATTTCTTCTAAATAAGACATCATTAACAAGTTGATATTAATTAGCCTTTAGTCTGAGAGCTCTTTTCTTCTTGTAATTGAGTTTTGGTGGAGCATAACCATTTTTTAAATAAAAAATGAGATCAACATATTGGGATTCAGTGTCAATGGCAAATACCTCTGTGATCTGAACATTATTACCTAAATCTTCACTAGCTGAGTTATCATAAGCTCCAGTAATCAACCTAAAAAAACCTTAATCTCTGACAATTTTATCTAGTTTAATATCTAGGTCATATTCCTATAGGGAAGTAACCCAATTGGATCTTTTCTCTTCTAATTTTTTATGTATAAATAATTCCCTAACAGTAAGGAAAGGAACAATTACTTTAGTGTGTGTATTTAAGAGGAAAACCCTGAAATTCTTTATGGATTTAAAAACTACAAAGACTTGCTTCTCATCCTCTGAGTAATTGAGCTTAGCTCCCTATATATTTGAACTAAGGAATGAGATTGGAGCCTCAATTTTTTGTTGATTAGGTTGAGTTAAGACTATTGCGTAAGATTGTTGGGAAGCAAAAGTATAAAGAATAAAATGTTTAGTAAAATCAGGGGTTGATAACGAAGGGGCATCAATGATTTCTTGTTTTATTGCCTCAAATGATTTTCTTTCAGTGAGTCCCCACTTAAAAATTGACTTCTTCTTGATCATAGCTTGTAAGGGAAGTACAATTTGAGAGAAATCTAGGACAAATATTTTGACAAAATTAATTTTCCCAAGGAAGGATTGCATAGACTTTTTGTTATGAGGTAAAGATATTTCAGATATTTCCTTGATTCTATCAGGGTCTATACATATCCCTTCTTTAGAGACAATAAAACCTAGAAGTTTTCCTTTGTCAAGAGAAAAAAAATGACTTTTTGGGATTCAAGGAGATTCCAAATTTCCTACATCTTTCGAATATTTTCTTCAAATCATGCAAATAATTCTTCCTTCATTTGGAATAAATTTTAATGTCATCAAGAGACACTACAACTAACTTGTTAATCAAACCTCTGAAAGAAATATCCATAGCTCTTTCGAAAGTGGCTCCAACATTAATTAATTCGAAAGACATTTTCTGATAAGCATGTGTCCCCCACTTGGTATTTAATGTGGTCTTCAGTCTATGATCTGGATGTACAATTATTTGATTATATCTTGGAAAACCATCTAATAAGGACATCAATTCAGAATCAACAACATTTTATAAAATTTGCTGCATTAGGGGTAAAGGAAAATTGTCCTTTTGACAAGCTTTGTTAAAATTCCTAAAGTCAATACAAATGTGAATGTCTCCATTTTTCTTTTTTACAAGAACAAGATTCGAGTCTCACTTAGAATGTATGAGTGGAAAAATGATTTTAGCTTTAAGAAGCTTCTTCAGTTCAGTTTTAATTTGAGCTTCTAAGTTAGGGTAGATATTCCTTATCTTTTGTTGAATAGTCTTGACATCTAGAAGCATAGGAATAGTGTTTTAGATGTTGGATGTATCATAGGTTTTCACATCATCATAATCCCATGAAAAAGATATTAGGAAACTAGCTCACAAAAAGATGGAAAAGATAGATCAACGCCTTAGAATTCAGCCTCTTCGAGGGAGCAACCTCATTTACATTACACAAATGAGCAATTCTTGGATGAGACAAATGACTAAACCTCCCTTCTATATATATGAGTCTAATGGGTCACAATATAATCAAGCTGACCTAACCATAATAACATAAGGGCACAACAATAACAATAGTGGGTTCCTATGGGGCACACTAATAACAATATGGGGACAATAGGGGCACAATAATAACAAAAAGGGATACAATGACAATAGTAATGGGGGAGTCACTAGTATTATAGGGACCTAACATGCCCCTCTCCTTCCGAAAAGCATTTTCCTCAATGCTTGAGTAGTTCTGGATGCTTCTGTATAAAATTCTCATCCTCCATGTGGAATCTTCAGTACAAGTTCTTCCACTTGATGAGATACTCTGAAATTGATCGATTTTGTAGTTGTTGAGTTCTTGTTTCTGTCACTGATTCCGGTTCCAATATGAGTTTTCCTTCCTCGTCAAGTTCTGGAAATATTGTTTGAACTAGGAGCTTGTCACCTATAACCTTCTTTAATCATGAAACATGGAAAATTGGGTGCACTCGGGAAGCTGCAGGAAGCTCCAATTTGTATGCCATAGTACCAATCTTTTGCAACACCTTGTACAGACCATAATAGTTTGGTGATAATTTATTATCCTTCTTAGCTTGCTTGAGGGACATTTGTTTATATGGTTGTAGCCATAGGAATACCCAGTCACCTACATTAAAACTTCTTTCGCTGCGATGTTGATCTGCCTGTTGTTTCATTCTATTTTGCGTGAACATGAGGTTATCCTTTAAAAGTTGGAGAACCTGTTGTTGATGCTCAATGTGATGTTCCACTGCTTGAACCTTAGAATTTTATCTTAAATATGATGTGATGGATGGTGGATGAATAACCATAAAGTTCCATAAATGGGGTCATTTTTGCTACAGTATGGAAGGAAGTGTTATACCACCATTCAGCCAGAGACAACCATTTGACCCATTGTGTCTGTTTATCAGATACAAAGAAATGGAGATATTCTTCCAAACATTTGTTTACTATCTTAGTTTTCCCATCAGATTGAGGATGATAAGATGAGCAATGAGCTAACTGAGTACCAAGGAAAGAAAATAATTATGTCTAAAAATTTCTAGTGAAAATGGGATCTCTGTCGCTTACAATAATATTTGGGTTTCCATGTAGCTTTTGAATTGTTTCCATAAATGCAATAGAAATTGTACTGGATTTAAATGGATGTGATAATGCACAAAAGTGTGCATACTTGGTAAGTCTGTCAACTACCACCATGATGACACTCTTTCCTTCGGACTTTGGTAAACTTGTGATAAAATCCATTGAAACCTCCTCCCAATGTTGGCTTGGAATGGATAAAGGTTGTAATAGACCCGAGGTCTTAATTATTTCAACTTTATTTTGTTGGAAAACCAAACATTCCACCACAAACTTTTGAATATCTAATTTAAGGCCATCCCAAAAGAATTCCTTCTTAACCATGTGGTAAATTTTTAAAAACCCCGAGTTCCCTCCTAAGGGAGAAGTGTGCAATTCCATAAGAATATTTTGTTTGAGTTGGGAATTCTTACATAGGTATAAGCAATATTTGTACCATAACGAATCATTTTTCCAGCTAAATGTATCAGATGTACTGGGATCTTGTTGTAACTTATGAATGAATTCCCACACTTCATCATTCTTCCATTCATCCCTTGCTTCATTTATCCAATTTGGTTGGATAATAGAAATGGCACACAACAATGCTTCCACATCCTCATCCTCTCTTGAGATTGCATCTACCACAACATTTTGCTTCCCTTTTTCTAGATGATTTCAAAGTCATAACCCAACATCTCTGTGACCCATTTTTGTTGCTCTTCAAAGGATAATCTTTGTTCTAAAAATTATTTAATACTATCATGATCCATTTTTTCCTTGAAGTGTCTTCCCATTAGGTAGGGTCGCCATTTCTTAAGTGCATGTAGTATTGCCAACATTTCCTTCTCATAAATAGCTTTGTGTAAATACTTTCCTTTGAATGGAAAACTTTAAGAAGGAATGGGTCTTTCATCTTGCATTAAAACAACACCAATTTCATTTCCTGAAGCATCACATTCCACAATAAAGGCTTTTGTGGAGTTCGCCATAACTAAGACCGATGCTTGGCACATTTCCTCTTTAGATGTTTGAAGGCCTTTGCTTCTTTTGGAGTCCATGGAAATGCATCTTTCTTCAATAATGTTGTTAGAGGTGTTGCTATTCTCCCTTAATTCTTAACAAACTTGCGATAATACCCTATCAACCCGATAAATCCTTGCAGATGTTTTATGGATGTTGGGTTTTTCCATTCCTTAATGGATTTAATTTTTCTATGGTCTACCTTAACACCTTCATGAGATACAATATGTGCCATGATCCATCCTTCTTTTGCACCAATACTACTGGAGCAGAGAAAGTACATTGACTAGGTTGAATTTTACCAGCCTCTAGCATTTCTGCAACCATACCTTCAATTTCACTCTTTTGGGCATAGGGATATCTGTATGGCCCGATGTTTGGAGGAACACTTCCTGGAACCAAATAAATAGCATGATCACAATCACAAATAGGTGGGAGGCCTTTGGGAGTCTCAAATACCTTGGAATGATTGTCCAAGACTTTTTGGAGATTTGAAGAAATAGACGATTTCGATGTGGGAACCTCTAGAGAACATAATTGTGTAATTACACCTTGTTGTTCCTTCTTTAGAAGATTTTTCATACCGTTAGAGCTGATTATATTTCTTGGTTTCCCTGCAATACCCCTTAATTCAACTTCCTTTCCTTCCACACAAAATTTCATGAAAAGTTCCTGAAAATTAAAAGCTATTGTACCTAGAGATTGTAGCCATTGGACTCCTAGTACAATATCAGCACCACCCATTGGAATGGAAATCATTGGGCTATTTGTCTAGTCAATTTAATGTCTTAAATTGCTCTACATAAATTATCAATCCGGGTATCGTAAACTGATGAAGTGTGGTGCACTATATGTGCTTAGTTAACCTTTCTCTTACTTCGTTGTTTTATAGTTTATGTTGTTTTTGGGGTTTTGTTCTTGTTGGTTTTCTAAGGTCTTAAGAATACTTTTAAAGGAAAAGTATGGATAAAACTTTCAAGACAAGGCCTATGTCCTTAATGGTAACTTCCAAAACTTAGTACTTCAAAAGAACTTAAAACATGTTATTGATGGAGTTAGTATTTAAACAAAAGTGTAAATATACAACTAGTTCAATCAAAATAAAATGCAATAATCAAATAATGACAGAATGACTATGAGACCCAGTATCCTTGCTACTTCAGCAAAAGGACAAGATGATTCTATCACGTCATTAGTTCATTAAAAGGCTATGTGCATCACTAATCTACAATCAACTTGAAAGCAATTTATGTACAATAATATACATGTTAAAAATAAAATAAAATGCAGTAATTCAAACTGTACATTAATATACATGAAAATCAGAAAAAGAAATACAAGAAATTAAAGTGACAACTATACAAGGCAGGGGCCCCCTACCACCTATGAAATCAAATGCTTAAAGGAAAATAAAGACATCAAATAAAGGACTAATGACATCGGCCCAGTATCTCTGTTGCTGATTTAAAATGAAAATGAAATGTGAAATCTAAGTGACACTACATAAAGGAGACAAATCACACTACTTTAACCTTTTCTTAACCTTTTTGCCTTTCATCTAGTTATGAACAAGTCAGCAATGTGAGTCTTAAAGCAAACTAAACCAAGCTGTACTAAGTGATATTTTGGCTCCAATAAAGTTATTTGATTATGGAAAAAGAACCATCAATAGATGAACAACTTGATATCTAAGAGCAAAAAGTGAAGTGCAAGTTAAAGAAATGATACTAATGAAAATCAAACTACAGAAAAATAAAGGTCAGCAACATAGACAAGATGATCACACATGCCACTAGTCATGAAATCAAAGTAAAATTAAACACACTTGCATGAATTGAAATTGCATGAATGAAAAATCTAATCTACCTTACATTCTACAAAGCAATATTTACAAAATGAAATATACTCTACTTACATCCTAATATGCTCCATGACATCTACTTCACATCTCCTTCCATGTTGAGAACATCAAAGCTTTATTCAATTTCTTCAAAAGTGCAAAGTACAACAAAGCTCTCCAAAGCTTTCAAAAGCCATGGGACTAACAAGCTAAAAGGACTAAGAAAAGACTAGCAAATGAAGGAGAGAGATCTCCTATTTATACAAAAAGATGATATCCATCTCATTAATGATAGTCCATGAATCTCTCCCTCTACCTCTAGAGTCCTAATCAAAATAGGAACTGATAAGACACATGTCTTTTTAGAGTTACAATACAATTAGGAGATGTGACACATATCCTCATGATCCCATGATTCTTTCCAACCAAATTCGAATTTGGCCTTAGAGTGCCACATAAGGGTCTTCTAGAAGCCTCCTTTCAACCTACACATGTCAACAATCTCAACCCATTTGTTAGCTATAAGCATATGCACATTATTTTCTAATGTTTAACCACAAATTCACTTAAAAGGCTTAGAAATAATAAAGATTGGAAAAACATAAAGGTGGCCCAATGATAATGAAAGTGGGATGAATGTGGTGACATAGTAGTGAAATGGAGGTGATATAATGGACATAATAGTGAAAGTGTAATGGAAATGAATGACATTTTCAAGGCTCAACACTATTCAATACATATTCTCCTATGGATAACTTGATATTATGGCATTTTCTAGAGCAATTTATGGTTCATCCACTTGCAACCATCACTTGACACTCTGGTTCTAGATATATGAAGCAATTCAATTCATTAGCTATCTTACAATGAATAAAATTATGGGTACTTCTCGAATCAATCAACACTATTACCTTTTTCGTCTTGATATGTCCTTCTATCTTGATAGTTTGAGGAGTGGTAATTCCAGCCAATGCATTACAAGATATGGACATATTAATTTCTTCTTTATCTAGGGTTTGTTCCTGGAGTATATCCTCTTCTTTTGACATTTCTTGTTCCTCTTCTTTCTCCTCTCCATAATCTATGTAGAATAATTTCTTCTCAGCACGCTAATGACCTTTAGTGTATTTTCTACCACAACTGTAACAAAGCCCTTTTTCTCTATTTTCTTCCAATGTTTGTGGTGTCAACCTTGTAGGTTGTGGAAGGATAGGGGCAACAACACTTCCATATTTATAGTTGTGAGTGGTAGGATTCTTGGTTGCCATAATTTTGCTTTCCATTTTTCTTGCTAACCTGAATGCCTTCTCCAATGAATCAAGTTCCCAAAGGTGAACCTCATGTTCCATATTATCCTTTAAAGTCCCTATGAACACATCAATCCTATGCTCCTCTGGAATATATTTTACCCTTATGTTCAATTTTTGGAAGTCCTCAATGTGCTCCATCATTGAACCCTTTTGTTTGAGATGTATCAACTGGCTAAAAAAGGTGTTTCTTTTTGTATGCTCATAATGTGCTATCATTTCTTTGTAAAAATTTCCCAAGTGAAAATTTGTTCACGAGAGAAAATCCATTGATACCATACAAACTGATAAGTTGCAATATGTACCTTTTGTGTGTTTTGCACATTATGGAGATGGAAAAATTGCTCCATCTGTAGTATCCATGTTCTGGGATCCTTTCCATCAAACTTCCTCATATCGATTTTTGGAACATGGTGGGTCTTCAATCCAACATTAGAGTCTATGAAATCATGATTAACATGTCTTTTGTTCTCATCATGAGTTTCCTTTACTACCCTTTCACCATTAGTAACCACTTCTTGTAGCAACTTATTCAAATTTATCTTCAATTCTTCCATCTTAGAGTCCATGCCATTCATCTTAGCATCCATGCCATCCTTATTAACTTGCATGCCATTCATATTAGTGTCCACCCCATTCATCTTGGCTTCAGTTACCTTTTGTGAGAGTGAAATATGTTGTACTTGGTCTTGTAATTTTGATATATCATGTTGCATTTCTTCCGCTTCTTCAACAGTCAGGTAGAGCTTTGAGGGTTCTTACTAGGTGTTTCCATTTTCTTTCTTTGGGGCATTAATCAATGCTAATAATTCTTCACTATTCCCTTTGAATTCCTTCAAACTAATTTTTCAAACCAATCTTATGCAAAATTTAAAAAAACTACACACTTGTTTTTCACTTTGTAAGAGCTCGATATTAAATCTATAGTATCTTTGTAACTGCGGATCTTGAATATTGGAAATCACATCCTACAGTAGCCCTTTGAGTCCTCTTTCTAACTGCACAATTTTTATAAATATTGGATTCTCCAAGGAAGAGTTACGCTAAAACTCCCACGGTGACTTGATTATAGACTAGTTCTGTAGAGCAAACTTGTACGAAGTGCCACGTGTGACTGTTTCGACCTTAGTACTTGAAAATGATATACAGAAAACTACAGGCCATCCTATTCCTGAAACTTCTTGCAAAATTTCAATCTGATTCTCAGAACAAAAGTTATGATAATTTTCCCCAGTTCACTTGTTTCGAATGTAATTCGAGAGTCTGCAAAAACCCTAATTTCCTCAGAACATATCTCCAAACATATAGCGCAAAAAGCTCTGAAATTTGGACCCAAAGTTCAGAATGATTTTGGCTCAAACGGGTTTTGTTTTTCACTTATGAAATGGTGCAGAAACAAATTTATAGAAAAAATTCCACGATGACCTATTTGGAGCAGCGAAACCCTAGAATCCAAAGCTCTGATACCAAATGTTAGGAAACCAGCTCACAAAATGATAGAAACGATATATCAACGCCTTAGAATTCAGCCTCTTCGAGGAGGAAACCTCCTTTACATTAAAAAAATGAAAAATTCTTGGATGATACAAATGACTAAACCTCCCTTCTATATATAGGAGTCTAAGGGGTCACAATATAATCAAGCCAACCTAATAATAATAACATAAGGGCACAAAAATAACAATAGTCGGTTTCTATGGGGCACACTAATAACAATATGGGGACAATAGGGGCACAATAATAACAATAAGGGATACAATGGCAATAGTAATGGGGGAATCACTAGTATTATAGGGACCTAACAAAAACATCCTTTTACTTTTTCAACAAATGAATGAAAGCATATCTTTTATCTCATGAGAGTGAAAGGCCCATGTTAATGTTCTGAGGTTTACAATGAGATCCTATGTTAGCTAACTCATATATCAAGGTAGAACTATGCGTTTTAAAATTGGTGGTTATTTTGGATCTGTCCTTTAAGCCATATAAGTCTTCCAATTTAAATACAGGTCTGGGTAAATCATTTTCATCGAAGGGCCTATTTCTCATCTTATCATGCTCATCTTCATCAATTACTTGATTGGAGTAAGAACCTTATGATGTTAAGAAACTCATAATATCATCATCATCATTAAACACACGCCAATTCGTTACATTATCTGGAATGGAGGAGTGAAAAATTAATTCAATTGAAAATATGTTAGGGATAAAATCCTTGGGTGGAATGAGTTTGGAAGCAACATTTTCTAGGAGGTTGGCACTAGAATTATGTATCCTCGGGATGGGAGCTATGATAAATGTAGTAAAATGAGTAGTGATGTCTTGAATCAAAGACTAATAATGTCTAAGGTGACTAGAAACACAGTGGTTAGTTTTTCTAAGGAGACATTAGGAGGATGAAGCATCAAATTTATCTAAGGAGACATTAGGAGGCTTACCTTTTCCTTTTGAATCTTTTGCAGTAATAGTATTAGGTAATGGAGATGCAGGAATGGCATTTAACCCCTTAAGTAAGAATTTATACTATTGTTTCAACTTGCTAACTTCATATAGGGAGATGTTCACTTTAACCTTCTTCATGTCCTCAACAATGTTATACTCAATGGTATCAGATATTAAAAGGGTCTTAGATGAAGAAGGAGGCTTAGAAGTAGTAGTATCCAAACTTGAGGGAGGAGTAGAAGTTTTTTTTACTATGCTTTTCTCTTTAGCAGGAGGAGCAAGATACTTATTCTTTTGATTTGTTGGAGGAGTATCAATAGGTCCTTTACTTCTCGTACTAACAGGTATGGCTTCTTCTTCTTCCTCATTTTCTGATGAAGTTAAAATAAAATCCCACAAACCATGAGATTCTTCTAATTATTCTTCTTGGGACTCTTCAGCGGATAGGCCTGATTCTTCCTCATCATCATCCTAGTTAAATTCTTCATTTGAAATGATGGCAGGCAGTTGTGATTGGGATGGCTGATTTTTTCTAAAAGGTCAAAAAGGATTTTTGGATGATTCAACAACTTGTTTCTTAATCTCTACCATTTCGTTTGACATAGTCTTGAGAACCTTTTGTAATCCTTCTAGATCAAAAGGATATTTTGGAGCTTTCTTCTTTGGTTCATCCTTGAAAGTGACCCTTTTGGTTTGCTTCCTTTCCTCAAGAGTTATTTTCTTCTTGAGGGCAAGGATTCTCTTTTCTATAGATAAGGCCTCTTTCATATTATCATATAATGACATTTTGTTTGACCTATCTACAAATATTTCAATATTTGAAGGGAGGACACTAATTTATTATTCAACTTGTACATCTACTCCAAGTCTAGAAGTTTCTAGGATTTTTTTTCAGCAGCTTGTTAAATCTTGGATTGAAATCCTTAATATTCTCACTTAGATTAGATTTAAGATTTGGCAAATCGTTAATCAAAGTGGTGGTGGTTTAGTCATCCCAAAATTTGAGTAAGAATTGTTCTTCAAACATCCCATTTAGTTATAGACCCATATGGAAGAGAAAAATAACATGATCCTACCAAACCTTCAAAATTATAAGGAAAAAGTATAACAACACAATCTTCTTGATTGACTCCATTTAAATTTATGGCCAACATAAAATTATGAAGATGTTCCTCTGTAGGGAGGCCATCATCAGGATTGTATTTAGGAAGCCATATTTCTGGGTGTTTAGGTAGAGGATGTAGTGGTGGAGCCATCTGAACTTCCCCAAGATTGTTCCATGGTTTGTTAGCCATCCTGGGATTTATTACAACAAAGGAGGTTGTAGAAGATGTGGAAGATGAAGAGGATTGGGTAGTGGAAGATGATGTCATAGTGATACTAATTACAAGAATAGAGGAGGTTGTATAAGATGTGGAAGATGAAGAGGAATGGATGGTGGAAGAATTTGCCATGGTGATACTAATTACAACAACACTAGATGATTGTGGTTGAGAAATGGATGGGCTAAGAGGTTGATAATAAGAAGATAAATAGGTAGAAGAAGAAGTAGGACCAAGAGGAGTAAGAGGAGGAGATGATGATGTAATCTCACAAGTAGAAGAGTGAGTTTTTGTTTTTCTTTTCTTTCTCCGATGAATGATCAATGAAAATTCAAAATGCTCCACTCCAAGCTTTTCATATTGGGATATAGTTAGTACACTAGAAGACTGTAAAGAGGATGTAACACTTCCTTTCGATATGTATGATTAAAAAGTTTTATCTCCAGAGATAGATATTTCCTCCAAATTTTGTATTAAAGATTGAACTTCAGGGGACTCTGAAAGTGGAAGTGTGCTAGGAGCATTGTTTCTGGGAAAATTAGTATTTCTAAGAAATGTTAACCCTCTAGGTTTGGTAGCTAACCTAGAAACAACATCGAGAGTGATTCACTATTTTTCCTATGAGTAATAGATAAGAGAAAGATAATGAAAGACCAACCTGTAACTTCTGCTTGATTCCTCGCTTGATCTCCCTCTCCTTTGGCTGATCTCGTAACTCCTCCCTGTACTTAACACGCTTGGAGAGTACCTGCACAGTTACAGAAACAAAGACCCATCAAAGCATAATGATCTATCACAACATAAACATCATAGAATCATAAATATGATAAACAAATGAATGCATTTACAGTTAACACAAACAAATGGGAAAAATCTTGAAGAACTTTATTGATAACAAGGAGAATTACAACCCATAAGTCTGATCCAGTACCATCCTCCTAACTTCAAGCCTTCTTCACCTCATGAATCAGCAAGAACATGCCAACAATAATACAATACTCTCACCTCAATACTGAAACTAGGAGCACTTCCTTACAACTTAGAATAATTCAGCTTCTAGATCTCTTGGATGAGGGATCCATTTATAGATGAATGCAGGAAGTTGAGTCATCAATGAGGATTATGAATTCCATTCAATTTTTAGGAATTGGTTCTGTGAAAGAGGGGAATTGGAGGTGGTTTCCTAATTCCTTTAGTCATCCTTGGGCGAACTCAGAGGGGTAGGTGGCACAGGAGAAGTTTCTAGAAGTTTCTATGAGCAACTGATTCTCAAACTCTCTCAGAATTTTGTCCTACCTCGCCCATTGCACCTTACAGAGGGCCAAACTGTGATGCATAACACTTTGACAGTGTGGTACCTACTATGCATAGCACCCTAACACAGGGCTTTCTGCAATGATCCCTTTCAGGCACTTTTTGGATGAATTTTGTGATGGAACTTTTGGAGAATGAGGCATCCATATGACTAAGTTTCTTTAGGGCATAAAACAACTATATTAGGGGTTGATGAACCCTAATATCATCGACATGTGAGTTGGGGTTGATGTGCCCAAATATGTCTATAACAAGCATTGGTGGTTGTTTGAGAAACTTCATATTGGGATTTGGAGATTTAGAATGTGATCTAGAAGTTCGTGGTGATTTTGAGGGGGATTGACTCTTTGAATGACCTTTTAATTTAAGAGTGGATCTTCTTTACATTCATAGTTTGAAGTCCCTCCTTCTAGTGCAAAAAATATTGAAGGCTCGGAAATCTCGGCCTCAACGCCGGGGAAACCCACCCAATCAGGAACTTAGAGAAACTCCTTTTCCATTTGAGATGGTGGCTCCGACTAGGTTGATGGGACTAGTTTCCCTTAAGAAGATATATGAAAATCGATAAAAGATATATAGGTGTGAAGGTTGATGGATGGAGATAAAACAAAAATAAATATAATTAAAATCCTTACAATATCTATCGCGGGACAATATATATTTTATATATGTGAGTTTAAGATTTCACTTATAATATGAAAATGTAGATCATCAAATTATTCTTGGATATACAATGAGTAATGATAAATAATTTAATTAAATAGTTAATTAAATTAATTGATATAATTCATTGCACATATAAGATACCATTGTTCATCTATATACTTAAAATATTTCGATTAAAACACATCAATAATGATAACTGTTCAATCGCATGCAATTACATATAAGAAAAACTTGAAAGAAAATAATATTTCAACTCATAAACATAGCATCAATTTATAGGTAGTAGTACCTGATACACATTAACTCTACTCGTAATTAAAATTAGAGTGCTCATTATTTCTGTTAAGACTTCTTTTCAGCTACAGTAGTGAAAACCAAAAGTTTTCTTGCAAAAATTTAGAACCCCTTCTTGACAACATTGAAGGGGATTTATAATTTGAAATCAAAACTCAAATGCAGAAAAGTTCCATAAAATGTCTGGTGGTTTAGACAACTTTATCATGAATATGAGGAGGATTTCTTTGCAATTTTTTGTCGAAGATCGCATATGTTTGTCATCGGCTTCAATTTAGGTGGATGGTGAGGATCAATGAGCATCCAAGTAGTGAATAACGCATTGTTGATTGCTAAACGAAGATGACTAGTGGTATTTGCAAGACACCTCAGTGTCAACCATTTACTATGATGTTTGACTAGGAAATTCCAATGGAATTACAAGTTAATCTTTGATAGGGCCTTTATTCCCTCAGCCTTCTCCTTTTATGATTCCTTCCAAGTCCTTGATATCCATTTTACATCGGGCAAGCTATCCTCAGTGTTAGCACCTAAATCTGCCTTAGGCTAAAAGAAGGCAAAAATTAGGGTAACCACAAACCATGCTCAGTCTGGTAGCTAGCCCTACCAGAGTAGGAGAGGGCTCTCTCCGAGTCACGCTCAGTGAATCGATGATCGAAAACAGTCTGAGATGACTTAAAATGCAATATTTACCTTAGGCTAGTAAGTGAATAGGGATTCTGGAAACAAATTTATGAATGACCGAGCTTCTGGGATGTTATGGGACCGACGCTTAGCAAAGAACAGAGAATTTAATACAAAGGCACAGATTATTCAGTGAGGCAAGGTAGGCGGAAATGTAACAATATTAGTTTGAGGTAATGCAACATGAAAAGAATGTTGAAGAAAGTGGAAAGGGCATAGTGACATGAATCCTTTTCAATAGAAGAGAAACACTGAACATGAAATTTTCCCACAGGCAGAGCAATAACATTGAATTCTACCTACTCTCACTCAGAAGATTTCACTGGAAATGAACATGAATTGAAATATGAAACATAACAAAATACATATGAAAACAGAAGAAACACATTTTCTATACTCACAACCACAAGAATCTCATGAAATAGAGCCGCTGGCTTTCATTAATTCCCTGTCAAAAATACACAATGAAGAAACAAAGTTTCTTTCCCGCAGTCTCCCAGAAGTTACAAGCCAACCAACCCTTTGCAAATAACTTGCATACAATATATAGAATGTGTGAGTAAGAGATAGAACGCCCAAGGGTTGGGGAGTTACTCGAATCATTGTGAAATGGAGATGGAGAGCCAACCATCAACTACAGGTGCAGTGTTGCAAACATGACATTTGGCTTTGGGTGACCGTTTGCCTTCCTTCGCCACTTGGATAGAAGCCCATCTGGAGGAAAAGCTCTTTAAATTCTGCCTTTGGTGCCAAAAAACCGAAGTGTAGATGACCGGGCCCACTTGGAGAAGTCGCGACCCGAAATTTCGCGAAACGGAAGCAAATTGGCAATTTTTTCCTCTGTGCGCCACGCCATTTTTTCTGTGTATCGTGCTACTTTGGGACCTGTTTTGGGGTACTTTCAAGTGTCCAAAATGTCCCCAAGTGGGCTTTCTGGAAATCCTATCCTGTATACTTCCTAACCCAACTGGAATTTTCAAATTTGGTGCTCATTTGCCCCTCCAAATCTCCAGTCTTCCAAGACTGCTTTCTGTGTGTCAAAAAAGTGGCAAAGAGGCCATTTTTGGGTGTTTTTTGACCTTTAGGAGACCCAGATCTTGCCCAAATATTTTTCCCGGACACCAGTAGTCATAATTTTTGATGCTGAATCCAAATATGCAAGCCATTTCTCAATTGGAGCCCTAGAATTTTAGGAAATCCCTATTTTTTACCCAAAAATTTGCCAAGTGACCAAAATTTCCCCAAATTTTTTGAAATTTGGGCTGGATGTTCCCTATGAAGTGATATGCTATGCCAAGGAAGCCTCAGCCAAAATTCGAAGCCGATCTTGCTCCTTTGCCTCCTTTGCCTCCTTTGCCTCTTTTGTTGCTTTGCTCAATTTTGCCTTTAGGCTCCTGATTCTTGCTTTGGAGCTCATGTTTCGGGCCATGTAGTGGTGATTCATGTGCCTCAGCATGTATTTCTCCCTGTTAGCCTTATCCAACCGCTGCTCCAAGTGAACGTTCACTTTCTCTAACACATACTCCCAGTCTTCATCTCTTTTCTCCATAGGTCTGCCTTGTGTTGCCATGATGTGTTGTCGGTTTTCCTTGATCATTTGCAACTCTATCTCAGCTAGCCAATCCTCAAGTTGCTTGTTCCTCTGCTCCAGATACTTCACGTTCCACTTGGCCCTCTCCAAGTCCAGGGATAAGTTCTCAATCACTGATTGCTGCTCCTGAATGATCTCTCCAAGCTCAGCATTTGTAGGTTCTGCATCTGTCTCATCATCCTGGAGGAGAACGAATTCTGTCTCTCGTTCACCTGATGGCTCACTTGAAGGCCCCTCATCATGCACTAGCTCCTTACCTCTGCCCTGCTCCTATGATGCCGATGTCAGAAGCGAGGCCCCTTCCACCCCGGGTGGAGATAACACTCACTTTGCTGCTGCAAATAAGGGTCTACTGCCTTTCTGATAGGTGATGTATACTGGCATAGTGGCAATCTCATGTCGCTCATACTGATGTGACAGACCCGCTATCTCATGCTTTTCCTCTGAAACCACCTGTGGAGCACTGAAGAAGTCACGAGAGATGAATTCCTCCCAAGCAATACCCTGCAATCCCAACTGATGGTCTACCAAAATCCAGATAAGGGCAAAGTGATACACACTGTTGAGCTGTTGTCGAGGGGTCTTGTGTTGCATGAAATTTCTCATCCTCTCTATGTTCCCGCAGATGAAGAATGGGAGGTTCATCATCCGCACCCTGGTAAAGTGCATGAGTAACCTGATGTGATAGGCATAGAGGGGAGAAAACCTCCCCTCACAACTGAAGTACTTCATGATCAATTCCATGAGTGGGGCATACTCATCTTTTAGAAATCTGAATGAAAAAACTCTTGTGAGGTGGCTCAAACAACTGTCTTTGATGTAAGGCCCATAATGATGCCTCTCCACCTTTTTCTTTTTATGCCACTGCTCTCCAATGTTGGGTATGCCTGTCGCCACTGATATGGTCTCAGGTGTCAATGTGAAAGTGACCCCAGCCAAGATGGACTGTCCTCCATGTAGGTGAAGTGCAAAAATTTGGGCCAACTCATGATGAACTTTGACATTTGCCACCCTTTGAAAATATTCAAAACATGCTAAGTGCTGGAAACAAGACATAGCAAGAGGGCATGCCTGCAACTCGGTGAGTGTGTTTGGCTTGTCTCTAAGATGTCTGCCACTCCAGTGATGTCTCGTTTGTGCCCTTTCTCCTGAAGCTGTGTCACTGTGGGTCTCCTCCTCATACTCTGATGAAACTTCTGATGCCATTACTGCTGTTTGTACCCTGAATTTTATGCTGCCCTTGAATTCCAATGAAGCTAGTAGTTGCCCTGAAAATCTACCACCAAGGGGACAATAAAACAGGGAGTATTAGGAGGGGAATGATGAAATAGGGATAGGGGTTTAAAGGGAGAGATTTATCATGGATTTGGGAGTAGTTTGGGTATAGGGTTGATGGGGTAGGGTTTGAAATATATTGGCAGCTTTGTCACTGTAGCATAAACCCTAGGGTCAATGATTTCTTTGTTTCCCTTTTGTTTGCTTTACAAAAAAAAATTTGCATTTGATTCCTACCCCTACAATCATGCTATCCCTTTCAATTTTGGTGCAAGGATGGATGTTGGTGGCCTACCCTTCAAAATTGGTGAGCATCCACAAGTTTTTAGGCAGATGGGATAGTTTCTGGGCCTTGTATTTATGTGCATCGCGCGTCGGGCACGTGCCGCGCCAGTGTTATGTTTACACAGTGGGCGGGCCCTGTGTGTGTCGCGCACCATGAGTGTGCTATGCTCTTTGGTGTGTGCACCGCGCACTATGAAAACACCCGAATTTCTTCCTAATTGTTTTGACTCTTTAACCGTTTGACTATGCACCCTTCCTCCAACAGCTTTGTTTGCCCAATGAGCTGGTCCTATGGTGATTTTGTATTAACCCAACAGTGGAGGAAAAGGGAGAGGGTTTGGGTAGTGACTTAGGGTAGGGGTTTAGGAAAAATGACAAGGGAGGATGGGAAAAATGATGGGTGAGGGGAATAGGTGAGTGGAGTGAAGCCTTGGCAATATCAACACAAGTTTACAACCTCAGCCTTCGTTTTCTTGTTGATTTTCTCATGGGTGACATTGTGCGTTTTGGGTGAATTCAACCTCCTCACAAACACCATATCCTTGACAAAACTTGATGAGCAGGCGATGTCATAAGGCTTACCTCTCAATTTGATAGCCTTCCCCGAAGTTTGAAGTGGTTTGGCACCGTTTCTTGGCCGTTGGACTGTATGCGCCGCGCGGAATTCCCAGTGCGTCACGCACCTTGTATGTGCCGCGCCTGTGCAATATTTCAATGGCGGGCTGGCTGTGTGTGCATCGCGCCTCTGGTTATATGCGCCGTGCGCTCCCAAAACCTGCTTCCGCTCACTCAAGCTCTCTAACCTCACACTCACACCTTTGAAATGCATTCTCCAAGTCTTGCAAGAGCATAATGCCATTGATTTGGGTCAAAACATGTATTTATAGCCTTGGAGGAGATGGGTTTGATTTTTGCCTCTTTGAAAACCCCCTTTTCTAATGTTGAGTTTTGCACTTTTTCATTTACCTTCAAACACACTGATTTTCACTATCCCTTTGAAATTTTGGCTCAAATGATGAAATTTTCGGCACTTCTTTGCAGGGACTATATGACAGAGCATTTGGCCATGTAAATCATAACTGCATCTGAAAAGTCAAGTGGTGATTTTTTTGAAAATTTTGTCATAATTGACCTTGTTTGATTTTTCTTCAAAACAGAGTTTTGAAGAAGAGTCGAAGTCTCTTTAGGTGATGATGAAGATTTCTGAACCATAGTTGTATAAGGCCTCCCTTTGGCCTGCCTGGCTTGTTCTTGGACGTGTTTTCAAAGACCAAATTGATGAATTCCTAGACCCAAAAATAAAAATGACTTTGTCCTGTAATAGGACCAGACCTTGACTGTCATGAATTTTAGTGATTATGGACAAAGACCTGAGCCAGCAGGGGCCAGACATGAGGGAAAATGACTAGCATGAATTTCTCCGTCAGATCATGGCATGTCCCTAGCGAAATGCAGTTGAGTGAATGGAGCAGGACACCTAAAATTGAAATGCACAAAGAGTTTTGATCTCTGAAGGAGGGCTGACCAGACCGACTCTAACATTGGCTCCAATGGGGGATGGTAGCTACTTGGAGGTGCCAAGAATAGCAGATCTCTAGAGGAGCTAGATAGTGCCTTTTTTCCATTGGGCTATGGAGTCATCATTTCAATAAATGGCATAGGACTCTCACTTATTTATGAAACTAAAATGACCAAGAAATTGGCTCTACTTGTCATTGAAATAACTCAAAAACTAACTTTACAGACTGAAACCAAACTGAAATAAAAATGGTATTTACAATGATAGTGGAAGTAGCGTTAATAGATCAGCAATGATACCGCTTGAGCAGCCGACCATTGATCGGCCCTCTAGGACAATCTTCCCCATTCATTTCCTTTATAAGAAAGGCATTCTGACCCCTATATGCTGCAATTTTGAAAGGACCTTTCCATAGATTTTCGAACTTTCCGTGCTTGCCTTTCTCTTCATTCCTTGCATCCCACTTCAGCACCACATCATCCAACTGAAATTTATCTACTTTTGCTTTTCTGTCATAGATTTTCTTTATCTTCTCCTGCAACTTGGATGTGTTCTTGAAAACTTCTTCTCTTGTTTGTTGCAAATGGATCATTTGATTCAGCCTTCTCTACATGGGATATTCTTCGCTGCCGGCCTCCTGAAGAAGTTTGACCACCGGGGCAGCAAGAGTGGTAGGGAATACTATGTCAACTCTAGAAACAAGCTCAAATGGTGACATACCAATAGACTTTTTCTGGCTGATTCGATCTGCCCAAAGCGCATGGACCAACCTCTTGTTCCATCTCTTCTTATTTATTTCTAGTAGCTTCTTGATGATGTTGACCAAAGATTTATTCAAAGATTCTGCCAACCCATTGCCTTGCTGATGATAGGCAGTTGAATGACCCAAAATTATATGATGTTTATGACAAAATTCTACCATCCTTTTCGATTTGAAAGCTGCTGCATTATCAGTGATTAATTTGTTTGGACAACCAAAGCGAGACAAGATGTTATTTTTGAGAAATGAGATGATTACCGTGTCTATGGCTTGTCTAGTAGGGGCTGCCTCAATCCATTTTGTGAAATAGTCCATCGCTGTAAGGATCCATCTATGCTGTCCGGAAGAGGCGGGATGAATTTCCACGATGAAATCCAACCCCCACTGCTGGAAGGGAGCGCTCACCTCAATAGGCTTAAGTGGCAAAGGCTGTAATTTCTGTTTTCATTCGAAAATCTGACATTTATGACAACGCTTGACCATCTTATGCACATCAGCAAACAAAGTAGGACAGTAGTACCCTGCTCTCAAAATTTTGTTCGCTGTTGACTTCCAAAAATGATGACCTCCACACTCTCCTCCGTGGAAATCCTCCATGACTTTCTTTGCCTCCTCTTCCACCAAACAATTTAAAAAAATTCCATCGGGATCTTTCTAATACAGTGCAGAATTCAAAATACAAAACTTGGCAGCCTTCAATTTGAGTGTTCTCACTTTGTTTCTAGTCATGCCGGGTGGTGTTAATAGATTTTTCAGCAAATATATTATATCTGAATACCATGGGGACAAAGCAAACATTTCGGATACGTGAATTGACGTTCCTTCCTCATTCTCATCGGACATGGCAGCGATCAGATTTATGTCCAATGCATGCAAGTTTGACTCGGCCATTAGCTTCACCAACCCCTATCCTTTGACCAGCTTTGTAGGCTTTATCTCCACGTCATATTCTAGCAAGGCTGCGATCCATTTGCCTCTTCTCCCTTCCGGATCGGTCTGCACTAAAACATCTTTTACATCAGTATTAGGAACATAGCCAGAATGTGAGAATGTAGGATATACACCCGGAAATCCTTCAATGCCTTCACCAATGCTAGGGCTTGCTTCTCAATAATGTTGTACTTTAAAGCTGCATCCCTTATAGCCCTGCTGAAGAATGCAATGGGTCTTTCATGATCATCTCTCTTATGTAATAATACTGCTTCCATAGTGTGCTCAGAAGCAAATGAAAACAATATGAAATCTTGAGTGTAGTCCGGGCTGACTAGAACTGGAGCTGAAGAAAGGGCCAATTTGACCACGTTGAAAGATTTTACAGCATCATCAGTCCATTTCACCTGGCTGTCCTTCTTAAGCATGTTGGTCATTTCTCTTAAGTGTTCTGCAAGAATAGGCACAAAGCGACGCAGAAAATTCATCTTACCATTGAATGACTGTATCTCCTTTTTGTTCCTAAGCAGATTGATTTGATGAATTGCTTGCACACGTGCTGGGTTTATACGAATGCCATCCTTTGAAATGATATGCCCAAGCAATTTGCCTTCCTCCATGGTGAACAAGCTCTTCTTAGGATTCAGTGATAGACCATATTTCCTGCATTTTTGAAAGACAATTTTTGGGTGATGCATGTGCTCTTCATCAGATTTGGAAAATACCGTCAAATCATCCAAGTACACCACTAAAAACACATCCTTCTCATTTGCAAAAGCCAAGTCCATTGCCCGCTGAAATGTGGCACCTGCATTCTTTAAACCGAAGGGCATTTTGGCATAGTGAAAGGTTCCCCATGGAGTGGTGAATGTTGTCTTGTCTCTATCATCTTCATGGATGGAAATTTGGTTATATCCGAAATAACCATCAAGCAGTGACATATGAGATGCCCCCACTACTCGCTGAAGTATATGGTCCATCTTGGGTAGTGGATAGTTTTCCTTCAATGAGACCTTGTTTAGATTTCTGAAATTAGTGCATGGGCGGATCTCACCGGTCTTCTTGCGTACAGGCACTAAGTTAGATATCCAATCTGAAAATCTGATAGGCACAATGATACCTGACTTGTACAACCTATTTACCTCCTTTTCGATAGATGGCAGCAACTTTGGATTTATCCTTCTCAGCTTCTGCCTAAATGGTTTTTGGTTGGGCTTGATGGCTATTGTGTGCTGAATAACATATCTATCATAGGTCTTTAATTCAAAATAATCCCAAGCAAACACATCTGCAAATGAAGCCATCAAACTGATGTATTTGTCCTTGATCTTTGGTGGTAATGCATTGGACAATTTCACCAACTTTGGATTGGATGTTGTACCGATGTTGACTTCTTCTACACCTTTCCTCGTTGGCTACAATGTTGGCTTGCCGGCTACATCATCTTGATCGAAAAGTTCCTCTAGAGGTATCAAGCCTTTAGGAATGATGTTATTCTTCAGCTGTAATACGTCCATTTGATTGATCTGCACTTCATCTGTACCATTCCCTTTTCCCTCATCGTTTTCCACATCAATTGAGGTTTCTTTGAACTTGCCTTTGTTGAGCAGAAAATCCTTAATCTCTTCATCATCTTGAAACACTTGCCAATATTGCTGATTGTCTGGAATGGTTGGATGGATTTCAAATTTATTGCTGGAGTTCATGGGGATCTTCAAGCTGCTCTCTACCTTGGCAAGAGCATCAGCAATACTATTTTGTATACGTGGCATGCATGTCAAGGTGTATTCTGAAAATAGCTTCAAAATGTCTAAAACTGCATTACGATAGGCCCGCATCCTAGGATTTTTTGCTCAAGACTCACCTTTGACCTGTTTTATTACCAACTCGGATTCGCCATATACCACAATCATTTTTGCATTCACCTTTCTAAGAATGTTCAAGCCAGCAATTAGAGCTTCATACTCAGCTTCATTATTTGAACATTCAAAGGCCAGCTTGTAAGGGAAAACCCTCACGCTACTAGGCACTTTGTTTGGGGTGGAGAAGGGACTGCATACCCAAATTCCAATTCCAGCACCATCATTCCCCACTGCTCCATCGAAATCCATGGTCCACAAGCCTTCTTCCTCCTCTTGTAAGTGCTGGAAATATGTTTGTCGTGCCTTGTCTGCTTGCTGTCCAGTACTTTCAGCTGATTGCCCAACATTTTCCTGCTTTTCTTGTCTTTCTTTCTTCAAAATTTCTCTGAAATTTTCTGCTATTTCCGGTATGTCGTCTGCTTCTACTATCTGACTATCTATCTCATTTAAACTATCTAAAAACAAAACAAAAGACTCTAAATCTGTATGTACATAGTTAATAGGATGATTTATTGCTTTCTCCTTGCTTGTGATCATATATTTCATTTTTGTTCCCGATATAACTTCCTCATTTATCCAAACACCGGGATTGTTGCATAGGAGAAATCCAACTGTAGTGTCCCTTTCAATTTCGCTACCCAAGACCTGGAAAGAAGCATGCCAAACCTTGGAGGAATATCTGCTACCACCACATCCATCAAAACATTTTTCATAGGAAGCTGATCCAAACTCACAACTAAGTCTTTGATGAGTCCTATACACCTTACTCTACTGGAATCGAATGAATAGAGAGCATGATATTGCTGGGTGATGTCCAGACCAAGCTTATCCATGATAGCCTTGGGCATGAGATTGTGAGAAGCTCTGGAATCGAACATGGCATTATGTAGCACGAAATCATGCAATCGTAAACTGATATAGAAGGGTGGCACATCGCTATCGGGAGACTCACCATTCATTGCTAGTCCAAAAATAATTTCAGGCTGATCATCTTCTACATTTACCATGTCGGACATTGGGTCCAAATTCAACATTTTAGAAATATGTCCTCTATAACTGCCGTTCTTCATTATTTCAGTCAAGGGGATGGATACCTTTAACTTAGAAATCTCATTCTCTAGGCTAAAAGCGGGAGTTTTTTCTACCTCTTTGACTGGGATTTCTTTCCTTTCCTTCTCTTTTGATGTGGCTGGTTGCTGTGATTGTTCTGTTGATTTTGATTTGTTGCTCTCCGGACCAACCGCCTCCTTTCCTTTTCTTTGTGTAGCTGATGAATCATTTTTTGTTGTTTCACCCTCCTTCTTTTTTTGAATTCGTTTGGCCAACACATCTCTGTTTCTAAGACAAAAATTTGACCTTGACACCTTAAAATCACTTTGTAAGAGCATGTTTGATCACTGGAGGAAGGCTGAAAAGACTGACACTAACATTGGCTCCAATAGGGATGGTAGCTCCTTGGAGGTGCCAAGAACTGCAGATCTTTGGGTGAGTAGAAAGTGCCTTCGTCCATTGGGCTATCGAGTCCATTATTCCGACAAACCAACATGACTCAATTTATTGACTGAAACTTGACTCAATGCAAACTGAAATGACTGAAAAAACCAACTCAATGCAAAAGGAAATGACACATGATTGACTTAACTAAAAAAAGAACTGAAAAAACTTATTGAATGGCAGCAGCCCATCAAGATTCGAGGGTTTCAAATAATGATGATAGCCACCTGTGTACTAATGCAATATGTACAATCATGTGTAATGTGTCTTCCAATGTAACCAATCAAGTAGATGCCTCCTTGATTGACTCTCCGGATCAGATCTTCTGGTCAACAACAGATACTAGCAGCTGGGCCTCCAAAAACATAATTGACCATGATCTCCTTCATCACTGAATACTGCAATAATGACCTTCACTGCTGACTGTAACAGATTTTCCATTGGATCATGAAAAACATGAATATTTACCTCCTGCTGAGGAAACAAGATGTCTTCTTCTTGTGATGTTGATCTCTTTTCACAAATAAGAGTATGTTCCTGGTCCTTAAAAAATTCAGAACAAGTAGATGAGCAGCTCTCCGTTTCAAAGAACATTTCAAAACATGAGACATATGAAGAAGAATCTGAAAGGGAATCCTAAATGATCTGATTTTCTGTGGTCTGAATATACAGTAGGTCATCTTGATATGATATGACAGCTAGATTATCATGTTCCTCATTACATTCATCACTCAAGAGAAAAGAAACTTTGAATGATTCTTGAAACCCAAGCATGACATTTCTATCATCTACAAACGATTCATCCAAGGAGCCTTTTTCACTTACTTGAACAAAATTCTCATCTTGCTGTTCATGAGCTGACTGGATTACCTCTTCATGAAGACATTGTTCTGATGAGATGAGGGCAGTTAGGTCTGTAACTCTGTCTTCTTCATTTCAGGTAGCCTCAACAATGCAATTCTCTTCTATGCGGTCCTGAACAACATGTTTTTCCTCATCACAATCTGTCTCTCGATCTGATTTATCATCATCATTTTCTGAGATTGGAACATCATTTTCCTGCGTAACCTCTTTTATTTCAACCAGATCTAAAATAAAATTTCTTCTTTCATCATTTTCAGCCATATGGAAATCTTCAACCTGCTGATTTTGATCCTGCTGCAAAGTTTCCTCTAAGAGTTCCGTGTGCTGCTGAAAGGGATTTTCATACAGGGCTTCCATGATCTCCTCATCCATGAAATTATCATCTTCATAGTATTTTTCAAGGCTTTCAATGAAAGTAGAAGCATGTTTGCAACAGTCATGAACTAGATTTAATGATGGATAAGATTCTATATATCTTTCAATGAATAGGGCATGATAATCCTTTAAACAGTAAATACAAGCAGGCGGCAAACTTTCATACCAAGATCGGGCTTCATCTTCCAGGGTAGCCATAAACATTTTCACCAAATAGCCTTCAGGAAAATTGATCTTTAATCTATGCACATGAATGTGAGAATTTCACCAGATGAAGAGCAGCGTCATCACCTTCCACGTTTCTGAACACAGCAAAATTCTTTGACCAATCTACCTTGGGCATTTTATTTGGAAAACCTGGGATGTGATCTCGGCTCATGGGAGCATATCTTCTTGTAATCCGATACATGTAGAAAATGTCAAAGCTACTGATCTCTCCGCAGTGGTGTCACCATGAAGCACCGATTGTTGTATTCTTCAGTGAATGGAGTCGCCAGGTGAATGCTTTCAGCCTTTCCAGTGTCTGATCGTCGTCCACCATCAACAATTAGATCAGAACTTGAGATATGAACTTCGGGCAAGACAATCTATAAGTAAACTTGTCCCCATTGGAGTTTCCACTATGTTAGCACCTAAATCTGCCTTAGGCTGAAGGAAGGCAAAAATTAGGGTAACCACAAACCACACGCAGTCTGGTAGCTAGCCCTACCAGAGCAGGAGAGGGCTCTCTCCGAGTCATGCTCAGTGAATAGATAATCGGAAATGGTCTGAGATGACTTAAAATGCAATATTTACCTCAGGATAGTAAGTGAATAGGCATTCTGGAAACAATTTTATGAATTGACCGAGCTTGTGGGATGTTATGGGACTGGCGCTCAACAAAGAACATAGAATTGAATATGAAGGCACAGATTATTCCGTGAGGCAAGGTAGGCAGAAAATGTAACAATTTAGTTTGAGGTATCATGGCATGAATAGATTTCTGAAGAAAGTGAAAAGGGCATAGTGACGTGAATCCTTTTCAACAGAAGAAATAACAGTAAAACATGAAATTTTCCCACAGGCAGAGCAATAAAAATTGGATTCTACCTAATCTCACTCAGAAAATTTCACTAGAAATGAGCATGAAATGAATTATGAAACATAACTGAATACATATGAACACATAAGAAATACACTTGCTACACTCATAACCACAAGAATCTCATGAAACGGAGCCGCTGCCTTTCATTAATTCTCTTTCAAAAATACATAGTGAAGAAATAGAGTTTCTTTCCCACAGTCTCGCAGAATTTACAAGCCAGCCAACCCTTTGCAAATAACTTGCATACAATATATAAAATGTGTGAGGAAGAGATAGAATGCCCAAGGGTTGGGGAGTTACTTGAATCATTTCAAAATGGAGATGGAGAGCCAACCATCAGCTACAGGTGCAGCGCTCACAAACATGACATTTCGCATGGGTGACGCTTTGCCTTCCTTTGCCACTTGGATAGATGCCAATATGGAAAAAAAAACACTTTAAATGTCACCTTTGTTGCCAAAAAACTAAAGTGTAGATGACCAGGCCCACTTGGAGAAGTCGCGAACCGAAATTTCGCGAAACGGGAGCAAATTGGCAGTTTTTCCTCTGTGCGCCGCGCCAATTTCTCTGTGCATCATGCCACTTTGGGGCCTATTTTGGGGCACTTTTAGGTGTCAAAAATGTGCCCAAGTGGGCTTGTTGGAAAGCCTGTCCTGTCTACTTTCTAACCCAACTAGAATTTTTGAATTTGGTGCTCATTTTCCCCTCCAAATCTCCATTCTCCCAAGACTGCTTTCTGTGTGTCAAAAAAGTGGCAGAGAGGCCATTTTTTGGGTGTTTTTGACCTCTAGGAGGCTCAGATCTTGCCCAAATTTCTTGCCTGGACACCAGTAGTCATGATTTTCCATGCTGAATCCAAAACTGCAAGCCATTCCTCATTTGGAGCTCTAGAATTTTAGGGTCGTGCTAGTGGTGCGGCGCAACGGGAGAAAATCCCTGTTTTTTGCCCAAAAAATTTCCATGTGACCAAAAATTCCCCAAATTTCTTGAAATTTGGGCTGAAGGTTCTCTATGGGGTGCCATGTTGAGCCAAGGAAGCCTCAGCTGAGATTCTAATCCTATCTTGCTCTTTTGCCTCTTTTTCCCTCCTTGTTTCTTTCCTCAATTTTGCTTTTAAACTCTTTATTCGGGCCTTGGCGCTCATGTTTCGTGCCCTGTAATGAAATGCCATGTGTCTCAATAGAGCAAGGTCTTTGTTGGCCTTGTCTAGCAGCCTCTCCAAATGCATGTTGACCCTCTCAAGTTTGGCCTCCCTATCCTCTTTGATTTCTTGCTCCAAAGATGTGAGCTCAACCTTTCTTCTTTGAGTAGCTTGGCGATGCTCTCGAATGTTTTGCAGCTCCATGATCACCTGCTGGTCCTCAAGCTACTTGTTTCTCTGCTCTAGGTACTTCATGTTCCACTTGGCCCTCTCCAAGTCAAGGGACAAGGCCTCAATCTCTGATTTTTGTTCCTGGATGACCTCTCTAAGCTCTGCATTTGTTGGCTCTGTATCGGTCTCATCATCGTGAAGGAGAACGAACTCGGTCTCTCATTCACCTGATGGCTCTCCTGAAGGCCCCTCATCATGCGCTGGATCCTTACCTCTTTTTTAGGAGAAAATACAATCCTTCTGCCTCTTTGATATGTATTGGTCACCTCAGTCCTAGGTGCCTTGGAACCTCATCATTCTTTCTTGATGACCCAACCTCCATTGACTGTGCTGACATAGTTTGGTGCTGGCTTGGTGAAGTAGTTATATGCATGTTCAAAGCCACCTCAATGAAAGTGTCCCATGTCATGTTAATTTTTGTCAACTGATGGAGAACCATAACCTTTATCAAGCTATGATTAAAGAGACTGGGATAATGCACTTTTCCTTTCAATTTCACCTTTTTAGACATCTTGGTTAAGCTCCTATACAAGTAACTACTCAAATTGAGCGACTTGGTTGCTGTAAAGTGCATGAGCAGCCTTATGTGATATTGATGCAACCTGGAAAATTTTCCCTCACATGTGAAGAATTTCATGACAGCCTTCATTAATGGTTCATATATCTCCAAAAAGTATCTGAATGGGAAAACATGTGAGTGAGTTTCTTTATATTATGATTTCAATTAGGGTTTGTACTCTTCTAGGTCTAGGTTCATGTCTTTGAACCAATTTTCACCATGGTTTGGTATGCCTGTAGCTTGAGAGATGGAATCTACTGAAAACATGAAATCATTACCTGCAATGGGGATTTTGTCTTCCATCAAGGTGAGGGAAAATATACCTCTGAGATGCTCATGGTGAAAAACTTGTTCTTGGCCTTTTTCTTTCCACATGTTCTTCATTGTGCTCAATGTTATCATGGTCCACCAATTCCTTTTCCTTCATTTCTTGTCTCTTGACTTTGAATTGTTCTTTCTACATAGGTAGATGTTATGCTTTAAGCTGACTGTTTTCTTGATCAAGGCATGAAATGATAAATTTGTCCCTTATCAAATTGTCCTTGACCTACATGATCTGAGAATACTTCTCTTTGATGACTTGTTGTATGGATTTATGCTCATCTTGTGCCTCCAAGTCAACTAGGTCAAAATCATGCTCAATGAGCTCCTCATCATGCAAAGAAGCCTCATGATGTGATGCTGATCCCTGTTCTTGTTTTCTTTTTCCAACAGCTTCTCTAAGTGGATGTGGATCCTCCCGAGCCAATTTCTCAATCAGCCTCTATCTCTTGCTAAATAGGTGTCTTCTTGTGGTTGTCTTTATGAAATTTGTTGCATTCAATCATAGGCATATAACCACCATATCACTCATAAAATTTGATAAACAAGTGATGTTATAGAGCCTACCTTGCAATTTGATGGGCTTCACAAGATATTTGAGGCAAAATGGCACAATTTCAGGCCTCTTTTTCACTATGCGCTGCACTCTCTATGTGCGCCACGCCAATGTAAATTTACACTGGAAATTTCCTCCTAGTGTGCCGCACTCCCTTTGTGCGCCGTGCTCTTTTCCTGGCGACTTTTGGAGGCCTTACTGGTGTCCAAATTGGGTGCATGATAGCTCGTTGGAAAGGTATTTGAGTCTACTTTCCATCCCAACTAGAATGTTTCAATTTGGAGTTAATTTTCCTTGCAAAAGATCAAATCGCCCAAGACTGGTCAAAATCTGCCCAGTCAGGCTGCCTCAAGGCAGAGTGTTGTTACAGTTAACTTTGTAATGCCTTCCTCAACTCCAAATGGAGCTCATGATAGCTCATTGGAAAGATCACTGTGTCTAGTTATCATTTGACTCATCAAACAAGTCATTTGGCCAAATTATCTAGGAGAAAATTTTATTTTCCCGAGGTCACTTCAGAGGTGCATCAATTCTCCCGAGACAATTGTATTTTTGACATTTCTCTAAAACCATGACACCTGTGTAAAAAGTGAAGGAAATTTTTTTTCCTTCACCTGTTTTGGACAAAAACCTCTCTCCGTTTTCCTAAATTCATCTTTGATTGCTCAGAAACATCATTTGAGTGAAACCTATCTCGATGTGTGGAACAAGGGATTTGTCGAAATAAAGCGAAATGAAGGGGAGAGGGAGCTTCTAAGTTCTTGAGGAAATTTTGGGAAGTAGGGAGGGGTGTTAGGAAGTAGGGGAAAGTGAAATCTTAGAGATTGAGTGAGGGGAAGGGATCCAAAAAGGCAAAACACAGGTCCAACCTAGAAAATTGCCAGGTTGTAGCAAGAAACTAGGGTTTGTGCGAAAATGAGGAATTTGGGGGATCTCAGTGATAGGAAGTGTTTGATAAGGTACTTTAAGGATAGGGGAAGGTGTATGAACCTCACGATACAAGTTTTGCCAATGATTTGACCGTCAAAGAGAAATTGCCTTCAAAACCCTAGGAGAGGGAAATGACCTTACCTAGGCGCAACTGAAGCATGAACAAGGTGTAAAATGACCCAGTGGGACTTGACATGATAATGAAAACTCTTTGAATGATGGTACACTCAGCTGAACGGTGACATGGACCAACATTTGGATCATTTTGACAAGGGTAAAATCAAACCCTAGACCTAATGCCTAGTGACCAAATTTTGCTTGAAGACTCATTGAAATGACAAAAATTTGACCTTGACACCTTAAAATCACTTTGTAAGAGCATGTTTGATCACTGGAGGAAGGATGCAAAGACTGACACTAACATTCGCTCCAATAGGGATGGAAGCTCCTTGGAGGTGCCAAGAACTGTAGATCTTTGGGTGAGCAGACAGTGCCTTCGTCCATTGGGCTATGGAGTCCATTATTCCGACAAACCAACATGACTCAATTTATTGAATGAAAATTGACTAAAACTGACTCAATGCAAACAGAAATGACTAAAAAAACCGACTCAGTGCAAAAGGAAATGACTCATGACTGACTTAACTAAAACAAGAACTAACAAAACATATTGAATGGCAACAGCCCATCAAGATTCGAGGGTTTCAAATCATGATGGCAACCACCTGTGTACTAATGCAATATGTACAATCATGTGTAATGTGTCTTCCAATGTAACCAATCAAGTAGATGCCTCCTTGATTGATTCTCCGGATCAGATCTTCTGGTCAATAATAGATACTAGTAACTGGGCCTCCAAAAACATAATTGACCATGATCTCCTTCATCACTGAATACTACAATAAAGACCTTCACTACTGACTGTAACAGATTTGCCATTGGATCATGAAAAAGATGAAGATTTACCTCCTGCTGAGGAAACAAAATGTCTTTTTCTTGTGATGCTGATCTCTTTTCACAAATAAGAGTATGTTCCTGATCCTTAAAAAATTCGGAACAAGTAGATTAGCAGCTCTCCGTTTCAAAGAACATTTCAAAACATGAGACATATGAAGAAGAATCTGAAAGGTAATCCTGAATGATTTGATTTTATGTGGTCCGAATATACTGTAGGTAATCTTTATATGATATGATAGCCAGCTTATCATGTTCCTCATTACATTCATCACTCAAGAGAAAAGAAACTTCGAATGAATCTTGAAACCCAAGCATGACATTTCTATCATCTACCAACGATTCATCCAAGGAGCCTTTTTCACTTACTTGAACAAAATTCTCATCTTGATGTTCATGAGCTGACTGGATTACCTCTTCATGAAGACTTTGTTTTGATGAGATGAGGGCAGTTAGGTCTGTAACTCTGTCTTCTTCATTTGAGGTAGCCTCAGCAATGCAATTCTCTTCTAAGAGGTCCTGAACAACACGTTTTTCCTCATCACAATCTGTCTCTCGATCTGATTTATCATCATCATTTTTTGAGATCGGAACATCATTTTCCTACGTAACCTCTTTTATTTCAACCAGATCTGAAATAAAATTTCTTCTTTCATCATTTTCAGCCATTTGGAAATCTTCAACCTGCTGATTTTGATCCCGCTGCAAAGTTTCCTCTAAGAGTTATGTGTGCTGCTGAAACGGATTTTCATACAGGGCTTCCATGATCTCTTCATCCATGAAATTATCATCTTCATAGTATTTTTCAAGGCTTTCAATGAAAGTAGAAGCATGTTTGCAATAGTCATGAACTAGATTTAATGATGGATAAGATTCTATATATCTTTCCATGAATAGGGCATGAAAATCCTTTAAACAATAAATACAAGCAGGCGGCAAACTTTCATACCAAGATTGGGCTTCATCTTCCAGGGTAGCCATAAACATTTTCATCAAACAGTCTTTAGGAAAATTGATCTTTAATCTATGCACATGAATGTGAAATTTCACCAGATGAAGAGCAGCGTCATCACCTTCCACGTTTTTGAACACAAACAAATTCTTTGACCAATCTACCTTGGGCATTTTATTTGGAAAACCTGGGATGTGATCTCGGCTCATGGGAGAGTATCTTCTTGAAATCTGATCCATCTTGAAAATGTCAAAGCTACTTATCTCTTTGCAGTGGAGTCACCATGAAGCACCGATTGTTGGATTCTTTAGTGAATGGAGTCGCCAGGTGAATGCTTTCAGCCTTTCCAGTGTCTGATCGTCGTCCACCATCAACAATTAGATCGAAACTTGAGATATGAAACTTGGGGATATGAACTACAAGTAAACTTTTTTTCCAGTATGGTCGCCACTATGTTAGCACCTAAATCTGCCTTAGGCTGAAGGAAGGCAAAAATTAGGGTAACCACAAACCACGCTCAGTCTGGTAGCTAGCCCTACCAGAGAAGGAGAGGGCTCTCTCTGAGTCACGCTCAGTGAATAGATAATCGAAAACGGTCTGAGATGACTTACAATGCAATATTTACCTGAGGCTAGTAAGTGAATAGGGATTCTGGAAACAATTTTATGAATTGACCGAGCTTCTAGGATGTTATGGGACCAGCGCTCAGCAAAGAACAGAGAATTGAATATGAAGGCACAGATTATTTCGTGAGGCAAGGCAGGCGGAAAATGTAACAGTTTAGTTTGAGGTATCACGACATGAATAGATTGCTGAAGAAAGTGAAAAGGGCATAGTGACATGAATCCTTTTCAACATAAGAAATAACACTGAAACATGAAATTTTCCCACAGGCAGAGCAATAAAAATTGGATTCTACCTAATCTCACTCAGAAAATTTCACTGGAAATGAGCATGAAATGAATTATGAAACATAACTAAATACATATGAGAACATAAGAAATACACTCGCTACACTTACAACCACAAGAATCTCATCAAATAGAGCCGTTGGCTTTCATTAATTCTTTGTCAAAAATACACAGTGAAGAAACAAAGTTTCTTTCCCACAATCTCCCAGAAGTTACAAGCCAGTCAACCCTTTACAAATAACTTGCATACAATATATAGAATGTGTGAGGAAGAGATAGAATGCCCAAGGGTTGGGGAGTTACTCGAATCATTGCAAAATGATGGAAATCCAACCATCAGCTACAGGTGCAGCACTCACAAACATGAAATTTGGCCTGGGTGACCCTTTGCCTTCCTTCGCCACTTGGATAGATGCCAATCTGGAAGAAAAACACTTTAAATGCCACCTTTGGTGCCAAAAAACCGAAGTGTAGATGACCAGGCCCACTTGGAGAAGTCGCGAACCGAAATTTCGCGAAACGGGAGCAAATTGGCAGTTTTTCCTCTGTGGGTCGCGCCACTTTGGGGCATGTTTTGGGGCACTTGCATGTGTCCAAAATGTGCCCAAGTGGGCTTGTCGGAAAGCCTGTCCTGTCTATTTTCTAACCCAACTAGAATTTTTGAATCTGGTGCTCATTTTCCCCTCCAAATCTCCATTCTCCCAAGACTGCTTTCTGTGTGTCAAAAAAGTGGCAGAGAGGCCATTTTTTGGGTTTTTTTTTACCTCTAGGAGGCTCAAATCTTGCCCAAATTTCTTGCTCGGACACTAGTAGTCATGATTTTCCATGCTGAATCCAAAACTGCAAGCCATTCCTCATTTGGAGCTCTAGAATTTTAGGGTCGCGCCAGTGGCATGGCGCACAGGGAGAAAATCCCTGTTTTTTGCCCAAAAAATTTCCATGTGACCAAAAATTCCCCAAATTTATTGAAATTTGGGCTGGAGATTCTCTATGGGGTGCCATGCTGAGCCAAGGAAGCCTCAACCAAGATTCTAAGCCTATCTTTCTCTTTTGCCTCTTTTGCCCTCCTTGTTGCTTTCCTCAATTTTGCTTTTAAACTCTTTATTCGGGCCTTGGCGCTCATGTTTCGTGCCCTGTAATGAAATGCCATGTGTCTCAACAGAGCAAGGTCTTTGTCAACCTTGTCTAGTAGCCTCTCTAAATTCATGTTGACCCTCTCAAGGTTGGCGTCCCTATCCTCATTAATCTCTTGCTCCAAAGATGTGAGCTCAACCTTTCTTCTTTGAGCAGCTTGGCGATGCTCTCGAATGTTTTGCAGCTCCATGATCGCCTGGTGGTCGTCAAGCTGCTTGTTTCTCTGCTCTAGGTACTTCATGTTATGCTTTACCCTCTCCAAGTCAGGGGACAAGGCCTCAATCTCTGATTGTTGTTCCTGGATGACCTCTCTATCGGTCTCATCATCATGAAGGAGAACGAACTTCGTCTCTCATTCACCTGATGGCTCTCCCGAAGGCCCCTCATCATGCGTTGGCTCCGTACCTCCATTTTAGGAGAAAACACAATCCTTCTACCTCTTTGATATGTATTGGTCACCTCAGTCCTAGGTGCCTTGGAGCCTCATCATTCTTTCTTGATGACCCAACCTCCATTGACTGTGCTAACATAGTTTGGTGCTGGCTTGGTGAAGTAGTTTTATGCATGTTCAAAGCCACCTCAATGAAAGTGTCCCATGTCATGTTAATTTTTTTCAACTGATGGAGAACCATAACCTTTATCAAGCTATGATTAAAGAGACTGGGATAATGCACTTTTCCTTTCAATTTCACCTTTTTAGACATCTTGGTTAAGCTCCTATACAAGTAACTACTCAAATTGAGTGACTTGGTTGCTGTAAAGTGCATGAGCAACCTTATGTGATATTGATGCAACCTGGAAAATTTTCCCTCATAGGTGAAGAATTTCATGATAGCCTTCATTAATGGTGCATATATCTCCAAAAAACATCTAAATGGGAAAACATGTGAGTGAGTTTCCTTATATTATGATTTTAGTTAGGGTTTGTACCCTTCTAGGTCTAGGTTCATGTCTTTGAACCAATTTTCACCATGGTTTGGTATGCCTGTAGCTTGAGAGATGGAACCTACTGAAAAAATGAAATCATTCCCTGCAATGGTGATTTTGTCTTCCATCAAGGTGAGGGAAAATATACCTCTGAGATGCTCATGGTGAAAAACTTGTTCTTGGCCTTTTTCTTGCCACATGTTCTTCATGGTGCTCAATGTTATCATGGTCCACCAATTCCTTTCCCTTCATCTCTTGTTTCTTGACTTTGAATTGTTCTTTCTCCATAGGTAGATGTTGTGCTTTAAGCTGACTTTTTTCTTGATCAAGGCATGAAATGATAAATTTGGCCCTTATCAAATTGTCCTTGACCTACATGATCTAAGAATACTTCTCTTTGATGACTTGTTGTATGGATTTATGCTCATCTTGTGCCTCCAAGTCAACTAGGTCAAAATCATGCTCAATGAGCTCCTCATCATGCAAAGAAGCCTCATGATGTGATGGTAATCCCTGTTCTTGTTTGCTTTCGCCATCAGCTTCTCTAAGTGGATGTGGATCCTCTCGAGCCAAATTTCTCAATCAACCTCTATCTCCTGCTGAATAGGTGTCTTCTTGTGGTTGTCTTTATGAAATTTGTTGCATTCAATCATAGGCATATAACCACCATATCACTGATAAACTTTGATAAACAAGTGATTTTATAGAGCCTACCTTGCAATGTGATGGGCTTCACAAGAAATTTGAGGCAAAATGGCACAATTTCAGGCCTTCTTTTCGCTGTGCGCCGCGCTCTATATCTGCGCCGCGCCAGTGTAAATTTACACTGGAAATTTCCTCCCAGTGCACCGCGCTCCCTCTGTACGCCATGCTCTTTTCCAGGCAACTTTTGGAGGCCTTCCTGGTGTCCAAATTGGGTGAAGGATAGCTCGTTTGAAAGGTCTTTGAGTCTGATTTCTAACCCAACCAGAATTTTTCAATTTTGAGTTCAATTTCCCTATCAAACGTCATATCTCCCAAGACTGGTCAAAATGTGCCCAGTGAGGCTACCTCAAGGTAGAGTGCTGTTACAGTCAACTTTTGGATGCCTTCCTCAACTCCAAATTGAGCTCATGATAGCGCATTGGAAATATCTTTGTGTCTAGTTATCATTTGACTCACCAGGCAAGTCATTTGGCCAACTTAGCTAGGAGAAAATTTGATTTTCCCAAGGTCACTTTTAAGGTGCATCAATTCTCCCGAGGAAAATGTATTTTTGACATTTCTCTAAAACCATGACACCTGTGTAAAACGTGAAGGATTTTTTTATTCCTTGGCCTATTTTGGACAAAAACCTCTCTCATGTTTCCTAAATTCATTTTTTATTGCTCAGAAACATCATTTGAGTGAAACCTATCCCGATGTGTGGAACAATGGATTTGTCGAAATGAAGCGAAATGAAGGGGAGAGGGAGCTTCTAAATTCTTGAGGAAATTTTGGGAAGTAGGGAGGGATGTTAGGAAGTAGGGGAAAGTTAAATCTTAGAGATTAAGTGAGGGGAAGGGGTCCAAAAAGGAAAAACACAGGTCCAACCTAGAAAATTGCCAAGTTGTAGCAAGAAACTAGGGTTTGTGTGAAAATGAGGAATTTGGGGGATCTCAGTGATGGGAAGTGTTTGATAAGGTACTTTAAGCATAGGGGAAGGTGTATGAACCTCAGGATACAATTTTTTCCAATGATTTGACCGTCCAAGAGAAATTGCCTTCAAGACCCTAGGAGAGGGAAATGACCTTACCTAGGCGCAACTGAAGCATGAACAAGGTGTAAAATGACCCAGTGGGACTTGACATGATAATGAAAACTCTCTGAATGATGGTACACTCAACTGAACGGTGACATGGACTGACATTTGGATCATTTTGACAAGGGTAAAATCAAACCCTAGACCTAATGCCTAGTGACCAAATTTTGCTTGAAGACTCACTGAAATGACAAAAATTTGACCTTGACACCTTAAAATCACTTTGTAAGAGCATGTTTGATCACTGGAGGAAGGCTACAAAGACTGACACTAACATTGGCTCCAATAGGGACAGCAGCTCCTTGGTGGTGCCAAGAACTGTAGATCTTTGGCTGAGCAGACAATGCCTTCGTCCATTGGGCTATGGAGTCCATTATTCCGACAAACAAATCTTGACTCAATTTATTGACTGAAACTTAATTGAAACTGACTCAATGCAAAATGAAATGATGGAAAAAACCGACTCAATGCAAAAGGAAATGACTCGTGACTGACTTAACTAAAACAAGAACTGACAAAACTTATTGAATGGCTGTAGCCCATCAAGATTCGAGGGTTTCAAATAATGATGACAGCCTACTGTGTACTAATGCAATATGTAAAATCATGTGTAATGTGTCTTCCAATGTAACCAATCAAGTAGATGCATCCTTGATTGATTCTCTAGATCAGATCTTCTGGTCAACAACAGATACTAGTAACTGGGCCTCCAAAAACATAATTGACCATGATCTCCTTCATCACTGAATACTGCAATAATGACCTTCACTACTGACAGTAACAGATTTTCCATTGGATCAGGAAAAACATGAATATTTACCTCCTGCTGAGGAAACAAGATGTCTTTTTATTGTGATGCTGATCTCTTTTCACAAATAAGAGTATGTTCCTGGTCCTTAAAAAATTCGGAACAAGTAGATGAGCAGCTCTCCGTTTCAAAGAACATTTCAAAACATGAGACATATGAAGAAGAATCTGAAAGGGAATCCTGAATGATCTAATTTTCTGTGGTCTGAATATACTGTAGGTCATCTTCATATGATATGACAGCCAGATTATCATGTTCCTCATTACATTCATCACTCAAGAGAAAAGAAACTTCGAATGATTCTTGAAACCCAAGCATGACATTCCTATCATCTACTAACGATTCATCCAAGGAGCCTTTTTCACTTACTTGAACAAAATTATCATCTTGCGGTTCATGAGCTGACTGGATTACCTCTTCATGAAGACTTTGTTTTGATGAGATGAGGGCAGTTAGGTCTGTAACTCTGTCTTCTTCATTTGAGGTAGCCTCAACAATGCAATTCTCTTCTATGAGGTCCTGAACAACATGCTTTTCCTCATCACAATCTGTCTCTCGATCTAATTTATCATCATCATTTTCTTAGATCGGAACATCATTTTCCTGCGTAACCTCTTTTATTTCAACCAGATCTGAAATAATATTTCTTCTTTCATCATTTTCAGCCATTTGGAAATCTTCAACCTGTTGATTTTGATCCCGCTGCAAAGTTTCCTCTAAGAGTTCTGTGTGCTGCTGAAACAGATTTTCATACAGGGCTTCCATGATCTCTTCATCCATGAAATTATCATATTCATAGTATTTTTCAAGTCTTTCAATGAAAGTAGAAGCATGTTTGCAATAGTCACGAACTAGATTTAATGATGGATAAGATTCTATATATCTTTCAATGAATAGGGCATGAAAATCCTTTAAACAGTAAATACAAGCAGGCGGCAAACTTTCATACCAAGATCGGGCTTCATCTTCCAGGGTAGCCATAAACATTTTCACCAAAGAGCCTTCAGGAAAATTGATCTTTAATCTATGCACATGAATGTGAAATTTCACCAGATGAAGAGCAGCGTCATCACCTTCCACGTTTCTGAACACAGCAAAATTCTTTGACCAATCTGCCTTGGGCATTTTATTTGGAAAACCTGGGATGTGATCTCGGCTCATGGGAACGTATCTTCTTGTAATTTGATCCATCTCAAAAATGTCAAAGCTACTGATCTCTCTGTAGTGGAGTCACCATGAAGCACCGATTGCTGGATTCTTCAGTGAATGGAGTTTCCAGGTGAATGCTTTCAGCCTTTCCAGTGTCTGATCGTCATCCACCATCAACAATTAGATCAGACTTGAGATAAGAACTTGGGGCAAGACAATCTATAAGTAAACTTGTCCCCAGTGGAGTTGCCACTATGTTAGCACCTAAATCTGCCTTAGGCTGAAGGAAGGCAAAAGTTAGGGTAACCACAAGCCACGCTCAGTCTGGTAGCTAGCCCTACCAGAGTAGGAGAGGGCTCTCTCCGAATCACGCTCAGTGAATAGATAATCGAAAATGGTCTGAGATGACTTAAAATGCAATATTTACCTCAGGATAGTAAGTGAATAGGCATTCTGGAAACAATTTTATGAATTGACCGAGCTTTTGGGATGTTATGGGACTGGCGCTCAGCAAAGAACAGAGAATCAAATATGAAGGCACAAATTATTTAATTTGAGGTATCACGACATGAATATATTGCTAAAGAAAGTGAAAAGGGCATAGTGACATGAATCCTTTTCAACAGAAGTAATAACACTGAAACATGAAATTTTCCCACAGGCAGAGCAATAAAAATTGGATTCTACCTAATCTCACTAAGAAAATTTCACTGGAAATGAGCATGAAATGAGTTATGAAACATAACTGAATACATATGAAAACATAATAAATACACTTGCTACACTTACAACCACAAGAATCTCATGAAACAGACTTGCCTTTCATTAATTCTCTATCAAAAATAAACAGTGAAGAAACAGAGTTTCTTTCACACAGTCTCCCAGAAGTTACAAGCCAGCCAACCCTTTGCAAATAACTTGCATACAATATATAGAATGTGTGAGGAATAGATAGAACGCCCAAGGGTTGGGGACTTACTCAAATCATTGCAAAATGGAGATGGAGAGCCAACCATCAGGTATAGGTGCAGCGCTCACAAACATGACATTTGGCCAGGATGACCATTTGCCTTCCTTCGCAACTTGGATAGATTCCAATCTAGAAAAAAAACACTTTAAATGCTGCCTTTGGTGCCAAAAAACTGAAGTGTAGATGACCAGGCCCACTTGGAGAAGTCGCGAACCGAAATTTCGCAAAACGGGAGCAAATTGGCAGTTTTTCCTCTGTGCACCGCGCCAATTTCTCTATGAATCGCGCCACTTTGTTGCCTATTTTGGGGCACATTTATGTGTCCAAAATGTACCCAAGTGGGCTTGTTGGAAAGCCTGTCTTGTCTACTTTGTAACCCAACTGGAACTTTTGAATTTGGTGCTCATTTGCCCCTCCAAATCTCCATTCTCCCAATACTTCTTTTTGTGTGTCAAAAAAGTGGTAGAGAGGCCTTTTTTGGGTGTTTTCGACCTCTAGGAGGCTCAGAGCTTGCCCAAATTTCTTGCCCGGACACCAGTAGTTGTGATTTTCCATGATGAATATAAAACTGCAATCCATTCCTCATTTGGAGCTCTAGAATTTTAGCGTCGCGCCAGTGGCGCGGCGCACAGGGAGAAATCCCTGTTTTTTGCCCAAAAAATTTTCATGTGACCAAAAATTCCCAAAATTTATTGAAATTTGGGCTGCAGGTTCTCTATGGGGTGCCATGCTGAGCCAAGGAAGCCTCAGCCAAGATTTTAAGCCTATCTTGCTCTTTTTCCTCTTTTTCCCTCCTTGTTTCTTTCCTCAATTTTTCTTTTAAACTCTTTATTCGGGCCTTGGCACTCATGTTTCGTGCCGTGTAATGAAATGCCATGTGTCTGAATAGAGCAAGGTCTTTGTCAGCCTTGTCTAGTATACTCTCCAAATGTAGGTTGACCCTCTCAAGGAAGGCCTCCCTATCCTCATTGATTTCTTGCTCCAAAGATGTGAGCTCAACCTTTCTTCTTTGAGTAGCTTGGCGATGCTCTCGAATGTTTTGCAGCTCCATGATTGCCTGCTGGTCCTCAAGCTGCTTGTTTCTCTGCTCCAGGTACTTCATGTTCCCCTTGGACCTCTCCAAGTCAAGGGAAAAGGACTCAATCTCTGATTGTTGTTCCTGGATGACCTCTTTAAGCTCTGCATTTGTTGGCTCTGTATCGGTCTCATCATCGTGAAGGAGAACAAACTCGGTCTCTCGTTCACTTGATGGCTCTCCTGAAGGCCCATCATCATGCGCTGGCTCCTTACCTATGTTTTAGGAGAAAACACAATCCTTCTGCCTCTTTGATATGTATTGGTCACCTCAGTCCTAGGTGCCTTGGAACCTCATCATTCTTTCTTGATGACCCAACCTCCATTGACTGTGCTGACATAGTTTGGTGTTGGCTTGGTGAAGTAGTTCTATGCATGTTCAAAGATGCCTCAATGAAAGTGTCCCATGTCATGTTAATTTTTGTCAACTGATGGAAAACCATAACCTTTATCAAGCTATGATTAAAGAGACTTGGATAATGCACTTTTCCTTTCAATTTCACCTTTTTAGACATCTTGGTTGAGCTCCTATACAAGTAACTACTCAAATTGAGCGACTTGGTTGCTGTAAAGTGCATGAGCAGCCTTATGTGATATTGATGCAACCTGGAAAATTTTCCCTCACATGTGAAGAATTTCATGACAGCCTTCATTAATGGTGCATATATCTCCAAAAAATATCTGAAAGGGAAAACATGTGAGTTTCTTTATATTATGATTTCAGTTAGGGTTTGTACTCTTCTAAGTCTAGGTTCATGTCTTTGAACCTATTTTCATCATGGTTTGGTATGCCTGTAGCTTGAGAGATGGAATCTACTGAAAGCATGAAATCATTCCCTGCAATGGTGATTTTGTCTTCCATCAAGGTGAGGGAAAATATAACTCTGAGATGCTCATGGTGAAAAACTTGTTCTTGGCCTTTTTCTTGCCACATGTTCTTCATGGTGCTCAATGTTATCATGGTCCACCAATTCCTTTCCCTTCATCTCTTGTTTCTTGACTTTGAATTGTTATTTCTCCATAGGTAATGTTGTGCTTTAAGCTGATTGTTTTCTTGATCAAGGAATGAAATGATAAATTTGGCCCTTATCAAACTATCCTTGACCTGCATGATCTGAGAATACTTCTCTTTGATGACTTGTTGTATGGATTTATGCTCATCTTGTGCCTCCAAGTCAACTAGGTCAAAATCATGCTCAATGAGCTCCTCATCATGCAAAGAATCCTCATGATGTGATGTTGATCCTTGTTCTTGTTTGCTTTCAGCAACAGCTTCTCTAAGTGGATGTGGATCCTCTCGAGCCAAATTTCTCAATCAGCCTCTATCTCCTGCTGAATAGGTGTCTTCTTGTGGTTGTCTTTATGAAATTTGTTGCATTCAATCATAGGCATATAACCACAATATCACTCATAAAATTTGATAAACAAGTGATGTTATATAGCCTACCTTGTAATTTGATGGGCCTCACAAGAAATTTGAGGCAAAATGGCACAATTTCAGGCCTTTTTTTCCCTATGCGCCGCGCTCTCTATGTGCGTCGCGCCAGTGTAAATTTACACACGAAATTTCCTCCCAGTGCGCTGTGCTCCTTTCCAGGCGACGTTTGGAGGCCTTCCGGGTGTCCAAATTGGGTGAAGGATAGCTCGCTGGAAAGGTATTTGAGTCTAATTTCCAACCCAAGTAGAATTGTTCAATTTGGAGTTCATTTGCCCAGTCAAAAGTCAAATCTCCTCAGACTGGTCAAAATGTGCCCAGTGAGGCTGCCTCAAGGCAGAGTGCTGTTACAGTCAACTTTTAAATGCCTTCCTCAACTCAAAATTGAGCTCAGGATAGCTCATTGGAAAGATATTTGTGTCTAGTTATCATTTGAATCATCAAGAAAGTCATTTGGCAAACTTATCTAGGAGAAAAGTGTATTTGCCCAAGGTCACTTTAGAGGTGCATCAATTCTCCCGAGGAAATTGTATTTTTGACATTTCTCTAAAACCATGACACCTGTGTAAAAGGTGAAGGAGTTTTCTCTTCCTTGGCCATTTTGGGACAAAACTCTCTCTCAAGTTTCGTAAATTCATCTTTTATTGCTCAGTAACATCATTTGAGTGAAACCTATCCCGATGTGTGGAACAAGGGATTTGTCGAAATGAAGCGAAATGAAGGGGAGAGGGAGCTTCTAAATTCTTGAGGAAATTTTGGGAAGTAGGGAGGGATGTTAGGAAGTAGGGGAAAGTTAAATCTCAGAGATTGAGTGAGGGGAAGGGGTCTGAAAAGGCAAAACACAGGTCCAACCTAGAAAATTGCCAGTTTGTAGCAAGAAACTAGGGTTTGTGTGAAAATGAGGAATTTGGGGGATCTCGGTGATGGGAAGTGTTTGATACGGTACTTTAAGGATAGGGGAAGGTGTATGAACCTTAGGATACAAGTTTTGCCAATGATTTGACCGTCAAAGAGAAATTGCCTTCAAAACCCTAGGAGAGGGAAATGACCTTACCTAGGCGCAACTGAAGCATGAACAAGGTGTAAAATGACCCAGTGGGACTTGACATGATAATGAAAACTCTCTGAATGATGGTACACTCAGCTGAACGATGACATGGACCGACATTTGGATCATTTTGAAAAGGGTAAAATCAAACCCTAGACCTAATGCCTAGTGACCAAAGTTTGCTTGAAGACTCATTGAAATGAAAAAAATTTGACCTTGACACCTTAAAATCACTTTGTAAGAGCATGCTTGATCACTGGAGGAAGGCTTCAAAGATTGACACTAACACTCAGGGCAGTCCAAAATGAGAGTAGCTTACAGTAGGCTATCGTTGATTGATTCAATTATGTTGTTTGATATGTACCTAGGACTATAGATCATCATCTCTGCGTTTTGGGCCTAATATCCCATTCTTGAAAGACAATTTCTTTCTGAGATTATTGTATTTTGTGGATATTGGTCAATCATCCCTTAGAGTTGTCTTGTCAATCAATGAAGTTGGAAATATTTTCATCAACTTATCTGTAATATGTCCTCAGATTGAACAATTGATCTTCAAGTGAATCACTTGATTGGCATAGGTCTTGGATGATGGCCAACTTTTGACAAAATACAACCTCTGGTTGAGAAAGTAGGTTATTTAGCTCTCTTTATTCTCTCCTGAACTCTATTATTCTAGATTGGCCTTTAGCTTCTCAATTTTGTGTTGTTGCTCCTATATTTTGAAATCTCTAGTCTTCATGTCAGATTTATATTGAATCTCCAGGTTATGAAAATCAGTTTGCAATTATGCAAGCTAATATTTTCATTACTAAGAGACTCCCTGCTTTTCACTTTCCAAACCCTATTCAAGCTACCTTATTTTCTCATCCTTCTCCCTCAAAAGTTGTTTCACCTCTGAAGCTTTATCAATTGTTGCACTAGCATAAGCTATTATATACTGTGATAGTCTTCCTAGGTCTTCAGTAGGGGTTACTTGGGAATCTTTCCAGAGTACTTGAAAGGAGGCATTGCAAGGGACCAAATTCTGTCTTTGTTTAGTTCTTCTTCTCTTCCTATGTTTCCTGACCACTGCTTATTCTCTGAACTATATAATACATCAAGAGGAGGAATCTCCTCTATTTTTAGAACAACCTCAGAGGTCAAAAATACTAGGATGATCTCTAAATAATCAGTTTCCATAGGTTCCTTGGAAGCCTCAAGAGTGAATGAGGTCTTCTTTGTGATTTTAGGAGTGTGTGTGATATTCATCTGGAATGGAGTTTGCATATTTTTAGCATCATCTTCTTTTGAAAACTGTTACCAAATTTCTTCCAAATTCTTATTTGTTAGAAATTCCTTAGCCCACGAAGAAGAAAAAAAAGTTGTCTCTTTTGTATGAGCTACATCTGAGACCTATGATTTTCTCACTCCTTTGTCCTTCTCTCTTCTCTACTGATTAAGTTTTAACAAAATTGTGGGAAAGTGGGAAATTATCATTTAGTCATGTATCGATTGAACTGGATCAATTCTTCGGGATTGAACTATGTTGCTACCTCTTTATGAAACTTTACATAGTCAGAGGCTGACTCAAATAGACAATCAATTAGGCTCATTTTTTAAGTTCCTTAGCTTTTCCTTAGTTGTAACATTCTTGGCAGTATCATTGGGGTCAAATTTCCAATTCGGAATGGTCAGAAAGTTAATAAACTAGATTTCCTCCATTTCCTTAGTAGCATGCTTAAAATTCTTAAGGGAATAGAGAACACGATGAAAGGGAAAGAAATGCCAGATTTTATTTTTATTATCTTTCATGACCTTAGATAACCCATTTCCCATAGTCTGATAGGTTATTTCCTAGGGTAGGGGCTTGTTGAGAATATATAGGGGTAACACGTGGGTGTGAAACGTTGCCAAAAATTGAATATAGGTAAAGGAATCTTATCCAAACCATATGCCAACTGATAAGAGGTTGTTATTGGCTTCAAGTCAGATTCTAGGGAATTTCTCATTAAAAACAAACTGATGGATTGGAAGCACAATGCCATGGAAAATTTTGTGGAAATGGGGTTGACATTTTGACTCCTAGAGAATACGATGATAGATGGGGATAGGCATAGGGTCATGTATGGTCCATTTCCATCCCATGGATCGAAAATTAGAAGTGAAGCAAATAGAATCCATTACATAGGTACTCATGTAAAATGGGGGAACAATATTTTCAAAAAAATTACATTTCTTCCTATATTTAATTTGGATACTTAAATTATTAGACAAAATAGTCCCCCGTCCATAATGTAGCTATCGGAGGCTACATCAATCAGGGGTACCCATTGGTTTGAAAACTTTTGGGTATTAGCATAACCAAATAATATACATATCATGGCGGTAGCATAACAATAGGGTCCAACAAGAGAATCTATAGAGTACATACCCTTGCCATCCTGCCTGTGCTTGCTAACATCTCTTCTCCATCATTTGATGACCTCAAATTCATCCTAATTTTCCTTCCTGAATTTATCAATGAAATCCTCATCATATTTCTTTTGAGGTGATGGTAGTTGGTATGTTTGAGAAAACTCTTTGCTGGTGAAAGAGTCGATGACCGTGTTCCTCTTGGTCATAAAGTTTCTACATGCAATGTTTAGATGGTCGAGGACCCATTTGATCATATCCATGTCAGGCAAGATTTTTGGCCAAGTAGAAATTTTGTGGAGGAACAAATTAGCCAAACCCCTATATGTAGTATCGGAAATCGAGGATGAATCTTTAGTTGTGGCTACTCTTTATGTGACCCTCATCTCTTCATCTTTGAATAACTAATACATGGCCACCCAGGTAGAGGTTCGAGAATCTAAGGTGCATGTGGTATAAAAAAATAGTGCATGCAATTCTACGGCCTCGGGGGGGAGAAGCAACTAATTGTTGCTGAACAACAGTTTTCCTTGTGGGTTTGGTCAACTGAGACATTTCTATTGAATTATGTTTATCGAGACTGGCCTACCAAGAGAAACACAAGTGTGAGGAGCAACTAACACTCAAAGCGAATAACATAGAGAAAATAATTGATTTACACATGAATCCAATACTTTTATGAGCGAAACCTTAGGAAATCGTTAGAAATAATATCATTTATTATATTGAAAACCATAAATTCACCACATTTGGCCATTTATTAATAATCTGTGAATTCACATGGGCTACATTACAAATTAGCATATCAAAGAACTTTATCGGAAAAATTTCAATGTTGCATTGTTAAAATTTGGAATATCGTCTACCTCCGATAAACTTATAATGCATAAAAGCTTAAAGTTATAGGAAGGAAGAATTATTAGAGGTTTTTCATCGGCATTTTCATATCAAGGAGTTGAAAGGATAATTGTTGATTAGGAAATCCCAATATGACAAGTGTGAAATGAGAAGTGGGTAGTATATTGGAGGTCATAGATCGGAGGTGAGATGAATATCGAATACGAGAGCTATAGAATTGGTGGGGACGCATAATGGAAAATGCAGTGGGAATGGATATCAGAGACGAGAGGATTAGAGGATTAGACATGTACATCAAAATGAAAACACCAAGATGAAAAATCTTGATATGATATGTGGTAGTTTTGTGGGGTCAAACCTTTATTGTTAAAACATAAAAAAAAAAGCCATTTTATTATTTTAAGTCTTATGCCATAGGAAACCCGATCGGTAAATTTTTTAATCGAAGTTTTTCTTAAGGGGACATGTTCGAAAGCTCCGATAAAATGTTTCCGAAGATAGTTTAAAGTAAAAGCCAATGTTTAAAGGATCAAGCTCTGATATTTGAGTTCCGATAAGGGAAATCTCTAGATTCAATCAAGCTTTTGAAATAATAAAGCCAATATTACCTTATTTTATTAGGATTTTTGGGGTTTTATCCTAAATTTTAAAAGGGTCCCCATTATTTATTAGTTCTACTATTAATTATAATGTGGGGTTTTTGTGTGGATTTTCCATTCCTTTATGGATTTAATTTTGTAAGGGTTTACCTTAACACCCTCATGGGATATAATATGACCCAAATATTCCACTTCCTGTACCCCAAAGAAACATTTGGAGAGTTTTGCATACAATTGTTTCTCCTCCAACAATTTGAGCACCATGTCAACATGTTGAACATGACATTTCCAGGACTTTCTACAGATTAGTATATCATCAAAAAATACTATCACAATTTTTTTATGGAAGAGTTTGAAAATGGAATTCATCAAACGTTTAAATGTGGAAGGTACATTAATAATGCCAAAAGGCATGACCAAAAATTCACAATGACCTTCATGAGTTCTAAATGTTGTTTTCATAATGCCTTAAATCTTCATTCTAATTTTAAGATATCATAAACGAAGATCCAACTTGGTGAAGCAAATTGCTCCATGTAGTCCGTCCAACAATTCATCAATAAAAGGAATGGGAAAATTATATTTAATAGTGAGTTTGTTGAGCTCTCTATAATATAGACACACACACCATGATCCATCCTTATTGTGCACCAACACTACTAGAGAAGAAAAAGAACTTTGGCTAGGTTGAATTATACATTCCTCTATCATTTCAATGACCATACATTCAATTTCATTCTTCTGGGCATAGGGATATCTATAAGGTCTAATGTTTGACAGAACACTTCTTGGAATCAAGTGAATAGCATGATCATGATTACGAATAGCTTGCATACATTTGGGGTCTCAAATAGCTTTGAATGATTGTCAAGGACTCTTTGGAGATATGAAGAAATTGATGAATTAGGTGTTTGAACATCTAACAAACATAATTGTGGAATTACCCCTCATTGTTCCTTCTTCAAAATATTTTTCATTCCATTAGAAATATTCGTAGGTTTCCCTATGACACCCCTTGATTCAATTTCCTTTCCTTTCGATAAAAGATTCAAGAAAATTTCTTGATAATTAAAAGTTGTTGTCCCTAAAGATTTTAACAATTGCACTCTTGATACAACTTTTGCACCTCCCATTGGAATGGAAAGAATTGGAAAATTCAACAAATATTCCCTTATGGCTAGATTTATATTATAGCACTTCCCTAAGCAATTTATGTTTCCTCCATTTGCAACCATTATTTGACACTCTCGTGATGGATATGGAAAGAAATTAAAATTCTTGGCCATCTCACAATGAATAGTATTATGGGTACTACCAGAATCAATCAACAGTATTACATTTGTTTTCTTGATATCTTCTATATTGAGAGTTTTATGAGTGGTTATTATTGCCAATGCATTATAAGATACTGTCAGATTCATTTCTTATTTCTTTGGGGTTGATTCCCGGTGTATATCCTCTTCCTTTAACATTTCTTGTTCCTTTTCTTCATCCTCTTCACAATCCTTAGCGTATTTTCTATCACAACTGTAATAAAGCTCTTTTGCTCCTTTTTCCTCCATTTGTTCTAGTGTTGAATTTATAGGTTTTCAAAGGCTAGGAGCAATAACACTTCCATGTTTATATTTGTGAGTGGTAGACTTCCTTGTTGCCATAATTTTTCTTTCAACTTTTCTTCCCACCCTAAATGCATTCTCCAATGATTTAGGTTCCCACAGGAAAACCTCATGTTCTATGTTATCCCTTAAATTCCCTATGAAGAAATCAATCCTGTGCTCATCTAGAATATCATTTACCCTAATATTTAATCTTTGGAAGTCCTTAATGTGCTTTTCCATTGATCCCTTTTGTTTGAGATTTATTAATTGAGTAAAGAAGGTATTTCTCTTTATATCCTCATAACGTGCTACCAAATATTTCATAAAAGTTATCCAAGTGACAATTGATTTATGAGAACAAATCCATTGATACCACACAAACTGATTTTGTTCTAAAAATAAAGATGCAAGTGTACCTTTTGTGTGTGTGGTACATCATGTATATCAAATAATTTCTCCATCTGCAGTGTCCATGTTACCGGATCCTTGCCGTCAAACTTCTGTTTATCGATATTTTCAATATAGTTGGGCTTTATCCTAAATTTGGAGTCTCTAAAATTATGATCCACATTTTGTTTTCTCTTTTCATCAGTTTCATGAAATATTTTACTGCCCCTATGAAGCCTTTATTCTAGAAAATTTGTCAAACCTTCCTTCAAACCATCCATGTCTTGTTTCAAACATTCATGTTGCCTTTTATTTCCACTTTTAATCCATTCATGTCCCCTTCTAAGCCATCCATGTCGCCTTTTAGTTCATCTTTCGTTTCTCTTTGTGAGAGTAAAATGTTTTTCACTTGGTCCCGCAATTTTGATATATCATGTTACAATTATTCGTCTTCATTTTTCATAGCAGTGTTTTCCAAGGACTTAATGGGTGTAGACTTATTCTATTTGGGAGAAATTTAGAACCAAATGTTGGTATATGTTCTTCAATATGCTCCTCATCATGCAAAGAAGCCTCATGATGTGATGGTGATCCCTGTTCTTGTTTGCTTTTTCCAACAGATTCTCTAAGTGGATGTGGATCCTCTCGAGCCAAATTTCTCAATCAGCGTCTATCTCCTACCGAATAGGTGTCTTCTTGTGGTTGTCTTTATGAAATTTGTTGCATTCAATCATAGGCATATAACCACCATATCACTCATAAAGTTTGATAAACAAGTGATGTTATAGAGCCTACCTTGCAATTTTATGGGCTTCACAAGAAATTTGAGGCAAAATGGCACAATTTTAGGGCTTTTTTTCGCTATGCGGCGCGCTCTCTATGTGCATCGCGCCAGTATAAATTTACACTGGAAATTTCCTCCCAGTGTGACACGCTCCCTTTGTGCGTCGTGCTCTTTTCCAGGCGTCTTTTGGAGGCCTTACTGGTGTTAAAGGTGGGTGCAAGATAGCTCGTTGGAAAGTTATTTGAGTCTACTTTCCAACCCAACCAGAATGTTTCAATTTGGAGTTAATTTTCCTTGTCAAAGGTCAAATCTCCCAAGACTGGTCAAAATTTGCCTAGTGAGGCTGCCTCAAGGCAGAGTGCTGTTATAGTCAACTTTTGAATGCCTTCCTCAACTCCAAATGGAGCTCATGATAGCTCATTTGAAATCTCTCTGTGTCTAGTTGTCATTTGACTCATCAAGCAAGTCATGTGGCAAACTTATCTAGGAGAAAATTTGATTTTCCCAAGGTCACTTCAGAGATGCATCAATTCTCCCGAGACAATTGTATTTTTGAGATTTCTCTAAAACCATGACACCTGTGTAAAAAGTGAAGGAAATTTTTCTTCCTTCGCCTGTTTTGGACAAAAACCTCTCTCAGTTTTCCTAAATTCATCTTTGATTTCTCAGAAACATCATTTTAGTGAAACCTATCCCGATGTGTGGAACAAGGGATTTGTCGAAATGAAGTGAAATGAAGGCGAGAGGGAGCTTCTAAATTCTTGAGGAAATTTTGGGAAGTAGGCTGGGATGTTAGGAAGTAGAGGAAAGTGAAATCTCAGAGATTGAGTAAGGGGAAGGGGTTCAAAAAGGCAAAACACAGGTCCAACCTAGAAAATTGCCAGGTTGTAGCAAGAAACTAGGGTTTGTGCAAAAATGAGGAATTTGGGGGATCTCAGTGATAGGAAGTGTTTGATAAGGTACTTTAAGGATAGGGGAAGGTGTATGAACCTCAGGATACAAGTTTTGCCAATGATTTGACCGTCCAAGAGAAATTGCCTTCAAAACCCTAGGAGAGGGAAATGACCTTACCTAGGCGCAACTGAAGCATGAACAAGGTGTAAAATGACCCAGTGGGACTTGACATGATAATGAAAACTCTTTGAATGATGGTACACTCAGCTGAACGGTGACGTGGACCGACATTTGGATCATTTTGAAAAGGGTAAAATCAAACCCTAGACATAATGCCTAGTGACCAAATTTTGCTTGAAGACTCACTGAAATGACAAAAATTTGACCTTGACACCTTAAAATCACTTTGTAAGAGCATGTTTGATCACTGGAGGAAGGCTGCAAAGACTGACACTAACATTGGATCCAATAGGGATGGAAGCTCCTTGGAGGTGCCAAGAACTGCAGATCTTTGGGTGAGCAGACAGTGCCTTCGTCCATTGGGCTATGGAGTCCATTATTCCGACAAATCAACATGACTGAATTTATTGACCGAAACTTGATTGAAACTGACTCAATGCAAACTTAAATGACTGAAAAAATCGACTCAATGCAAAAGGAAATGACTTATGACTGACTTAACTAAAACAAGAACTAGAAAAACTTATTGAATGGCAGTAGCCCATCAAGATTCGAGGGTTTCAAATCATGATGACAGCCACCTGTGTACTATTGCAATATGTACAATCATGTGTAATGTGTCTTCCAATGTAACCAATCAAGTAGATGCCTCCTTGATTGATTCTCCGGATTAGATCTTCTGGTCAACAACAGATACTAGTAACTGGGCCTCCAAAAACATAATTGACCATGATCTCCTTCATCACTGAATACTACAATAATGACCTTCAATACTGACTGTAACAGATTTGCCATTGGATCATGAAAAACATGAAGATTTACCTCTTGCTGAGGAAACAAGATGTATTTTTCTTCTGATGCTGATCTCTTTCCACAAATAAGAGTATATTCCTGGTCCTTAAATAATTCGGAACAAGTAGATTAGCAGCTCTCCGTTTCAAAGAACATTTCAAAACATGAGACATATGAAGAAGAATCTGAAAGGGAATCCTGAACGATCTGATTTTCTGTGGTCTGAATATACTGTAGGTCATCTTTATATGATATGATAGCCAGTTTATCATGTTCCTCATTACATTCATCACTCAAGAGAAAAGAAACTTCGAATGATTCTTGAAACCCAAGCATGACATTTCTATCATCTACCAATGATTCATCCAAGGAGCCTTTTTCACTTACTTGAACAAAATTCTCATCTTGCTGTTCATGAGTTGACTGGATTACCTCTTCATGAAGACTTTGTTTTGATGAGATGAGGGCAGTTTGGTCTGTAACTCTGTCTTCTTCATTTGAGGTAGCCTCAACAATGCAATTCTCTTCTATGTGGTCCTGAACAACATGTGTTTCCTCATCACAATATGTCTCTCGATCTGATTTATCATCATCATTTTCTGAGATCGGAACATCATTTTCCTGCCTAACCTCTTTTAGTTCAACCAGATCTGAAATAAAATTTCTTCTTTCATCATTTTCAGCCATATGGAAATCTTCAACCTACTAATTTTGAGCCCGCTGCAAAGTTTCCTCTAAGAGTTCTGTGTTGCTGAAACGGATTTTCATGCAGGGCTTCCATGATCTCTTCATCCATGAAATTATCATCTTCATAGTATTTTTCAAGGCTTTCAATGAAAGTAGAAGCATGTTTGCAATAGTCATGAACTAGATTTAATGATGGATAAGATTCTATATATCTTTCAATGAATAGGGCATGAAAATCCTTTAAACAGTAAATACAAGCAGGCGGAAAACTTTCATACCAAGATCGGGCTTCATATTGCAGGGTAGCCATAAACATTTTCATCAAACAGTCTTCAAGAAAATTGATCTTTAATCTATGCACATGAATGTGAAATTTCACCAGATGAAGAGCAGCATCATCACCTTCCACGTTTCTGAACATAGGCAAATTCTTTGACCAATCTACCTTGGGCATTTTATTTGGAAAACCTAGGATGTGATCTCGGCTGATGGGAGCGTATCTTCTTGCAATCTGATCCATCTTGAAAATGTTAAAGATACTTATCTCTTTGCAGTGGATTCACCATGAAGCACCGATTGCTAGATTCTTCAGTGAATGGAGTCGTCAGGTGAATGTTTTCAGCCTTTCCAGTGTCTGATCGTCGTCCACCATCAACAATTAGATCAAAACTTGAGATATGAACTTGGGGCAAGACAATCTACAAGTAAACTTGTCCCCAGTATGGTCGCCACTATGTTAGCACCTAAATTTGCCTTAGGCTGAAGGAAGGTAAAAATTAGGGTAACCACAAACCACGCTCAGTTTGGTAGCTGGCCCTTCCAGAGTAGGAGAGGGCTCTCTCTGAGTCACACTCAGTGACTAGATAATCAAAAATGGTCTGAGACGAATTACAATGCAATATCTACCTTAGGCTAGTAAGTGAATAGGGATTCTAGAAACAATTTTATGAATTGACCGAGCTTCTAGGATGTTATGGGACCGGCGCTCAGCAAAGAACAGAGAATTGAATATGAAGGCACAGATTATTCCGTGAGGCAAGGTAGGCGGAAAATGTAACAATTTAGTTTGAGGTATCACGGCATGAATAGATTGCTGAAGAAATTGAAAAGGGCATAGTGACATGAATCGTTTTCAACATAAGAAATAACACTGAAACATGAAATTTTCCCACAGGCATAGCAATAAAAATTGGATTCTACCTAATCTCACTCAGAAAATTTCACTGGAAATGAGCATGAAATGAATTATGAAACATAACTAAATACATATGAGCACATAAGAAATACATTTGCTACACTTACAACCACAAGAATCTCATGAAACAAAGCCGTTGCCTTTCATTAATTCTCTGTCAAAAATACACAGTGAAGAAACAAAGTTTCTTTCCCACAGTCTCCTAGAAGTTACAAGCCAGCCAACCCTTTGAAAATAACTTGCATAAAATATATAGAATGTGTGAGGAAGAGATAGAATGCCCAAGGGTTGGGGAGTTACTCGAATCATTGCAAAATGGAGATGGAAAGCCAACCATCAGCTACAGGTGCAGCACTCACAAACATGACATTTGGCCTGGGTGACCCTTTGCCTTCCTTCGCCACTTGGATAGATGCCATTCTGGAAGAAAAACACTTTAAATTCCACCTTTTCTGCCAAAAAATTGAAGTGTAGATGACCGGGCCCACTTGGAGAAGTCGCGAACCAAAATTTCGCGAATCGAGAGCAAATTGGCAGTGTTTCCTTTGTGTGTCGCGCCAATTTGGGGCCTGTTTTGGGGCACTTTCATGTGTCAAAAATGTTCCCAAGTGGGCTTGTTGGAAAGCCTGTCCTGTCTACTTTCTAACCCAACTGGAATTTTTGAATTTGGTGCTCATTTTCCCCTCCAAATCTCCATTCTCCCAAGACTGCTTTCTGTGTGTCAAAAAAGTGGCAAAGAGGCCATTTTTTGGGTGTTTTTGACCTCTAGGAGGCTCAAATCTTGCCCAAATTTCTTTCACAGGCACCAGTAGTCGTGATTTTCCATGATGAATCCAAAACTGCAAGCCATTCCTCATTTGGAGCTCTATAATTTTAGAGTCGCGCCAGTGGCATGGCGCACAGGGAGAAAATCCCTGTTTTTTGCCCAAAAAATTTCCATGTGACCAAAAATTCCCCAAATTTTTTGAAGTTTGGGCTTGAGGTTCTCTATGGGGTGCCATGCTGAGCCAAGGAAGCCTCAACCAAGATTCTAAGCCTATCTTTCTCTTTTGCCACTTTTTCCCTCCTTGTTGCTTTCCTCAATTTTGATTTTAAACTCTTTATTCGGGCCTTGGCGTTCATGTTTCATGCGCTGTAATGAAATGCCATGTGTCTCAACAGAGAAAGGTCTTCGTCGTCCGTGTCTAGTAGCCTCTCTAAATGCATGTTGACCCTCTCAAGGTTGGCCTCCCTATCCTCATTAATTTCTTGATCCAAAGATGTGAGCTCAACCCTTCTTCTTTGAGCAGCTTGGCGATGCTCTCGAATGTTTTGCAGCTCCATGATCGCCTGGTGGTCCTCAAGTTACTTGTTTCTCTACTCCAAGGACTTCATCTTCTGCTTGGCCCTCTCCAAGTCAAGGGACAAGGCCTCAATCTCTGATTGCTATTCCTGGATGACCTCTCTAAGCTCTGCATTTGTTGGCTCTGTATCGGTCTCATCATCGTGAAGGAGAATGAACTCGGTCTCATCATCATGCAGTGGCTCCTTACCTCTATTTTATGAGAAAACAGAATCCTTCTACCTCTTTGATATGTATTGGTCACCTCAGTCCTAGGTGCCTTAGAACCTCATCATTCTTTCTTGATGACCCAACCTCCATTGACTGTGCTGACATAGTTTGGTGCTGGCTTGGTGAAGTAGTTATATGCATGTTCAAAGCTACCTCAATGAAAGTGTCCCATGTTATGTTAATTTTTGTCAACTGATGGAGAACCATAACCTTTATCAAGCTATGATTAAAGAGACTGGGATAATGCACTTTTCCTTTCAATTTCACCTTTTTAGACATCTTGGTTAAGCTCCTATACAAGTAACTACTCAAATTGAGCGACTTGGTTGCTGTAAAGTGCATGAGCATCCTTATGTGATATTGATGCAACCTGGAAAATTTTCCCTCACGTGTGAAGAATTTCATGACAACCTTCATTAATGGTGCATATATCTCCAAAATATATCTGAATGGGAAAACATGTGAGTGAGTTTCTTTATATTATGATTTTAGTTAGGGTTTGTACCCTTCTAGGTCTAGGTTCATGTCTTTGAACCAATTTTCACCATGGTTTTGTATGCCTGTAGCTTGAGAGATGGAATCTACTGAAAACATGAAATCATTCCCTGCAATGGTGATTTTGTCTTCCATCAAGGTGAGGGAAAATATACCTCTGAGATGCTCATGGTGAAAAACTTGTTCTTGGCCTTTTTCTTGCCACATGTTCTTCATGGTGCTCAATGTTATCATGGTCCACCAATTCCTTTCCCTTCATCTCTTGTTTCTTGACTTTGAATTGTTTTTTCTCCATAGGTAGATGTTGTGCTTTAAGCTGAATTTTTTCTTGATCAAGGCGTGAAATGATAAATTTGGCCCTTATCAAATTGTCCTTGACCTACATGATCTGAGAATACTTCTCTTTGACGACTTCTTGTATGGATTTATGCTCATCTTGTGCCTCCAAGTCAACTAGGTCAAAATCCTTCTCAATGAGCTCCTCATCATGCAAAGAAGCCTCATGATGTGATGGTGATCTCTGTTCTTGTTTGTTTTCACCAACAGATTCTCTAAGTGGATGTGGATCCTCTCGAGCCAAATTTCTCAATCAGCCTCTATCTCCTGCTGAATAGGTGTCTTCTTGTGGTTGTCTTTATGAAATTTGTTGCATTCAATCATAGGCATATAACCACCATATCACTCATAAACTTTGATAAACAAGTGATGTTATAGAGCCTACCTTGCAATTTGATGGGCTTCACAAGAAATTTGAGGCAAAATGGCACAATTTCAGGCCTTTTTTTCGCTGTGCACCGCGCTCTATGTGCACCGCGCCAGTGTAAATTTACACTGGAAATTTCCTCCCAGTGCGTCGCTCTCCCTCTGTACGTCGTGCTCTTTTCGAGGCAAATTTTGGATGCCTTCCCGGTGTCCAAATTGGGTGAAGGATAGCTCGTTAGGAAGGCCTTTGAGTCTAATTTCCAACCCAACCGGAATTTTTCAATTTGGAGTTCATTTTCCCTATCAAACATCAAATCTCCCAAGACTGGTCAAAATGTGCCCAGTGAGGCTACCTTAAGGTATAGTGCTATTACAGTCAACTTTTGAATAACTTCCTCAACTCCAAATTAATCTCATGATAGCTCATTGGAAATATCTTTGTGTCTAGTTATCATTTGACTCATCAGGCAAGTCATTTGGCCAACTTAGCTAGGATAAAATTTGATCTTCCCAAGGTCACTTAAGAGGTGCATCAATTCTCCCGAGGCAATTGTATTTTTGACATTTCTCTAAAACCATGACACCTGTGCAAAATGTAAAATGGTTTTTTCTTCGTTGGCCTATTGTGGACAGAAACCTCTCTTAGTTTTCCTAAATTCATCTTTGATTTCTCAGAAACAACATTTGAGTGAAACCTATCCCGATTTGTGGAACAAGGGATTTGTCGAAATGAAGCGAAATGAAGGGGAGAGGGAGCTTCTAAATTCTTGAGGAAATTTTTGGAAGTAGGGAGGGATGTTAGGAAGTAGGGGAAAGTTAAATATCAGAGATTGAGTGAGGGGAAGGTGTCCAAAAAGGAAAAACACAGGTCCAACCTAGAAAATTGCCAAGTTGTAGCAAGAAACTAGGGTTTGTGCGAAAATGAGGAATTTGGGGAATCTCAGTGATGGGAAGTGTTTGATAATGTACTTTAGGATAGGAGAAGGTGTATGAACCTTAGGATACAAGTTTTTCCAATGATTTGACCGTTCAAGAGAAATTTCCTTCAAAACCCTAGGAGAGGGAAATGACCTTGCCTAGGCGCAACTGAAGCATGAACAAGGTGTAAAATGACCCAGTGGGACTTGAAATGATAATGAAAACTCTTTGAATGATGGTACACTCAGCTGAATGATGACATGGACCGACATTTGGATCATTTTGACAAGGGTAAAATCACCTTAGACCTAATGCCTAGTGACCAAATTTTGCTTGAAGACTCACTGAAATGACAAAAATTTGACCTTGACACCTTAAAATCACTTTGTAAGAGCATGTTTGATCACTGGAGGAAGGTTGCAAAGACTGACACTAACATTGGCTCCAATAGGGGTGGAAGCTCCTTGGAGGTGCCAAGAACTGCAGATCTTTGGGTGAGCAGACAGTGCCTTCGTCCATTGGGCTATGGAGTCCATTATTCCGACAAACCAACATGACTCAATTTATTGACTGAAACTGACTCAATGCAAACTGAAATGACTGAAAAAACCGACTCAATGCAAAAGGAAATGACTCATGACTGGCTTAACTAAAACAAGAACTGACAAAACTTATTCAATGGCAGTAGCCCATCAAGATTCGAGGGTTTCAAATCATGATGACAGCCACTTGTGTACTAATGCAATATGTAAAATCATGTGTAATGTGTCTTCCAATGTAACCAATCAAGTAGATTCCTCCTTGATTGATTCTCTGGATTAGATCTTCTGTTCAACAACAGATACTGGTAACTGGGCCTCCAAAAACATAATTGACCATGATCTCCTTCATCACTGAATACTGCAATAATGACCTTCACTGCTGACTGTAACAGATTTTCCATTGGATCATGAAAAACATGAAGATTTACCTCCTGCTGAGGAAACAAGATGTCTTTTTCTTGTGATGTTGATCTCTTTTCACAAATAAGAGTATGTTCCTGGTCCTTAAAAAATTCGGAACAAGTAGATGAGCAGCTCTCCGTTTCAAAGAACATTTCAAAACATGAGACATATGAAGAAGAATCTGAAAGGGAATCCTGAATGATCTGATTTTCTGTGGTATGAATATACTGTAGGTCATCTTCATATGATATGACAGCCAGATTATCATGTTCCTCATTACATTCATCACTCAAGAGAAAAGAAACTTCGAATGATTCTTGAAACCCAAGCATGACATTCCTATCATCTACCAACGATTCATCCAAGGAGCCTTTTTCACTTACTTGAACAAAATTATCATCTTGCTGTTCATGAGCTGACTATATTACCTCTTCATGAAGACTTTTTTCTGATGAGATGAGGGCAGTTAGTTCTGTAACTCTGTCTTCTTCATTTGAGGTAGCCTCAACAATGCAATTCTCTTCTATTAGGTCCTGAACAACATGTTTTTCCTCATCACAATCTGTCTCTTGATCTGATTTATCATCATCATTTTCTGAGATCAGAACATCTTTTTCCTGTGTAACCTCTTTTATTTCAACCAGAATTGAAATAAAATTTCTTCTTTCATCATTTTCAGCCATATGGAAATCTTCAACCTGCTGATTTTGATCCTGCTGCAAAGTTTCCTCTAAGAGTTTTGTGTGCTGCTGAAACAGATTTTCATACAGGGCTTCCATGATCTCTTCATCCATGAAATTATCATATTCATAGTATTTTTCAAGGCTTTCAATGAAAGTAGAAGCATGTTTGCAACAGTCACGAACTAGATTTAATGATGGATAAGATTCTATATATCTTTCAATGAATAGGGCATGATAATCCTTTAAACAGTAAATACAAGCAGGCGGCAAACTTTCATACCAAGATCGGGCTTCATCTTCCAGGGTAGCCATAAACATTTTCATGAAACACTCTTCAGGAAAATTGATCTTTAATCTATGCACATGAATGTGGAATTTCACCAGATGAAGAGTAGCGTAATCACCTTCCATGTTTCTGAACATAGGAACATTCTTTGACCAATATACCTTGGGCATTTTATTTGGAAAACCTGGGATGTGATCTCAGCTCATGGGAGCTTATCTTCTTGCAATCCAATCCATCTCGAAAATGTCAAAGCTACTGATCTCTCTGCAATGGAGTCACCATGAAGCACCAATTGCTGGGTTCTTCAGTGAATGGAGTCACCAGGTGAATGCTTTCAGCCTTTCTAGTGTCTGATCATCGTCCACCATCAACCATTAGATCAGAACTTGAGATATGAACTTGGGGCAAGACAATCTACAAGTAAACTTGTCCCCAGTGGAGTCGCCACTATGTTAGCTCCTAAATCTGCCTTAGGTTGAAGGAAGGCAAAAATTAGTGTAACCACAAACCATGCTCAGTCTGGTAGCTAGCCCTACCAGAGCAGGAGAGGGCTCTCACCGAGTAACGCTCAGTGAATAGATAATTGAAAACGGTCTGAGATGACTTACAATGAAATATTTACCTTAGGCTAGTAAGTGAATAGGGATTCTAGAAACAATTTTATGAATTGACCGAGCTTCTGGGATGTTATGGGACCGGCGCTCAGCAAAGAACAGAGAATTGAATATGAAGGCACAGATTATTCCGTGAGGCAAGGTAGGCGGAAAATGTAACAATTTAGTTTGAGGTATCATGGCATGAATATATTGCTAAAGAAAGTGAAAAGGGCATAGTGACATGAATCCTTTTCAATAGAAGAAATAACACTGAAACATGAAATTTTCCCACAAGCAAAGCAATAAAAATTGGATTCTACCTAATCTTACTCAGAAAATTTCACTAGAAATGAGCATGAAATGAATTATGAAACATAACTGAATACATATGAAAACATAAGAAATACACTTGCTACACTCACAACCACAAGAATCTCATGAAACAGAGCTGCCTTTGATTAATTTTCTGTTAAAAATACACAGTGAAGAAACAAAGTTTCTTTCCCACAGTCTCCCAGAAGTTACAAGCCAGCCAACCTTTTGCAAATAACTTGCATACAATATATAGAATGTGTGAGGAAGAGATAGAACGCCCAAGGGTTTGGGAGTTACTCGAACCATTACAAAATGGAGATGGAGAGCCAACCATTAGCTACAGGTGCAGTGCTCACAAACATGACATTTAGCCTGGGTAACCCTTTGCCTTCCTTTGCCACTTGGATAGACGCCAATCTGGAAAAAAAAACACTTTAAATGCCACCTTTGGTGCCAAAAAACCGAACTTTAGATGACCAGGCCCACTTGGAGAAGTCGTGAACCGAAATTTCATGAAACAGGAGCAAATTGGCAGTTTTTCCTCTGTGCACCGCGCCAATTTCTTTGTGCGTCGCGCCACTTTGGGGCCTATTTTGGGGCACTTTTAGGTGTCCAAAATGTACCCAAGTGGGCGTGTTGGAAAGCCTGTCCTATCTACTTTCTAACCCAACTAGAATGTTTGAATTTGGTGCTCATTTTCCCCTCCAAATCTCCATTCTCCCATTACTTCTTTCTGTGTGTCAAAAAAGTGGCAGAGAGGCCATTTTTTTGGTGTTTTTGACCTCTAGGAGGCTTAGATCTTGCCCAAATTTCTTTCTCGGATACCAGTAGTCGTGATTTTCCATGCTGAATATAAAACTGCAAGCCATTCCTCATTTTGAGCTCTAGAATTTCAGGGTCGCGCCGCGGCGCACAAGGAGAAAATCCCTGTTTTTTGCCCAAAAAATTTTCATGTGACCAAAATTTCCCCAAATTTATTGAAATTTGGGCTGGAGGTTCTCTATGGGGTGCCATGCTGAGCCAAGGAAGCCTCAGCCAATATTCTAAGCCTATCTTGCTCTTTTGCCTCTTTTTCCCTCCTTGTTGCTTTCCTCAATTTTGCTTTTAAACTCTTTATTCGGGCCTTGGCACTCATGTTTCGTGCCCTGTAATGAAATTCCATGTGTCTCAACAGAGCAAGGTCTTTGTCGGCCTTGTCTAGTAGCCTCTCCAAATGCATGTTGACCCTCTCAAGGTTGGCCTCCCTATCCTCATTGATTTCTTGCTCCAAAGATGTGAGCTCAACCTTTCTTCTTTGAGCAGCTTGGTGATGCTCTCGAATGTTTGGCAGCTCCATGATCGCCTGCTGGTCCCCAAGCTGCTTGTTTCTCTGCTCCAGGTACTTCATGTTCCGCTTGGCCCTCTCCAAGTCAAGGAAAAAGGCCTCAATCTCTGATTGCTATTCCTGGATGACCTCTCTAATCTCTGCATTTGTTGGCTCTATATCGGTCTCATCATCGTGAAGGAGAACAAACTCGGTCTCTCGTTCACCTTATGGCTCTCCTGAAGGTCCCTCATCATGTGCTGGCTCCTTACCTCTGTTTTAGGAGAAAACACAATCCTTCTGCCTCTTTGATATGTATTGGTCACCTCAGTCCTAGGTGCCTTGGAACCTCATCATTCTTTCTTGATGACCCAACCTCCATTGACTGTGTTGACATAGTTTGGTGCTGGCTTGGTGAAGTAGTTATATGCATGTTCAAAGCTGCCTCAATGAAAGTGTCCCATGTCATGTTAATTTTTGTCAACTGATGGAGAACCATAACCTTTATCAATCTATGATTAAAGAGACTGGGATAATGCACTTTTCCTTTCAATTTCTCCTTTTTAGCTCCTATACAAGTAACTACTCAAATTGAGCGACTTGGTTGCTGTAAAGTGCATGAGCAGACTTATGTGATATTGATGCAACCTGGAAAATTTTCCCTCACATGTGAAGAATTTCATGACAACCTTCATTAATGGTGCATATATCTCCAAAAAATATCTGAATGGGAAAACATGTGAGTGAGTTTCTTTATATTATGATTTCAGTTAGGGTTTGTACTCTTCCAGGTCTAGGCTCATGTCTTTGAACCAATTTTCACCATGGTTTGGTATGCCTATAGCTTGAGAGATGGAATCTACTGAAAACATGAAATCATTCCCTGCAATGGTGATTTTGTCTTCCATCAAGGTGAGGGAAAATATACATCTGAGATGCTCATGGTGAAAAACTTATTCTTGGCCTTTTTCTTGCCACATGTTCTTCATGGTGCTCAATGTTATCATGGTCCACCAATTCCTTTCCCTTCATCTCTTGTTTCTTGACTTTGAATTGTTCTTTATGCATAGGTAGATGTTGTGCTTTAAGCTGATTGTTTTCTTGATCAAGGCATGAAATGATAAATTTGGCCCTTATCAAATTTTCCTTGACCTACATGATCTGAGAATACTTCTCTTTGATGACTTGTTGTATGGATTTATGCTCATCTTGTGCCTCCAAGTCAACTAGGTCAAAATCATGCTCAATGAGCTCCTCATCATGCAAAGAAGCCTCATGATGTGATGGTGATCCCTGTTCTTGTTTGCTTTCACCAACAGCTTCTCTAAGTGGATGTGGATCCTCTCGAGCCAAATTTCTCAATCAGCCTCTATCTCCTGCTGAATAGGTGTCTTCTTGTGGTTGTCTTTATGAAATTTGTTGCATTCAATCATAGGCAGATAACCACCATATCACTCATAAAATTTGATAAACAAGTGATTTTATAGAGCATAGCTTGCAATTTGATGGGCTTCACAAGAAATTTGAGGCAAAATGGCACAATTTCAGGCCTTTTTTTCCCTATGCGCCGCGCTCTCTATGTGCGTCGCGCCAGTGTAAATTTACATTGGAAATTTCCTCCTAGTGTGTCGCGCTCTTTTCCAAGCGACTTTTGGAGGCATTCCCGATGTCAAAATTGGGTGAAAGATAGTTCTTTGGAAAGGTAATTGAGTCTAAGTTCCAACCCAACCATAATTTTTCAATTCGGAGTTCATTTGCCCTGTCAAAAGTCAAATCTCCCTAGACTAGTCAAAATGTGCCCAGTGAGGCTGCCTCAAGGAAGAGTGCTATTACAGTCAACGTTTGAATGCCTTCCTCAACTCCAAATTGAGCTCAGGATAGCTCATTGGAAAGCTATTTGTGTCTAGTTATCATTTGACTCATCAATCAAGTCATTTGGCCAACTTAGCTAGGAGAAAATTTTATTTTCCCAAGGTCACGTTAGAGGTGCATCAATTCTCCCGAGGAAATTGTATTTTTGACATTTCTCTAAAGCCATGACACCTGTGTAAAAGGTGAAGGAGGTTTTTCTTCCTTGGCCGGTTTGGGACAAAAACCTCTCTCATGTTTCTAAATTCATCTGTTATTGCTTAGAAACATCATTTGATTGAAACCTATCTCGATGTGTGGAACAAGGGATTTGTCGAAATGAAGCGAAATGAAGGGGAGAGGGAGCTTCTAAATTCTTGAGGAAATTTTGGGAAGTAGGGAGAGATGTTAGGAAGTAGGGGAAATTGAAATCTCAGAGATTGAGTGAGGGGAAGGGGTCCGAAAAGGTAAAACACAGGTCCAACCTAGAAAATTGCCAGTTTGCAGCAAGAAACTAGGGTTTGTGCAAAAATGAGGAATTTGGGGGATCTCGGTGATGGGAAGTGTTTGATAAGGTACTTTAAGGATAGGGGAAGGTGTATGAACCTCAGGATACAAGTTTTGCCAATGATTTGACCGTCCAAGAAAAATTGCCTTCAAAACCCTAGGAGAGGGAAATGACCTTACCTAGGTGCAACTGAAGCATGAACAAGGTGTAAAATGACCCAGTGGGACTTGACATGATAATGAAAACTCTCTTAATGATGGTACACTCAGCTGAATGATGACATGGACTGACATTTGGATCATTTTGACAAGGGTAAAATCAAACCCTAGACCTAATGCCTAGTGACCAAATTTTGCTTGAAGACTCATTGAAATGACAAAAATTTGACCTTGACACCTTAAAATCACTTTGTAAGATCATGTTTGATCACTGGGGGAAGGCTTCAAAGACTGACACTAACACTCAGGGAAGTCCAAAATGAGAGTAGCTTACAGTAGGCTATCGTTGATTGATTCAATTATGTTGTTTGATATGTACCTATCATCATCTCTGCGTGTTTGGGCCTAATATCCCATTCTTGAAAGACAATTTCTTTATGAGATTATTGAATTTTGTGGATATTGGTCAATCATCCCTTAGAGTTTTCTTGTCAGTCAATGAAGTTGGAAATCTTTTCATCAACTTATCTGTAATATTTCCTCAGATTGAACAATTGATCTTCAAGTGAATCACTTGATTGGCATAGGTCTTGGATGATGGCCAACTTTTGACAAAATACAACCTCTGGTTGAGAAAGTAGGTTATTTAGCTCTCTTTATTCTCTCTTGAACTCTATTATTTCTAGATTGGCCTCTAGCTTCTCAATTTTGTGTTGTTTCTCCTATATTTTGGAATCTCTAGTCTTTATGTCAGATTTATATTGAATCTCCAGGTTATGAAAATCATTTTGCAATTATGCAAGATAATATTTTCATTACTAAGCGACTCCCTGCTTTTCAATTTCCAAACCTTATTCAAGCTACCTTATTTTCTCATCCTTCTCCCTAAGAAGTTGTTTCACCTCTGAAGCTTTATCAATTGTTGCACTAGCATAAGCTATTATATACTGTGATAGTCTTCCTAGGTCTTCAGTAGGGGTTACTTGGGAATCTTTCCAGTGTACTTGAAAGGAGGCATTGCAAGGGACCAAATTCTGTCTTTGTTTAGTTCTTCTTCTCTTCCTCTGTTTCCTGACCACTGCCTTATTCTCTGAACTGTATAATACATCAAGAGGAGGAATCTCCTCTATTTTCAGAACAACCTCAGAGGTCAAAAATACTAGGATGATCTCTGAATAATCAGTTTCCATAGGTTCCTTGGAAGCCTCAAGAGTGAATGAGGTCTTCTTTGTGATTTTAGGAGCATGTGTGATATTCATTTGGAATGGAGTTTGCATATTTTTAGCATCATCTTCTTTTGAAAATTGTTACCAAATTTCTTCCAAATTCTTATTTGTTAGAAATTCCTTAGCCCGCGAAGAAGAAAAAAAAGTTATCTCTTTTGTATGAGCTACATCTAAGACCTATGATTTTCTCACTCCTTTGTCCTTCTCTCTTCTCTACTGATTAAGTTTTAACAAAATTGTGGGAACGTGGGAAATTATCATTTAGTCCTGTGTTGATTGAACTGGATCAATTCTTCGGGATTGAACTATGTTGCTACCTCTTTATGAAACTTTACATAGTCGGAGGCTGACTCAAATAGACAATCAATTAGGCTCGTTTTTGAAGTTCCTTAGCTTTTCCTTAGTTGTAACATTCTTGGCAGTATCATTGGGGTCAAATTTCCAATTCGGAATGGTCAAAAAGTTAATAAACTAGATTTCCTCCATTTCCTTAGTAGCATGCTTAAAATTCTTAAGGGAATAGAGAACACGATGAAAGAGAAAGAAATGCTAGATTTTATTTTTATTATCTTTCATGACCTTAGATAACCCATTTCCCATAGTCTGATAGATTATTTCCTAGGCTAGGGGCTTGTTGAGAATATATATGGGTAACACGTGGGTGTGAAAGGTTGCCAAAAACTAAATATAGGTAAAGGAATCTTATCCAAACCATATGCCGACTGATAAGAGGTTGTTATTGGCTTCAAGTCAGATTCTAGGGAATTTCTCATTAAAAACAAACTGGTGGATTGGAAGCACAATTCCATGGAAAATTTTGTGGAAATGGGGTTGACATTTTGACTCCTAGAGAATACAATGATAGATGTGGATAGGCATAGGGTCATGTATGGTCCATTTCCATCCCATGGATCTAAAATTAGAAGTGAAGCAAATAGAATCCATTACGTAGGTACTCATGTAAAATGGGGGAACAATATTTTCAAAAAAATTACTTTTCTTCCTATATTTAATTTTGATACTTAAATTATTAGACAAAATAGTCCCCCGGTCCATAATGTAGCTATCGGAGGCTACATCAATCAGGGGTACATGGTTTGAAAACTTTTGGGTATTACCATAACCAAATAATATACATATCATGGCGGTAGCATAACAATAGGGTACAACAAGAGAATCTATAGAGTACATACCCTTGCCATCCTGCCTGTGCTTGCTAACATCTCTTCTCCATCTTTTGATGACCTCAGATTCATCCTAATTTTCCTTCCTGAATTTATCAATGAAATCCTCATCATATTTCTTTTGAGGTGATGGTAGTTGGTATGTTTGAGAAAACTCTTTGCTGGTGAAAGAGTCGATGACCGTGTTCCTCTTGGTCATAAAGTTTCTACATGCAATGTTTAGATGGTCGATGACCCATTTGATCATATCTATGTCAGGCAAGATTTTTGGCCAAGTAGAAATTTTGTGGAGGAACAAATTAGCCAAATCCCTATATGTAGTATCGGAAATCGGGGATGAATCTTTAGTTGTGGCTACTCTTTATGTGACCCTCATCTCTTCATCTTCGAATAACTAATACATGGCCACCTAGGTAGAGGTTTGAGAATCTAGGGTGCATGTGGTATAAAAAAATAGTGCAGGCAATTCTACGACCTCGGGGGGGAGAAGCAAATGGTTGTTGCTGAACAATAGTTTTCCTTGTGCGTTTGGTCGACTGAGACATTTCTGCTGAATTATGTTTATCGGGACTGGCCTACCAAGAGAAACACAAGTGTGAGGAGCAACTAACACTCAAAGTGAATAACATAGAGAAAATAATTTATTTACACATGAATCCAATACTTTTATGAGCGGAACCTTAGGAAATCGTTAGAAATAATATCATTTATTATATTGAAAACCATAAATTCACCACATTTGGCCATTTATTAATAATCCGTGAATTCACATGGGCTACATTACAAATTAGCATATCAAAGAACTTTATCGGAAAATTTTCAATGTTGGATCGTTAAAATTTGGAATATCGTCTACCTCCGATAAACTTATAATGCATAAAAGCTTAAAGTTATAGGAAGGAAGAATTATTAGAGGTTTTTCATCGGCATTTTCATATTAGGGAGTTGAAAGGATAATTGTTGATTAGGAAATCCCAATATGACAAGTGTGAAATGAGAACTGGGTAGTATATTGGAGGTCATAGATCGGAGGTGAGATGAATATCGAATATGAGAGCTATAGAATTGGTGGGGACGCGTAATGGAAAATGCAGTGGGAATGGATATCAGAGACTATAGGATTAGAGGATTGGACATGTACATCAAAATGAAAACACCAAGATGAAAAATCTTGATATGCTACGTGGTAGTTTTGTGGGGTCAAACCTTTATTGTTATAACATAGAAAAGAGCCCTTTTATTATTTTAAGGCTTAGGCCATAGGAAACCCGATCAGTAAATTTTTTAATTGAAGTTTTTCTTAAGGGGACATGTTGGAAAGCTCCGATAAAATGTTTTCGAAGAGAGTTTAAAGTAAAAGCCAATGTTTAAATTATTAAGCTCTGATATTTGAGTTCCGATAAGGGAAATCTCTAGATTCAATCAAGATTTTGAAATAATAAAGCTAATATTACCTTATTTTATTGGAATTTTTGGGGTTTTATCCTAAATTTTAAAAGGGTCCCCATTATTTATTAGTTCTACTATTAATTATAATGGGGGGTTTTTGAGTAGTACAACAAAACCCAAGAAATCCTCAAAGATGGCTTATGTTTGTGTGGATTTTCCATTCCTTGATGGATTTAATTTTGTAAGGGTTTACCTTAACACCCTCATGGGATATAATATGACCCAAATATTCCACTTCCTGTACCCCAAAGAAACATTTGGAGAGTTTTGCATACAATTGTTTCTCCTCCAACAATTTGAGCACCATGTCAACATGTTGAACATGACCTTTCTAGGACTTTCTACAGATTAGTATATCATCAAAAAATACTATCACAATTTTTTTATGGAAGAGTTTGAAAATGGAATTCATCAAACCTTTAAATGTGGAAGGTACATTAATAAGGCCAAAAGGCATGACCAAAAATTCACAATGACCTTCATGAGTTCTAAATGTTGTTTTCATAATGTCTTAAATCTTCATTCTAATTTTAAGATATCATAAACGAAGATTCAACTTGGTGAAGAAAATTGCTCCATGTAGTTCGTCCAACAATTCATCAATAAAAGGAATGGGAAAATTATATTTAATAGTGAGTTTGTTGAGCTCTCTATAATATAGACACACACACCATGATCCATCCTTATTGTGCGCCAACACTACTAGAGAAGAAAAAGAACTTTGGCTAGGTTGAATTATACATTCCTCTATCATTTCAATGACCATACATTCAATTTCATTCTTCTGGGCATAAGGATATCTGTAAGGTCTAATGTTTGACAGAACACTTCTTGGAATCAAGTGAATAGCATGATCATGATTACGAATAGCTTGCATACATTTGGGGTCTCAAATAGCTTTGAATGATTGTCAAGGACTCTTTGGAGATATGAAGAAATTGATGAATTAGGTGTTTGAACATCTAACAAACATAATTGTGCAATTACCCCTCATTGTTCCTTCTTCAAAATATTTTTCATTCCATTAGAAATTATTATCTTCCTAGGTTTCCCTATGACACCCCTTGATTCAATTTCCTTTCCTTTCGATAAAAGATTCAAGAAAATTTCTTGATAATTAAAAGTTGTTGTCCCTAAAGATTGTAACAATTGGACTCTTGATACAACTTTTGCACCTCCCATTGGAATGGAAAGAATTGGAAAATTCAATAAATATTCCCCTATGGCTAGATTTATATTATAGAACTTCCCTAAGCAATTTATGTTTCCTCCATTTGCAACCATTATTTGACACTCTGGTGATGGATATAGAAAGAAATTAAAATCCTTGGACATCTCACAATGAATAGTATTATGGGTACTACCAGAATCAATCAACAGTATTACATTTGTTTTCTTGATATCTTCTATATTGAGAGTTTTATGAGTGGTTATTACTGCCAATGCATTATAAGATATTGTCAGATTCATTTCTTATTTCTTTGGGGTTGATTCTCGGTGTATATCGTCTTCCTTTAACATTTCTTGTTCCTTTTCTTCATCCTCTTCACAATCCTTAGCGTATTTTCTATCACAACTGTAATAAAGCTCTTTTTCTCCTTTTTCCTCCATTTGTTCTGGTGTTGAATTTATAGGTTTTCAAAGGCTAGGAGCAATAACACTTCCATGTTTATATTTGTGAGTGGTAGACTTCCTTGTTGCCATAATTTTTCTTTCAACTTTTCTTCCCACCCTAAATGCATTCTCCAATGATTTAGCTTCCTAAAGGAAAACCTCATGTTCTATGTTATCCCTTAAATTCCCTATGAAGAAATCAATCTTGTGCTCCTCTAGAATATCATTTACCCTAATATTTAATCTTTGGAAGTCCTTAGTGTGCTTTTCCATTGATCCCTTTTGTTTGAGATTTATTAATTGAGTAAAGAAGGTATTGCTCTTTATATCCTCATAACATGCTACCAAATATTTCATAAAAATTATCCAAGTGACAATTGATTTATGAGAACAAATCCATTGATACCACACAAACTGATTTTGTTCTAAAAATAAAGATGCAAGTGTACCTTTTGTGTGTGTGGTACATCATGTATATCAAATAATTTCTCCATCTGCAGTATCCATGTTACCGGATCCTTGCCGTCAAACTTCTGTTTATCGATATTTTCAATATAGTTGGGCTTCATCTTAAATTTGGAGTCTCTAAAATTATGATTCACATTTTGTTTTCTCTTTTCATCAGTTTCATTAAATATCTTACTGCCACTATGAAGCCTTTATTCTAGAAAATTTGTCAAACCTTCCTTCAAACCATCCATGTCTTGCTTCAAACATTCATGTTGCCTTATATTTCCACTTTTAATCCATTCATGTCCCCTTCTAAGCCATCTATGTCGCCTTTTAGTTCATCTTTGGTTTCTCTTTGTGAGAGTAAAATGTTTTTCACTTGGTCCCGTAATTTTGATATATCATGTTACAATTATTCCTCTTCATTTGTCATAGTAGTGTTTTCCAAGGACTTAATGGGTGTAGACTTATTCTATTTGGGAGAAATTTAGAACCAAATGTTGGTATATGTTCTTCAATATTCCCTTTGAATAACTACAAACTGACTTTTCAAACAAAAGTAATGCGATTTTAAAAAATACACACCTTTTTCTTGCTTTTAGGAGCCTAATATTGAAATTTTTATATATTTGTAATTTTGTCTCTCCAAGGTCTGAAATTTTGTCCGTATGTATCCCTCTAAGTCTTCTTTCCAAATCCACAAGTCAGACATATATTGGATTTTGCAACATAAAGTTATGACCAATATCGCACGATGTCCTAGTTATGGATTGGTTCAATAGAAAAAACTTGTATGAAATTCCACACGCCACAACTTCAAACTTCAAAGCTTAAAATGATACATGAAAAGTTACTATCTGTTTGATTTCAATCACTTTTTTCTAAATTCAAATTTCTTTCCCATAGAGAAATTTTTAACGATTTTCCCTAGGTCACCTCTTTAAGAATGAAGTTTGGAGCATGCAAAAACGTTAACTTCTTCGAAACATATAAGAAAATATAGTAAACCAAGATATGAAACTTCTACATGAAGTTAACCAGGATATCAGTTCCACATTGTCAAAATTTCAGATTCTAAAGGCTCATATAAAAAAATTTATACCAAAAATTCCAAGATGACCCGTTTGAAGCAGCAAAACCCTAGAATCCAAAGCTCTGATACCAAATGTTATGCAACCAGAGAAAAAATTAGAAGAAAATATAGATCAACGACTTGAAAATTAGTCTCTTTGTGGGGGAAACCTCCTTTACATCACATAAATGAAAAATTATTGGATGATACATATGACATGACATCTTGGTATATATGGGAGCCTCAAGGGTCACAATATAATGGGGCCCTACATAATAATAATAATGTAAGGGCTCAACAATAATAATAGTCGACTTCTATGGGGCACAAAAATAATTTTTTGGGGTGTACATGGGGAAAAAAGAACAATATGGGGCTACACTAGTATTATAGGGACCTAACATTGTCTGGATTGAATCATATTTTATGTTTAGACATCATTGAATCTAAAGATATGTAAACCCAAATAGAGTAGAGGTAACATATTATCCAAGCATTGTTTGTCATCATAATTCCCTTTTCAAATTTGACCACATTGTATTTTGACCCAAAAGAAACATCTTTTATGTAGGTACTTATTAAACAAAACGTGAAAAAAATACATGACAAAACCATAAAACAAGATTGAAAGAACAAAGAAAATGGAGACCTAGGGAACAAAAATTGAAGGTTGTATAAATGTCAATAAATTTTCTACTACTAATGAATTCACACTGAAAATAAGAGACATAAATGTCTTCTACAATTCTGTGGAAATGAAAACACTCAATAGAAACACATGGAACCATCAAAAGACAAGGAACAAAATGATTTTATAGGAGAACCCAACTGCGAAAAACCCCTTCGCTGCTTCGCATTAATTCAGATGAGAATATGTATCAATTACAATGACTGCCTCACACATGAATCACACCTTGCATTGCAATTCTAATTTTTTTCTCACTGATTTGCTTTGACAAATACTTAGCCAAATTGGGCCTCAACCTTTCTCCTATTTCCTTGCACAATCCTTGAGGAAATTAGCCCCTACAAAATAGGTGAATTCCCTATTTTCTTGTGCAAATATTGAAGGAAATGATCACCCGATCCAATGCAAAATGTTTACATTCAACTAGTATACAAAAATATATAAAATTGTGCCTTTTCCCTCCACTCAACTAGGCAATTAAAATTGCATGCATGACTAGGGTTATTTTTAATAAATTGATTAGTTAACTAAGAGATCATTGAGTTAACGACAATTAAAACTACTCAACAGAACTCCTACAATCTCTACTAATGAATAGAGCTCAGATAAATGACTTTAACTAACAATAACTCCACTAGATTGCTATATTTTAGCAATAAACCCATGCACAACCCTACTTCTAGCATATAAACTTGAATTTACTAGTTTAACTAGGAGACAAAGCCATTTCACTCCTTCTAACTACAATCTAACTCATCTTGCTGATGTGGAAAATCGAATTCCTCCATTTGAGTAAGGCACAAGTCAAATAAAGTATTTTCTTGCTAAATTTAACACTCCCTCTTAGAAAAAAAAATGGTTCTGAACAACCCCAATCTTACTTCTGTGGCATTTAATGTAACACAACTCCCTCTCAATATTGTTTTTGCTACTGCAGTAACTACACTGAGAAGCATCGAAAATATTGAATCAACTATGTCTCTGAGCTGCAACTATCTCGAGTCTTTAACTACCACTAGCTTGCAATTGTCGCCTAAAATCTGACTACATCAATTAACACTCATCCTTCTACTACTTAATATTGTCAGCCCTTTAGCAATGGTAATGATCCATTAGAGTATACTACAACTACTACTTCTATATTATGGACATTTCCCAAATCTTTGCAACTATGGGCCTAAGGCTCTACATCGCCCCACCTCACTCCTGGAGGTATGGCTACATACATGGCAAAATCTACCTCTAGATTTTAGAGATTTTTAAATCGAACACTAACTTTTTTTACTTGTCCAGTAGCATCATGCTTCAAATATTCCTTCCTTATATTGAACATCACATCATATATTTTTTCCTCCAATATAGCTACATAAATCATTTTTTCTTCAGTTGAGGCACATACATTAAAATGTTTAGGTGAAGATGAGAGCTAGAATCCCTCTTAAAGGTGAAAGTGCCAATCCCTTTGGTACTATACCTTCCATAATATCCAAGTTCTATGTGTAATTGAAGGTCCTTATCCTCCAAGTTGCTAAATAACTCCTTATTTCCTATCATATGATATGAAGAACCAAAGTCTAGATACCATTCACTCCCTCTTATTATGCTTTCCATGAAAGCAATGAAGGTGAAAAAGAACTCGAATTATGATTAAAGAGAATCTCCTCTTGCTCATGTTGCAGGCTCCTTGATGGATTTCTTGTGTGGACACTTGGTTGCATAATGTCCATACTCATGACAATGAAAGAATTTAATTTTGTTGAGGGCCTTCTTCTTGCCCTAGTTCTGGCTAGATTTTGCCTTATCTTGGGCCTTCTTACCCTTTTTTTCTTTCCCTTTCCTTCCGAGGCAAAGTTTTCTTCCTCCTCAAATGTGGATGTGACACCATCTCTATTGTTTCTACTGATCTCCTCCTATACCAAGTCATACCAAAGTCTATCCCAATATGGTAGCTTGTCTCTTCCATTAATTATATCCTAAGAGTTATTCTAGGATTTTGTAAGGCCAAGGAATGTTAAGATCACAAGTTCAGATGATGGAAAAGTTTCTCCTACTCCTCCAAGTTCATCTCGAACTTGAGTGAATCTAGGTAGGTATTGAGGAATGGTTTCATTTTCATGCATTCAAATCCTCCTAAGTTTATCTCTAAGTGCCAATTTATTAGCATCATTGATGCTCTTGAATAGATCTGTGATATTTTTCCACATTGCAAAAGGAATCTAATTAACATGCAAGTTCAAAACTACATGATCTCTAACACCCTCTAAACTAATCCTCCTGGATTTTTCTATGTCTTTATTCCACTAAGAAAGTTCTTGTGCCTATGATGCTGCTAATTTTGGAATAAGAATATGTGTGTATTCCCATACTCGATTGTCATCTAGGAAAACTTCCATCCTATATTTCTAAGCACAAAAATTCTAGGTGCCCTCCACTGCATACTAAATGCTCAATCCATTAAAATACATGTTTCCTGCACTGAAGAGAATCTGCACCAAAAAACTCCACAAATTGAAATTTCTTTGAGAGAAGATTTGGAACAAGGTTTCTATATAGTCTTTTGTAGTTCTGATACCATGTAAAAACATCAAGAAATTTTCTACTACTAATGAATTTGAACTGAAAACAAGAGACACAATTTTCTTCTACAATTATGTGAAAGGAAAACACATGATAAAAAAACATGCAATAATGTGCAACCATCAAAAGACAAGGTACATAATGATTTTACAGGGGAACCCAATTGGGAAAAACCCCTCTACTTATTTTCATTTATTCAGATGATAATATTGATCAATTACAATCACTTCTTCACACATGAAGCACACCCTTTACTGCAATTTTGATCTCCTACTCACTGAACTGCTCTGACCAACACGTATCCAAAATAGGACCCAACCTTGTATTTCCTTGCGTAATCCTTTAGGAAATTAGCCCCTACAAAATAGGCTATTTCCCTATTTCCAAATGCAAATTCTAAAGGAATTGATCACCTACTCCAATGCAAAACCTGTACACTCAACTAGTATACAAAAATATATAAAATTATGCCTTCTCCCTCCACTCAAATAGGTAATTTGAATTGCATGCATGACTAGGGATATTTTTAATAAATTGATCAGTTAAGTGAGAGATCATTGAGTCAACAATAGTTACAACAACTCAATTGAATTCCTACTGACTCTACTAATGACTAGATCTTTGATAACAGACTTTAACTAACAATAACTCCAATAGATTTAGATATTTTAGCAATCAACCCATGCACAACACTACTTCTAGCCTATAAACTCAAAATTTACTGATTTAACTAGGAGACAAATCCATGTTACTCAAACTAATTTCAATCCAAGTCATCCTGCTGATGTGAAAACTCAAATTTCTCCATTTGACTAAGGCATAAGTCAAATGAATCCTTTTCTTGGTACAATCTAGCAAGGGTCTTGCCTAGAGGAATAAAGGTGTGCTAAAACCATTAGCCTTAATTGTCTTGAAACCTTACCCTTTTGATGAGAAAAATATTCAAACAAACCTTTGAAACTTCTTGTAGATGTATCTTCATTTGTGTTGTGCTACTTAGCAAACATCTGAATAGATTGAAGCTTGTTATTATCAAAGGGGCTTCCTAATTAAGATACTTTTAGGAAACCATAGATTGGATCATAGAATTCAAAAGCATCCCCTCAAACATGCTAAAACCTTTGAGAAGATGAATTTTCAATTAATGGTATGGAAGCAAGATGACAATTTTGTAAGGGAAAATGAATTTGATCATGTCAAGGAGGATTATCAAGATAGAGAGGACCTCACATAACCATCAATGGAGGCTGAAGTGCCTCAATTAATTGACAAGTATATGAATGAATAGATGATAAACCATAAATATCAATTAATGTAAAACAAACACCATTGGATACACAAGTGGGAAAATGATTAGTTTAACGACAATTACTAGAACTAACAATATGATCATATGGACTCATTAAAGCATCATATTCTTAGCTATTAGACAAAAAATATAGATGAGTTTGAACACATTTACAAATAATTATAACAATAGAACCATCTTCCTCATATGTTGATGTGACAATCCATTTCCTTGTAACTAGTTACTTTCATTGAAAGAACTAAAAATGAATGTTAGTATAAAAAATACACAAAACCTATTATAATGAGAAAGAGGAACCTGATTCACCAAATAATAGAAGAATTCATTAACATTGAAGGGATATATTCTACTATGAAGAAAATGATTAGCATTATAACATTCAAAAGAAAAATTAGGAGTTGATTATTTTCAAAAGAATCTGATAGGTATGCATCTTTTGGCCAATGATAATATTTAAAATGATTAGGTTCACTGCTCTATGTATCCATGGAAGGTATAAACTCCAAACCTCAGTTTGATACAATATATTTTCCTGGAGATGAACTGACTGAAACAAAATCTTGAATCCGATCAGAAATTGAATCTTGAAATTCAGAAGAATTTTCCGAGAGAATCCAGATCTGATTTAGTTTGGTAACATTTCTAGAGTCATGATAATCTGACATAACCATCAATGAAAGTTGAAGTGCCTAGACTTCCTGTTGGGCGTGGAATCCCCCCCCAAGGCAAGTTTTGGGGCTTAAAGCCCAAGTTTTGACAAAGTCCATTATAAAGACTTCACGAATTGTGGGCGCAGAGCGTGAAGTCGTAATAGAGTCATAGGGTTGTCCACCCATTTTTTTGTAATGTAATGTTGGTTTTAAAGATCTACCCATGGTTTGCGGACAATGGAATTGTATAAATAGAATGAGGCTCTAAGCGTAGAAACAATATAAGCATGGATGAATCTAAGAAATTGATGAAGCATTGAGGCGAAGTGTAAGTCATGTCTTTGGGTCGTAGAGTAGGAGAAGGCTCTGCAACTAAGTGTGTAGAGGCCTAGTAGTCTGCAGCTAAGTGCGTAGACCCCTTCAGCTGAGTCCACAGGGAAAGTCAAGTCTGTAACCGTTGGAAGAATTATTAAAAGAGAAGTTTTACCATATTTCTGTGTATCTTTTCCTGTTTTATGAATTTAAGTATATGAATGTGCTAAATAAATGATATAATATAAGACATTTATTTATGAAAAGATAACTAACTGTTGTAAGAAGATAAGTAAGATCTCGAGTGTGACTTGGGGAAAGCCCCACAACCACTAGTTAGGGTTGCGTGAAGGTGAACATAATAGGGCACGAAGGCCTCATAGGTCAGGAAAGAGTGGAAAGTAACTTGCGCGAAGGTATTCATCGTTGGACCAAATCAACCCCTCAAGAATCTGTAGGGTGCGGAAACCTGGTTCTAGCATCCCCCCATACTGCTTCGAGTAAGACCTGTTGAGCCCTAAAACTACCTCTCTTCTACATACTTTCCTAGACCTTTTTCCCCTCACCAGTGCCTCATAAGCTATCAAAGATCATTACATATTGATTATAAGAGTGCATTTAAGTGGTTTTCTAACTATATTTTTGTGTTTGCTATTTGATTTAGATTTTTTTCATTAGTTGTGAAATGCAGCCACTTTCCGTAGCTGACTCGTGATTCCACAGTTGTTTTTATTAATCTATAGGTTACAGGTGTCGGAAAGTAAAACGAGGCACGTGGGCAGTTTAGCAATGATCTGGACATGGACCAGGTCCTATCTGTTTAGCCAAATTCATAAAGGAAAGCCTTGCTCAAACGACGGTCAAATAAGGAGTCCTACAGCAAACAGGTCTCTGTTTTCAGCACGTGAAAGGTCTGAGACCATTCCTAGATCTGTGGATCCCTTTTGATAGCTGTAGACCGTCTCCATGATGCAAATCCAACATCCACCTTTTGTAGATTGAATTATCATGGCAACCAAGATGCTAATCTCATGGGTTCTGTATTTTTATGTGTCCTCTGTTGAAGGTTTTTCATAGAAAAAATAGTTATGTAATTTCCTCTATAAATAATGTGTTTTCAAACACATGTAGTTAGTTTTTTGGAGATAGCCTTGCTGTTAGTTTATATACTGTTGCCATAGCATTAGTCCTCCTGTTGTACCGAGAGGATACTTCCACTGTTTTGCAATATAAAGACTCTGTTTCTTATGACTATGTGAGTGTAATTTCGGATTGACAACGTATTAACCAAGGCCGTGCAGAGGGCCCCTGTTGGCTGAGGTTTTGTTTCGTTATTTCTGTAAAGTCTTCACGTATTGTCTTCTTATTTTCATTGTAGATATTTCATAGCTTGTTCACCTGTATATATTTCATAATTCAGTTATGGTGTTAATGTTTCATTCCCATATATGATTTTCCAGTATTGTATATTTTTGCTAACATTGATCAGTGTGTTTTATGATAGGTTATGCTCCACCGTTTTCATATAATTTTTGCATTAAATAGTGACATGAGATTGGCCTCTTTGCTGACTTTGTTTTTTTTAGCTTTTCAATTTCAATTATGCTTTGATTTCAGTCTTATTTATTTGTTGTTGTTAGTTAGTTTAGATATCAAATTCTTCATGTCATTTGGCGTTATCTCCGGAGCCATGGCTTAACCCCGAAAAGCTACTTGGCGAGCTATCAGATTATGAGTGAAGTGATTTGATTTTACTTTCATTTCTGCAATTAGATATCAGGTTCTTCATGTTATTGACGTTATCTCCAGAGCCATGGCTTAACCTCGAAAAGCTACTTGGCGAGCTATCAGATTATAAGTGGAGTGACTTGATTTTACTTTCATTTTCAAGTAGGTAATTTAGATATCAATTCTTCATGTTATTTGACGTTATCTCCATAGCCATGGCTTAACCCTGAAAAGCGACTTGGTGAGCTATCGGATTATAAGTGAAGTCAATTGATCTTACTTTCATTAGTCTGCAATTTTTGGTTTGTTTGAGTGCAATAGTTTAACTTTTATTTCTATATTTAGATGAGCAGTGGAGACAATGATTTCATGATCAGTATTTCATCATTTGATTGATTTGAAAAGCTGCACATTTACATTCATGTTCAAGTACTAATTTTATCACTAGTATGTTTTGAGATCCTTTGAAGTGTTAAGCTCTGGAAGTTATCATAAGGGACATAAAACCTTGTCTTAAATCTATATCCATACTTTCCTTCTAAAGTATTCTTAAAACTTAGGAATAGGATTTTCATTTGCATTAGGAGACAAACAAAGACAAAACCCCAAAACAAAATAAAATTGAAAACAATAAAAAAATTAAGAAAAAGGTTGTCTTGCACATATAGTGCACCACACTTCATCAGTTTACGACTCCCGGGTTGATAATTAATGTAGAAATTTAGGACATACTAAATTGACTAAACATTCTAGCGCCGTTGCCAGGGAAGTGTAACTAGGTAGCCAATCTCTTACATAAAAAAAAGAGGGAAAAATTGATAACTTCTTGAAGTATTCCCTCCTCTTGCACCTAGTGTGATTTGGAGGATTAGAAAAGAGAGTTATTAGTTCAATAATTTCTTGAGTATGCTCTCTTCTTGCACCTAGTGTGATCTGGAAGATTAGAAAAAGAATTATTAGCCTAAATAAAAAAAAAAATATAAAAAAATGACATGCATAGAGCAAGAGATTATAGGGGAAGGCTCATAGCTAGGGCCAAAAGTTTGATTTTCACAACTCCAGCTACTTCAAGGCATAAACAAGATACACCTCCATCCCAGACTCATACTCCCAACCTTAGGATTCCTAGAATTCAAGGGGCAGCAGCTGAATTAGAAGATTCTCCCACACTATCTACTAAATCTGATTTAGGAGAAGAACCTTTCGTCACTTCTACAGGGGAACATATTGTAATCAAAGAAATAGAATCACCTGAAGAAGAAGGAAAGGGAGAAAATATCTCTCGTCAGCCATTAATAGAAGAACCAGAAGACACCAAGGAAACTATCATGACAGAAGAAGTAGTAGATGGATTTGGAGGAGGGGGTAGAGGTAGAGGAAGATAAAATAATGGAGGTAACAATGGAGGAGGTAGAGGTAATATTGGGGGAAATAAGGAAGGAGATGACTCATTTGGATTACCTATAGCTGATGAGGAAACCCACACAACCATGAAAAATATTTCACCATCTGTCCTCCCAAACTTTTATGGGTTGCGAAGTGAGGATCCTGAAACATTTCTATTTGAGTTTGAAGTCTTGTGCCGAACCTATGACTATATGGAAGACTCTCAAAAACTCAAATTGTTTCCTTCAACATTGAAAGGAGCTGCTTTGAAATGGTTCATGGGATTAGTCACTCAATCTATTAGGACTTGGAATGATATGAAAAAAACATTTTAGAATAGATACCTGTATTATTGTATGCCCACCAATCATAAGGATGAGGTATTCAAATGATACAAAAAGACTCCACCTGGTAGGAAAAATTGCAGATATCATGATGGGAAAAATTACCATGCAGTAATATGTGGATCCAGGTAGTTCAATTGTCAAGACACATATAAGTGGGATAGAAATTCCAAACACTTTGATTGACTTAGGGGTTGCTATAAACATTATGAGTAGATAGACTATGGAACAACTCAAACTTCCTAATCTTCTTTTTACACCCACCTTACTGCAACTTGCAGGTAGATCAATAATCAAACCAGATGATGTATTAGAAGATATTTCAGTCTCCTTAGATTCTTGGGAATATCCAATAGACTTCATGATTTTGACTCCCAAGAGTAATTTAGGAGGGCGCCCACTCATCTTAGGAAGACCTTGGCTAGCCACAGCTGATGCTTTCATTAGTTGTTGATCTGGGGATATGTATATTTCTTATGGTAGTTTGACAAAGAAATTCAATTTGTATCCTCCAGAAAAAGCAATTACAGAGGTAGAAGACAATGAATGGGTCAATGATGAAGATATTATACAACCTGTCTTTACTATCTTTAAAATTAGTGAAGATAGTCAAATTTTGAACACATTAGAAAATTTTGAAACATCTTCAGAATATGACCACGCACAATTCCAGTTAGATTCTGATATTGAATATTGATCATCAAGGAAAATGTCTCTTTACTCTATGGAAGAGTTTGGTAGTTCTACCATTGAAATTTTTCCAGCTAAAACACTGAATATCAACAAAAATTTGGAAAAGTCACAACAGGAAGAGCTAACCAAAATATTGCAAAAACACTCTGTTGCATTTGCATGGGATTATACTGATATGAAAGGTATTGACCCTAAGACTTGCATCCATCATATCTATATCGAGGAAAACAGGAGACCAATCAAACAACCTCAGAGAAGGATGAATCCAAATCTTAGGGAGATTGTGAAAGAAGAACTCCAAAAACTACTCAATGTAAACTTCATTTACCCAATTTCAGATAGCCGATGGGTTTCTCCTTTGGTTATAGTACCCAAAAAGAATGGTAAATGGAGAGTGTGCATTGATTACAGGGAATTGAGTAAAGCAAATTTAAAGGATCACTTTCCTTTGCCCTTTATTGATCAAGTATTAGATACATTAGCAGGAAAAAAGTACTTTTCATTTCTGGATGGTTTTAGTGGTTATAATCAAATTCAGGTAGCATCTGAGGATCAAGATAAGACCACATTTAATTGTCCATGGGGAACTTTTGCTTATCGAGTGCTTCCTTTTGGATTATGTAATGCACCCGCAACATTCCAAAGAGCAGTACTAGGAATTTTTTCTAATATAATCCATGATTGTGTAGAGGTATATATGGATGATTGTACAGTTTATGGTAATTCATTTGAAGAGGCATTAGAAAATTTGGAAAAAGTCCTTATAATATGTAAAGAAACAAACCTTTCATTAAGCCATGAAAAATGCTTTATGAATTTTACTGAAGGTATTGTTTTAGGACATCATATTTCAGGGGATGGGATTAAAGTTGATAGATCAAAAGTTGAAGTCATCTCCAAGTTACCTATTCCAAATTGTCAAAAATATGTTAGAAGTTTTCTGGGATTTACTAGATATTATAGAAGATTTATAGAAAACTTCACCAAAATAGCATCTCCACTCTTTAAACAATTTACAAAATACTGTGAATTCAAATGGGGTCCTGATTGCCAATCAGCATTTGAAACTTTGAAAACAAGGATATCTAAAGCGCCTATCTTGAGAGGACCAAATTGAAAACTTCCTTTCCATATTTCTATAGATGCTTGATATATAGCTCTAGGGGCTGTGTTGGGACAAAAATATTTAGTTCCTTATGCCATTTACTATACCAATAAAAATTTAACTCCCACTGAGTTGAATTATACTGTGACTGAAAAAGAGTTCTTATCTGTTGTTCATGCAATCAATAAGTTCAGACATTATATAACAGGCTATGAAACTTTTATTCATACTGATCATTCTGCAATTAGATATCTAATGAACAAACTCATTACTAATGGCAAAGTTACAAGGTGGCTCCTACTTTTACAGGAATTCAATATTACTATGTTAGATAGACCAGGGAAACAAAACATAGTAGCTGATTTCTTATCTAGGATTCAGAATACTAAAGAAGATTCTCCTGTAGAGGACAAGTTTCTTGATGAATATTTATTTGGAGTAACTACTAAGACTCCTTGGTATGCAGATATAGCTAACTATTTGGTTACATTGAAACTACCTCCACATTTATTTCCTAGTGAAAGAAGAAAGATTATTCAGGAGAGTTCAAAATATTCATGGATTTCTAACGAATTGTTTAAGATAGGGCCAGATCTTGTGATCAAAAGATGTGTTAGGGAAGATGAAATGCCTGATATTCTCAAAGCATATCATGATGAACCATGCAGTGGACACTTTGTTGACAAAAGGACAACCTATAAAATCCTTTCTTTAGGATATTATTGACCGTCCCTCTTCAAAGATGCAAAACAATATGTCAAAAGATGTGACAGTTGCCAAAGAGTAGGGAAACCTACCCTCTCAAATGAGATGCCATTACAAGAATAGGTACTCATCGAACCCTTTGAAAAATGGGCTTTAGACTTTATTGGACCTATTAATCCACCATCTAAACAGAGAAAGTATATATTGCTATGTACTGATTATGTCACTAAATGGGTAGAAGCCAAAGCATTATTTTTTTCTACTGAGCATTCAGTTGTTAGTTTTCTTTATGAGGTATTTTTACTCGCTTTGGTGTTCCAAGAAAATTGTGACAGATCAGGGAGGTCAATTCACATCCAAACTAGTGAAGAAGCTGATGGAAGAGTACAATGTCAAGCACAGAAAATCTACTCCTTACCATCCACAAGAAAATGGTCAAGTGGAGTCCACAAACAAAGTTATTGAAGGCATCATTACCAAGACTATTCATCTACACAGAAGAGATTGGACAGAGAGGCTTCCTGAAGCCTTATGGGCCTATAGAACAACATGGAGGAACAAAACAAGACATTCTCCCTATGAACTTGTTTATGGGAAAGAAGTTCTGCTCCCCATTGAGTTCCAAGTTAGAACCTTCAAGATGGCAGTTCAATTGGGAATGGATCTATCAGAAGCTCAAAAGCATAGAATGGAGTAGTTGAATGAACTAGATGGGATCAGATAAGAAGCAATCCTAATAACTGATCTAGTTCAATATCAAAGAGCTAAGTGGCATGACAAATACATCAAGGAGAAAAAGTTTCAAAAAGGAGATTGGGCATTGCTATTTGATTCCAAGTTCAAAGATTTCAAAGGTAAATTTCAGACTCATTGGCTTGGGCCATACGAGATTGAAAAAGTCTTTAGTAATGGAGTGGTAAGAATCAAAACCATTGATGAGTATCAAACTCCTCTCATTGTGAATGGTCACAGATTGAAGATCTATCATAAGCCACTCTCAAAGGAGATATTTGTCAAAATCTTTCAAGATAATTCTGTAATAAGGCTGGTGAAGAAGAATCCTTCTTCTCCACCAGCCTAGTCTTTGTTCTTTTCATTGTTTCTTAAAAAAAAAAATTGCATAAGCCTAAAAACCAATCACTGATTGGCAGTCTTATACAGAAAATACAGGGCGAAAATCAGAAACTTTTGACACCGTATATTTTCCAAAAAGAAAATCCCTCTCATTTCATTCATAGTTGTTCCATTTCATGTCATTTCACTTCACTTCATTCCATTTCATCATCACATTTCACCAGTAAAAGTCCTTTCATGTCTAGTTTTCATATATCATTCATTCAATCATCATTCATTTCCATCCATATCCATTCAGTTATATGTTCATTGTGTCAGTTTCCGAAGCTGAATTTTGATTCCGCAGTTGAATACTGATTCCGTAGCTGATTGTTGATTCCGCAGCTAATACTCTATTACTCAGCACTAACAATCAGATGTTAGCCAAATAATGATAAAAACCAAATGCAGGTATGGAAGAGGAAGATATTTTGAAGATGTTAGCACCTAAAGCACCAACAAGAAGTAGCCAATCAAAGTTCAGTGGACAGAAGTGGTAAGATTCTAAGGTATGAGCAAAATTCATTTCAAATAGCATTTTAAAGCACATAATCTATATAGTTGTAAAACCACCGGCTCCATTATGTGTAATGATTCACATTGATAGCTTTCATAACTCCTCCATGACCTTTTCATAATTCCACCACGAACTTCGCATCAATTTCTAATGGCCTCATGATCCGCCTTTGAATCTAACTCGTACTTAATTGTACATCTTCATTCCACCTGTTGAATTGGGTAATTATGATGACATAATCTATTTGACCACGGCTCTTCTCTGCTGCACAAATCCACAGTCATTTTATGAGCGTGCTAATATCCACTCCGCATCCTTTTAATTCAAAACTCTGCCAGACTCACTCTATTTCCATACTCTCCCATTGAAGTTTCATTTGTTAGTACTGGCCTGTTTATACAGGCCTCTACTCCATGAACTCATTTTCACTGCATGTTCTGTGTTATTTTGTTTTACAACTACTGGTTTGCTCCACAATCCTTCACCATCTTCTACTCACACAACCGTTCCACCTCTGTCAATCTAACACTTACAATCCATCACCCACAGAGGTATTTTTAAGGCAGGAGGAAGGAATGGGCCTTCTCGTAAGACCAGAGCCAGATGGGCCTAAATTCATCGAGGGTTATCCACAGTTAAAAAGCATATTAAGGAAGGCATGGTGGCTGCAATTTATCCAGAAATTCAGAGGTCACAATAAAGAAGTCACGAAGACATTTGCAAAGTCTTTTAATGGCATGGAAGTTGAGGTTGGAGATCTTAAATTTTCAGTCACAAAGACATCCATTGCAGTAGCAATGGAGCTCCCACAGGAGGGGGAATGGTGGTTCAAACAAAAAGACTTTGATGAGAGGGCTTGGAGGATTATTTTGCGTAACCCAGGTATGGATATAACCATTTTCAAACACGGAAACCCTGTCTCTACTCTAGAGGAAAAGTGTACTAGTTTATTATTGATAATTAAGAAGTTTATTACATGTGAAGGATGGTTTGGGTCCATGTACATGTACCAAATTAGGTTACTAATGAATTTTCTGGAAAATCAAACCATCAATTTGCCTTATTTCCTGTTGAGTAGCCTAAAAAATATGTCCACAATTGTACAAAAGAATCTGGATGATGTAGAGCCTCACCTTTACCATCACAGCCTTGTTAAAATTATGATTGAAAAACAATTGAAAGAAAGAAAGGACACTTGGGAACAGTTATTGATTAGAAACTTCTTTCAGAACACACCTGAAACACCAGAAAGTAGCTCAGCAAGGAAAAGTAGGAGAAAGAAAACAAGTATGAACATTCAAGATACTCCTACTAACATAGCTAAAGAAACTAGTAAGGAAGAGAAGCTGTCTGAAAGTAGGAAAGAAAGAACTGAGGTTATGAAGCAAGGGAAACTAAAGGGGAAAAGAAACATTGAAGCTCCCTATCAAACCCCAGAACCTTCCTCAGAAGAGGATCAAATACTTTCTGAAAGACTAATCTACCTTAAAGAACAATCAGCTACAACAAAGGGAAAAGGGAAAGAAAACAGAGTGTAGGGAAAGGAGACACCAGCTCACAGAATCTAAGGAGGAGCTCTAGACTTAAAGGTAAACTAAAGAAAGTACAAAATAAAGGGGCCTACTTCATAGAATTAGGAGGGGAAACACTAGAACAGTCTCCAGCAGTCCCTCCTAGCCATAGCCCACAACATTCTGCTTTTTTTCAACCATATTTTGAGATCAGTCCTTCTCAACTAGATTTTGGGGTCAGCCCAAGAAAGGCTACAACTGAAATAGATCCAACCCAGCAAGAAATGTATCATTTTATTGAATCGTTGGAGAAGACTGCAACAGATCAAGGCACTTCATCTATTCAGCCTAATACAACCCAGGAAGTTTTAATCCAATCACTAAAACAGGAAGTCCTGAATAGACACATCAAAAGAGAAAATGAATCGTTGAAAGAACAGAGGAGGTTGGATAAAATTATCCATGATAACACCATGTTGCATCTTGGGCTGTGGCGGAAGAAAAATAGGAAATTGAAGAAAAAGAACAGGAGGTTGAGCACAGCTCTTTTCAACCTCAAATACAGGTGCCTAATGAGGAAGACTAGGATCACAGTGGTATCAAGGAAGAAGAAAAGAAGGCTAGATGTATTAGCAGAGGTCTCAGAACAAATGAACTGAAGGGAGGATGGTCATAGTTTTGGTTGCATGAGGACATGCAACACCTTCACAGTGGGGGTATGTTGAGCCCTAAAACTACCTCTCTTCTACATACTTTCCTAGACCTTTTTCCCCTGACCAGTGCCTCATAAGATATCAAAGATGATTACATATTGATTATAAGAGTGCAGTCAAGTGGTTTTCTAACCATATTTTTGTGTTTTCTATTTGACTTAGATTTTTTTCATCAACTGCGGAATGCAACCACTTTCCGCAGTTGACTCATGATTCCGCAACTGTTTTTATTAATCTATAGGTTACATGTGTCGGTAAGTAAAACGAGGCATGTGGGCAGTTCAGGAATGATCTGTACATGGACCAGGTCCGATCTATTTAGCCAAATTCGTAAAGGAAAGCCTTGGTCAAATGACGGTCAAATAAGGAGTCTCTGTTTTCAGCATGTGAAATGTCCAAGACTGTTCCTAGATCCATGGATCCCTTTTGATAGCTATAGACCATCTCCACGATGCAAATCCAACGTCCACCTTTTTTAGATTGAATGATCATGGCAACCAAGACGCTAAGCTCACGGGTTCTGTATTTTTATGTGTCCTCTGCTGAAGGTTTTTCATAGAAAAAACAGTTATGTAATTTCCTCTATAAATAACGCATTTGCAAACGCATGTAGTTAGTTTTTTGGAGATAGCCTTATTGTTAGTTTATATAATGTTTCCATAGAATTAGTCCTGCTGTTGTACCGAGAGGATACTTCCTCTGTTTTGCAATATAAAGGCTATGTTTCTTATAACTGTGTGAGCATAATTTCGGATTGACAGCGTATTAACCAAGGCTGTGCAGAGGGCCCCTGCTAGCTGAGGTTTTGTTTCTTTATTTTTGTAAAGTCTTCACGTATTGTTTTCTTATTTTCATTGTAGATATTTCATAGCTTGTTCACCTGTATATATTTCATAATTCAGTTATGGAGTTAATGTTTCATTCCTGTACATTATTTTCCAGCATTGTATATTTTTGCTAACACTGATCAGTGTGTTTCAGGATAGGTTATGCTCAAGCGTTTTCATATAATTTTTGCATTAAATAGTGACATGAGATTGGCCTCTCTGCTGACTTTGTTTTTTTTAGCTTTTCAATTTCAGTTATGCTTTGATTTCAGTCTTATTTATTTGTTGTTGTTAGTTAGTTTAGATATCAAATTCTTCATGTCATTTGACGTTATCTCCAGAGCCATGGCTTAACCCCGAAAAGCTACTTGGCGAGCTATCGGATTATGAGTGAAGTGATTTGATTTTACTTTCATTTCTGCAATTAGATATCAAGTTCTTCATGTTATTGACGTTATCTCCAGAGCCATGGCTTAACCCCGAAAAGCTACTTGGCGAGCTATCGGATTATAAGTGGAGTGACTTGATTTTACTTTCATTTGCAAGTAGGTAATTTAGATATCAATTCTTCATGTTATTTGACATTATCTCCGGAGCCATGGTTTAACCCCAAAAAGCTACTTGGCGGGCTATCAGATTATAAGTGAAGTCAATTGATCTTACTTTCATTAGTCTACAACTTTTGGTTTGTTTGAGTGCAATAGTTTAACTTGTATTTCTGTATTTAGATGAGCAGCAGAGATAGTGATTTCATGATCAATATTTCATCATTTGATTGATTTGAAAAGCTACACATTTGCATTCCTGTTCAAGTACTAATTTTATCACTAGTATGTTTTGAGATCCTTTGAAGTGTTAAGCTTTGGAAGTTATCATAAGGGACATAAAACCTTGTCTTAAATCTATATCCATATTTGCCTTCTAAAGTATTCTTAAAACTTAGGAATGGGACTTTCATTCGCATTAGGAGACAAACAAAGACAAAACCCCAAAACACAATAAAATTGAAAACAATAAAAAAAGTAAGAAAGAGGTTGTCTTGCACATATAGTGCACCACACTTCATCAGTTTACGACTCTCGGGTTGATAATTAATGTAGCAATTTAGGAAATACTAAATTGAATAAATAAGACCTCAGTTCACGCTCCACGGACTGTTGCCAAAAGGGCCAGCAGTATATGGATTTGTTTAGCTAATTAACTCCGAACCTGGGCTAGGCCCCAACAAGCCAACAAATGGTTTTGTTGCCGGGACCAGAATCTGCATAGAGATGTCTGATATCGTATCACTAGAATCCAACTAAGAAAGAAACTGAATACTGGTTGGGTAGGAAGATTCACGAGTTCGCGGTGCAGGAGAACAAGAATTCGTGACTATCAAAGGAAAAGTGGTTCGACTGCTACTTGTACATGGAAATGCACAAAATTTTCTTCACATCTTTCCCTATTGAGCTATATGAGTGGATTGTGAAGCTAGAAGATAGCCAAGGAAGATGGAAACTTGATAATACTATTCTGTGGACTCTAGATTTGGTGCGCAGATTGGAAGCATCGAAGGATAAGATCGCGCTCGCTGTTGATCATTGGCTTGATCGAATTATAGAAGGATTCATTATTGAGTTCAAGGTAGATACTTCAGTCAGCTATAGCGAGGCAGAACTACACTTTCTCAAAGGACCACGAGGTAAGTACATTAAGTCTCTGAACACTTGGATTAGAATGCTACAGTGTGAAAAGCAGATTATGCGAATACATTGATGTTTGGGGCTATGCGAAGTGGGAGAATTTACAGCAATGAAGGTAGTGCAGAACTAGAAACTAGCCCCTTAATTTCACCTCTGCGAGGGGACGAGGAAGAGCTCGTGAACGTCTCACCGAGAAGTGCAATCAATTTGATAAGGCAAAGGATTCCGTGCATACCACCCCCACCCACACCACTGCCAATTTTACCGTCTTCACCCCCATCTTCACCCATACCACCTCCACCACCACTATGAGTCAATATGGCAAGCACGATAAGGTTGTTGGTGTTCAAGGGAGTAGGAAATGAAGATACAGACCAGTTTTGGTTCATGATAAAAGCTGTATGGGAAGCGCAGGGATTTACGGATGACAATATAAAGAAACCGAAATTGGTCAGCACTCTATAGGATTGCATGCTGACATGGTATATTAAGCATTCTAATGACAATCCGAATGCGGGGATCACAAACATCCGAACTGCGTTGAACAGAGAATTTAGCAGGCCGAAGACAGAGGCACAATCGATTATTGGGTTCAACGAGATCATGATGCTACCATGTGATACTCCTTGGGAGTTGGATCAGAGAATGAAGTGCACAATTCGCAAAGCTAATATGAATTTGACATATGGACAACATCGCAAATGGTTTGTAGCATCGCTAACGCTACATTTTAAGGAACGTAATGTCACAACAAAGGTTAACAACTCAGGCAGAGGCCTTGGAAATCACGTTGAGGCTGCATGAGAACCCGATACAAGATCCCAAACTGGGATTTCAGTAGATTCATGTGTAGTTGAAAAACTTGTGCCTTGAGATGCAGATTCTAAAACAGGATAGGACAGCTCACCTAGAAGTGCGCGACAAGGTATGGTGTGTTAAATGTAAGGGTCAGGGACGTGACAAGGACCACTACCCAGTGTTCGCGAATTACCTCGCGGGAGGAGGACTGATTTCGTTAGGACCAGAGGCCCAAGCAGGACCTAGTGTGGTGCCTACTTTGTGGTGCGCAATTTGTCAAATAGGAGGAAAGCATGCTACGGACAACTACCATTTGTTGTAGAAGTACACACAGAAATCACAATAATTGTTCTATAATTTATGTCGATCAGTGGGAGATGATGAGCACACCTATAGAAGCTATAAGCTAATGATGGATAAGACTCCCACCTACAGAGTTAAGGCCAAAATGCGGCCCCTTGACTAGAATGCAAGAGTGGCGCGAACCAGATTTCAGGGGCGAGGACGAGGCCGAGGTGGAGGACGACCTAGAAGAGGTCACAGACAGTTGATCTATTACAATTGCGGAAGTTCAGGACATTATGCCTGTGATCGTACCAATCCAACAGGTCCATCATGTCTATATTGTACCTTTTTTTATCATGAGATGGAGGATTGTCCCAAACTTATAGCTAGGTTGTGTGACAAGGGAGTGCTCCAACCTGCCCCAACTTAGAACCTGTAAATGATGAGGTATGAGCCGCGCGAGGAAGACCCCAAGGTAAAAATTGTGCTCCAAAGTGGAATGACGACAGGCGATGATAAAGGCAAGTAGTCGGAAGATAGTACTTAGGTTTGCAAGGCTCTGACAAAAGAACGAGAGTTTGATTTCGAGCGCGTTAAGGAAACCTTCATGGAAGTTAGGAAGAGCTTCATTGATGCCTCCACTTCAGGAAGCAAAGACAGACCGGAGCCAAAAATGGACCTATCAATGCTCATGATGTTCCTAGAAACATGCATGAAGCTACTGCGCGATAGTAAGGCTATCAAGGGACTGCAGGAAATCATAAATAGATGCATTGGGACTGCGCCAGGAGAACCCTCCGTAGTCTAGAAGATTGGAAAGAATGTGACAAGGACGGGAAGGGAAATGAGATTGACTGTGTAGATTGGAGAATATGAGATGGACCAAGTAATTCTGGATCTAGGATTGGACACGAACGTTCTGCTGAAGCAGACATGGGAGTGCATGGGAAGGCCTACACTACAATGGTATGTGAATGGTGAACCAACAAAAGATCCTACCTATGGGAATATTGTAGGGAATCACTGTGGATATTGAAGGAGCAAGCGCGCTGGCAGATTTTGAAGTGATAAAGATTGTTGATGACAACAATCCCTACCCCACGCTATTAGGGATCAATTGGGCCACTGACATGAACGGGGTGATAAATCTGAAGAAGCGCAAGATGATTTTCGAGAAAAAGTCTCTGCGCATAGTCATACCTTTGGACCCTGCAGAAGGATTGCGCTACATGTAGCCAGTGCGTGACTATGAAAGTGAAGATGACTTAAACTGCATCTACAAGATAACCATGCGAGAGAAAAACTAGGTAAATTCCACCATAGATGGGTGAATCTCATGGGAGCATGAAAGCTCCTCTATGTCATATTTGGATGAAGAGATAGAGCAATGGTAGAACTAGTAACACAAGGTAACCACGCTGAACTACAACATGATGACAAGATTGATGTGATGCATATCAACATAAGTAAGGGATCTTCCTACGTATGATGGGTTAAGAGAGGTAGATGCCTTCCTGAACAGATTTGAAAGAGAGGTGCCAGAAAAACAACGTTTCGAGGCCTTGAAATAAGTTCTACGTGCTACGCCTGCAAGGTGGTGGGGTACACACCAAGGAAGCTTTGAGGACTGGCGCGAATGCAAGAGAATGATGTGCATACGTTTTGGAAAGCCTTAGATGTGACTAACAGACGGGATGAACCACTCACACACCTTGCCAAGTGGACAAAGGTCCATGGGGAAGAGCCATAACCTGAGTGGGTGCACTTGCTCTATCATGCCCTAAATGTTATACCCATGAACTGGTATATAGAGACAGAGCTCCGCCATGGGATGATTGAAAGGGATATCTTGCATGAAGGGTTCCTATTAACCTTCACGTTTGAGGATCGCTGGTGGGACATTGTTGATGATGGGCTACAAGTAGTAAAAGAAACTATCTTTAAGATACCCTAGGAGCCAATAGAATTGATTAAGCCTGAATGGGCTACTCAACTGAGCTACGCGTTGGAGTGTTATAATGTAAATACTAAGGAAGATGATGAAGATCCACGAAAAGTTAACATTCCTGAAACTGAAGGCCATCGCGAGTTTCAAGGACCACTGATTGAAGACCCTGACATAACCGCGCCAATAAAGACAAAGCAGGTAAACATTGGTACGGAAACCGAACCTAAGTGTGCAATGCTCAACGACTACTAGGATCATGCGACAGTGGATAAGGTCGCTAAGTTACTTCGCGAGTACTAGGACCTATTCCCGACCAAGATCACAGACTTAAAAGGAATCATCATAAATTTAGGATTTATGTGGATCATATTAAAGCTCGACACAAAGCGATTTAAGCAGAGGCCTTACCGCTTGAACCTGAAGTACAAAGACAAGGTCTATGTAGAACTAGACAAGATGCTCGCAGCTGGAATCATTGAGCCAGTGGAAGAATCTGATTGGGTATGCCCTATGGTAGTGCAGGAAAAGAAGCAGAAGGGCGAGATAAGGATATGCGTGGACCTCAAAAAAATTAATGATGCATGTGTGCGTGATCCATTCCCAATTCCATTTACAGATGAAGTATTGGAAAATGTCAGTGGTTGGGAAGCATATTCTTTCACGGATGGATTTCAGGGTACCACCAGATCAAAATCGTGCCAAAAGATTGGAATAAGACAACCTTCATGACTTAGTGGGGCTGCTTTCAATACACTGTTTTGCCCTTTGGGTTGAAGAACATGTTGGCCATCATTTCGCACATATTTGTTGTAGCATTCAAGGAATATATCCATAGGTTCTTGGAGGTTTATCTGGATTATTGGACTGTATTTGGATTGGTTAAGCACCATATAGCAAGCTTACGCTTGATGCTGGATACCTGCTGATGACACCAAATCGCGTTGAACATTAAGAAGTGTATGTTCCTCGTTCCCTTTGGGAACCTGTTGAGACATGTGGTTTTAAAATAGGGACTGATGGTAGACCTTGCAAAGATTGTGGTGATTCTGAATTTGGAAGAATCACGAAGCGTCAAACAGTTGTGTGCTACCCTGGGACATAACGGGTATTACAGGAAGTTCATCAAAATCTATTCCCATATCACCACACTGATGGAGAAGTTGTTAAAAAATGATTTCATGTTTTGTTGGAATGATGACTGCATGAAGAGCCTAGAGGTACTAAAAGAAAAATTGGCCTCTACGTCGATCCTGGTCTTCACAAAATGGGATGAGGAGTTTCATGTCCATGTTGACATGTCGTGTATAGCGCTGGGAGTGGTACTAACATGGGAGGGTGGAGAGGGCTTGGATCACCCTACCGTGTTTGCTAGTCACAGGTTGTCTAAAGCAGAAAAGAACTATTCCACAACTGAACGTGAAGGATTGGCTATGGTGTACGTGCTCCAAAAATATTAGTACTATCTGCTAGGGGGACACTTCAAGATGTATACAGATTATTCTGTGCTGAAATACTTGGTCAACAAGCCTATGTCGGGGGAGCGCATATGCAGGTGGCTTTTATTATTCCAAGAATATGATTTTTAGGTAGTTGTGAATCTTGGATGCCTTAATGTGGGACCAGATCACCTATCGCACATTGCAACAAGACAAGATCCTACTAGTCTAGATGAAGGATTACCTGACATGTAGCCCTTTTCTGTGCGCGTAGTGGATGGACACTTTGAAGACATAATCCACTTTCTCACAACTAGAACTGCACCGAAAGAGTACTCTGTCCAGCAAAAGAAGGAACTGGTGGTGCATGCGATAGATTTTTTTGTCATCGTAGGGCACCTATATAATATGGACAATGATGAGATACTGCAAAGGTATGTACCTGAATTTGAACGAAGTCATATCCTCACGGACACGCATGGGGGTGATGCAGGAGGACATTATGCAGGGCAAGCGACTACGCAAAAGATTCTTCACGAAGGGTTATGGTGGCCAACCCTTCATCAAGATTCAAAAGCACATTGCAAGGCCTGTGATGTATGTCAAAGAACAGGTAAACCATTGCAGAGGGATGAGATGCCTTTGAATCTGCAAATGACACTCCAACCCTTTGAAATGTGGGTGATCGTCTTTGTAGGACCTACCAAACCTCAGGGAAAGACGGGCACCCGACACATTATCACTGTGACAGAGTACCTGAATCCTTGGGCAGAAGCATAGTCAGTAAAAGATTGCATGGCTGCCATGACCGTGAAGTTTCTATTTGAACACGTATTGACATGCTATGGATGCTCGAAGATCTTGATGAGAAATTGCGGTACACATTTCCTAAACGAAACAATCAACGTGCTAATGGAAGAGTTTCAGGTGTATCATCAGAAAAGCACACTGTATCACCCACAAGCCAATGGGACAATAGAAGCATTTAACAAAATATTGGAGACTGTTCTGACTAAAGTATGCAACGTGCAGCAAAGTGATTCGGACCTCCGAGTACCTGCAGTATTATGGGCTTATAGGACAACTTGCAAGATATTGATGGGACAGACACCTTTCTGGTTGGTCTTTGGAGTGGAATCCATAATGCCAATGGATTATATTGTACCTAGTCTGCGCTTAACATCGCTCATAGGTATGACGGACCGCATAGCCCTGGAGGAGCGGCTCTCACAGTTGGAGGAACTCAAAGAGGAACGGTTTTTGGCTGGATTCCATCAATAGGTACAAAAGCAACATGAAAAGGCATGGCATAATCGACATATTAACTTGCACACCTTTAAGGTAAATGATTTGGTGTTACTGTATGACAGTAAGTTTGATAAATTCTGGGGAAAATTCAGAATGCATTGGCTGGGACCGTATGTTGTTAAGGATGTCATAGACGGAGGCATGGTACAACTGGTAAATCTAAATGGAGAACCTTTCCCAGGCAAAGTGAATGGCAATCAATTGAAGTCATACAAGGGTGGCCCGACTATCTAACTAGCTGATAGAAGCATAGTCTTCATGCTCCAAGTAGCTAGAAGAAGGCATGAGACTATAAACAGATCCAGGGAAGTAGTTCCAACACCGTGGTCTTGGAACAATGAGTACAATAGATTCAATAGGTAGCTGCTCAGTGTGTTGTCGACCTTGCAGCAGTCTAAGCAGAGTGGGGACGTCTTCACGCAAAGATCTCTGCACCGACAGAGTGGCTCGAGGGCGAGTCTCGATGTTTGTCTTAGGGGCTTGTTGGGTGTGGAATCCCCCAAGGCAAGTTTTGGGGTTTAAATCCCATGTTTTGACTAAATCCATTGTAAAGACTTTGCGACTTGTGGGCACGGAGCGCGAAGTCGTAATAGAGTCATTAGGTTTTCTGCCCTTATTTTTGTAATGTAATGTCGGTTTGAAAGATCTACCCATGGTCCGCGGACCATGGAATTGTATAAATAGAGTGAGGCTCTAAGTGTAGAAATAATCTAAGCATGGATGAATCTAAGAAATTGATGAAGCATTGAGTCGAAGTGTAAGTCATGGCTTTGGGTCGTAGAGTAGGAGAAGGCTCGGTAGCTAAGTGCAGAGAGGCCTAGTATTCTGCAGCTGAGTGTGTGGACCCCTGTAGCTGAGTGCATTGGTCAAGTCGAGTCTGTAACCATTAGAAGAATTAATAAAAGAGAAGTTTTACCATATTTCTATGTATCTTTTCCTATTTTGTGCATTGAAGTATATTGGGTTTGAATTACAAGTTTATTGTTTATTTTCTGTTCGAACTCATATGAATGTGTTGAATAAATAATATAATATAAGGAATTTGTTTACAAAAAGATAACTAACTGTTGTAAGAAGATAAGTAAGATCTCGGGTGTGACTTGGGGAAATAATGGAGATTACTCCTCTAGCAGCGCGAAAGCCCCACAACCACTAGTTAGGGCTGCGCGAAGGTGAATAATACAGGGCGTGAAGGCCTCACAGGTCAGGAAAGTGTGCAAAGTAACCTACATGAAGGTATTCGCAGTTGGAACAAATCAACCCCTCAGACATCTCCAAGGTGTGAAAACCAGGTTCGAGCATCCCCCCATACTGCATCGGGTTAGACCTCAATCCACGCTCCGCAGACTGTTTCTGAAAGGGCCTATAGTATAGGGATTTTTTGGCTAATTAACTTCAAACCTGGGTCAGGCCCCAATAAGCCAACACTTCCTAACAAGTCCTGAAAATTTCAAGGATCGTAGAATTACATTGTAAAGATTGGATCAAATCATGCATGGTGTGTTGAAATCTACTGCCAATAATTTTCATAATATCACTGCTATCCAGATGGCATCCCTCTATATCACTGATTTGACCATAATTTTTAAGCTCAACTAACACATTACCCAAATGACAAGATGCTTATAATTCAACATTTAAGGATGGATAGATTAGAAAAATCACATGAGTTACCTGAACGGAAAAATTTTCTTCATACAAGACTAGAAATGATAAGGAATGGAATGGATACTTGATTATTTCCTCACCTTCCCCTTCATCATGTATAATCTCACTAACCTGTGGAAAATCATAAATATGATCATTAACTGATGAACTTGAAGAGTATAATGTGTCTTCTTGACAAGTTAATGTATTGCAAACAATAAGGCACAAGGGATAGTGAGTTGAAGAGGAAGATTCCATAAGAACATCTTCTTTCACCAAATCATATTCTAGAACTAAATCTTTGGAATTGAAATCTTCTTGAGAAAATGAAAGTTAAATAGGTGCACTTGGACATTCATCACCATGTACGTCAATAGAGACATCATCACTAGAATGATGGTTTCCCAAGACTTTAGATTGATTAAACAAATTAGTTTCATTTGATTAACTACTTAGATTAGTAGATTCAAAATCAGTTGAGTTTAAAGGAACATCACCTTCGCATATAGGAATTTCTAAAAGAAAAGAAAGATCTAAGGAATTATCACCTTTTTGGTTCTCTACCTGTGAAATGTGACTACCTTGGATCCATTCACGACTTGGATTTGGAAAATATTGATCAAGCGAATCAAGGGGCAAGGGATCATGAGAAAGAGATGATATAGGATTATATGTATTCAAATCAGACTCAAGACTGAATTTATGATTGTTAATATCTTCTTGAAAAGTGGAGGGATTAACCTTCACCTTAAGCTCCATAAACCATTCTAGTGTTTCCTTGATCGAATCTGATTCATTGAAAGTGGGTGAAGATTGAAGAGACAGATCAACAGTTTGATTTTCAGATTTCCCAACTTTGAAATCATGACAATGAGGCACCCACATAGAGATTGAACAAGGAGGAGGAAAAGGGACAAAAGGAATAGTAGGTTCCTCCTCTTAAATTAGAGGTGTCTCATGCTTTACAAAATTTGGGAGATCAAAAACATCATGGGGTTCAGACTCACCATGTAAAGAGATTTGAACCAAGCACTTAAACTTTTGTTTAAATAAATCCTAATCTCTATCTTCTTCTATGAATTCATAACATATGTGAAGGAATCTATTAGAAAAATTCTCAATTGATTGATTGGGGTCCATTCTTAGTTGATTAATCCTTTTAAGAACATCTCGTAATCATACCTATTGAAGGCTTAATAAATCTCCTTGAGGAATTGATCAAATGAATGAATGGAAGAATATGGTAAGGTATGGAACAAATGGTTAACATAGGCTTCAAGGGTGAGAAAGAAAATCACACAATAAATATCTTCACAATCAATTTCATAAGATTCACAAAACTAGAAAAACTGAAAGATATGTCTGGTTATGGATGTATCACACTCACCATAAAACTTAATTGAGACAGGTGATAAAGAGGTTCATTAGGGATTAAAATTTTACAAATGGACCTATTTTAAAAACACCATAGAAGTATGATTTGGGAATGAGCCATTTACAATAAGAGATTGAAAATAGACTCAACGAGCGCTAACTTGTCATTCGGCCCTCCTTTTAGCACCAACTATTGATGGTGCTGGAAATTTGTCAACTAAGGGGGTCTCCCTGATGTGAAGTCCCAATTAGACCTCACACCATTTGGAGTAGGAGCCCCATCCTGATTATCGGCCCAACCATCATAACTCTAATCTTTTCCTTGCCTGCAATGAATAATACAAGAGAGTATGCAAAAACCTTTGAAATCAACGAGAAAGTTAACATTGTTAAACACCAATTGCAATGCATAAAAGGAGAATTTCATGAGAGGTAAGTATGAGTAGTCTCTAGAAGCAAAGTAATGGTACTATACTAAGATAGGCACATGAGAGAAAGAAAAATTTCATTAGCTAGCTAGTGAAATAGTTCACATAAACACAATGAGCATTAAAGAAAATACAACACACATTCAACGAGATAAGTTCCAAAGCCAATGAAGTAGTTAAATTTCCTTAGTACATATGAACAAAACATATACCACAAACATCTAAAGAATATTATTACAATATTCACGAGATATGCATGAAAATGTGTTGGTTCATTAAGCATATGATTATTAGGTGAAATATCTAAGTACACAATTACAATGGAAAGCCACTAGCTCCAGTAGTGGAACATTAAGTCACTTCTTACTTCTCCAAGGAATTTGTTTCTCTCCTATTCCAAGGTAGAGAATCCAAGTCTAGCTTTCCAAAGGCTAGGCCTCCAAAATCCATTTGCTTGAGTTATGATGGTGTATTTATAACAAGAGGAATGAAGTTTCATATCCTCATGACTCTTGATCTCCCCTCATGACTATTCGATTTCCAAGTCACTCTTGAGTTGCTACAAGACTCTTGGACTTTTCCTAGTGACTCTTTAGTCTACATGTGACTTTTCACATTTTTCATGTGACCCTTGGACTTCCACAAATTTACATTTTTCTCATTTTTAGAAATACATAATTAGACTCCACATCATGTGGCCAAACACAATGACACATATGACATTGTGATGACACTTTTAAAAGCCATGACTTTTTACTTATGACATGGAACTTCATAGTGATGTGTCAATGTCAAGATTTCATTCTTATTGTTGTTCTTGTGTCTTCAATATAGATGTTGCATGTGATTCATCTTCATCCTCCAGGATGCTGATTGATATAGAGTCTTCATGTGATCTTGATCTTTAGTCTTGTGTTATAAGCTAGTTCCCCTTCATCTTCTCACTTGGATGATCTCTTCATGGTTTCAACTTCATAAGTGTCTTTCTGCATGATTAACAAAGAATTATCCTTAAACATAATCCAATCAAGATAAGATACCTATAGATGGGAATCACTCATGAAAAGATGGCATCAGTCTAGAAAAATCCTAGTCTATATGATACTAAGTAATCCAGAAAAATGTACTGGCTTGAGGAAGAGGCTTTGTGATTACACAATGTGCATTTCTAGGAAGCAAGAGAGATGGTCTAGAGACTGTAACTATGTAATAAATAGTATTTGAGGGCCAGAGAAGGAATATTATCCAGTTGAGGGTCATGGTGAGGTAAGATGGCCCATTGTAACTACTCAATGTGTAGTTCTATAGGGAGACTAGGAAACTAGATTGCAAATTTCAATAGTTTAGGGAGGCAGAGAGATAGACTGTTGATTGAAATTGTGCAATGCGCAGAAAGAGGTTGACTAAGGAGACATATTGCATAATTTTTTAGGGAAGGAGATAGTTCTTAAGAAATGTGACTTCACAATGTGTAGTCCTCGGAGGGAGAGATTGCACAATGCATATCTCCTAATGGTGGGATAACCTTCCTATGACCTGAGACTACACAATGCATAACTCAGGGAGACAATTTGGGAGGAGGTTGATCAGAGAAGGATAAACTGCAGAAAATGATGAAGTGTGGAATCCAAGAAGCTAGAGATGGAACCAAAACATGACTTGAACATGATCACATAATTATAGATGATCAACCACTTGACATGAAAGCATTTACCACCCAAAATTATCATGTTCTTGTAGAAATGATAGTATTAGAATACTTACCTCCAAGTGCGACACTTAAGATAAACTTTGCGACACAAGTGACGACAGTAGTGAAACAATGACCAATACTTGGGGAATGTGTCTAATGCATGTATTTATGATGGATAGAACTGTTGGAAATAATACTTATAGGGGGGATGAATCAGTATTACCAAATCAATTAATTTTCATTTCACAATTAGATTTGTATATGCTACTTTAGTTATGGGAAACTGTGTATATATGCAACTGTTTCTAAAGAAACCAGTGTATATCAGTAAACTTATGATTCATTAAATTTTGATCTTTAATCAGTGCTTTAAAACTTCATTAACCTTAAGAATAGTAAACAGGTGCAGTAAAACAGAACAGATCATCACACATATGAACACAGGATATAAGGTGGAAACCCAATGTGGGTGAAAACCACCTGTTGCAATTCGTCTCTATCTTCTTTTAATAAGAAACTTCTTCTTACAATATTACTATACTGGTGCAATCTTATACCAGTACACAGGCTTCTACCTGCAGAAGGATACAACCTTCTCTCATTCTCTAGCTTCTCCTGGAAGGGATGTACAACTCCGTTAGCTCTTGTACTAGCTGATGTACTAGTACATAGGCACTGACCTACAGAAGGCTACAACCTTCTATTTTCTTCCAGGGACCACGTTTCATAAATTTTCAGACTGGATCCATCAATAACAATAATCAAACATCAAATACATCTGCATCAACCAATCTCCTTTACTTCAATCAAAACTGAATCAAACAATCACTTCTCTGAATGCTATAACCAGAATACATTAACAGTAACCAGAAACCAATCCTGACCATAAAACACTGCAGCAATAAATAGAGGTAGCTAAGACATATTCCATAAGCCGTACATTACTTCAATATGTAGAACCTGTGTGCATACACTGTTGTATTAAGGCTAACCAGCGTATATGCTGTTTTGAATTACTGAACCAGCATGTATATGTGCCTTTGTTGTGCTGAACCTACATACAGATCTATAAAATATAATTTACCCTTTACACTTATTCAGACATTAGTTATACCCAAATTATCAGATTTATAGATCAAGTCATGTGCCAAATACAACAGATCAAAATCACATAAAGATATTACTATTCAAGCCTTAAGACCTTGACCCATCAATAGAACTTATCCTTCTTCTATTGCTCAGGTTCCTCCTTGGTTCAGGTCCAGCTATGCACCATAACCCAATTCTAGATCTTTCTCTTCATAAGATATTCAATGCTTGAGTGAATGCCTTTGCCTAATGATCTCCTTCCCCTTTTATAGTCTTAGGCCTTACTCAATACCATGGTCCAAAACCATAGAGAATCAATACCATGGACCCAATACCTGGGTTCAACACTTCATACGAGATACCATGGTCTAAAACCATAGGTCCAAATATCAAGGACTAAATACCATGGACTAAAAAATAAGTTTTTCCATCTGTATGTGCTTTTCCTTGCATGAAAGTGCGTGCATACATATACGTGCCTTTTGATCGGTGATCCCACGTGTATATGCGACTTGGTTAAGAGGAACCTGCGTATATCTCTTTTTCCTTCATTCTGAGAGCCTGAACTGTGATCTGTCATTTGAGTGAGTTGCCATCAAGGAAAACACCTGTGTCAAAGCACCAAACCTATGTCATAATGCCAACAATCTCCCCCTTTGGACTTGATGGCAACCCAAAATCACTTAAAGTCATTCTCCCCCTTTGTCACCAAGGGCAAAGGGTTATACTCCCCCTGAGTACATGCTGAAATCTCTACTCTGCTCTGCTGTCCATTCTCCCCCTGACTGTAGGCAAGGTCTGCAAAAGGAAGTTCTAAAAGAAAGAACACGACTCTATACATCATAAATGGTCTTCCTTTGACCAAAGACTCATACATACATCCATATTCCAACCAAGTGGGGATTCACTCATCTGCCCAACCAAGTGGGGATACACCAAAAGTTTACACATGATAAAACAAGAACATTACATCATCCATCCCAGGCATAGTGGGGAAACCAATACAGGCCATTACATGACCTTGATAATAAAATAAATAAATGACATAGAGACTAAATATCTAAGACAATACTATGATAGTCACCAACAACTAACATCAGCAGCATCTGTCAATCATCATTTAGACCGACAACCATTATCTCCCTCTGCACTTGTTCCACCTGAAACAAAAAACAACTATGAAATTGAACCAAGATCTTCTAAGATAATGCCAACAATGCATTATTAGAATTATATGCTCCTCCTGAACCTGTGCCAGATGGTCTCTGTTAGACCCATATCAGACTCTTTTCATCTTGAGTCTAGCCCCACTTTTTTTCTTCAAACCAACATATACGCGACTATACCCACAGAAACCGGTGTATGTACACAAATACACTTCATGAAACTCACGTACAACCACTATTCTCTGAAATAGATAATTTCAACAGCAAGTTGATGCATCAACTACTCCCAGCTTCTGTCTAAGGTATTCAAATTTTTCCCTAGGTAGTGGTTTGGTGAATATATTAGCAACCTATTCCTTGGACGGGACATACTCCAATTTGACCTTTTGTTCAAGCACTTGTTCCCGGAGAAAATGATATTTGATAGGTATGTGCTTGGTCTTTGAATGCATGACTAGATTCTTTGAAATATTAATTGCACTTGTATTATCACATAGAATGGAGATGGCTGGAGTACAGGTGATTTGAATGTCCTGCAAAGTTTGCATCATCCAAAGGAGTTGTCTGTAGCAAGATGTAGTAACCACATATTCTGCTTCAACTATAGATAATGCTATTGAGCTTTGTTTCTTGCTGAACCAAGATACTAATCTAGAACCCATAAAGAATGCACCACCACTAGTGCTTTTCCTGTCATCCACACTTCCTGTCCAATCCGCATCTGTATATGCATGAAGTGTGAGATCTCTATCTCTAGGATACCATAAACCATAGTTTTGTGTTCCTTGAAGATATTTGAAAATCCTCTTAACTGCCTGAAGGTTTGCTTCCTTTCGATTTGCCTTTAATCTTCCAAATATTCCCACTGCATGCATGATGTCTGGTCGGGTACCTGTCAGATAGAGAAGACTTCCAATCATGGATCTATAGGTTGGTTGATGCATTGTTGTTGATTCATCATTTGCGCTGAGGTTGCAACCTATTACTATAGGGGTATACACTGGTTTTGAATCCTCCATCCCATATTTCTTCAAGATTTTCTTGAGGTACTTGGTTTGTGATAGAAAAATACCGTCTTTGTTTTGTTGGACTTGTAAACCAAGAAAATATGTGAGCTCATCAAGTAAGGACATTTCAAATTCTTTCTTCATCACCAAAGCAAAGTTTTGACTCATGGTTTCTTTATTGCTACTAAAGATGATATCATCAACATACAAAACAAGTATTAGCAATTTATCATTGTCAATTTTTATATATAGATTGTTATCTATTGATCCCTTTGAAAAACCTTGTTGATGGAGATATTTGTCCAACTGAAAATACCAAGCCCTTGGAGCCTGTTTAAGGCCATAGAGAGCCTTTTTGAGTCTACATACAAGTTTTGGATCATTTCCAAGGATGAATCCATTTGGTTGCTCAATATACACTTCTTCTTCTAAGTCTCCATTTAGAAAAGCAGATTTCACATTCATTTGATATACTTTGAACTCCTGAAAGCTAGAAAGAGCAAGGAACATTCTTATGGCATCAAGTCTAGAAACTGGTGCCAAAGTTTCTTCAAATTCTATACCTTCTTGTTGAACATACCCTTTACAAACAAGACTGGCCTTGTTTCTAATAACATCTCCATTCTCATTAAGCTTGTTTTTGAATCCATTTTGTCCCCATGAAATTCTTATCATTTGGTCTAGGAGCCAACTCCCAAGTGTTATTCTTTTCAATATGCTCAAGTTCTTCATTCATGGCCTTGACCCAGCATTCATCTTTGCATGCTTCACTTACATTTCATGGTTCAGTGGAGGAGAGAAATGCTAGATAGCTTGAACCTTTTGAAATAGTTCTTCTTGTTTGTACACCTGCCTCTTTCTGCCCCAAAATTTGAGTCTTTGGATGATTCTTCTGGACATATCTAGATGGAGTCTTTTCTTCTACCCTTATCTATTCTTCTAGTGCCTCATAGGTTTCTTCTTCATCATTAGTCAGATTTGATATTGAAGGATAGTCCTCATCATCTTCTAAATCTTCGGATTTTACCTGCCTTGGGTTGTTTCATGCTTCATCAACCACCACATCAATACTTTCAACAATTTTTCCAAGTCTTTTAGTGTAACACTTATATCCTTTACTTTGAGAAGAGTAACCAAGGAGAATTCCTTCATCTGCTCTAGCTTCAAACTTTCTAAGGTTTTCATCAATCCTTTTGATGTAATATTTGCTTCCAAAAATTTTTAAGTATTTTACCGTAGGAGTCTTACCATACCAAAGTTCATGAGGAGTTTGAGTGTTGTTTACCCAGATGTTTTTTTTGTTGAGAATAGTAACGACAGCAAATGCAGCTTCACCCCAGAAGGTTGCAGGAGTTCCAAACTCATCAAGCATAGCACGAGCCATTTGTTGAACCATTCTGTTCATTCTTTCCACTACATTTTGCTGAGGAGTCCTTGCAGTAGATAATTCCCTTCTTATTCCATGTTCTTCACAAAAATCGAAAAATTCATCCGAGGTAAATTCCCCTCCACGATCAGACCTGAGGCATTTGATTCTGCGATCTGATTCATTTTCAAACATGGCTTTTAATGCTTTGAACATTTTGAAAGCTTCATATTTATGCTTCAGAAGTCCTATCCAACACATCCTAGAAAAGTCGTCAATGAACAATATGAAGTATTCTTCTCCTCGAGGTGACTTTTTCCTTGATGGAACACATAAATCAGTATACACAAGTTCAAGTGGCTTACTAGCTGATCCTTCCTTCTCAAGTAAATTAGTTCTAGTTTGCTTACCAAACTAACATGATTTGCATATTGTATTGTCTGAAATTCTGATGTCAGGGAGATCATGAACCGCCTCATATTTGCATGCTTTCCTTATCTAAGAGAAGCTTAGATGCCCCAATCTTTTGTGCCATAGCCAGTGTTCATCAATCTTGCTTAGATAGCATTGTTGTTGTCCTCCCTTGAGTATGTATAAATTATTTAGAGTTATTATGCCTTTGATCACTATTTCTCCTGTATCAAGCTCACGAATAATACATCCATTTGATTGAAATATTACCTCATTTCCTTGATAACACATTTGACTGACACTCAATAGATTATGTTTTAAGCCATCAAAATACATAACATTTCTAGCTTTTACTTTTTCTTTCAAAATAACAAAAAATTTACGTTTTATGAGAGCAGGGGTGTCATTTCCAAATGAGACCTTCCTTTCCTTTTCTAAGGCACTATATGACTGAAGTTTTTCTTTATCACCCGTCATATGTTTCGAGCATCCACTATCAATGTACCACTGATTTTCCTGTCCTTCTGCATATAAGGCTATACCAGATCTTTCTGGTTGCAGTTCTTTCTTTCTCCATGTATTGGGAGTTAATGAAGCTTGCTCCTTCTGAGTTGTTTGCTGAAACCTACTCTTGCATTAAGAATCTTCATGACTGAAGTTGTTACAAATAGAGCATTCTATTTCATTTTCAAGAACAAAAACGTTATTGTAGGTCCTTTTCATGATCCCTGTCATACTCCTTTGTTTTTGTGCTTCTCTAGTAATGATGGTCTTGTAGGCAACACATTGAGCTGCTTTGTGTCCAAAGTTATGACAAGAGAAACATTGGCCATTAAAGAAATTCCTGCAATTATGAAACCTACCATCTAGGTGATTTTAGTTTCCATAGACATTCATTCTTGAGGCAAATTGAGAATGATTTACTTGTGGTTGGTTGTATCTTTTGTTCATCCTTGAAGTAGATTGGCCCTGATTTACTTGGTGATCTCTATTCATCCTTGAAGTAGATTGACCCTGATTTACCTGGTGACCTACTTTATGCCTTTGTTGTTGATTGTCAACCTATTCACTTCTCCTTGCTACATCAAGATAACTTTTGAAGGTGGATGGATTTTGTGCTTGAGATGCTTGTTCAGAATATCCAAGACCTGTCTTGATTAGAGGAGAACGTTGTCCTTTGATAATCTCATCTAATGTTTTAGATCCTTTAACAAATCTAAGATTAAGAGCTTTTGTTTTCTCAATATCTTTTCTAAGTCCCACAATTTCACATTCTAACTTTTCATTGTGTTTTTCCCTTTCAGCAAGTTGGAATTTCAGAGTATCTATGATCATACTCTTTTCTTATAAATAGATTTTAAGTTTAGAAATTTCTTCATAGAGATCATATTCATCTATAGCATCCAAGAAATCATCATCTTCAAAAGCCATCAAAAGTCTATAATCATTACATTGTTCATCTTCATCACTAATTGAAAATCCATCACTGTCTTCATGTGTATAATAACTCTTCTTACTTACCTTCTGTTTTCTGTTCCATCTAATTGGTTCCTTACCTTTCTCAAGCTTATCTTTATGAGGACACTTGGCTACATAGTGACCGACTCTTCCACAAGCAAAGCATTTGAAAGGTAGATTACCTCTGAATCTTCCTGAACCCCGTTGAAGGTTCTTGACAAAGTTTGATTCTTCCTCTCCTTCTGACATATGTCTCGACTCATTGTAATCTCCTTTTCCTGAAAATTTGAATGCGGCTTCTCTCCTGTCTGATGGTCCCCCTTTTCTCATTTCGAAAGCAGTTAGGATTTTGTGCAGCTGTGACATGGTAATGCTCTATAGATTCTGCTTTCCTTCTATGGCAGAAACATTTGATTCAAACTTAGAAGACAAATATCTTATAACCTTTTCAACCAAAGTAAGTTCTTTTATCTCTTCACCCAAGTTTTTCATACAATTAACAACCTCATATATACGTAAGAAATAATTAGCCACACTTTCATCATTGTGCATTATGATATTTTCATATTGAATTTTGAGAGATTGTAGTTTTTCACGTTTTACCTGATTGTCTCCTTCATAGCTTAGAATGATCTTGTCCCATATTTCATTTGTAGTTTTGAGCTACATAACCTTGACGAATTATGATTGAGATAAACTCTCTAATAGAGTATTGACATCCTTTGCATTTGTTTCATACTGCTTCTTACCAGTCGTATCTGTAGGAGTTGCTAATGGAAATGTCTATCCTGCTTCCACGATATCCCAAAATTCTGTACCAAGAGATTGAAGATAAGTTGTGATTCTCACCTTCCAGTAGAGGAAGTTGCTCCCATCAAAGATTGGTGGCCTGATAGATGCCTCTTTTTCATAGTTGCTCATGATGATAGATCTTCCTTCAAGCCATCAAGCTTCTTTTGAAGGACCTGCTCTGATACCAATTGTTGGAAATAATACTGAGAGGGGGGGTGAATCAGTGTTATCAAATCAATTAATTTTCATTTCACAATCAGATTTGTATACACTACTTTAGTTATGGGAAACTATGTATATACGCAATCGTGTCTAAAGAAACCAACATATATCAGTAAACTTATGATTCATTAAATGTTGATCTCTAATCAGTGCATCAGAACTTCATTAACCTTAAGAATAGTAAAGAGGTGCAGTAAAACAGAACAGATCATCACACACATGAACACAAGATATAAAGTGGAAACCCAATGTGGGTGAAAACCACCTGCTACAATTCGTCTCTATCTTCTTTTAATAAGAAACTTATTTTTACAATATTTTTGTACCGGTGCAGTCTTATACTAGTACTCAGGCTTCTACCTACAAAAGGCTACAACCTTCTCTCGTTCTCCAACTTCTCCTGGAAGGGAGCTACAACCCCCTTAGCTCTTGTACTAGTACATAGGTGCTGACCTACAGAAGGCTACAACCTTCTCTTTTCTTCCAGGGACCACATTTCATAAATTTTCAGACTGGATCCATCAATAACAATAATCAAACATCAAATACATCTGCATCAACCAATCTCCTTTGCTTCAATTGAAACTGAATCAAACAATCACTTCTCTGAATGTTGTAACCAGAATACGTTAACAGTAACTAGAAACCAATCCTGACCACAGAACACTACAACAATAAACAGAGGTAGCTAAGACATATTCCATGAGACGTACACTACTTCAATATGTAGAACCTACATGCATACACTGTTGTATTAAGGCCAACCGGCGTATACGTTATTTTGAATTACTGAAACAGTGTGTATACGCACCTTTGTTGTGTTGAACCTACGTACATATCTATAAAAGATAATTTACCCTTCACACTTATTCAGACATCAGTTATACCCAGATTATTAGATTTGTAGATAAAGTCATGTGCCAAATATAACAGATCAAAATCACACAAAGATATTATTATTCAAGCCTTAAGATCTTGACCCATCAATAGAACTTATCCTTCTTCTAGTGCTCAGGTTCCTCTTTGGTTTAGATCTAGCTATGCACCACAACCCAATTCTAGATCTTGCTCTTCATAATATATTCAATGCTTGAGTGAATGCCTTTGCCTACTGATCTCCTTCCCCTTTTATAGTCTTAGGCCTTACTCAATACCATGGTCCAAAACCATATAAAATCAATACCATGGACCCAATACTTGGGTTCAACACTTTGGATGAGATACCATAGTACAAATACCATGGACTAAATACCATGGACAAAAAAATAATTTTTCCCATCTGTACATGCCTTTCCTTGCATGAAAGTGCATGCATATGTATACGCACCTTTTGATCGGTGATCCTGCGTGTATACATGACTTGGTTAAGAGGAACCTGCATATATATATCTTTTTCCTTCTTTCTGAGAGCCTGAACTGTGATCTGTCATTTGAGTGAGTTTCCATCAAGGACAACACCTGTGTCAAAGTGCCAAACCTGTGTCATAATGCCAATAAGAACATAGTCATGTAGGATAATGCATCGTAATTTCTCTTCAATAATTTTCAAATGACTCCCTTTGACTAGATGCGACACTTCCCTAACCACAAGACGACACTTGAAAAAGTAAGAGAAAAGTTAAAAAAAAAACTTGCAAAAGCTAAAGAAAGCAAAAGAAACACATGCCAGAGTGAATATAACATGAAAATAACACTTTTTAAAGTGAAACAAATAAAAAATGGTAGCCCTAAACATGAAAGCGACACTTGCAAAATCAAATGTGCACCAATGTGATAGTTGTGAAAAGCCACCGAAATAGAAGTACATACATGAATACAGGTTAGTGAAATACATGTACACATGATAACAATGACTCAATAAAACCAAATTTTCCCCTTGAAACAAACCAAAACTACATATGTGTGATGTGCAAGGCTTGCGCCAATAAGAGGAAAGCGTAAAGGACATTTGAAAAATGTGAATGACATTGAAAGTGACACATGCCAGAATGAAGATAGCATGAAAAAAACACTTATTATGGTGAAAATAAGAAAAATAAGAAATCATAAACATGAAAGTTACACTTGCAAAAGTGACAGTCGGAAAAACTCACCAAAATAGAAGAACAATCACAACCAAAAGTGAGATATTTTTGATGAAAGTATGCACCGATTGTCAACACGGGTTGAAAATTACACATGAACTGTCTTGATGGAATTGTGCTATGCCTGTTCAAGTTTGCATAAAAGAGTGCGCTCATGAACTTTTTGCAAACTGAGCATGTGTAAGCAAGTGACTTCGACACTTATTGACCAACCATAAAGTGACTATGGAATGAACAATTGTAAGATCCACAATATGCTATAAAATTCAAGTGTAGACCAAATTTTGGAGGGTATTTGTTGTAGCAACAACACTTGAAGACACACTAGTAGAACTCCAGTTTCTCTGCCTTGGTCTAATGTTTTGTGCAAGGCCTAATTTTTCCAGAAGTATTGATTCATCGTACATATTACTCCAGCTTCCAACTTAGCCCAGTTATAAATATAGTCCCCTTCATCTCTTTTTCGGTTGAACACAATCATAAATCCATCCATATCATAATGTTTCAGTTTTAGGTGAATGGTAATGTTATTCATGAGCCTAAGATATCTTGAGTGTGAGTTTTCATATCTAGTGATGCTCTACTGTGAGTAGGCCTAGACAATACCTCGACAGAGTCACTTCAGGAACACAAGCATTGCTTCGTTTCCAGTGAAACTATAAAGTACCCTGATGAAGTTACTTTCTTCACCTCCCTATGCAGTAATCCTTTCTCTTCTTTCACCCTTATTTATTTTATTTTGTAGGACTGTGCTTTTACATTTATTTATTCCATGGGGTCGAAGAGGGATCCTGACTTATTGAGAGCATAAGATATTGTTCCTTCAGAGAAGCATATAAAAACATCTAATATGAGTTTTCTAATTAATATTTTCCAGTTTCCATTCTCTACTTGATTGGATTAGTGTGAAAAGCACCAAAACATAAAGAACCGAGCATAGAAATGAGGATCCTAGAAAATATACGAGTGTCATGGTTTCACACAAATATCTCCTTACGCAAGGATCATATTTTCCATCAAAACATCATCGATCAAAAGGTATGAACCAAGATGAAGAAGAAGGACTAAAGGTTAGCCAAATTTTGCAATGTCATAAGACCCTTTTCTATTTTGCCACATTGTCTTTCGAGCCAAAGGGAACATCCTTCATGCAAATTCTTATAAAAAAAAACACAAAATAAGAGACAAGACACAACAAGGAAAAAAAATCAGAAGGATAAATCAAATGGAGGCTAAACCAAAAATATAATGTGAGAAAAAAGTAAGAAAACTCAAGAGAGAGTATAGAGAGAGAGTGCAAGATGAGTGCACAAGGGAGAGTAGTATGCAGCTAGACCTACTCCTAACCTAACCATCTAGAAGGTCAAGGTCAAGTGTAATGAAATTTTCAACGTAGCCACCATAGCTACTCTTGATCTGCATACACAAAGATACGAGAAATTAAAACATGTATAAAACAATGTGAAATAGAAAAGATAAGTGCTTGAATAACTTGCAAAATAAATTGAAGGTCTTTCCTATCAACAAAAATATATGACATAACCACTACTTCTAACCATCTTGTACTCTTACATTTTTAATGAAACCCATAATTAAACAAATCTTAGAATCTTCTTGTGAATGTATCTTCATGTGTACTATCCTCCTTATCAAGCATGAGAAAAAATCACAATTTTTTATTTTTGACAGAGCTTGCCAAGTAATATTTCTCCGACCATTCAACAATTGGATAATGAAATTTGAAACAATCCTCTTGAGAACCCTGAAATCCTTGAAATGATGAGTTTTAAATTAAAAGCATGGGATTAGGATGAGAATCTTGTAAGGGAAAATGAATTTGATCATTTTCGTAAGGTTTATCAAGATAGTCAGGAATGGACATAACCTTTAGTGAAGTCTGAAGTGCCTAAACCACTTGACAAGTATCCAAATAGCAAGGACACCATAAATATTAATCAATGTGAAACAATTGTCATGAGATATACTGGTGGAAAAATGATAAAATGAATGACAATTAATATTATGATGATATGGAACGTTTGTCACATGATATTATCAGTTACAAGACAAGAAATATGGACTAGTTTGAACACATTTCAAATTTCTTGAGAAAAAGAATCATATTCCTCACATGATAACTATAACGAACCATATCCTTGTAATTGGTTACATACTACATTAGCATCATATTCGTTGAAATAAGTGAAAAGGAATTCTAGTATAGAAAACACATGAAAATAGTTAGGATGTAATGAGTTAAGAATGATTTGATTCACCAAATAATTCATGCATTCATTATCACTTAGGAGGGCTTCAGGTGCGATGAAGAAAAATATTCGCAATATAACATTCACAAGAAAAACCGGGAGCTAACTATTCTGAAATGCATCTAATAGACACGATTCCTTCAGCCAAAGGTAATATCTGAAAAGAAAAAATTCAAAGTTCCATGCTTCTATGAGAGATATAATTTCCAAACCTGAGTTAAGTACAAGAGACTTGCATGTAGATGATTCAACTGAAAAATAATCTTGAATCTGATCATAAATCAAATCTTGAAAGTTTGAGAGACTACATCCAAAATACCAAACATATTTTAAGAAGGAATTTACATCTAATGAAACCATGAAAAGAAAAGAAAGTTGTGATAAAGAAAAATACAACTTAGTTTTGGGATCTTACTAGAGTCATGAGATCCTGACATAAGAATCAATGGAAGTTGAAGTGCCTCGACTTCCTGACAAGTCACAAAAATTTAAAGGATTGTAAAATCACATTTTGAATATTGAATCAAATCATGCATGGTGTGAGGATAGATACTTCCACTAATTTCAATGAGATCACTACTAACCAGATGGTAGCCATCTCTTTCACTGATTTGATTGGATTTTACAACTTCTAGAACCAGATTACTCAAGTCGGAAGATTCTTCTAATCACAAATCTAGAGAATTATGAATCAAAGAAATTTCATGATAAATCTTATTTGAAGAGTTGTCCTCATGAAAAATAGGAGATGATAAGGGATGGAAAGGATACTAAATTATTTGATTGTTTCCTTTTCACTATGGATAACCTCAGTACCTTGTTTCAATTAAGAATCTAACTCATTAGATGAAAAAATTGAAAAGAAATGAGTATCTTCAGCGTAGGTAGATGGATCACAAATGGTAGAACACAAGGGATAGTACGATGGAAAGGAAGTTTCCATAAGAACATATTCTTTGATAGAATTAGATTCTAGATCTAAATCTTTCAAATCAAAAACTTCTCAAGAAAGTGGAAAGTAAATGGATGCACTTGGGCATTCATCATTCCATAAATCAGCAGAGTCATCATCATCAGAATTATTACTTACAAAGAATACATATCTAAACAAATTGATTTCATTTGATTCACTAACAAGATTAGAATATTGAAAATAATCCAAGAGTGCGGCAATAACTTCTTGACATAGACGATTTTGAAAGAGGGAAGAGACGTCAAAAGTCTCTTAACATTTCTTCTCCTATATTTGTGTAACATGACCACTTTGTACTTGATAGCATCTTAAACCAGCAACTTGAAAATGAAGAGAGTGTGAAGATCTAGTTCATGGAGTAGATTGATCAAGTGGATGATGGTACAAAGAGTCATGGCATGTATATGATAGAGGATGAAAAATGTCCCTTGACTAAGTAACACTTTTGGTGGAACCAAATTCAAGATCGAGGTTAAAAACAATAATTTAATCTTGAGGAATGGAAGAATTAGTCTTCACCCTAGGCTTCATGAACCATTCCAAGGTTTCCTCCATCAAATATGGAGCATGAGAAATGGATGAAAGTTGATGAGACAGATCAACAATTTGATTTTCAAATTTCCCAAATTCGGCATTATCATAACGAGGCACCTAAATTAGAACTGAAAAAGGAGGAGGACAAGGAACAAAAGGAATAGTAGGTTCCTCCTATGAAATTGTAGGTGTCTCATGATTTAAAAGAGTTGGTGAAGTGGAAACACCAATGGGTTCAGATTCACCATTAAAATAGATATGAACCAAATGATCAAACGTTTGTTTAAAGAAACCCTAATTAATGTCTTATTTAAGAAATTCATAACAAAGGTGAAGGAATTTATTAGAAAAATCCTCAATTGATTCAATATATTTCATTCTTAGTTTATTAATTATTTTAAGGGCATCCTAATTATCATACCTATCAAATGCTAAATGAAGCTCCTTAATGAGGTGTTCAAAAAATGAATGCAAGAAAGTGGTAGGGTATGACACCATTGGTTAAATAAACCTTCAAGTGTGAGGTATAAAAGAATACAAGCCACATATTCACAGTCAATTTTGTAGTTTTCACAAAAATTAAGAAAAATAGATGCATGCTCATTAATGGATGTATCACCCTCACTGTCAAACTTAGATTGAGAAAAGTCATGAAATTGTTACATGGAGATGAAAATTTGACTAGGAGATAGGTAAGAGAAACATTATGGGATTATGATATGGGGATAAGCCATTTTAGATAAGAGATTCGAAATAGACTCAACAGGAACAACTTGTCATTTTTCCCTCTTTCTAGCGCCATTTGTTAACAAAAACGGAAGTATGTCAACCAAGGGGGTCTCCCCGATGAAAAGTCCCAATCAGACTTCGCATTGTTTGGTGTGGGGTCCCTTCTCAAAATAAGGAATGACTGCCATCTATTCTTAGATACTTTCCTTGGCTACAACGGCCAGCATAAGAGAGTAGTGTACATGTACTTTCGGATGAATAGGTGAATATGCCTTGTGGAATGTTCAATTGTAGAATGTATCAAGGTTCTTCTACTGAAATGGGGATAAAAGTGAGCCTTTAAAAGAAGAGTAATAGTACTAATATATTAAATACACATGAGCATATACATATGAAAGAATCGTTTGAAAAATTGAAAAATAGTTCACATAGAAGAAACGATTTTTAAAACACATAAAACACACCTTCAACAAGGTAAGTACCAAAGCCACCAAAATAGTTCAATTTCCTTAGTATACATCAAAACAACATATATCACAAACATTGAAAGAATAGTTTTATGAACAAAAGTGCGTTGGCTCAAAAAACTTTTGAATTAATAAAAAGTTCCATCATATATTGAGACGGTGAATGTCACTAGCTCCAATAGTGGAGCGTTAGAGAAACCACTTGCTCCTCCAAAAGAACTAGTTTCCTCTCTAATGCCTGGTAGGAGGAGCTAGGGTGAATGTTACTTTTCATGAACTACGAGGGTGTATATATAACAAATGGGGTGACCATTCAACTCCCTTTTGACTCTTGGACTACCCTCATGACTGTTTGACTTCTCTATGTCTCTTTAACTCCTTCATTACATTTTAGACTCTAAGGATGACTCTTGGACTTCCACTTTACATTATATTTATCCAATATTGAAATTACATAATCCACAAATGATGTGGAAAATGATGACTCATGACATGACTTGATCTTACATTGATGACATGGACTACATAATGACCTAGAAATGCCAGTCCATTCTTATTGTTGCTTTATTTGTGTCTTTTTGAAAGATACAATGTGCTCTTCTTCTTCCTCCTCCATAAGGCTTAAAGATAGGGAGTCTTCAATGTGATTTTGATTTCCAGTTGTTGTCACAATTTGGTGTCCCTTTGTGTTTATTGGTTGATCAACTTGTCTTTATAGCTACAAAGGTGTCTTTTAGCAAGGTATCTGTCTTCATATCCTTCATCATCATCCTGTCATAACATGATAAAATACTTGCAACTGAAATCAACTCATGAAAATATGACATCAACCCAATAATCCCCTAGCCTAGAATGCTTCGTGATAACCACTGACTGAGCTGGAACCAGGTGATAGGTTGTAAATCAGGTAAAAGTATTGCATAGTTGTGCAACTCAGGAGGTCAGCCGCAAGGACTAATCCTTTAGACTATGCAATGTGTAGGTCAAGTAGGTGAGGGCTAGACATTTGTGTAGTTGAGGGGCTCAAGAGGTGAGGCTAAAAGCTTGAGGCTTGAGATTTCCCACTGCACCATTATAGAGGGACAAAAGCTTAGGAATTACACAGTTCTACAGCTCAAGGGTTCAAGGTTAAGGCTTGTTGCTTGAGACTGCATAATGGACATAGGAGTCTAACGAAAGGTACAGACTACATAGTTGTGGAGCTCAACAGTCGGGGATGAACAGTAAGTCTGCACAATGCGCAGTTCTGGAAGGTAGGGACTATGCATTGCATAGTTCTAAGGGGCAAGGTCTAAGATTTAGGGTTTAGACCACACAGTGTGTAGTTTAGGAAGAATAAGTGAGGCCAAGTTGCTCAAGAAGGAACTTTTCTAGATTTGACTAAGTGTTGGATCAGTGAGACCAAAGTGAATAATTAAAAAAATTAAGCATGATCATACATTTAAAAAAGTTTTCGACACAACATTAATCACTCAAAACACATGAACAACATAATTCCCTCAACGTGATGACAATGCGATGAATTTTCCAAGTTCAACACAAAAGGTAGTCTTTTCCACAACAGTGACAACACTTGTGTGACAGTTTTTGAAAATTTGGAAATGAGTGTGATACATGTTTACATGATAAGAATGACTCATTAGCACCTACCCCTTGAAATAAACTAAAACTATATATGTGTGCTCTGCGACACTTTCCATTCCAAAAGATGACATCTGCGATAGTAATAGGAAAGTGCAAATGACACTTGGAAAATATGAATAACATTGAAAGTGACACATGCCAGAAAGAAGATAACGTGAAAACGACACTTATTACAATGAAAACAAGAAAAATTTACAATTATAAACATGAAAGGGAAGGTGCCCAAAAGTGACAATTGGAAAAACTCACTAAAATAGAAGAACAATTGAAACCAAAAGTGAGAGACTATTGATGAAAGTGTACCCTTTCAAGCTTGCATAAAAGAGTGTATTCATGAACTTGTTGCGGACTAAGCATGTGTGACAACACCATAATTTCCCCATGTTGGCTATTATGCGCCCATCATGGAAATTAAACACCTTTCTAACTATGAAAAAGGCACCCCTTATCGACTCATCTCGAGCCTCGATTGACCACAAAATTTGATTTCCCTTTGGTAAAATCAAAATGAATCTATGTTTTCTTTACCCGCTATTAACTTATGCCTTAGCCTCTTTTCATGAACACTTGGTAGTGTAACAACCAACCCTCTTGACCAAAAATCGACTCGGATTTCTCATTGACTAGATCCCTATTGATGAGATTCGACTAATATACCATATGATGCATATAATTTGTCCGTATTTAGAAAATACATCCATAGTCTTGAACATGTTGAGAGCTAAAATATCTATCATAGACCAACCAATGGAATTCACATATCATAATAGTTTAGTGAACCTCATCTCACAATCACATAGGAGTATACAAATGAATTTGAACTTCATTAACACATTAATTATAATGAAGGCGTAAACTCCCCTCTTAACCATGAGAGTTACACATATTCATAAAGAATCTCATCATAGACAAACAAGAATAAAAAATTCCTTTATTAGCAGTATTGATACAAATATATATCACATGACAACAATTCTCATATTTGCAATGCACAAAGTACATTAGTAAACAACTTATCTTATTATCTTCAAATGACTAGCAACTGAGAGTGGGACTTCAAATCTTCGCCCAACCATAGGCCATCTACACTGCAATATTTCTTCTAGTTGACCCCCCCCCCCACCGTGAAGCCAGATTCATAGTTTGAGGAGGTAAATTTCTTAGGAGTTCTGAACTATAAACACCTAACATGGGTCCATTTCTTAGGTGATCTCTCTCTATAGATCCCTACTACAACACCACAACAAACATAACCAATCACACCAAAACCACTAGGTTTTAAGCAAGGCATAAAGTGACTCAGTTAAGCTTTGAAGATGGATTACATATACATAATAGGATGTTTATCAATTGGATTAGCTATTATAGGAGTAAAGAGAACACTCACCTTGGTAGTTTATTAGTGGGTTTTATCCCTAGTTATCTAAACCCCAAGGCTACACTTAGCATTTATCAGCCCCAACTAGTACCTAAGTGCCTCATCCTAGCCAATAATCTCTCATCCTAACAAGTTCCTAGTGATTTATTAACCCCAAGGCAAGCCACTACTCAGGTGGTTTTTCAACAAGTAAGCCCTCATGGGTTTGTCAACTTAACAAACACCCGAGTGTCACCACTCCACTCAACTCTCTCTAGCATGCAACACACAATCACATACATTGGCCTTAATGAAACAAAAAACAAGCACATACATAGGCCTTAAAACGAAAAAATGCAGGCACATACATATGCCTTTGAATGACAAAATGTAGTCACAATACAAGCCTCAAAATATTAACATGCAAAACCAACATAACCCTCTATAAACTCAAGGGTTCCATCTATCGAGTGAAAAAAACAAGATCTCAGGGAGTTCGAGTGCTCCAAGTGCCCACACCAGCTACAAAACTCACTCTTCATTCTCCTTCCTGTTATTATGAACTCTCTCTCAAGACATGAACACTTTTCCAAGAATTTTCCAATCCTAAAATGCTTGAATCCTCCATTGATCAACTTTTCATGATGATGATGGTAAACAACTCATGATGTTCAACTACTGATGCCCCTCTTGTCTCCCCACCCTAATTTTATTTCCCAACTTTCTCTTACGTTTTAACCACGTCAACACAATCTAAGAGGTAAAGTCTACCAACTCATCCTCTACTCACAAGGCCCATATCCTCCATTTAATCATTGCACAATAGTTCCATTAAACAAATATGAATTTAGGTGATGCAATGAATGCAAGGCTTGGCTTTAGAAGCAATATCCTCCTCCTCATTCTTCTAAATCCTTGTCCACTTCTCAGGCAATCAATATGTTACAATTCCACATAATTTACATGAATTACAATTCATAATGATATTTGCAAGAGGGCTAGCTATAGGGGCTGTCAAAGATCCCAACCCCTTAGAGGAACATTATCCTCAGTATTCTACATCTGAACACCTAATATTTATAAGAGCTTTATATACACAAATCTTCCCACTCATTTACATATACATTTCAATTTATAGTCACATTCCCATATACTTAATAAGCAAACAAAAATGGGTATAACACCCTGATTTTCTCACGAATCTCCCATGTGGCTTCCTATCATCCAAAGTGTCTCTATTACACCTTGACCTACTCTATTACCTTATTCTAGACTGTGATCTTCATCCGGTCTAAAATGCACAGTGGCTGTGGCTATAATTCTCCCCCAGGTTCCACTTATATCATAAACCAAGTAACAACATGATTAGAATAATGTACATATATTTTAAGGAAATAAATATGGAAGAAATCATGTGCTGTCACCATGGGTGGAAATTCCAATCAATAGGCCACTGGACCCACTTGACAAAAATTCATAATGGCCCACAAAATTTTGGTTCCAACTCGGCACAAGACCTAATTGTCAATGAGATTTTCTTTGGTTTGATACAAAGATACACATGATCTCCCACTTTAAATCCCTTGTGCACTCTACGTTGGCCTCAATAGTTATTTTTCTTATCTTGAACAATCTTTAAATTATGCCTGGTGGTTGTCATTTTGTGTTCCATCTCTTTTAGCATACTAGGCTTGATGTGGACCCTATTCATTAGATCACTCCAACTAACAGGATTATTTCACTTTTTACCACAAAGTTCCAAAAATAGACTCATCTTTAGTGACTCTTGGTAGCTATTTTTGTAAGAAAACTCCACTAGCCGAAGAAACACTTCCCACTTCGTTGGTTGGTGCATGACATACATCGTGAGAATGTCCTACAACACTTTGTTCTCTTGATCTACCCATTTTTTTGTGGATATTAGCCTTTTCTAACAGCCAAATCCCCAAACTCACAAATATTTCTTTATAAAATTTAGAAGCAAACTTTGCTTCCCTATGTGAGATAATTTTCTTGTGTACTCCATATAACTTCTTTATCTCTTTTATGAAGAATTTTGTAATATCACTTGTTGTATGGGTATACTTGACAGCCACAAAGTCAGTTGTCTTACTAAACTTGTCCACCATGACCATAATGGCATCATGTTTCTTAGCCGTATTTGGAAAAATTGTGATAACATCCATGGAAATGACTTCCCATTTCCATTCTAGAATAGGTATTGATTGTAGAAATATGGTTGGATGTTTACATTCCACCTTTACCTGTCGGCATTCCAAGAATCTTGCAAAATCCTCAGCCACATCCTTCTTCATGCATGGAAAATAGTATGACTTATTCTTATTTTTTATCATATTTTGATAGCCAAGATGAGTAGAGTATAGTCTTTTATGACACTCATCAAAGATGAGCTTCTTCAATTGTCCTTACAATATACATACCACCTTGCTCTGAACTTTAGCAATCCATTGTTTGTAAGAAATAAATTCTTACTCAGTGTCCCTTCAAGATGTTGTTGTAAGTGTTGCATTATGTATTGATAGACCTCTTTTATCTTTTCTTGCTTGTTGATTTTATAAGAACTTACAATGAATACATGGGCTACCTATAGCCTTTTGTTGATTGCATCCACTACCTTATTTTCCTTACCCTTGATGTATTTGAGTTTAAAAACAAAATCACAAATATGGTCCAACCATCTTTCCTACATGACATTCACCATAGGCTAATCAAATAGACTTCATCCCTCCATGATCTATCATTAATACAATTTTTCTTCCAAAGAGATAATGTCTCCACATATTTAGTGTGTCAACTACCACTATTAATTCTAAATCATGGGTCACATAATTATCCTTATGCTCATTTAGCTTTCTAGAATCGTAGCACACAACCTATCCTTCTTGCATGAGGACTCCACCAATCCCTTCCTTTCAGGAATCTATGCACACCACAAAATATTTATTTTAATGTCCTATCTTGAGTAATAGTCCATGTGTGAGCACATATTTCAATTTCTCAAAGTTGGCTTGACATTCTAGTGTCCATTGCAATTTCATTCCTTTCTTTTGCATTATTGTCATTGAATGTCCAATATTGGAGAATTTTGAATGAACCTCCAATAATATCTACCCAATCCATAAAATATCTAGCATCTATCACATTCTAAGGAGTGGGTCATTCCATGACGGCTTTAATCTTTTATGGGTATACTACCACTCATTCCTTGGAAACAATATGTCCCAAACATTAAACCTATGATTGGAAGAATTCACATGTGTTGAGTTTTGCACAGATCTTAGGCTCTCTCAACACTAGTAGTAGTACTACTAAATGCTTCATGTGTTCCTTTTTGGTACTGGAATAGACCAATATGTCATCAACAACAAAAAATACATTTTTTCTAGATAAGGACTGAGCACATTATTCATTAGACACATGAATGTGGTATGGGAATTAGTAATCCCAAAGGGAACAACCAGAAACTCATAGTGGCCATACCTAGTTATGAATGTTGTTTTTATGAATGTATTCATCCTTTTATATGTACCTAATGGTACCCATATCTCATATCAATATTTGAAAAGATTGCTACTCCCCTCGTCTAAATAAACAGATCATTGATCTTGGTAGAGGTATCTATTTTTAATTATGGTTTTGTTCATTTGTCTATAATCTATACGCATCCTTAAAGTTCCATACTTCCTCTTTACAGAAATCACGGGTGCTCACCAGGGTGATACACTAGGTATGATATACCCTTTGTCAAATATTTATTTTAACTATAATTTTAACTCCATTAGTTCTAATGTACTCATTCGATATGGGGATTTGGACATTATAGCGAATCATAAGATCAATTTCCCTCGTTGGTAGCAATGCTAGAATGTCTTTAGCAAACACATCATTGATTTTTTTAATGAATGGGTTATTTTCTACTCTACCCTCCTCAACTTGTGGTTTGTTGGTCACTTGCACTTCAAATAGTCAACATCCCTTCCTAATGCACCACTTCAGTTGTAGTGCAATGATTTGTTTGATATTTACGTGTTTTTTTTTCCTTTCAACATGATTATATCCCCACTGTCAATAAGGAACTAAATCATCTTGCTAAGGAAATCAACCTTTTCCTTGTGCCCAACTAGATATTCCATGCCAATTAATAAGTCATATGAACCCAAGGGTAATACATTTAAGTCAATTTTCATAGGCATGCCTTCCATCACCTCTAGACACAAATTGACCATGTGTTCAACCCTCCTCTTAGGTTTGACGGCTAGCTAAACCAACTACAAATTATGGTGTATTTTGGTCTTCAACACACACTTCCCTACAACTAACATACTCACATGATAAAAAATTGTGCTAGTGCCAATTAGAATAGAAGAAGACTAGTTATTCACCTTACCTTACTGTTAGTATGAAAATTCCTAGAAGATGTACCAAAAACCCTCGCTTAAGTCACTAGGTGACAAGTGACCCTAACAAAAAGTTGACGGTTGTTGTCATTCTAGATCTAAAATACAAATGGAAAATATGCAATAAAAGAAAACATGATTTTTAAACAAATAGCATCAAAATAATGTATCCAAAATAATAACCTAGTGGAAAAACAATTTTAAATGAATAAATCCTTATTGATAACACCTGGTGAAGGAGATCTATAGATTGGTTTGTAAGGCCCCCTCTGTGGGATGGGTCCTTTTATATCCTTGATGCTTCAGAAGTAGAATTCCCTCTCTCAATCATGTGAAAAACCCAAACAAAGTGAAGAACTCAAATGGGAGCTCAAGAAAATGATGATAATGTTGATGATGATAATGATCATGGTGAGGAATAAATGAAAAACCCTCCTTTATATAGAAAAGTATGGAGTTAATTTTGAAAATGGAGAATAATAAAATATTATTGACCAAATTTAGATCTAAGTACTTGTAATACTTTATTATATTTATAGGCGAGGGAAAAGATATTTAAAATGGTTAAATTCCTTTATTTAGAAATAATTAACAAATAAAATGATTTATTAATTATTTTGTGAGAAACAAGAAAGGTGTGAAATCAAAATAGTTATTAAGTAGTGATTTAATAATTATTCTAATAACAAAAATAAGGAAATTAAAATAAATAATAATTTATTTAAATATCCATAAGGGATTTAGTCAAACATGACAAGGAATAATTATTAAATAATGATTTAATAATAATTCCTAGAGAAAATTAAATAAATAATTATTTATCTAATTATTCTCATGGGGTTTTTTATTTAAATCAAAAAATAATTTAATAAAAGTGGTTTACTAAATTATTTTCCACAGTGAAAATGATTTTACTATGGTAAAGTTAAATCCACATGGTGTATTTCGATCCAACTAGTTAGAAATGGCTAGGTGATCATTTTTTGGTGATAACAGATTGCCCCCACACATATGAGTGTAAGGACAATGAATGAAACACTATAATGGCATGAAATGGAATGAAATGGGGACTCAGAACAGATTCCATGATTACAAGGGTGACACATCTCAGATTATATAAACAAGGATGAATCGATGATGCTGCCACATGCGGGAGGCCCGGTGGGGACTAAAAAACATGAGTAATCCCAAAGGGAACAACCGAAAACTCATAGTGACCATACCTAGTTATGAATGTTGCTTTTATGAATGTATTCATCCTTTTATATGTACCTAATGGTACCCATATCTCATATCAATATTTGAAAAGATTTCTACTCCCCTCGGCTAAATAAATAGATCATTGATCCTTGGTAGAGTTATCTATTTTTAATTACGGTTTTGTTCATTTGTCTATAATCTATATGCGTCCTTAGAGTTCCATACTTCCTCTTTACAGAAATCACCGGGTGCTCACAAGGGTGATACTCTAGGTATGATATACCCTTTGTCAAACATTTATTTTAACTATAATTTTAACTCCATTAATTCTGATGTACTCATTCGACATGGGGATTTGGACATTATAGCTAATCATAAAATCAATTTCCCTCATTGGCAGCAATGCTATAATGTCTTTAGCAAACATATCATTGAATTTTTTAATGAATGGGTTCTTTTCTACTCTACCCTCCTCAACTTGTGGTTTGTTGGTAACTTGCACTGCAAATAGTCAGCATCCCTTCCTAATGCGCCACTTCAGTTGTAGTGCAATGATTTGTTTGATATTTACATGTTTTTTTTTCCTTTCAACATGATTATATCCCCACTGTCAATAAGGAACTAAACCATCTTGCTAAGGAAATCGACCTTTTTCTTGTGCCCAACTAGATATTCCATGCCAATTAATAAGTCATATGAACCCAAGGGTAATACATTTAAGTCAATTTTCATAGGCATGCCTTCTGTCACCTCTAGACACAAATTGACCATGTGTTCAACCCTCCTCTTAGGTTTGATGGCTAGCTAAACCAACTACAAATTATGGTGTGTTTTGGTCTTCAACACACACTTCCCTACAACTAACTGATCCGGGCTTAAACAGGAATGCAACAAATTACAGAAATAGCCATAAACACACATATGCAGTGGAAATAATACTTCATTTCATTAATGTAAAATACTGATATATGCTTACAAACAGTGACGGAAATAAACCAGCTAGGGCGATGGTAGCTTATCTCTGAGAAGAGATGTGGTGGCTACATGCCTCTGAACTATGTTACAATGAGGCTCAAAGGGCCTATTTATTGTTAATAAACAATCGAAAACCATTAACATTCCAAAATCTAACCCTAGAAGATGAAACGAAAAACTGTGGGCCCCATTTGGGTAAATTGGTACATCAACTTCTCGGGGTCGTAACTTTGGCATACGATCTTCATTTGACGCGTACAATAGCTCGTTAGAAAGATCTATCCGAGCACTACCACCTTGGGAAGGGAAGCATCAGTCCATGGACCCATGTTGCCCCCATATTTCCTAAAATATGTCATTTAGGGCCTTAAAACGGCTCCGGAAGTTCAGGTTCCGAAAAACTGCTAAAAATAGTAAGTTGTGCTACAATTAAGGAAACTAAAAATGCTGAGAGAAACAATGGTGGGGGTCTAGGTGGACTTGGCAGGTGGCCACCAATATCCACCTGGATCATTCCTCCCCCCTTAGGAAGCAATGGTCCCCATTGCGTTGAGTTCCTCCATGAGATGAGGAAACTTTTGCTGAACTTGGTCCCTGGTGAGCCACTTGCCCTGGTGAAGGAGTTAGCCTGCTTTGAAAACTCGATATAGTTGGATATTCTGTTGGCAAGTGTTCTTGATCTATGTGTCCATGATCCGATCAGTGGCAGCTTGTTCCATGCAATCTAGATGAAATTTTGTGGGTGTGAGTTGTTCTGCAATGTCGGATGTGTCTAGCAATGGTGGAAAGTATGGCCGAAGGCAGTACACATTGAACACTGGCTTAGGCCAAGGAATGGGGGAATGTTGAGCTCAAATGCATTGTCTCCCATAGCCTTAGTAATGGTGTAAGGACCATATCATAGTGGTCTCAGTTTCTGATAGGCTCCAGTAAGGCGTTCCTTTTGCAAATGCATCCAGACTTTGTCACCCACCTAAAACTTGTGTGGCACCCGATGTTGATCATGTCGCTGCTTGTACTTGGAATTTGATTTCTCCAGAATGTCATGGACTTTTTGGTGAATATGTTGGATGTGCTCATTCAAGCTGGTTGCCTTGTCTATTTCGGACTAGACATGAGCCGAATCTGTTTGAGTAGTGGCAAGTGGCTTGGCCACATCAATGGGGTATAGTGGCTGGAATCCCAAGCCCACCTAAAAAGGGCTATGGGTAGTTGAGCTATGAAGAGCTCTGTTGTCACTCTGATGAACATAGGGGAGGCTCTCGTCCCATGTGCGTGGATTCTTTGAGTTGTACATGCGTAGAATGTGCACAATCATCCCATTGACAACCTCTGTCTGGCCATCAATTTGAGGATGGAAGGCTGTGGACTTAGTGAATTTGGTGTCCAACATTGACCAGAGATTGGACCAAAATGTACTAAGGAACCGACTATCCTGATCTGAGAGGATAGACTGTGGGATCCCAAAGTGTACCCACACTCATTCAAAGAAGAGTTTAGCAGCGGCTTCTGCTGTGATATTCTTCTTGCATGCCGTCATAATGGCCATCTTTGAGAACCTGTCAAAAACCACAAAAACACAGTCATTTCCATGCTTATTGGAAGGAAGGCCTGACATGTAATCCATGGAGATGGATTCCCAAGGTCGGCTAGGGGTAGGCAGCGGGGCATAGAGGCCTTGCTTCTTGATGGTCAGTTTGGCAATGGCACAGGCAGTACATGATCTGATGTACTTCCCAACATCTTGTCGAAGATTCGGCCAATAGAAATACTTTTGCAGTACTGCCACTGTTTTCTAGACCCTAAAATGCCTAGCAACCCGACTGTAGTGTGCTTCCCAAATCATCTTGGCACGCTCGCTTGAAGGAACACAAAGGTGACCTAGGTGGCATAATAGGGCATCCTGGAGGTGAAAATCTGGAACATGCTGACCCTCCAAGAGTGTCTGGTATGTGTGGCCGAATTCTGGATCGCTTTTGTAGAGAAGTGGCCAATCATAAGTCTCGTGCCCACAAGAGTTGAGCACAGTGGTTAATGCCATGATCGGTGGTCGACTGAGGCAATCTGCAACATTATTGGTGCTGCCTTTCTTATACTTGATATTCAAATGGAACTGTTGCAGGTATGTAGACCACTTCTGATGGCGATCATTCTGTAATTTCCCTTGGGTCTGTATGAACTGTAGGGGTCGGTGGTTTGTGTGGATGACCATTTCCTTCCCCAAAATGTAATGCTTCCATTGTCGATAGGCCTGCACAATGGAATACATCTCTTTATCATAAGTGGGATACTTCCGGACTGTGTCAGAAAGTGTTTCATTGTGATATGCCACTAGATGCCCGTGTTGAGTAAGGACTGCCCCAATAGCATAGTCAGAGGCATCTGTCTCGACCCCAAATGGTTGTTGTAAATCTGGTAACGCGAGCACTAGTGCCGTGCAGAGGTGATCTTTCAAGTCTATGGATGCCTTCTGTTGAGATTTAGACCAAAAGAATTTTTCTTTCACGCCTCCCTTGGTGACTTGACTCAAGGGCCAAGTGATATGAGAAAACCCCAACACAAACCTGCGGTAGAAGTTAGCAAGACCTAGAAAGTTGTGGAGCTCTATCAGAGTGGTTGGAGATGGCCAATCCCGAATGACTTGGATCTTGGCTGGATCCACATGCACCCCCTGTTCATCGATAATGTATCCCAAATACTGAACCTGGGTCATGCCAAAAGTGCATTTCTCCAAATTGGTACATAGCTTGTGTTGCCACAGTGTTTGGAGAACCTGTCAGATGTGGTGGAGGTGCTCTTCCCAACTCTGGCTAAATATCAGAATGTCATCCAAGTATACCACTACAAATGAGTTGGTGAATGGCCGCAAGATGTCATCCATTAGCCTCATGAAGGTTGCAGGAGCATTCGTTAATCCGAAAGGCATAACCAACCATTCGTAAAGGCCCTCCTTGGCTTTGAAGGCAGTCTTCCACACATCAGAGGGTTTGATTGGTACTTGGTGATATCCTGGCTTCAGATCGATCTTGCTGAAATGTTTCGCCCCCTTTAGTTGTTCCAGGAGGTCATTAATCCGCGGGATCGGGTACCTATTATGGACAATGATCTTGTTCATCACCCGATAGTCAATACAGAGTCTCCAAGTCCCATCCTTCTTCTGTACCAACACGATCGGGCTCCCACAAGGTGATGAACTCGGATGGATGTGACCTTTCTGCAGGAGCTCCTGAATCTACCTCTTGATTTCATCCTTCTCCAGAATGGAGCGCCGATAAATTGGTCCACTGGGTAGCGGCACACTTGGGGTCAGATCGATGGAGTGCTTGACTTGATAGTGCAGAGGAACCCCTGCGGGGGAGGTGAAGATGTCCTTGTACTCCTCCACGGCCTTGTCCATCTGTAGTTGTCATGCGGAGGGGCCCTGTCTGGAGGCTGTGGCAACTGTCTTCTTCTTTGCTTGAGGGTGTATCATTAGGAAAACAAATTTCCCGATTTTGGAAATGAGCTTACTGCATTGTTTTGCAGTAATCAAAGAGATGGCGGTAGGTGGTGCTACCTCTGGTATCCTGTACAAATTATTTCCCAATGTAATAATAATAGCACGGGGCCTTGATTCATACACAACATGTCACTTACACAAGTATGGTTGTCCTAATAATACATCAAAAACTTCAAGGGGAGCAATGTCACACAATACCTCATCTATGAAGGGCTTGATGTTGTATGTAAGGCGACACTATTGGCTCACACGAAGATCCCGTCCTTGTTGAAGCCACCCGATGGTGTATAGATGTGGATGTGTTGTGGTTGGTAAGCCCAATTTCTTCACGACCTCTGCTGAAATGAGGTTCTTTTGGCTCCCGCTATCAACAATGAACTGTAGTGGGGAGCCCTTTACCCACATCTGGGAGTGGAAGAGACGCTCCTCTTCCTCTGGATCTTCGGGTTCATTTTTCTGGATCTTGGCGTTAGCAACAGTGGCGTTGGGATCCGCATCAATGATTTGCTTCCCTTTTTCATTCCCCTTTTCGGGTTCTGACTCAGAGTTGGAACATGCATCTGATTCTGAAAGCTTTAGCTCAGCCACCAGTTACTACTTGGCCCGACACTCACTTGTGTTGTGAGTGGAGCTCTTATGGAACTCACACCATTTTCCCGTGTCCTTTTTCGGCTTCGCAGCGCTGTTCTTTGCTTGCTTCTTTGGCAGGTTGTCTTGGGCTACCCTGCCTTGGCTTTGTCCTTTGTTCTGTTGTTTAGGGGCACCTTTCCCTTGCTTCGGATTCACAGATCCAAAGTCTCGCTTCTTTTGTTTAAACTTCTGCTCGACCTTGACGGCATATCAGTATGTTGTGTTGAGTGAGGAGATGTTCATGAATTCTATTTCTTCCTGGATGTACTTGTGTAGGAAGCCGCGGTATTTGAGTATCAAATGCTGCTTCGAATCCTTGATACCCAACTTTGTGCGAAGAGTATGGAAAACATTGGTGAACTTCGGCACGTCTTGGTCCCTTCCCTGCCGCACGTGGTCCACTTTATGTATTCATCCTCATAGCTTCCGATAGGGTATTACTACTCCTTGATGCCATCCTAGAATGAATTCCAGGTGGGTGCGGATGAAAATAATGAGCTGGTATTTTCATCCTTCTACTCGCAGTAGGTTTCCCACCAGTCCTTGACGTGGGGGGCTGCTTTGAGAAGGGTCAAAACAATATTTTCCCGACTCGAAAATTCATGAACAGAAAAATAACCCTTTAGCAAATTTAACCATTTATCTATAGCATCTGTGTCTATCTGACCCTCGAATATGGGGATTTCAAAATTAACTTGTACCTTAAAGGGCGTGGCATTTCCAGAGAAGCCGTTGGAAGTCGATGCATCGCTTCTGGGTAGCCGCTCAAGGATCTGGGCAAAGTTGTCCATCATTGCGCTCCGTTGTCGCTCAAGGGCTTCTTCGAGCAAGATTTTGATAGGATCTTCTGCCCCCTCATCTTTCTTCTCATCCGCCATGGGAGGCCGTCAGGATTTTCGAGGCTGGTCTTGCAAAGGTTCGATCAGTTCAAGCCCTAACTCCTTATATCCCGACCTTGTTGGGGACATGCAAAGAAAAACAAAGAAAAAGCAGACCGCTCTAATACCACTGATCCGGACTTAAACAGGAACACAAAAAATTATAGAGATAACCATAAACATAGATACGCAGTGGAAATAATACTTCATTTCATTAGTGTAAAATACTGATATATGCTTACAAACAGTAATGGAAATAAACCAACTAGGGCGATGGTAACTTATCTCTGAGAAGAGATATGGTGGCTACATGCCTCTGAACTATGTTACAATGACGCTCGAAGGCCTATTTATTATTGAGAAACAATGTAAAACCATTAAAATTCCAAAACCTAACCCTAGAAGATGAAACGCCAAACTGTGGGCCCCATTTGGGTAAATTGGTACATCAACTTCCCGGGGTCGTAACTTTGGCATATGATCTCCGTTTGACGAGTACAATAGCTCGTTAGAAAGATCTATCCGAGAAATACCACTTTGGGAAGGGAAACATTAGTTCATGGACCCATGTTGCCCCCAGATTGCCCAAAAAACGTCGTTTACGGCCTCAAAATGGCTCTGGAAGTTTAGGACTCGAAAAACCGCTAAAAATAGTAAGTTGTGCTACAATTAAGGAAACTAAAAATGCTGAGAGAAACAATGGTGGGGGTCTAGGTTGACTTGGCAGGTGGTCACCAATATCCACCTGGATCACTAACATACTCACATGATACAAATTTGAGCTAGTGCCAATTAGAATAGAAGCAGACTAGTTATTCACCTTACTTTACTGTTAGTATGAAAATTCCTAGAAGATGTACCAAAAACCCTCACTTAGGTCACTAGGTGACAAGTGACCCTAACAACAAGTTGATTGTTGTTGTCATTCTAGATCTGGAATACAGATGGAAAATACACAATAAAAGAAAAAAGGATTCAAAACAAATAGCAACAAAATAATGTATCCATAATAATAACCCAGTGGAACAACAATTTTAAATGAATAAATCCTTATTGATAACACCTGGTGAAGGAGATATATAGATTGGTTTGTAAGGCCTCCTTTGTGGGATGGGTCCTTTTATATCCTTGATGCTTCAGAAGTATAATTCCCTCTCTCAATCGTGTAAAAAACCCAAACAAAGTGAAGAACTCAAATGGGAGCTCAAGAAAATGATGATAATGTTGACGATGATAATGATCATGGTGAGGAATAAATAAAAAACCATCCTTTATATAGAAAAGTATGGAGTTAATATCAAAAATGGAGAATAATAAAATTTTATTGACCAAATTTAGATCTAAGTACTTGTAATACTTTATTATATTTATTAGAGAGGGAAAAGATATTTAAAATGGTTTAATTCCTTTATTTAGAAATAATTAACAAATAAAATGATTTATTAGTTATTTCGTGAGAAACAAGAAAGGTGTGAAATCAAAATAGTTATTAAGTAGTGATTTAATAATTATTCTAATAACAGAAATAAGGATTAAAATAAATAATAATTTATTTAAATATCCTTAAGGGATTTAATCAAACGTGACAAGGAATAATTATTAAATAATGATTTAATAACAATTCCTAGAGAAAATTAAATAAATAATTATTTATCTAATTATTCTCATGGGGTTTTTTATTTAAATCATAAATAATTTAATAAAAGTGGTTTACTAAATTATTTTCCATAGTGAAAGTGATTTTACTATGGTAAAGTTAAATCCACATCGTGTATTTCAATCCAACTAGCTAGAAATGGTTAGGTGATCATTTTTTGGTGATACAAGATTGCCCCCACATGTATGAGTGTTAGGATCAAATCATATGACCGAAATATGTTGTATATTACACTTCCATAGGACACCAAAAGGGGATTCAGAGAGAGAGAGCAATCTAAAGCAAGTGAAGGATAGATAAATAATGGAGGAGGCGAGACCTACAAGTCCAATAGAAGTCTCCTTTTATGTGGTAGTACATGATCCTAAATGAGGCGGGAGAGGCATACCCATACCCACCGAGATAACTGAGAACAAAGAATAATGGTGAGCCCAATAATGTGGGACTTAGCTACAAAGTATATGATACATGATACATGATATGCTGGCATCAATGGGCTTGAAAATAATAAAATGGACCCCATATACATAATGCGCCTGGAAAAAACATAGCACATGACTAAATACAATAATATTTGAGTACATGAGATACAATTCCCCTCAAACTAACATGGGGAAGGGGATCACAACCAAGGAATCCATGCTGAATAGGAAAGGGCTCTAAAAATCTGAATGGATCATCTAGAGGATACATGCATGCTATGGGTGCTGCAAGTGGAGGAAACCAAACCCATCAAATCTACAGAACTGTATCGAAGGCTGGATCAACATCTATGGTCATCCGGGCATGTGGGAGACTACCTGAATGGCCACCCCCTCATGAGGTCTGAAACATCTCACATACACAGGGAAATGACTGGGATAATTGTCTGGATCTCCGAACTGTCAAGCGTACGAATGTCAAACGTGCGATAAGGAGTTGATGTCGAGAACGTGAGAATCCACCAAGTCAAAGGGAAATAATGAGCCAATTTTCCTGATCTAAGGCATTGAACAAATATGGAAGCTGGAACCAAGGTACACCACCCTATAGACTACTCTTGTGGAATAAATGTGATGAGGTCGATAGAAGAGAGCCCACCAGAGTTAAGGTAATGAGGAATCCTCAACAAAGGCATGAGGGAACATAGAAGAGTGATTGATGGACTGACACCACGGATGATGATGGAAGGAAATATGATGGATGATGGACTAACAACTTCCCTTTTCAAATCATAATAAAAATGGTTGACCTGGCAGCTACTGACTCAAATCTAGAGGGGATGGTCAATGACTCAAATGGACGATGAATGAAACATTATAATGGCATGAAATGGCATGAAATGGGGACTCATAATAGATTCCATAAGTACATGGGTGACACATCTCAGATTCTCTGAACAAGGATGACTCGATGATGCTACCACATGCAGGAGGCCTAGTGGGGACCAAAAAACATGAATAATCCCAAAGGGAAAAACCAAAAACTCATAGCGACCATACCTAGTTATGAATGTTGTTTTTATGAATGTATTCATCCTTTTATATGTACCTAATGGTGCCCATATCTCATATCAATATTTGAAAAGATTGCTACTCCCCTCCGCTAAATAAACAGATCATTGATCCTTGGTAGAGGTATCTATTTTTAATTATGTTCTTGTTCATTTGTCTATAATTTATACGCATCCTTAGAGTTCCATACTTCCTCTTTACAGAAATCACGGGTGCTCACCAAGGTGATACACTAGGTATGATATACCCTTTGTCAAACATTTATTTTTACTATAATTTTAACTCCATTAGTTCTGATGTACTCATTCGATATGGGGATTTGGACATTATAGCTAATCATAAAATCAATTTCCCTCATTGGCAGGAATGCTAGAATGTCTTTAGCAAACACATCATTGAATTTTTTAATGAATGGGTTCTTTTCTACTCTACCCTCCTCAACATGTGGTTTGTTGGTCACTTGCACTTCAAATAGTCGACATCCCTTCCTAATGCACCACTTCAGTTGCAGTGCAATGATTTGTTTGATATTTACATGCTTTTTCTTCCTTTCAACATGATTATATCCCGACTGTCAATAAGGAACTAAATCATTGTAGAGCTATAAAAAGGGTCTCTTTCACCTCTAATTTCCTCACATTAATATGTCAATCCGGGAGCGTTTGGTTATTTCAAAGAGTGACTCAATTTGAGGCTATTTGTCAGAGTAATGCTAGTAGTACAGCGTTCTACAAAAATACAAGAGTAAACAGATGCTTGTCTATAACTAAGTTACTTCAAATGACTAAATCACACACTCTTAAAGCTAGGCAACTTTATCAGTCAAGGGTTCGACAGCAATAGCCCATCCCTTTGGAAACTGATAGAAAGGAAATTAGAGCATGGACCACGGGTCTGGGAGCGAGGCAATAAATGTCGAGGCTCACTACAGCCACAGATCGTCTCTCACACCAAAATAATAATTACGAGTAAATGAAACAGCAGGTAAAAATGGAACAACAAATAAGAAATAGAACAACAAATTTGGAATGGAACAACAATGCTAAAATGGAATAGCAATTCTGAAATGGAACAACAATCGAATAACTAAACCTCGCCAGCAGTAATCAAGCTTTATCCTATCAACTCAAATGCACTCATTGTAATCAAACATCAATCTTTTATTCTCCAAGCAAATCAAGCAGTATGCGCTAATGGAACAACACTAATTACTAATAAGTTATGGAACAGCATTTGGAAATCATACACACACAACAACCTTGAAAAGTAATCTGATTTAGCACCAATCGTCATCAACATGAATTACAACTGCGTTTCCAAATGGAACAACATTACTCCTGAATCATAAAGAACACATCTTTCAGATAAATTCCACAACACGAATATTGTTAAATTGGCAACTAGGGCCAAACTCCATGTGGGTCGGCTTATTTATGGCAGCTGATATTTTTATTGGATCCCTCTCATCGAGAGGTGTAGGATTTATCCAAAGATCATCCGATTCCGATAAGTATTTATGGAGATATGAATTTATTTTGTTTATGTAATTATTATCAAGCCGACCAGCTCTTATGTAGGCTCTAGAAGCCCAACCGACGTGTCTATTCATCATCCTTGTTCTAGTATAAATAGATGAATATTTGATGTCATTTGAACATGAATTCTTGAGGTGATATCCTCCTCTCCATGTATTGGGTTTTTGGAGTAGGAGAGAGACACCATAAGAATATGCACTGACCTTGATGCCCTATTTCTAACTCACAACAATGGAGACTCCTATAATGTGATGCCCTATACGCAGCAATGGAAGACTTCTACACTTAGTCAGCGTAAGGCCATATACGCTATTCATGAAACATGATGAATCTGCTTCGTTGCGGAAGAGCCGCAGTCAATAAAGGTTGTAATGTTCTAGGATGCAAAAAGATTAATACGCAGAATTCACAAGCCCTAATCTATGCAGTCAAGATGGCTCCCATATACGCGAAATACATCATCGCAGTCAATGTGTGGATGTTAACACTGGGTTCACGCAATCACATGTGATAGAGATCTTTGTGATTCGCTATATCTGGTGATCGATCTTGCTAAGACAGAGTGATGAGAAATTTGTGTGGAGAGCGATTTGCATGATGAATGAATTTTTATGGCTGCCTGTGTCACAAAAGTGCACATAGAAAAGATGTGATATATAGTTGTCTTGCGTATGCTGTTCAAAGTCTGAGGTTTTAAAGTCTGCTTGATTTAATGATTACACATAGAACAAGATGCGTAGCTGACTTGTTTTTTTGCTGGATATTTTCTTTGTAATTTCTTCCTGAGCATTGAAATTTGACTATCTAGTGAGTCTACAGATATTTATGGCAGAAGTCAAAATGAGGTAGCTGCAGACCATACGTGAAGAAGCCACAGACTCCTGTGAGTATCCTCAAATGAAGAAAGTCGGATGTATGTGATCTGGGCACATCTAGTCTTGATGAGCTAAGATCACACTAGTTATAAACATTGAACAATGATCTCGATTTTAGTTGGATAAAGAAGATCTCATTGACATACAGCTGCCTTGAAGCATTGGATGATGTTTATATACGCTGTAGTGATCACCTCTGAAGAAAGTAAGAGACAAGGATCATAATCTTACAGTACAATAAGATGCAGTTATGATCTCAAGGTTCAAAGATCATCTCAGCCTCTAGGAACAATCATGGTGTGTAATCACTCATCAAAGCAGAGATGATATCATTAGCATGAGTAGCATAATGAAGCATGTTGTAGATCATGGGCAGCATGATATATGGGTGACATGATGCATGAAGCATGGGCAGCTTGATGATGTATGATGTAGATTATGGGCAACATGATGTAGATCATGGACAGCATGATGTATGGGCAACATGATGTAGATCATGGACAGCATGATGTATGGGCAACATGATGAAGATCATGGGTAGTACAATGATATATGAGAGCATGAGCAGCATGATGATCATGGGCAGCATGATGGTGCTACACAGTGAGGTGCAGCAAATGGACGAGATGCAGCACGATGATAGGTGAAGGAGTCACCTTGAGAATCAGTTGAAGCAGAATGTCTTCAACTGATCTCATCATGATACGAAATGATCTATGCTAGATCTAGATAAGTCAAAGTATTTGACTTCTGTTGTAAATGTACTCTCTCTCTCTCTCTCCTTCTCTGCTGAACTTTGAAGATAAAAGAAGATTTGATCAAAGGGTTTCCCCACACATTGTGGGGTTTGTCCCTGGCTCGCGCCATATCTTGTGTCCTCTTGCATTGGCTTGTCTTCTACATTTTATATTTATGTTCTATCTGTAGTTTATCGTAATGCTGATGTGATTGCTAACTATGAAAATTTTATAAATTGCTCTAGCATAGAACATACCGAAAACTTAACATGGTATCAGAGCTGAGGTGAAGACAATGCCCAAGCAAGAGTGAAAGAGCAATCACCGAAGTCAGTTGGGACAAGACAGAAGGATCAATGAGTTCCTCATAATTCACCTAGGGTGAAGTCGAAGCAGAGAATGTTATCAGAATGGCACAGTGGAAGTTTCTGATGGCCCATCTAAAGATCACTTCATTGGGAAGTTCGGATCTAAGGGTGGAAGGAAAGGTGGATGCCTTATTGAAATAAGTTTGGCCATTATGAAAAGGAGCATCCAAATGGCAGAGGCACATATCTTGATGAAGATAACAATCATTCTTGGGACATCTTCAATGATCAAAGGAATGACTGGTAATGCAGGTCATCAAGGAAATGGTCGACTCTTCCACGAAAGCAAGGAACCCCAAAATCTCTTTTATGTACCTGATCGAACCTGATGTCCATCTGGGAAATCGAAGTCAAAGGTTACAGGGTGGCACTTATCGATGGAAAGGTACGTGTTTGAAAATAGATCTTTTAAAGATGTTTTTGAGTTCAAGGTTGTATCAAGTTGCAAGAAGTCCACTAGGGACCATGTCCATTGACTCAGCTACGGAGGTCCATGAGTCAGATGGTGACTAGGATGCCTGAATTCAAAAGGAAGCATGAAGGTACATGTCTGAAATGTACCGAAGGAAAATATTATAAGGGGACCATTCCCCTCATGCTGCAGGTCCACAGGTTTGGAACAACCCGAGGAGTTTGAGAATCATGATCAGGGAATCTCATATATACAGGTGGAAGAAAGCCCTCTATGGCTTGAAGCAAAACACCTCGAGCGTAATATGAGAGGATTGATAGCTATCTAATGCAGCTGAGATTCACTAGGAGTGACACCGATCCAAACCATTACTCAAAGGTTGTGGATGATAAACCTCTCTTACCGGCACCTATGTCTAACAGGTGCAAACCCTCTCATTTATAGGAGACAGAGGGAGTTGGATTCTGAATGTGGGAAGATAAGCTGCAAGCCTGTGACTACCTCGAGGATTTTAACTTTCAAGAAGTTATATGGTAGTGATGTCGGACTTGATTTGGGAAATGCCTCTGAGTTTCATAAACTCAATCGCGTTGATGTTCTTGGAGAACCTCCGTCTGGACATATGTGTTGCAGTTAGCATGGTGAGCTCATATTTGGTTGAGCCTCACTGGATTGGTGCCAAGAATCTTCTGAGATATCTTCAGGGCACAATCTGTCATGGATTGAGATACACTGCCGGAAATATGAAACCACATGATTATGATGAGTGGGCAGGCAGTGTGGAGGATCACTAGAGCACTTCTCAGTGCTGTTTCTCTTTGGAATCTGCCTCGATATCCTGGATGAGCAGGAAGTAGAAGTCGGTGACTCTGAGCACCACCAAGGCAGAATTCATTGCTGATAGTATGGCCTTCTGTGAGGCGGTCTGGTTGCTGAAGCTCTTCAGTGAGCTATTTGTACACATGATGAATGCCACTGTGATTCTCTGTGACAACCAGAGATGGGATTCGATTATTGAGAAATCCCATATTTGACAATTGCTCCAGCAGATAGACATCAATTACTGCCTTATCTAGGATATGGTAAGTCGATGATCAAGGAGGCTCCATCACACTGAGATGATGTACAGGACAGAGCCCTGAGGAAAGATCAAATTTGTGATTTTCCCGAACAACTTGGAGTCGTTGAGAGACCTTTGTAAAATGGTCCTGCATGCTGCATACATTGAGCTCTAAGAGCTTTGGGGGGCTTGCAGTTCTATTGGAGCAACATACGACCACAGGGTGACTCACCCTCCCCTGGTGGTGCGTATTGAAACAAGATGATTCGCTCTCTTGTGGGACAAGATGATTTTCTCTCTTGTGGGACAATATGATTCGCTCTCTTGTGTAGCAGGATGATTAGTTCTCCTGTGAGGCCTGGATTGATGTTTTGTCCATGGCAGCCTGGATTGATGTGTTCTCCTCTGAGGACAGGATTGATTAAGTTCTCCTGTCGAGGCTTCCTACCCATGCAGTCTGGGACTCATGGGAAGTACCTCTCATCTGATCAATGAGCAGGGAAATGAAGTTAGGGACCATAGTAATACCGATGGACGCATCGTTGTATCTATCGTACTCCCTACGCTAGGATGTCCTCCATTGATCTGGGATCAATGATACTGGTCTAGGACCAGTGGTAGGAGTTGTACATGCTATGATGCTGACTTCGGGTCGGCTGAGACTGGTCTGGGACCAGTGGTACATACTCCGAGACTGACTTCGTGTCAGTGCAGTACTGGTCTGGGACCAGTGAGAGTGGTACATACTATGACGCTGACTTCGGGTCGGTTGAGACTGGTCTAGGACCAGTGGTACACTCTCTGAGACTGCGATACTGATCTGGGACCAGTGGTAGGAGTGGTACTTACTATGAAGCTGACTTCGGGTCAGTTGAGACTGGTCGGGGACTAGTGGTATGCACCCTGAGACTGACTTCAGGTCAGTGGAGAATGATATGACTCATTCTCGATCAATTCTTGTTCTTCATAGTTTAGTGGAGATGAGCAGAGCTAGCAGAACAAAGCTAGTAGAGCTGAGCTAAGCTAGCAGAGCTAGTAGAGCTGAGCAGAGCAGAACTAGCAGAGCCAGTAGAGCTGAGCAAAGCCAGCAGAGCAGATTTGAGCAGAATTGGGCAGAATAGTGCAGGGCACTAATGGCAGAGATAGTACAGTCGGACTTATGGATCAATGGATGGAGTTCTCCCTAGTTGAGAGGGAGTGTTAAATTGGAAACTAGGGCCAAACTCCATGTGGGTCGGCTTATTTATGGTAGCTGATATTTTTATTGGATCCCTCTCGTCGAGAGGTGTAGGATTGATCCAAAGATCATCCGATTCCGATAAGTATTTATGGAGATATGAATTTATTTTGTTTATGTAATTATTATCAAGCCGACCAACTCTTATGTAGGCTCTAGAAGCCCAACCGACGTGTCTATTCATCATCCTTGTTTTAGTATAAATAGATGAATATTTGATGTCATTTGAACATGCATTCTTGAGGTGATATCCTCCTCTCCACGTAGTGGGTTTTTGGAGTAGGAGAGAGACACCATGAGAATATGCACTGACCTTGATGCCCTAGTTCTAATGCACAACAATGGAGACTCCTATAACGTGATGCCCTATACGCAGCAATGGAAGACTTCTACACTTAGTCAGCGTAAGGCCATATACGCTATTCATGAAACATGATGAATCTGCTTTGTTGTGGAAGAGCTGCAGTCAATAAAGGTTGTAATGTTCTCGGATGCAAAAAGATTAATACGCAGAATTCATAGGCCTTAATCTATGCAGTCAAGATGGTTCCCATATACGCGGAATACATCATCACAGTCAATGTGTGGATGTTAACACTGGGTTCATGCAGTCACATGTGATAGAGATCTTTGTGATTCGCTATATCTAGTGATCGATCTTGCTGAGACAGAGCGATGAGAAATTTGTGTGGAGAGCGATTTGCATGATGAATGAATTGTTATGGCTGCCTGCGTCACAACAGTGCACATAGAAAAGATGTGATATATAGTTGTCTTGCGTATGCTGTTCAAAGTCTGAGGTTTTAAATTCTACTTGATTTAATAATTACACATAGAACAAGATGCGTAGCTGACTTGTTTTTTTGCTGGATATTTTCTTTGTAATTTCTTCCTGAGCATTGAAATTTGACTATCTAGTGAGTCTATAGAGATTTATGGCAGAAGTCAAAATGAGGTAGCTGCAGACCATACGTGAAGAAGCCACAGACTCCTGTGAGTATCCTCAAATGAAGAAAGCCGGATGTATGTGATCTGGGCACATCTAGCCTTGATGAGCTAAGATCACAACAGTTATAAACATTGAACAATGATCTCGATTTTAGTTGGATAAAGAAGATCTCATTGACATACAGCTGCCTTGAAGCATTGGATGATGTTTATATATGTTGTAGTGATCACCTCTGAAGAAAGTAAGAGACAAGGATCATAATCTTACAGTACAGTAAGATGCAGTTATGATCTCAAGGTTCAAAGATCATCTCAGCCTCTAGGAACAATCATGGTGTGTAATCACTCATCAAAGTAGAGATGAGATCATTAGCATGAGTAGCATAATGAAGCATGCTGTAGATCATGGGCAGCATGATATATGGGTGACATGATGCATGAAGCATGGGCAGCTTGATGATGTATGATGTAGATTATGGGCAACATGATGTAGATCATGGACAACATGATGTATGGGCAACATGATGTAGATCATGGACAGCATGATGTATGGGCAACATGATGAAGATCATGGGCAGTACAGTGATATATGAGAGCATGAGCAGCATGATGATCATGGGCAACATGATGGTGCTACACAGTGAGGTGCACCAAATGGACAAGATGCAGCACGATGATAGGTGAAGGAGTCACGTTGAGAATCAGTTGAAGCAGAATGTCTTCAACTGATCTCATCATGATACGAAATGATCTATGCTAGATCTAGATAAGTCAAAGTATATGACTTCTGTTGTAAATGTACTCTCTCTCTCTCTCTCCTTCTGTGCTGAACTTTGAAGATAAAAGAAGATTTGATCAAAGGGTTTCCCCACACATTGTGGGGTTTGTCCGTGGCTCGCGCCATATCTTGTGTCCTCTTGCATTGGCTTGTCTTCTGCGTTTTATATTTATGTTCTATCTGCAGTTTATCGTAATGCTGATGTGATTGCTAACTATGAAAATTTTATAAATCGCTCTAGCATAGAACATACCCAAAACTTAACAAATATACAGCATAAGAGCTTCGTAACAAAATAATAACAATGTTCAATTAAGTCTAATAATATTCAATCAACTCTGAAGGTATTGGTGATATAATGCAGAGTCAATATAACAGTTATTGTTTGTAAAAACCTTAATGAACGAATCTTAACAGAGCATATGATGTAACTTATAAAGCATATCAAATTACCAACTAATGACGATAAGCAAACCACGCAGAAATCAAATCGTAGTGATACAGATGCAAGTGTCCTCCAGGGCCGGGCCCTTAGCCTCAAGGGTACACCGCTTTAAGTTAATCTAGACGTAGAGATAAGATAATCACCAAGTTTATATTAATGCATAAAACAGAAAGTACAATGAGCCAAGTTCAACGAGACTCGATGATCAAAGTTCGATCTTTAACAGAAAGTTACATAAAAGCATAATCCCCCCAAAGCTAACAGTGTCGTTCCTTTATATAAGGGTGATGGCGGAGATGTCTAAGCATTAAGATAAATAAAGCAGCGATCCCTCAGGATCGAAGATCCTGAGGGATTCGCCAAACTGTTAATCCTTAATCACTTCTTTTCTCCTCCGCCGAGCTGGTGCCTTCTCCTCCTTTTCCGGACTGGTTTGCTTCAACCTGCTTAGCCTCGTTTGCACTCGGTCCTTCGTCAAAGGGACAACAGTTACCCTGTTCTTGTCTTTTTCTTTGGAACAGCAGCTCCTCATTTTTACCCTTTCCTGCACAGGAGAATGACAACTATCAGCGGTTAAGTCTTGCATACTAATTCCACATGTTTTGTCATAATTCTTTATTGTTTTCCACATTCATGATGTAAAAAGATTCACAAGTCCCACTGAAAATCCATTGAAATGATCATCAAAAACATACCTTTTTAGTACTCCACACACCCCCCTGCTTACCCTGTTTCATGCCCTCATGAAAACGTTGTAGTTGACATGCAAAGCAGTGAGAGAATAGGCTAGAGAAGGAATCTCATGCGGAGGCCTACAGCCATGGTGAGTGACTAGGTAGTCAAAGAACTGGCCTGTTTGACCCTCATGCATCTCATATAGGGCTTGATATCTAGGTGCAGGGTGCCAGATAATTGGACTGCGGAATTTATATCCTAACCAGGATGGCCCTGCCCTCAAAATGCTTTCGCCATAGAGGTTCAAACGGTTGGTAGCTAATTGAAAATTCTCATACTTAAATGGCTCCCTGAGCTGGATATTTGGATTAGAGATTCGGTACCGAAATTTGGCTGCATCAATGGCGAGATCTTTGATAGAAAGAAAATATTCTAAACTTTGTCGAATGAGTGCCTCATGCATGGGTCCTAACGTTTCGATGACACCCGGAGTTCTCATGGGGTTTCTATGTGCTTTCCACAACCGTACTGGGTCACTAGGCTCAGCCCTTACCCACAAGTCTAGGCCATTTTCCTGCCTCTGGAAAGTGTTATAGGCTTTGAGCCATTTAATCTGATTAACCCTGAATGAGATGAATGCTTGCAATTGGATGTCTCCAACAAAAGGGCAAGGGTTCAGCTCAGTCTCCTGATCTAGCATGAGGTTATGCAAATAAAATTCACATAGCAATCTCTGGACCTCCACCCCATAATGTTTACAACAATCTATAAAGTCATTGACATTGTTAATTTGTATCGGGGCGCCTGCTTTAACAACTTTTATTTTTAATTGTAAGTATCGTTCCAGTAAAAACAGAGCATATTTTTTGGTTGGGGCCCTACATGCTAAAACGCCATTGTATAAAGAACACAAGGTATCCATCTGCTTGATAACAGTATCTAGCCTATGAGTTACCTTTGCAACTTTCTCTTGTTCATTTCACCACCCTTCAAAGGCCTGGCTTTCAGATTGATTGACGTTCCTTAGTTGTTGTTGGAGTTCTTCATACTTCTCGCGAGGGACCGTTTGTTCTCTAAGCCTTTCCATTTCTTGCTGAGCCTGTTTCAATCCCTTGTGCAAGGTCCTTATCTTTGGATCTCTTTTCCATGCAGCAGTGGAGGCTGGGAGTTTTACCTGAACTTTCTTATTGCATTGTTTCGAGTTCAGAACCCTTATCACCCCTGAGGGTGGTGCCTTTGTCTGGATTTCCTTGTCACAAGTCATCATATCCTCCATTTCTATTTTAACATGAATATCGGCTTGCTGCTGTTCCTTTTCAAATGGAACAACAGTCTGTTCCTCAGCATCATTTGGAACAGTAGCTAGATCTTCAGCATCATTTGGAACAACAGCTGGATCTTCAGCAGGGTTTTAATCAGCAGGGCGATTTTTGGTCCTCCGCCTTCTCATCCTGCGGATTTTTACTGCAGTGGTCATCTTTTTCTTCCTTGCGGTCTTCCTTACCCTCTGCCTCGCTTTCAGGATCCTGATCTGCTGGTGGAGCTGGGCTATTATGCTCAATAACCTTCGTTGTTCCTTTCGTAATTCCCTAATTTCCAATGTTTTATTAGAAGGAACAGTAGGCTTTCTGCTGCGTTCTGGGCCGTGACTAGTCCCTGGATCTTTCTCCTGGGGTGCTTCTTCATTGTTTTGTGCTGGCTATTCTGGGGTAGGAACCCTAACTGGTTCCATGACTTCTTTTTATATCCCTACTTCCTCCGGAATTTCCTCTGGTGCCTTGGGAACAGATTGTTCCCGTTCAGTGTCTCCTATCTCCTTTTCATCATGAACAGGCAGATTTCCTTCTTCTGCCTCTTCTGCATGTGGTTTTTCGGATGTATCTTCTTCCTGGGGTTTTCCGTGGAGGTATGATGGAGTGGAAGGTTGGCCATACTCACCCATATTGGACAAGATTGTGGCCAATTCATCTTCTCCCACTGGGTCCTGTGGTGGGCTACCTACTTGCTGTCCCATTTCCTCCTCCTACTTGGATTGTCCAGCTTCTGCCTCAAAATGCTCAGCTCCTATTTCAGGATGCTCAGCTTCTGTTTCAAGATGCTTAGCTGCTTCCTCATTTTCCTCTTCGGATCGCTCGGCCTCCTCAGCGTCTCCTTCCTTTTCTCCTTCAGCTTGTTCTTCTTCTACTTCTGCCCGTGAGGGTTGCTCGTCCTCAATTACCACTGGCTGGCTGGTGCTTTCCTGGAGCTTTTCCAGCCTTCCTCTTATCCGGGCTAACCAGACTGATTTTCTGTGTTTCTCTGGCTATTCCAGTGTATCAGTGTCATGCTTAAGCTTTGCTGATTCCTGGCGTGTTTCTGGTTGTTCAGATGTGCTCGCAACATGTTTTTGTTTTTCTAATTCTCTACGTTTTTCTGGACGTTCTGGTGTGCTTGTAGTATGTTTACGTTTTGGGGATGGTGCTGTCGCCCTCCCCTCAATTATTGCAATTAGCTATGACTAACTATTAATCGAATTAATCCATGGTGGCTGACAACTGACTCTACATGTTGTGCCTTTTTTAGGCTTCGTGCGATGTCATGAAGTAATGAATTCGAAAGTGCAGGAAGATTTACAGAGCATTTCTGCTTTAGAACAGCTAAGAGTTTAAGATGTCGTGGCCTTACCACGTTTTTTCTCCCCTCGCAGGTGATGTAGCTTTGCATTGTTCTTGCTAATTTTGCCCAGGGTTCTCCTAGCGTCACTGGCAGGACTCCCTTCCCCTTAATCGTCAAGCTCTGGCCCTCGTCCTGGAAAATTTCCATGATCTTCTGTAATCTTTCCTTCTTTAGTGTCCATACAGGTCCGGTGGCTGGTAGTCCCGAGACTTCTGCGATTATATTGTCGGTGACTGCTATCCGCTTCCCCCTGACTGTGGAGTGATCCTCCTGCAAGTTCTATAGAAATTCCATCGCCACTGTTTCATTAGACTCCTGCAGGTGACTGAGATAAGTCAGCCACCGTGCTCTTTCCAGGATCTCTCGAGCAGCAGCGGAGACTGTCAACTCTCTGGTTTGAAACACAGAGAGGGTAATAATCGTAGGATTTAGAAAAAAACATAGAGTATGCAACAGAAATGACTTATGAATAGCAACTTATGTAGAAAATAGAAATATCATGTCGTTAAGCCGTGCCATTCCCTGGTACACTATCTTTCCCGAATAGTGAGCTGACACATAACCCGGGGAATAATGAGGTTAACCTCCCCCCCCACAATGCGATAGGTTGTCCCAGCCGTCAAAGAAAGGAGCAGCACCCGATCTGTAACCAAGTCATAAAGGAACAGTGTATGAAAATATGCCATGTTTAGAAAAACAATGGATTACTGAAATCGAGGCATAAAGTTGGATCGCGTATTACGTAAGAGGCTGCTATGATATGATGCGAGGTCGGGGGATAGGATGTCTGTCGTACTTTCCAAATCTCAAATGGTCATTGTCACCTCCTTTGCCATGATTGGTGGTAATAAATGTTCATGCGATATATAAGTCGGGAAATAATATATGATTAGTGCCTAGGATATAAGAAACAAAAGAGTATTAGTATCCTACCTATTGGTGTAATCAATGTGACTTCAATACCATTAACAGTGCTCTACTACCAACAGGTGTCCATAACCTTGGCAGAGTTGTTTATTTCACCCCTGGAACCATGATCCTTTATGTGCATATTAAGGAATGTAATATCAAAGTGTAGGCCATTATGCTCGCTTGGTAACCAGTTAGCCATAGTGCCATTCACGAGGAGGGGGTGAAGAGTGGGCAGGCTGGCTCATGATGAGACCTCCTGTTCCAAGGTTTGTTTATTTGATATACCTTTTGGACCATATCCCTGGTGTGGTGGCCATAGTGGGAATGCCACTTCACTTCCATCCTCATGATCATGGTAGGCTGGCTCTTGATGAGATCCCCTTACCTGCATTTGACAACTTATAATTCATTTTTTTTACTTTCTTTTTTTTTCATAAAGCACTTTTCCTTATATATACACAAAGGATGGTTCAACACTCCTTAAGAGTAGGAATGGTGGAAGAAGTCTTATCATCTCAATAGGAGGATATAAACCCTTTGTTCTTATTCCTAAACAAAAATCAAAGAGGATTAAAAAGAATGGCATGATAAAGATAACCAATCAGGGAAAAATTAGTAAGACAATGACAACAAAAGATAAGTATGTCCTTCCTTCTGTCCTCTTACCAATACAGATCCTTATAAAGATAGCGATTTATAATTTTTTGATTTCAGTATGTTGTGATTTTGTATTCATTGCATAAGTGCATAGATTTCTCTAAGAGACGTTGAAAGAACAGGAGCAAGAAGCATCCTCAAATTTAGATCAGCAAAAGGGATAAGTTGTTTCATAAGGAGAGGAAAAGTATGCTAGAAGTGTTCCTTTTTGAGAGAAGAACAACAAAGGAGCATAGGTCTCAAAAGTGAAAATGTCATTCCTTTTGAAAAAAGGAACAACAAAACACACCAATGCCGTTCCTTTTGAAAAAGGAACAGCAGAAAATAAAAAAAAAATGCTATCTTTCTTGAAAAAAAAAAAGGACAGCAACACACTCAAAATGACGCTCCTTTTGAAAAAGGAATAGCAGAAATAAAAAATATGTGTGCCTTTGAAAAAGGGATAGCAAACACACTGCAGTGCCATTCCTTTTGAAAAAGGAACAGCAAAAATCAAAATGTTGTTCCTTTTAGAAAAGGAACATCAAAACAAGCAAACGTCGTTCCTTTGAAAAAGGAACAACAGGAAAATCAAGAGTGCTGTTCCTTTTGAAAAGGAACAGCAGAAAAATCGAGAGTGTTGTTCCTTTTGAAATCAAGAGTGCTGTTCCTTTTGAAAATGGAACAACAGAAATCAAGAGTGTTGTTCCTTTTGAAAAGGAAAAGCAGAAAAATCAAGAGTGTTGTTCCTTTTGAAAAGGAACAGCAGAAATCAAGGGTGTTGTTCCTTTTGAAAAGGAACAACAAAAATCAAGAGTGTTGTTCCTTTTGAAAAGGAACAATAGAAAAATCGAGAATGTTGTTCCTTTTGAAAATGAACAGCAGAAAAATCAAAAAATCAAAAATTTTGTTCCTTTTGAAAAGGAACAGCAGAAACACACAAATGTCATTCGTTTCAGGAACGGCAAAAATCGAAATCTTTGAGCAAAAGAACACATTTAGTTCAAACATATGTACACGAACGACTTGAAGAAAAGAAATTATGTACAAATTGTGAAAAGAAATGAATTCCTTAATGAATTACAGGTGAGGAAGACTTCTCTTCCTCTCCTAAAATCTCCATATCAGTGTCTCTGCATATCTGTTGGCAGAAGGATTCCTGAGTGAGTGGTTTACGATAGAGACGAACTCGGTGGCCATTTACTTTGAAGGCATATCTAGAACCGTCAATGGTGATTAAAGTGATGGTCCCATTGTCATGTACCTTCTGGATTTCGTATGGTCCCAACCAACGAGTCTGGAGTTTCCCAGGGAAGTCCTGAAACCGAGAGTCAAATAACAGAGCCCAGTCACCCTCGTGGAAGACTTTGTCTTTGATGAGCGCGTCATGCCATTTAGCTCGCTGCTGTTGAATTAGTGCTGTATTTTGTAGTGCAGAGAGCCTAATTTTGTCCAATTCATTGATCTGCTGTAGTCGATTAATTTGTGCCTCAGTTAGATCTAAGCCAACTTCTTGTGTTGTTCGTAATTTTTGGATTTCAAATTCTATAGGAAAAATGGGTTGTTTTCCAAACACTAATTGATAAGGTGAGTAACCAGTGGTGCTTCGCCATGTTGTTCTATAGGCTCAGAGTGCTTCAGGTAATCAGGCAGCCCAATCACGCCTATGTGACACAATGGTTTTCGTTAGGATTGATTCTATTACCTTATTGCTGCTTTCTACTTGTCCATTCGCCTGTGGGTGATATGGAGTAGTGATTTTATGCTAGACATGATAATTATTAAGTGTTGCAGCTAATCTATTGCCAGCAAATTGTGGTCCTCCATCTGTAATTATTTCCCTTGGAAGGACATAACGTACAAATAGATGGAATAGGAACTGTATGACAGAGTCCTCTGTGGCTCTTGGCAATGTTTCTGCTTCAACCCATTTGGTGACATATTCTGTTGCCGCCAAGATATATGTTCTCTGATTTGATGAGGGGTTGATGGGTCCAACAAAATCAAGAGCCCATCATTCAAATGGTTCGATGACTAACTGTGGTTTTAGAGGCATCTCGTCAGCTTGACCAGGACGTCCTACTCGCTGGCAGCTGTCACAGGCTTGGACAAATTTCTTTGCATCTTTGAAAATCGTGGGCCAATAATATCCTGTCTGTAATACTTTATGTCCAGTTCTACGCTCAGCGAAGTGTCCCCCACATGGTCCGTCATGACAGGCTTTTAGGATGTCAAAGATTTCATCTTCTCGAACACATCTCCTGATATGCATGTCTGCCCCTGTGTGATAGCCCCCAATCTAGGAGAATTGAGTACTCTTCTAAACAATATGTTTTCATTCATTAGGGGTTAAGTGTTTTGGTAGTTTACCTATTGCAAGGTAATTGGCAACATCAGCATACCAGGGTGTTCGAATGGCAATAACAAACAGATGTTCGTCCGGAAATCGATCTTCAACTACTGCTGCATCAATTGGCTTTGGCATTCTTGAGAGAAAATCGGCTACAGGATTCTCTTTGCCGGGCCGATCCTTGATTGTGATATCGAATTCCTGGAATAAGATCAACCATCTAGTTATTCTAGAATTTGTGACAGGCTTATTTGCTAAATATTTTATGGCGGAATGATCCGTATACAAGATAACAGGATAGCCTGTAATATAATGTCTAAATTTATTGACAGCATGTATTACAGCTAGGAATTGTTTTTCAGTAACAGTATAATTTAATTCAGCATGGGATAAATTTTTGCTGATGTAATAGATAGCATATGGTTTTTTATCCTCTTCCTGCCCAAGGACTGCGCCAATGGCTGTATCTGAGGCATCAGCTGATATCTGAAATGGAAAATCCCAGTTTGGTCCTCGAAGGACTTGGGTTATGGATACGAGCTTCTTTAAATCCTTGAAAGCACGTTCACATTTTTCTGTCCAAAGAAAATCAACGTTACCAGTTAGTGCATATAAAGGTGCAGAAATGTGTGAATAATGTTCTATAAATCGTCTATAATAACCAAAAAAACCAAGAAAGTTGCGTACCTCTGTTTGAGTGGTAGGAGTGGGAATAAGCAAAAGTAGTTGGATTTTGGCCAGGTCTACCTGAATGCCAGCTACTGAAACATAGTGTCCTAGAATAAGTCCTTCAGTGATCATCATGTAACATTTTTCGTGGCTTAAGCAAAGCCTGGTAGCTATGCAACGTTGTAGGACTTTTTCTAGGATATTTAGTGCTGGATCGAAATCATCTCCATATGGTGTAAAGTCATCCATATATACTTCAAGTCCATCATTTATTAAAGCTGCAAAAATTCTAAGGATAGCCCTTTGGAATGTGGCGGGAGCATTACATAGGCCAAAAGGTAGAACTCGGTAGGAAAATGTTCCCCAAGGACAAGTGAAAGTAGTTTTGTCCTGGTCTTCAGGGGCAATCTGAATCTGATTGTATCCACTGAAGCCATCCAGGAAGGAAAATAATTTCTTTCCTGCCAAAGTATTTAGCACTTGGTCTATGAACGGGAGAGGAAAGTGGTCTTTTTGTGTTGCTTTATTGAGTTCCCTGTAATCCACACAAACTCCATTTCCCATTCTTTTTTGGTACCACCACAAGCGGAGAGACCCATTTACTGTCAGAAATAGGATAAATAAAATTCACATCTAAAAGTTTCTGAAGTTCCACTTTTACCACATCCTTTAGATGAGGATTAAGTCTTCTTTGCGGTTGACGGACAGGTCTAGCATCTCTTTCTATATAAATGTGGTGTGTACACAATTGTGGGTCGATTCCTTTCATATTAGGGTAATCCCATGCAAATTCTTCTTGATATTTTCTTAACAGATGGATGAGATTAGTTTCTTGTTCAGATGTGAGGTTGGCATTGATATTTAAAGTTTTTCCCGGTTCAATTTCCACAATTTTACTATTTGTGACAGAAGTAACGGGTATTGTTTGATCATGTGTGTCTTTCAGAGGATCTTCTTCTAATCCATTATCAAATTCTGCTTCTATCATGTGACATTTTGTGCAGGATCCAGATTCAGTTTGACTAATGAAGTTGTTAATGGCATCATCTTCTGTTTGATCTTTAAAATCAAGTGCCTCTTGTATAGTCAGTGGAGATCTAATGTTATCAGTAAGGTATGATACAGGATACTTGTTAGTTTTAATTATTGTGACACTTGGCTACGCTGGAGGGTATAGAACTAAATTCTTGATATCAGGCCCTTTGGTTATGGTCATATTTCCTTGCCGGCAACCAATGTAAGCATCGGCAGTGGCAAGCCAAGGTCTACCTAGGATTAGTGGGTGTCCATCAAGTCAGGTTTTTGGATTAATTATCAGGAAATCGGTTGGATATTCCTAGGAATCTATAGAGAGAGACCATGACATCATGTAGAGTACCTTTTGGTCTAACCACAGATTGGTCAGCCAATTCTAACAAAGTAGAGGTGGGTTCTATAGATGTAATGCCGAGCTTTTGACAGGTAGTGGTTGTTAAAGTATTGATTGCAGCTCCTAGATCAACTAAGGCATTAGACAGGGTCTGACCGTAAATTTGAACAGTTACAATTGGATTTCCGAGGTCTTCATATTTAATGGGTGTTTCTTTCCCGGATAATAAATCAGATAAAGTACCGACTACTTGGACTCTTGGATTAGTTGTTATATTCCTCCTTGGTTTCTTTATGCACAATTCTTTGATAGTTTTTGCGTATATAGGAATGTCTTGAATGGCTTGGAGGAATGGGATTTTTATGTACAAGTTTTGTAATTCTCCCAGAATGTCAAAGTCAGGATACTGTAAAGGTCAAGGTATGACTAATCGTTCTGGGAATGGAGGAGAGGATGTGGTTGCTTGATTATGAGTCTGCTACTTATTTACATCCTCTTGTTGCAACTGATGTTCTCTTGATAACTGATCTTCAATATGAACTGTTTTATCTCCCTCATTTTCAATGATACGTCCAGATTGTAATTGAAGATCGTTACACTCCCGCAGGTCGGGTCCTATTTCTGGTGATTCTATGATTTGAAGAGATTGGACCGGTCTGTTATTTGGATTGGGGTTGGGTTGGGCTGGGAGTTGCGGTCTCAGATTAGACTGGGGATTTTGTTGTAAAGCTGGAAGAGTAGCTTGAGGGAGCGGAATAGTTCCTACTGGTTGTTGCATCGGTCTTTGCCAATTTATCTGCTAGGGTGAACTTTGTGAAGTAGGGGGAGTCCATTGTGGAGGATATGGGCTATTTTGCCAATATGGTGGAGTGTAAGGGAAATTCGGCCAACCAGATTGGCTTGGCTGATTCAACCACGGGTTTGAAGAAGGAAACGATGGTGGTGACCAGTTTGAAAATGGGGGTTGGGACTGATTTTGCCACATATTATATTGTTGAGCATTATATTGTGGAGGCTGAAAAGAAGAGGTTGGGTCTAGAAACATACCAGATTGTCTTGGATGCCACTGGCGGCGCTGGTTGATCAAGTACACTGATTTTGGTTCTTCCTCTACTTCCTTATATACTGCTTTTAATCCAGGAAGTGAGGGGCAGCTTTCCGTCAGATGATCTTTTGTACAGATGGCACATGTTTGGACTGTATCCAGTGGACACTCCTTGTGACTATGCTTTTTCCTGCATCGGGGGCAGAAGATTGCCAAATTCTGTTCTGCCTCCATATGCTTCTGTTTGGCCTGCATAATATCAAGTTGTGTAGTTAGTGTCCCTAGAATATCAGTTTTAAAATTTTCTAATAAATTTCCAATCTCCACACGTGTTACTCCTTCTGTTGATATTTTGTTGTCTCTTGCAAACCGATCATATTCTGCCGATTTTACTCTTGTGCTACCTCTCAAACTCCTGATACATAAATCAATAATGTCAGCAAAATTCTCTTGATAAATATCCCCTTTTCCCATGATGTTTAATGTTTCAATCCACTGTTCCTTCATGCCCCTTATCAATGCAGTTTTTAACACATTATCAGGTAAAGGTAGTGATGCATAAGGAGATCTTTGTAAATTGTACTGAAAACTTTCCACATATTCTTCTAATGTTTCGTTTGGTTTGGTTGTAATTTGGAATATTTCATCTTTCAATTCTCTAGACCTACAATAATCCTGATATTTTTTTAATAAGGATTCTCTCATTTGATCCCAATTGTTGATGACGCCACCACCTAGTCCCATAAACCATCTTAAAGCAGCCCCCTTTAATGTAGAGGGGAATAATTTCTATTTCTGGGGATCAGTGGTGTAATCATATCCCTTGCACAACACATCAAATTCGAATAAAAATGCATCCAGATCTTCTGATGTGAGACCGTGAAATGTAGGGATATGTTGAAGAGGGATAGCTTTCATGGGCGCATTTGCTGCAGAATCCACTATAGGATATTGTAATGTAGAGGTTTGAGTATTTGGCTGGTTCTGAGCCATAGGATTGAATATATGCCAATAACCTTCTGGGATATCTAGGAGGGTATTCCTAGGTTGAGAGGGAATGATTTTAGCAGGGATAGTTTTAATGGAACTTCCTTTATTTGGGATAAGGGCAATAACTGATGTCTGAGGAGATTGGACTCCTTCAAAAATGATTTTCGCAGCGCTCCCCTTATTTGGGCTGTTTAATGGCTGATCTATTCCAATGGGAGATTTTGGTTCCTCAGTTTCCCCTGTTTCTCCTTCTCCTTCACAAAAGTTGCTAAAATTCCCTTCCTGCAATAGTTCTGGAGTAGTATTTTCGATTTCTCGAAAGTCCTGCTCTTCAGTTTGACTATGTACCTCAGGAAAGGCTACAGATGGTGATCTTGTGGCCTGAAGGGAACTATTAGGTTGTTTAGAAATAATTTTCCTGGGACCTACTGATGGCTGAGATTCTGTTTTCTTATAGATTTCATCTATGAAAGTTGTTCGGCCAAGGGTCACCAGCCCCTTAGCTTTTTCGGGTTTGGATGGAAGCTTAATATTCTTTTCTGGTTTTTTCTGCTTAGTCATGCACTCAAATGAACTACTAAATTCTATTCAAACAAAGCAACATCAAATCTGTTAGGAAAGCGGACAGTGGAACAGGGCTTTTACATGCTCCGCACGTAGGTTATTACCTTCCGTTTTTAAGATCCAACTCTTCCCTAGAGGGTTCGTACACTACTCTGAAAAAGACAAATGGCTACACTCTTTCCCCGGCAACGGCGCCAAAATGTAGAGCTATAAAAAGGGTTTCTTTCACCTCTAATTACCTCACATTAATATGTCAATCCGGGAGCGTTTGGTTATTTCAAAGAGTGACTCAATCTGAGGCTATTTGTCAGAGTAATGCTAGTAGTACAGTGTTATGCAAAAATACAAGAGTAAACCGATGCTTGTCTATAACTAAGTTACTTCAAATGACTAAATCACACACTCTTAAAGCTAAGCAACTTTATCAGTCAAGGGTTCGACAGCAATAGCCCATCCCTTTGGAAACTGATGGAAAGGAAATTAGAGCATGGACCATGGGTCTGGGAGCGAGGCAGTAAATGCTGAGGCTCACTACAGCCATAGATCGTCTCTCACACCAAAATAACAAATGCGAGTAAATGAAACAGCAGGTAAAAATGGAACAACAAATAAGAAATAGAACAACAAATCTGGAATGGAACAACAATGCTAAAATGGAACAGCAATTCTGAAATGGAACAGCAATCGAATAACTAAACCTCACGACCAGTAATCAAGCTTTATCCTATCAACTCAAATGCACTCATTGTAATCAAACATCAATCTTTTATTCTCCAAGCAAATCAAGTAGCACGCACTAATGGAACAACACTAATTACTAATAAGTTATGGAACAGCATTTGGAAATCATACACACACAACAACCTTGAAAAGTAATCTGATTTAGCACCAATCGTCATCAATAGGAATTACAACTGCGTTTCCAAATGGAACAGCATTACTCCTGAATCATAAAGAACACATCTTTCATATAAATTCCACAACACGAATATACAGCATAAGAGCTCCGTAACAAAATAATAACAATGTTCAATTAAGTCTAATAATATTCAATCAACTCTGAAGGTATTGGTGATATAATGCAGAGTCAATATAACAGTTATTGTCTGTAAAAACCTTAATGAACGAATCTTAACAGAGCATATGATGTAACTTATAAAGCATATCAAATTACCAACTAATGATGATAAGCAAACCACGCAGAAATCAAATCATAGTGATACAGAAGCAAGTGTCCTCCGGGGTCGGGCCCTTAGCCTCAAGGGTACACCGCTTTAAGTTAATCCAAACGCAGAGATAAGATAATCACCAAGTTTATATTAATGCATAAAACAGAAAGTACAATGAGCCAAGTTCAACGAGACTCGATGATCAAAGTTCGATCTTTAACAGAAAGTTACATAAAATCATAATCCCGCCAAAGCTAACAGTGTCGTTCCTTTATATAAGGGTGATGGCGGAGATGTCTAAGCAATAAGATAAATAAAGCAGCGATCCCTTAGGATCGAAGATCCTGAGGGATTCGCCAAGCTGTTAATCCTTAATCACTTCTTTTCTCCTCCGCCAAGCTGGTGCCTTCTCCTCCTTTTCCAGACCGGTTTGCTTCAACCTGCTTAGCCTCGTTTGCACTCGGTCCTTCGTCAAAGGGACAGAAGTTACCCTGTTCTTGTCTTTTTCTTTGGAACAACAGCTCCTCATTTTTACCCTTTCCTGCACAGGAGAATGACAACTATCAACGGTTAAGTCTTGCATACTAATTCCACATGTTTTGTCATAATTCTTTATTGTTTTCCACATTCATGATGTAAAAAGATTCACAAGTCCCACTGAAAAGCCATTGAAATGATCATCAAAAACATACCTTTTTAGTACTCCACAATCATCTTGCTAAGGAAATCGACGTTTTTCTTGTTCCCAACTAGATATTCCATGCCAATTAATAAGTCATATGAACCCAAGGGTAATACATTTAAGTCAATTTTCATAGGCATGCCTTCCATCACCTCTAGACACAAATTGACCATGTGTTCAACCCTCCTCTTAGGTCAGATGGCTAGCTAAACCAATTGCAAATTATGTTGTGTTTTGGTCTTCAACACCCACTTCCCTACAACTAACATACTCACATGATACAAATTTGAGCTAGTGCCAATTAGAACAGAAGCAGACTAGTTATTCACCTTACCTTACGATTAGTATGAAAATTCCTAGAAGATGTACCAAAAACCCTCACTTAAGTCACCAGGTGACAAGTGACCCTAACAACAAGTTGATGGTTGTTGTCATTCTAGATCTGAAATACAAATGGAAAATATGCAATAAAAGAAAACACAATTCAAAACAAATAGCAGCAAAATAGTTTAACCAGAATAATAACCCAGTGGAAAAAAAATATTTAAATGAATAAATCCTTATTGATAACACTTGGTGAAGGAGATCTACACATTGGTTTGTAAGGCCCCCTCTGTGGGATGGGTCCTTTTATATCATTGATGATTTAGAAGTAGAATTTCCTCTCTCCATCGTGTGAAAAACCTAAACAAAGTGAAGAACTCAAATGGGAGCTCAAGAAAATGATGATAATGTTGATGATGATAATGATCATGGTGAGGAATAAATGAAAAACCCTCGTTTATATAGCAAAGTATGGAGTTAATCTAAAAAATGGAGAATAATAAAATATTATTGACCAAATTTAGATCTAAGTACTTGTGATACTTTATTATATTTATTGGAGAGGGAAAAGATATTTAAAATGGTTAAATTCCTTTATTTAGAAATAATTAACAAATAAAATGATTTATTAATTATTTCGTGAGAAACAAGAAAGGTGTGAAATCAAAATAATTATTAAGTAGTGATTTAATAATTATTCTAATAATAGAAATAAGGAAATTAAAATAAATAATAATTTACTTAAATATCCTTAAAGGGATTTAATCAGACGTGACAAAGAATAATTATTAAATAATGATTTAATAATAATTCCTAGAGAAAATTAAATAAATAACTATTTATCTAATTATTCTCATGGGGTTTTTTATTTAAATCAGAAAATAATTTAATAAAAGTGGTTTACTAAATTATTTTCCATAGTGAAAGTGATTTTACTATGGTAAAGTTAAATCCACATGGTGTATTTTGATCCAACTAGTTAGAAATGTCTAGGTGATCATTTTTGGTGATAACAGATTGCCCCCACACATATGACGGTTAGGAGCAAATCATATGACTGAAATACGTTGTAGATTACACTTCCACAGGACACGAAAAGGGGATTGAGAGAGAGAGAGAGAGTGATCTAAAGCATGTCAAGGATGGAAAATAACGGAGGAGGCGAGACCTACAAGTATGATAGAAGTCTCCTTTTATTTGGTAGTACATGATCCTAAATGAGGTGGGAGAGGCATACCCATACCCACCGAGATAACTGAGAACAAGGAATAATGGTGAGCCCAACAATGTGGGACTTAGCTAAAAAGTACATGATACATGCTACATGATACACTCGCATCAATGGGCTTGAAAATAATACAATGGACCCCATATACATAATGTGCCTGGAAAAAACATAGGACATGACTGAATAAAATAATATATGAGTACATGAGATAAAATTCCCCTCAAACTAACATGGGGATGGGGGATCACATCCAAGGAATCCATGATGAATAGGAAAGGGCTCTAAAAATCTAAATGGATCATCTGGAGGAGACATGCATGCTATGGGCACTGCAAGTGGCGGAAACTGAACCCATCAAATGCATAAAACTATATTGAAGGCTGGATCAACATCTATGGTCATCTGGGCTTGTGGGAGCCTACCTGAAGGGCCACCCCCTCATGGGGTCTAAAACATCTCATATACACTTGGGAATGACTAGGATAATCATATGGATCATCGAACTATCAAGTGTATGAATCTCAAATGTGCGATAAGGAGTTGATGTCGAGCACGTGAGAAACCACCAAGTCAAAGGGAAATAATGAGTCAATTTTCTTGATCTAAGGCACTGAAAAAATATGGAAGCTGGAACCAAAGTACACCACCCTATAGACTACTCTTGTGGAATAAATGTGATGAGGTCGACAGAAGATAGCCCACCAAAGTTAAGGTAATGAGGAATCCTCAACAAAGGCACGAGGGAACATAGAAGAGTGACTGATGGACTGACACCACGGATGATGATGGAAGGAAATATGATGGATGACGAACTAACAACTTCCCTTTTCAAATCATAATAAAAATGGTTGACCTGGCAGCTACTAACTCAAATCTAGAGGGGATGGTCATTGACTCAAATGACAATGAATGAAACACTATAATGGCATGAAATGGAGATTCAGAACAGATTTCATAAGTACAAGGGTGACACATCTCAGATTCTCTGAACAAGGATGGCTCGATGATGCTGCCACATGTGGGAGGCCCGGTGGGGACCAAAAAACATGAGTAAATTATGGTTACTCATGATGAAAATCGACATGGGAGTCAACCAGTGCAAAATTAAATTGGTATTAGAGAATGGGTGGCTCAAATGAAGAGATTCGATTTTAAAGGGTGACAAAGTCAAACTTCATGGAAAAAATGGCTTCCGAGTGAAGTGCCAAGTTACCAAAAATGTAGAGAGACCCATATAGAACTCGGTGAGAGATTTCCAATGGTGCTGACAGTTCGTGAAAGGAGATATGTTTTGGTCGTAATGGGCAACAGAAAAAACTAGGGTTTTTCCTTTAAAATGCCTTTTTGCCTCCAAATCAAATTCATTTGCATAGTGAGCTGCGGAAAATTTGGATAGGAGGAGAGGTCCCTAAATCTTGTGGAGATCGTAGCGAGAAAAATGACCATTAGAATCAAGATCTACTACTTTCAGGTAGGTGGCATTACTTGTCTAAAAATGACCTTAACTCTTCTCGGAAGGATGGTTCCTGGTGGAGAGTCAAGTTATGAAAGGAATATAGGAATGAACTACTAGAGAAGGTCTACAATCACCCCTACCCACAAAGTCAAACATGGGGACCAGCTTGTAAATATGGCATGACACAGAGTAGAAATGTTGAATATATGGTATCAAGCATCTAGAATATGTGAGGTGTATATCGCTTGTCGGAGAGGTCGATAGGATAAAGTATCCAGGTAATGAGAGGATAACCAACCATACCTAGATCATTGGCATCTAGGCCAATACTTATGTTAATGAAGTGAGAAGGTGGCTGGGGGGGGTCATCATGCCCCCAAGAATGGGTCAACATATTAGTCATGGGTCTACTACGGAAGGAATTACACACGATGGTGCATATCATATCAAGGGTAATTAGGGGTGGGAATGGCTTCCATAATTTCTTCATCATAGTGGAAGATGGGAAAACTGGAGGAAGAAAGACCACATGATGAGGAAGAGCTACTTGAACCAACTTCATGAGAAACAAGGTTCACATATGCGTCATCACGACTGGGAGACATATGACTAATAGAGGGAACATCTACCGATGTTAATACCAATGTGTCCGTTGAAGGAGGTTCAACAAAATCACGAGAGGATATATTTAAGGATTTCTCAAGGAGCAATCTCATGAATGATGATAGATAGAGAATGGGGGCAGAACTGTTCATCATATCGACATCAGAGGGAGGGATCACGAAGGGTGGTTGGGAGGCCTCCTATTCTGGAGTAGGGGTGGGACCAGACTCTGCAATTAAATAAGAAGTGGACTTAGTACGAGTAGCCTCTGTTTCGCGAAGTACTTGAAGTGTATCGCGAAAATCTTCAAGACGGGGACAATGATGGGAATAATGACCATAGTTATCACACAAAGTGCAAGGGTGGTTAATGCGTAATGAGTGGATTCTCTTAGAAGATTTAGGAAAGGTTACTTGGACCTCATGGATGTTAATATTGGGAAAGGTATCAGTGACAACATCTTTAATGTGAAGGAGTTCAGGACAGTTATTGGTGACATGACCAGCAACATCACACACAGCACAAGGAGGAAGAGGCTTTGGGGGTTTCAGGGAAGCTAGAGTTCATGGGGAAGCCTTTTCTTGGTATCCCTTATTCTGGGGTTTGCCCCCCTCGCTCGATGATTTTACAGTAGGAGTAGGCTCTTCCTAAGGTTGTTGTGGAACTAAAGAAAAGGCAAGGGTAGGAATGACTGGTTGGATCGGGGTCAAAGGAGTGTAAGGTTTCAACTGATGAGGTGGAGTGTCTATAGGGGGATCAATGTACCAAACTATGATCCCTAGGGTGATATTAAATAGAATCAATGTAGCCATGATAGGTGTAGAATAAAATCCGGGAGGTGGAAACAAGAATGGTATCTGATGAAAAGGGTAATGTGCTAGAGGAACAACTCCTGCATAGTTAAGGGCTGGGGGAATAGAACTAGGTGGAAAAGGATTAGGAGAGACACCAGCAAAAGGAGGTGGTCCTTGAGGATTTGTACTGTTAGGTGTGTTTGAGTCAAGCACAACAGGTTGTGAAGGTGTGGATTGTTGTGAAAACATAGCAGATCATTTTAGGTTGGCCTGTGATGATTGGAGCATGCAAACACTCGATGAGCTAGGCTTAGAAGGAGTAGGTAGTGGGCTAAAGTAAGCACTAAGAAAAGAGGAATCTTTATAGACTCTAGGAGAAATAGATGAGACAGTCTTATTGTCAATCATAAAAGAAATGTTAGTTTAAGGCAAAGTCTAGGCTTTTGCATGTAATACATCAACTAATCGACGGTGATGATCTTTCCATTGTGGGGAAAGCACATCTTATGGTGAACCACATATGCAACAAATGGCATGGCATAAGTATAACTACGACCCAAAAGGATGTTATAGTCAAGGGGAGCATCAATGACTTCAATGTCAATACAGATGGTCTTGCTAGTAACTATGACTGGGCAGTTGTGATATAAGCCAAGGGGTTGTGAAGGATGACCATCCCATGTATGCAAAGTGATGGTGGATGGGGATAGATCAGTGGATCCAAGTTGTTTCCAAAAACTAGTGTCCATCACACATGTGGATGCGCCTTCGTTAATGATACACCGTTGGATAGTGGCGTTTCAAATGGAGACTGGAATTTGGAAAGCAACGGATGAAGGTAAAGGAGGTTTATCCGACTTCTCAACATGGAAGACAATCATCTGATCGTCTTGAGGATCTACGACACCTAGAGAAGATAGTAGAGCTTTTCATTATGATGGGCACATCTGGAGGAATTCCAATGTTGACATGGCAACAGGAGACTGTGGCAAGTCATCTACTATGCTATATGTATGGGCGGCTTTGGCAAAAGCACCATTTCAACATAACAGACCTTTGGGGATCCTTGGTATGACCTCAACCTTAGGTTGAGGGATCTGTAAGGTATCGTTGGGTGATGATAGAGGCTCGGTAGACACTTTGGGTTGGGACTCAGTCACAGACTTAGGAGGTTCCTTGTGATACTGATGTAATCAAGTTTGGTGGTTGACTTGTTCAATGTTTACCTCATCAGAATTCATCATAAGAATCTAATAATAATGGTGACCAGATGGAGGAGTTGGTTGAGCAGCCTGACCCTATGAAGGTTAGGAAGTTATATACCCTTGGTGAGGAAAAGGGTTGGTAAGCACAGTGGGTTTGTTACAAATCCATTTGGGCACATCAATCCCATCATTCAGATTAGTGTTTTAGGGCTCATCAAACCCTAATTTCAGTTGCTACATGCCCTAAACATGTCACCCTTTTGAATTCCTCCCTTCCAAACAGGTTCATGACCCGAAGACATCCTAAAATGACCTCTAGAGGGACCAGTGTAGGTATGCCCATGTAAGGGTGCGCTGCAGAGCAGTTGAGTCCATGCCAGGGTGCTCTACAGAGCACTTAGGCCTTCATTCACCTGCGCTGGGTGAGATTGAGTGAAATTCACATAGAGTTTGGGTAATATTCTTATATTTTGGAGTCATCTAAAAGGTTCCCTCACTTATCAACTCCTTTGAGCTCAAAAATGGATGAGGAATGAGTTAAGATGCATCCTATCCTCTCATACCTTCCTCCATGGAACTAATTATAAGTATGGAAGGGCATTAAATACCACCATTTCTGACACAACCTCCTTCATCTCCCTATAAATTAACCACTCATCTAACTGATCAGGGGCTAGATTATGTTGAATTGTAAGGAGATAATGTTAGTATCAGAATTGGCTTTGAAGCAAGTATTGCTACAAGTTTGTCATGCTTTTGATGTGATGTGGATGGGCTCCAAGCTGGAGGAATGACTTTGAATCAGACACAATGGTTGTAATTCCTTCTTCTATTCAATAAAGTATTTGAACATTTTTCCATATGTTTGTATTTTCATATGATTCTTATATGTGTGAAATGTATCTGATTCATTCACTTGTATTGAATAGATCTTTTGGTTTGATCGATTCTTTGTGTTCTGTTGGTGTCTATAGTTACTTCCCAAGCGTGTTAAGTACGGGATGGAGTGACATGATTGATACAAAGGAGACATGAGGAAAGCAGAACTACAAGTAGGTATTCTCATCTTCTTTGTCTTGTCTATTGCTTATAGGAAAAGGCTAAAGTGCTTTAAACTGTTGTTCTAGATATGGCTACTTATCTATGGAATTAGTATTTATCCGTAGATACCCAATTCTCCAAAAACAATTGGTGACCATACTAGGGAAGATCATCCTTCCTAGTAGCTTATCCACCTCCTAGGACACTCTTGTAGACCATACTTGTGTTCATTGATTATATTTCAGCTCTTTTGTATTGAAATTTTGCTCAAAACTGTGTTAAATTGCCTTTTGAAATGGCTCATTGTCACCAGCGAAAGCTTGTGAGGGACACAATGTGCTACAGAGCACCTTTGGCTTAGGGAGAGTACTCTGAAGCACATTGTCTCCCATTCAGGGCTTCACTAATCTTCCTAGGGTCAGTTTCCCACCTTTGGAATGAGTTTTTGCCAACTTTTCTCTGTTTGTTTGCTTGTTGATTGATCAATGAATTTCATGTCTCAGAGAAGAAGTTTCTATCTCCTTTGCTAGACCTACTTTGACTTGATTTATTAATGTTTCTTAAATTTTTTCTTCGTCATTATTGATCCATAGTCAAAGTTAGGATATAGTTGATTAATCTTTGTTCGAAAGAAAGTGTCAGAAAAGTCTTCTTTTCCTTCAAAACAAAACTTTCGTAAAGTCTTCATTCTTGTTAAATATTGATTGATTGTATGTGCATTAGTTTCCTCTTTGTTCACATTCAAATTAAGGAAATTGAAAAGAAATGCATGCATGTTGCATTGAAAAAGTTTGTGTGTGCTCATAGGAATAGTTTAGGGAAATTGCATTAGATTGTGCTCTTTTCTCTTTGATCGAATGAAATTTGATTGCTCTATCCCTAGTAGCTAGGATTTTCATTGTTAAACTGAATGGAAAGAATGTTTATCATAATAGTTTCATTCCTAAGAATTTCATAATACACCACGTGGTGAATTTGAAAGGAAAATTCCTAAGCAAGATCAACTTAAAATTAACATCAATTTACCTAATGGAGCGTTGTCATTAATGAAAAACATTTAGTGGTTCTAGGCTAGAGACGTGTTTTGGTGTCGTAAAACAAAGCAGATGTCACTAACTTGTTTGCAATACATCCCAAGTGTGATACCTCATTCCACGTACGTGAGTATATCGTAGCTCGTCCACGTACCTTTGGGTATATAGGGCAATGTTACAGTACGTAAATTATATGGGAATACTCTCACTGTGCGGTTTTGCATTAGACAATGCTTATATGGATTGGGCCTCCACGTACTTTTAGGTATATATGCGAGGACAAAACTAGGTTGATATCCATCCTTAGGTAACCGAGTCAACCGCCTTGTACACTGTGATACACCGAACACAACATTCGGTGAGATTTCCTGCCCATACTTGTTGGTTCACCAGGAGGTATTCTGCAGTTCATAGTTGCTTGTTAAACATTTTTCCTAGCTTACCCCTTTTTGTTTATTTCTTTTTTGATAATAAAATTAATCAACAATTGTGGAGGAACATCAACCCCTACCCCATCATTCGCGGATAACAGCGAGTAAACTGCCTTTGCCACTCGAAGCTACACCTATTCGATCAAAGTAGTCTCATTTAATTGAATCAAGTACATCAAGAGCTCCTGGTTCTTCATCTGAATTACAAAAATTATCCATTTCGATAAGTACTGATACTCCACTTACTCCAACTATTTCTAGTACATCTGTTTCTAAAGAAGAAGTTTCACAATTACCTGAGGACATTATCGCTGATCCTAGTGAAACAGTAACCGAAGTTGTTCAACAACAAGTTGATCCACAACTTGAAGTTGCTCAACAACAAATTACTTTTGAACTTGAATTAGTTCAACCAGAAGTTAATCCAGAACCTATCACAATTCAAACTGAAGTTTCTTCTGAACCTGAAGTTATTTAGGAACCTCTCTCTAAAATTGTTGTTCTTTTATCGGAACATCTAGACATTGAATTTGAACATTCAAAAGTTGTTACTTTCCCTGAAGATGATCAACCGGTTAACCCTCAGACATTAATAACTACTGAAACTTCCACTTTATCAACACCAGAAGTCTATTACAGACCAGACGATGAAATTCTTCCACCTAGTTTTATTGCTATTAAGGAAGAACTGGAAGAAGATACCACACCTAGAACCCCATTCCATTTTGGAACTAGGCTTTATCTTTACCCTCATACTCCTCCTTTTACTGCTCCTTTTGATCCTGCTTCTTTTCAAGTACCTGTCAATTCTTTAGGACATCTATTGGGTTAGTTAACTATGGCTAAACAACTGTCAACATTCCAGACTATATCATCAGATGCAGTTGTGGCAGAATCTTCTGTCACAACCTCTTCGATGTTTTCTACTACACTTGAGTTGCACCTATATGGTGAATCGTCCATCCCGGTTGGTTACCAATCTTTATCTGGAACCCACTCAGGGGTTGCTTCTACACCATGGTCATCACCTATGTCCTCAACCGGAATTCTACCTAGTTCTTCATTAATGGGAACCCAACAATTTGATTTTGCATATCAGTATCAAACTGCACAATCTAGTCAAAAATGACCTATGTATCCATTACATACTAGATTTCCGCCATATGGAGAGCAATATGCTTATTCACCTTATCCTCCATATCCTGGAGGACCATCATATGGTAGTATCCCGCAGTATTCAGGTCAACCTGGAATTCGAGTCTGTCAATGGCAACCAACAATGTCAGTTCAACCAAGGTTTGTGTATCCAACACAACCAATGAAAATTGTGTCAGCTATTCCTACTACACCCGCTGTTACCATTGTACCGCATTCACAAGTTCAAACAGTTGTATCTCAACTTGTACAAACTGGTCCTTATATCTCGCAGCCACAAGTTTCGGGTCAAGAATTTCAAGTTTCTCAAGCTGTTATACAACAACCACTTATGTCTGGGGTCCAACAACCTCAGGTTAGTATACCTTTATCCAGAGTGACTCAGGCTTACACTGGTATAGTTTATTCACAACCTGGCCAACCTTTCATTGTTGGGCAACAACAACCATTAAATCAAAAACAATTGTACCAACAACAGTTGTACCAACAATAGTTGATTCAACAACCGTGGCAGCCCCAATTTCAACAGCCTCAACTCCAGCAATTGTAACCCCAATTTAGATATGCCCAACAGGCTCAACCTGGGTTTGGACAATATCAAGCTTACGAAGGTCCTGGTCAAAAAGGCTTTGCTAGTTATGGACAACCGCAAATTCAACCTGGTTATCAACAACCACCTTATGTTGAATTTGTTGAACAACCACCTTATCAAGGTTACCAAATACAGAAGCCCTATGATGGTATGCAAAGACCTATTTCTCAGGAAATTCCATCAAATCTTGGGTATGCTCAACCTGACTTGAATCGACCGTTGCCATTTGTAGCTAACTCTTGAATTACCAGATTTAAACCGGCTCACTAATGATCTAATCTTATATGCACCTTAGTGGCCAATAATCCACATAAGTTACCTTCTGACATTCCGAAATTCAATGGAAATCCCAGAGAAGACCCATCAAATCATGTCATGACCTTTCATTTATGGTGTTCATCAAACTCCTTAAATGATGACTCGGTTAGACTCCGTCGTTTCCAAAGAACACTTATTGGTCCAGCTACGAAGTGGTACATTGAGTTACCACGAGATTCTTTCGACAACTTTATGACTTTAGCCACCACATTTATGACCCACTTCTAGTTACCTATCAGATATGAGACTGGAACAGAACTCCTAACCAACTTTAAATAGACTACTACTACTCATATATCAGATCATATTCATGAGTGGTGGCGTCATCGTCAAATGGTTAAGACCTATGTTCCTGATCAGCTTTTGGCTGAGTGGTTCATAAAATCCTTGTTTCCATCAATCACCGAGGATGTCGAGAAAGGTGGAGTTGTCACAGAAGAGCAAGTAATTTCTCATGCCCAATATTTGGATTTGATTTATACACAATCTGACACACTCTACAATAAGATTCCCAATGCACCCCAACCAGCTTTCACTGTTCCTCCTCATCCAGAATCGAGTAAGGAATATCATGCCAGCGATGGTGTGATTGGTTCTTCAGGCACGTAAATGGTAGGTAGATCATCTGATCAAACTCTTGCCGTTGCCAATCAAACTTCCAATGCATCAGAAAACACTCTTGCTTCCGAAGTCAATGTCGTGACATCTGACAAAGGAAAAAATCAAAAGAAGCTAGGAGGCAAGAGGAAGTGGAAAAACAAGAAGAAATAGGATAATCCCCCTCAAGAGAAATCATCTGATTCCTCTACTTCGGCAAGGAAACCTCGTTATCCATGTCTAATCTATAATGATGAGCACTTTACAAGAGATTGTCCACACTACTCAGAATTCTTGAAGCTTCTAAAGACTTCTAACACAACTGCAGTGTTGATTGATCTGTTTTCAAACCCGGAGACACATTTGGTTGTGACATACCATGCTTCCACATCCCAAGTACTTATGCTATCCATTGCAAAGCCTAAAAATGAAGTTTTGGTGTCAACAAGAAATAAAGATTATGTAAATCCACTATCATCGTCGAATAATCATGCCACTGATCAACCTAATCCTTTGACTTCGAATTCATCTGAAAATATTCCACCACCTATTGCACCAGAATTGACAATAAAACCACCAAAGGGAGTTGTTCATAAATCGACATTTAACCCTTGAGCTTGAGCAACTCAAAATTATAACATAGTAGAAGATCTTTCTCAATCACCTTCTACTATGTCGATGCTTGAGGTGTTACAAAATTTTCGCTCCTAGAAACAGGCTTTACTGTTAGGAATTGGTGGAATAGACCCTACGGATTCCAATATTGTGGTTTTTAACCATGCGGGATATACACCACAGTTACCGACACAATTAGCTTTCCTAATTCAAGTAAAGTCTCTCAATAAGAATGTTCATCGAACTATTATTGATGAGGGGGCATCTACTTACATTATGTCAATGAGCTACTGGAAAACACTTGGTTCACTTGCATTGTCATGATCACCAACCACGTTAAAAGCTTTCAACGGACAAACATATACACCTTGTGGGATTTTGAGTAACTTGCAAATTGAACTAGGGGGCAAAATAGTTACTGTTGAAGTTGAGGTAGTTGATGGACCCCTCGACTACAACATTTTACTGGGAAGGCCATGGATATATGTTATAGATGTTATGGTTTCCACGTACTTTAGTATTATTGCATTCCCTCATAAGGGTGGAATTAAAGTTATCGATCAGATTGCCTTCTTTGCATCTAGTTCTCAGGTTACGGGAAGCATTTTGTTGGTACACGGACCCTCGCTGTCACTTCAAAGTGTTGGTGTAGGTATATTTATAGATCCTTCCCTAATGGATACTTTTATGCTACCGTCACCATCTGATTTTGTGAAAGTGGCAAGAGTAAAGACTTTCAACATGATTTCCTCCACCTCATCTGATTTAAGGAGGATTACCAACAACTCTGAAGATGATAGTTATAATGAAGTTATGTTGCTAAGCCCCGTTGAGCTTGCATAGCAATGAATTTTTCTGTCTTGTGTGGCAAACCGAAATCCACTTTCACCAATTGTATGGGTAGATCGTTCATTAGAAAATGGTACTTCTTCAGATACAATTTCACAGATACATTCTATGAATGAAGGAATCATCCAAACAATGATGATAGGAGAAGAACCTTGGGAAGATTATCATCATCATTCCCATCTTCCAGATGACGTCAAAGATTATTCAAATGAACTAAACCACCCTTCAGTTGTTGATTTCCTTTCGAATTATATTTTTATAGACACAATAGATTCCGAGAAAAAACTGTCAAATATTGAATAAACGATTTCTATTAATATTTTGACCAAACCTAATGTTGTAGAAAAAATTCATGTCGACAAATCATGTTCTCCATCAGAACTTGATAGTTACCGTACTCTCTTTTGTGAATTTCGAGTGTTGGCATTATGACTCAAATTTAGCACTATGACACAGGTGTTGTCCTTGATGGCAACTCACTCAGATGATAGATCACAGTTCAGACTCTCAGAATGAAGAAAGAGAGGTATACACAGGTTCCCCACTGACCAAGTCATGTGTACACACGGGTTCGCAGACCAAAAGGCACGTATAGTGTACACACGCACTTTCACGGAAGGAAAGGCATGTACATGTTGGAAAGCTTAGTTTTGGTCAGTGGTATTTGGTCCATGGTATTTTGATCTTTGGTATTGGTCCAAGTAATCTTGTCCGAAGTGTTGACCCTAGGTATTTGGTCCAAGGTATTGGTTCTAAGTGGTTTTGGTCCATGGTATTGAGTAAGGCCTAAGACTATAAAAGGAGGAGAAGATCATTAGGAAAAGGCACTCATGTATTGAATATCTAATGAAGAGAAAGATCCAGAATACAGGTTATTGGGTTATGGTGCATAGTTGGATTTGAATCAAGGATGAACCTTAGTGCTTGATAAAGGATAAGATCTAATGATGGGTCAAGATCTTAAGGCTTGAAGTGAAGAATCTTTGTGTGTTTTGATCTTTTAACTGAATAACTGGCACATGTTGTAGAATATAAATATGATGATCTAGGTATAACTGAAGTTTGGAATTGTTGTAAAGATTAAATCATCATTTATAGATCTGTACGCAAGTCCACTTTAGAAAAGGCGCATATACACGTTGGTTCTGCATATCAAAATAGCGTATACATATTAAATTTGATTTGCAGATCTGTACACAGGTTTTCCTTGAGTAAAGTGCATATGCATGCAGGTTCTACACATTGAAGTAGCGTATATCTCATAAAATATGCTTTAGCTACTTCTAGTTGCTATTACAGTGTTCTCGGTTTTGGTTACTGTTTTCTAGTTACTGTATTCTGGTTATAGCATTTTGAAAAGTGATTGATTGATTCAGTTGTGGTTGGTGCAAAGGAGATTGATTGTTGCAGATGTATTTGATGTTTGAATGATGGTATTGATGGATCCAGTCTGAAAATTTGTGAATCGTGGTCCGTGGAAGAAAAGAGAAGGTTGTAGCCTTCTATAGGCCAGCACCTACGTACTAGTAAACATATCAGCTAGTACAAGAGCTAAGGGGTTGTAGCTCCCTTCCAGGAGAAGCTAGAGAATGAGAGAAGATTGTAGCCTTCTGCAAGTAGAATCCTGCATACTGGTATAAGACTGCACCAGTACAAAAATTGTAAAAAGAAGTTTCTTATTAAAAGAAGATAGAGACGATTGCAACAAGTGGTTTTCACCCACATTGGGTTTCCACCTTATATCTTGTGTTCATGTGTGTGTGATTGTCTGTTCTATTTTACTACACCTGGTTATTCTTTATATGGTTCTGATGCATTGATTAAAGATCAACATATGATTAATTAACTGAATCATAAGTTTGCAGGATATACGCTAGTTGCCTTAAATATAGTTGCGTATACATGCAAGTTCCATTATCTGAAGTAGCATATATGAATCTGATTATGGAAATGAAATATTATTGACTTGCTAATATTGATTCACCCCCCCCCGCTTCTCATTATTATTTCCAGCAATTGGTATCAGAGTAGGTCCTTCAGAAGAAGCTTGATCTCTTGAAGGAATATCTATCATCATGAGTAACTACGAAAGAGAGGGATCCATTAGACCACCAATATTTGATGGGAGAAACTTCATTTATTGGAAGGTAAGAACCACATCCTATCTTCAATCTCTTGGAACAGATGTCTGGGAAATCATCGAAGGAGGATACACATTTCCATCAGCAATTCCTACAGATACGACAGATAAAAAGCAATATGAAACCAATGCCAAGGCTGTCAATACATTATTGGGGAGTCTGTCACAATCATAATTTGTCAAAGTTATGAAGCTCAAAACCGCCAAAGAAATATGGAACAAGATCATTCTAAGGTATGAAGGAGACAATCAAGTAAAACATGTAAAACTGCAATATCTCAGAATTCAATATGAAACTCTCAAAATGCACAATGATGAAAGTATCACTAGTTACTTCTTATGTATAGATGAGATTGTTAATTGCAGGAAGAACTTAGGTGAAGAGATAAAAGAATTTACTTTAGTTGAAAAGGTTTTAAAATCCTTGTCTACTAAGTTTGAATCAAAAGTATCTGTCATAGAAGAAAAGCAGGATCTTCAGACTATTACTATGACACAGCTGCATGGAATCTTAACTGCTTTCGAAATGAGAAAAGGAGGTCCATCAGATATGAGAGAAGATGCATTCAAAGCTTCAGGAAGAGAAGAACTCAATGAATCAGGACATATTTTAGAAGGAGAGGAAGAAACAAACTTTTTCAAGAACCTTCAATGGGGTTCCAAGAGATTCAGAGGTAAACTACCTTTCAAATGTTTTTCTTGTGGAAGAGTCGGTCATTATGCTACCAAATGTCCTCATAAAGATAAGCTTGATAAAGGTAAGGAATTAGCAAAATGGAATAGAAAACAAAGTGTAAGTAAGAAGAGCTACTATACTCATGAAGATAGCGATGGTTTATCAAATAGTGATGAAGATGAAAATAGTAATGACTATAGACTTCTAATGGATTTTGAAGATGATGATTTCTTGGATGTTTTAGATGAAGATGACCTTTATAAATATCTAAACTCAAAATCTGTTTAGAAGAAAAGAATATGATTATAGATATTCTGACATTCCAACTTGCTGAAAGAGAAAAACACAATGAAAAACTAGAATGTGAGATTATGGGTCTAAGAAAGGATATTGAGAAAACAAAAGCTCTCAATCTTGGATTTACTAAAGGATCAGAAACCTTAAATGAAATTATCAAAGTGTAGTGTTCTCCTCTGATAAAGACAGGTCTTGGATATACTGAAGAAGCATCCCAGGCACAGAAGTCGTCAACCTCCACTAAAAGCTATCTTGATGCAACAAAGAGCAATGAACAGTTTGAAAATCGATAGCAAAGGCATAAAGCAGATCACCAGGTAAATCTGGCTCAACATACTTCAAGGATGGAGAGAAGCTACAAACCTCAGGTAAATCATACTCAATCTGCTTCAAGAATGAGTATCAATAGCAACTACAATCACCAGGTCAGTAGATTTGATAATTGTAGGAACTTCATTAATGGCCAATGTTTTTCATGTCATAACTTTGGACAGAAAGCTGCTCAATGTGTTTCTTATAACACCATCATGACTAGAGAAGCACTAAATCAAAAGAATGTGATAGGGATCATGAAATGGACCTACAATAACTTTTATCTTCTTGAAAAAGAAATAGAATGCCCTATCTGCTACAACTTTGGTCACGAAGAATCTGAATGCAGGAGTAAATTTCAACAAACATCTTAGAAGGAACAAGCTTCATTAAATCCAAAAATATGGAGAAAGAAATAACACAAACAGAAAGATGTGGTATAGCCCTGTATGCAAAAGGACAAGAAAATCAGTGGTACATCGATAGTGGATGCTCGAAACACATGACAAGTGATAAAGAAAAACTTCAGTCATATAATGCCTTAGAAAAGGAAAAGAAGGTCTCATTTGGAAATGACACTCCTAATGTCATAAAAGGTAAAGGTTTTGTTCTGTTAAAAGAAAAAGTTAAAGCTGAGAATGTTATGTATGTTGATGGTCTAAAGCATAACCTGTTGAGTGTCAGTCAAATGTGTGATCAAGGAAATGAAGTAGTATTTCGATCAAATGGATGTGTTGTTTGTGAGCTTGATACAGGAGAAACTGTGATCAAAGGTATAAGAAATCCAAACAACTTATATGTACTCAAGGGAGGACAACAATATCTAAGAAAAAGTGATGAACACTGGCTATGGCACAAAATATTGGGGCATCTAAGCTTATCTCAAATAGGAAAAGCAATAAAATTCCAAGTTGTTTGTGATCTTATTCATATCAACATTCCAGAAAATACAATATGCAAATCATGTCAATTTGGTAAGAAAACCAGGTCAAAATTTCCTGAAAAGGAAGGATCAACTAGTAAGCCTCTTGAACTTGTTCATACTGATTTATGTGGTCTATCAAGGAAAAATTCACCTCATGGAGAGGAATACTTTATATTGTTCATTGATGATTTTTCCAGAATGTGTTAGATAGGGCTTCTAAATCATAAAGATGAAGCATTTGAAAAATTCAAAGCCTTTAAAGCCCTAGTTGAAAATGAATCAGATCGCAAAATTAAATGTCTGAGATCTGATCGAGGAGGGGAATTTACCTCGGATGAATTCTTTTACTTTTGTGAAGAACATGGAATAAAAAGGAAATTCTCCACTGCAAGGACTCAGCAAAATGGAGTGGTAGAAAGGATGAACAGAACTATTCAACAAATGGCTCGTGCTATGCTAGATGAGTCTGGAACTCCTGCAACCTTCTGGGTGAAGCTGCTTTCGCTGTCGTCACTATTCTCAACAAAGCAAATGTTCGGGTAAACAACACTCAAACTCCACATGAACTTTGGTATGGTAAGATTCCTACTGTAAAATAATTCAAATTTTTTGGAAGCAAATGTTACATCAAAAGGACTGATGAAAATCTTGGCAAGTTTGAACCCAGAGCAGATGAAGGCATTCTCCTTAGTTACTCTTCCCGAAGTAAAGGATATAAGTGTTATAATAAAAGATTTGTAAAAATTATTGAAAGTATTGATGTTGTGGTTGATGAAGCATGCAAAAATCCAAAGCAGGTAAAAATTGAAGATTGTGGAGAAGATGAGGATTATCCTTCCACATCAAATCAGACTAATTCTGAAGAAGAAACCAATGAAGCACCAGAAGAACAGATAACAGCAGAAGAAAAGACGACATCTAGGTATGCTCAGAAAAATCATCCAGAGACTCAAATTTGGGACAGAAAGAGGTAGGTGTGCAAACAAGAAGAACTATTACAAAAGCTTCAAGCTATCTAGCATTACTTTCCTCCATCGAACCTCAAAATGTAAATGAAGCATGCAAATATGAATGTTGGTTCAAGGCCACGAATGAAGAACTTGAGCAAATTGAAAAGAATGATACTTGGGAATTAGTTCCTAGACCTCATGATAAGAATATCATAGGAACCAAATGGATATTCAAAAACAAGCTGAATGAAAATGGTGAAGTTATTAGAAACAAGGCCACACTTGTTTGTAAAGGATATGCTCAATAAGAAGATATAGATTTTGAAGAAACTTTTGCACCTATTGCTAGACTTGAAGCCATAAGAATGTTCCTTGCTCTTTCTAGTTTTCAGAAATTCAAAGCATACCAAATGGATGTAAAATCTACCTTTCTTAATGGGGACTTAGAAGAAGAAGTATATATTGAGCAACCAGACAGATTCATCCTTGGAAATGGTCCAAAACTTGTATGCAGACTCATAAAGGCTCTCTATGGTCTAAAACAAGTTCCAAGGGGGAGATTGTTGGCATTATGACTTAGATTTGGCACTATGACACAGGTGTTGTCCTTGATTGCAACTCACTCAGATGACAGATCATAGTTCAAACTCTCAGAAAGAAGAAAGAGAGGTATATGCAGGTTCCCCATTGACCAAGCCGCGTGTACACACAGGTTCGTAGACCAAAAGGCGCAATAGCGTACACACACACTTTCATGGAAGCAAAGGTGCTTACATGTTGGAAAACTTAGTTTTGGTCCATGGTATTTTGATCCTTGGTATTGGTCCAAGGTATCTTGTCCGAAGTGTTGACCCCAAGTATTTGGTCCAAGGTATTGGTTCTAAGTGGTTTTGGTCCATGGTATTGAGTAAGGCCTAAGACTATAAAAGGAGGAGAAGATCATTAGGCAAAGGCACTCATGTATTGAATATTTAATGAAGAGCAAGATCCAGAATACAGGTTATTGCGTTATGGTGCATAGCTAGATCTGAATCAAGGATGAACCTTAGCGCTTGATGAAGGATAAGATCTAATGATGGGTCAAGATCTTAAGGCTTGAAGTAAAGTATCTTTGTGTGTTTTGATATTTTATCTGAATAACTGGTGCATGTTGTAGGCTATAAATATGATGATCTGGGTATAACTAAAGTCTGGAGTTGTAAATATTAAATCATCATTCATAGATCTATACGCAGGTTCACTTTAGAAAAGAAACATATACACGTTGGTTCTGCATATCAAAACAACGTATACATCTTAAATTTGATTTACAGATATGTATGTAGGTTTGCCTTGAGAAAAGTGCATATGCACGTAGGTTCAACACATTGAAGTAGCGTATATCTCATAAAATATCCTTTAGCTACTTCTGGTTGCTGTTACAGTGTTCTGGGTTCTGGTTACTATTTTCTGGTTACAACATTCTGAAAAGTGATTGATTGATTCAGTTGTGGTTGGTGCAAAGGAGATTGATTGATGCAGATGTATTTGATGTTTGAATGATGTTATTGATGGATCCAGTCTAAAAATTGATGAAATGTGGTCCCTCGAAGAAAATAGAAGGTTGTAGCCTTCTATAGGCTGACACATACGTACTAGTAAACATATCAGCTAGTACAAGAGCTAGGGGGTTGTAGTTCCCTTCCAGGAGAAGATGGAGAATGAGAGAAAGTTGTAGCCTTTTGCAAGTAGAAGCCTACATACTAGTATAATACTGCACCAGTACAAAAATTGTAAAAAGAAGTTTCTTATTAAAAGAAGATAGAGAGGATTGCAGCAGGTGGTTTTCATCCACATTGGGTTTCCACCTTATATCTTGTGTTCATGTGTGTGTGATTTTCTATTCTGTTTTACTACACCTGGTTACTGTTTATATGGTTCTGATGCACTGATTAAAGATCAACATATGAAAAATTAACTGAATCATAAGTTTGTAGGATATACGCTAGTTGCCTTAAATATAGTTGCATATACACGCATGTTCCATTAACTGAAGTAGCGTACATGAATCTGATTATGGAAATGAAATATTATTGACTTGCTAATACTAATTCACCCCCCCCCTCAGTATTATTTCCAACATCGAGATATATTTGCATGGTCATACGAGGAGATGTCAGGCATTGACTCTAGTATTGTTGAACATGAAATCAAAATGTATCCTGATGTCAAACTAGTACGACAACGGTTTCGACCTGTTCATCCAAAGAAAGTCATTGCCATTAAAGCAGAAGTTGAAAAGATTGTGTGTGCTAGCTTCATTTTCCCTATACCTCTTACTGACTAGGTTTCCAACATTGTTCCTATCATGAAGAAACAAGGGATAATTTGAGTGTGCGTCGATTATAGTGATGTAAATCAGGCATGTCCAAAATACAATTATCCTACTGCTTTTATCAACCAGATTATTGATGAATGTGTCAGATGCAAAATATTCTCATTTATGGATGGTTTTTCTGGATACAATCAAATCAATATCCACCCATAGGACCAATCTAAAACAACATTTATTTTTCCATGGGGCACGTTCGCATATAGCAAACTCCCATTCAGTTTAAAGAATGTAGGGGCTACATTTCAAAGGGTAATGAACTATTCCTTCCATGACATCAAGCACATTGTTCAACCATACCTTCACGATTTACCTGCTCATTCACGAAAGTGAACTGATCACCCGCAACATTAAAGAGCAATATTTTTATGGTGCTGACACTACAAGATACGACTCAATCCGCATAAATGTGTGTTTTGTGTTGGTTCTGGTCGTTTTCTTCGATTTTTAGTGTCTAAATATGGAATTTGACTCGATCCATTAAATTTTCAGGCAATTCTTGATTTGCCTCCACCTTCAAATCTTTTATAGTTATAGAGACTCCAAGGGAAGGCTAACTTTCTGAGGAGGTTCATTCCCAGTTACACTGAGATGGCTAAAGGTTTTACATGTCTTCTGAAAAATGGGATACCCTTCCATTGGGATTAGGTTGCGCAAGCTTCCTTTGATGCTCTTAAAGGTACCTTTATTAGAGCGTCATTAATGTATTCTCTGAATTATCAAAACAACTATTACCTATATCTCGTTGCTGTATATACAACCATTGGCATGGTTTTAGTCCAAGAGGAAAATGGGATTGAAGATTTGATTTATTATTTGAGACGCAATCTAAATGATACAGCAAGTATGTACTCTTACATCAAGAAACTAACTTTGGAAGCTATGCAAGCTATTCAGAAATTTTTCCACTACATCCTGCTCTAGAAGACCACCATCATTTCAGATTGCAACCCTATGACATACATTTTGTCACATCAATTTCTGGGGGCAGAATACTCAAAATGGATAGTCATTTTGCAGGAATTTGATCTAGAATTCATCAAGTCTAAATCAAAGAAATCTATCGTTTTTGCCGAGCTACTTTGCGACCTTCCCTCGACCTCCATTGATTCAACATCTGAACCATTGATTTTGGATGAGTCTCTATTTCTAATATCATCATCTGACCCATGGTATGGAGATATATTGATCTATCTCCAGACCAAAACCTTCTGGCCTAATACCTATCGCTCATAACAGCGATGTATCTGATACCAAGGCAAATATTATTTGATCATTGGCGACACTCTTTACCGTGATGGTATCAATACAATTTTACAGAGGTGACTTACACATGAGGAAGCTGAGAAAGCATTGAATGATTGCCATTAAGGTGCTTGTGGTGGACACTTATCTGGATATGCTACCACATAGAGAATTCTCTGTATCGGTTACTTCTGGCCAACTATATTTAAAGATTGTATTATCACTGTGAAAGGCTATCACACATGCCATATTTATGACCGAAAAACTAGATTACCACTTGCACGTCGTTGCTGTTGGACCATTCTCCAAAGGGGCATTGACTTCATGACATGTAACCCCACCTCAGCTAGGGGGCATGGGTATATTATAGTCGTAGTTGACTATTTTACCAAATGGGTCGAGGCGATGCCAACATTAAACAACAGTGGTGAAATGGTTGCTCTTTTCTTTTTGAACCATGTGGTTTCTTGGTTTGGTGTACCACAAGCCATAGTTACAGATCATGGGTCTCATTTTCGTAATCACATGATGGCTGAGTTGACTGCTAGGTTAGTACTGTCACATGATAGTTCTACCCCTTATTACCCGCAAGTGAATGGACAAGTTGAGGCCATCAACAATGTCCTTAAGCGGATGTTGCAAAGAATGATAGAGGTTCATAAACGAAACTTGCATTTAATCCTGTATTCTTCCTTGTGGGCATATCGAACCTTGGTGAGAAATGAAATTGGATTCACACCCTTTCAATTGGTGTATGGTTTAGAAGTAGTCTTACCGATACAATGCGAAATTTCATCTCTCAAACTCGTGATTGACCTGTTACCTGACACTTCTTAAGAAGAAGTGTGTTTCTTGAAATTAATCCATCTGGATGAAAACCGTCATGATTCCACATTGGCTAATGAAGCGCATAGGAAACGAATCAAGGTGAAATATGATAGAAATTTCAAGCCTCGTATCTTCTCATAAGGAGACTTGGTCTTGCTTTACGATCCGGAAGCTGATAAACTTGGAGCAAGGAAATTTGAACCAATGTGGATGGGTCCTTATATTGTCAAGAGTGTTTTGGAAAAAGGTGCCTACGAGTTAGTAGATTATGATGGGATTACATTGTTGTAGCCCCGAAACGGGTTGTACCTCAAACATTACTGTGCTTGATTGAGCATAGTAAAACTCACTGTGTATATGCTTTCATTGCATGTGTGTGTGTCAGTGTGTGTATTTTGGAGTTTTTATCTGGTTAGTAATTCGCTTTGCATTTGTTGCATATGTATGAGTCTTCAGAACCATTTTTTAGTTATGCTGATGGTGCTATTCGTAGTACGCAAAATCTATCTTCTGCGGCATGGCCATTTTCAATCCAAGTGGTGAGTTAGTGAGTTTTCAAGGGATTTGTATCGGTCGATTGACAAACAACATTGCTGAGTATAGCATGTTGGTTGAACTTCTCTCTGATGCCATTTCACTTGGCATTCACCGAATCATCATTAGGCTGGAATCACAACTCGTTGTACTACAACTTACAAGTATGTATATTGTATCAAACCCAACAATTATTCACATGTTCCTTAGAGTTTGTATTTTGGAAAGATATTTTAAATACATTAAATATCAACATATTTCCCGAAACTTTAACACATTAACTGATTCTTTAGCAAATTATGTTATAAATTGACATTTGTGACACATGTAAAAGTCATATTTTCAATTCACATCATCAGTTGAATAGGATTGCACATAACCATAGAAAACTTTGAAAGTAAAATAGATAGTTGTTTTAAAAGTTTTTACAAAATTTGCGTCCAAGGCACATTTGGTCATCTGACCCAAAAAAATCAAAATGCATGCAAAACATCCTAATTAGATCTAGTGGTGCTCATGATTACAGGTCATAGCCCGTGCTATCATGCGCAAAAGCCTCATCCAGCAGCTAGGAACACCAATAGTGTGGCGTTGTAGCCTCATAGGTAACTCCTCGATCCAGACATCTAGAATACCAAGGGTTAATCCCTCTATGTGATCCTACAACTCTGCTAAGGTCTTGGCCAAATCCAAGTCTTGGAGAACTGCTCTCCCAATGTTTCTTCACGCTAGCCCACCTGCACCCTATTGGTGTCCCATAGGTCGAATAGTACCCACATCTGCATGCATGAGAATGATGTTAGTTTAGTCTTGGAAACATTAAAAACACAAAAAACATGTAGAAACTTGAAAAATCAAAAAACACTTTGGTCAAACAATTTACCTATAGCACCCCATTGTGCTCCAACTGGTAGAATCAAATCTGGATCTCCATGGAAATCCATCCCTGAGTATGGATGCTCCTTGATGATGAGATGTTGTCAATTGAGCCAACTAAAGAATGCAATGGAAAAAATGATTGTTGACTGACCTGCATGTTGAGCCATCAATTCGACCCACCTCTGCATACGTGGATCTCTAAGACTAGCTACACCCAATGATACATGTTGTGTTTGCATGAATGCAATTCTCTCTAAGGTAAAAGTGATAAATATTGAACCATAGCGGAAATTATTCATCTTACCACTTTTTACCTTGGTGAGTTGTTCTTTCAATGAATAAAGCACGACCTCTCACTAGTTGAATACCTTTGGCTCTAGACACTCAAGTGCATATTACATATATGATCTATTCACCAGACGTAGTGTCACACTACCTGTAGAGTCCCTACTTTACACCTTATCCTCCATCATTACCTACTGTTTTCATCACTTTCCTCTCTCTTTTACCTCATTTTCCACCCAGATCATTACATTAGTTGTCATTAAACATGATCAAGTGAGCTTTGCTAATGGGTAATTGTTTTGTTTAGTTTTTGACATACTTGCAGGTATTCCGCAGCCATCTGCTGATTCCGCAGCCATCTGATGATCCCGCAGCCATTTTATTGTTCTCAAGGTTCCACATGCTATTTTGCAGAATGAGCCACGTGGGCATGTTGGAATATACATGCTCGAGGTTCTTGTGCCATCAGTTCAGCCGGCCACGTCATTTGTACCTCCGGTCAAAGGGGGTCAAGTTTTGGTCAAATAAAGGCAGCTTAACGTGGATACGTAAGCTGTTTGATCACGTCGGTGGAAAAGGTGACCTGTCCATGTTTTGAAAGCCGTGGGGGACATGATCTAATGTTAGATTCATTGCCCATATCGACCAGGACCTCCAGCTTGACCACGAAGCCTATGACGTGTTAATTGCACCTTTAATACGCATGACAGTTAGTTCATTTTCTGTTTTTTATGTTTACGTATTAGGCCATCTTACAGAAGCCTATATATACTTGCATCTGCGTACGCTGATGTAACCTTTTCAGATGCTGTAGTGTATGTATTTGTGAGAATTTTGGCACGTTTTCAAACTCTGTTTTTATAAGAGCTGTTCCAGCACTTTTGGATTATGTATCTTTGCATACAAAGTAATGGAAACGTTGTTTTGAAGTCTTAAGAGCATCTGAGTTTTCTGTGGATAATATGAATGGAGGGCCCCTGTTCGTATTAGCCTTGTAAAGTATTTTCATGTTCATATTTCTGCAATTTCTTCATTTTACAAACATAATTTCCTTTCTTGAGTTATGTACAACTTGATTTCTCTTTATTGCTGCAGCCTTTCTTTTCACTGATCAGATTTACTTCTTTGCAGGTTTTCACCCGGGATTAAGTGTGTTGTGTTTGCTTTAAAATCTAATGGTAGTTGCAGTTGTCTTGTTCATGATGCTGCCCCTTTTACTCTGTTTTCTAGACTAGTTTTAGCTTAGTTTTACAAGTTGGATGCTAACTAATTTATGCTCTCTTTATCATGAATAGCTTATATTTCAAGAGAACAGAACACTAATTAATTGCAGCTTGTATTTGAGTAGTCTTGGCTTGTGATACTAATACTTTTTCCACTTGTTACACATAATCACATATGTAGGAAGCAGTATGTTGGAAAAGGCTTACTAGTGTTACAATTTGTCAAATTAGAGTAGATTAGAGTTTTTATCAATTCTTGGATTTGTCTTCAGCTACCTCCTAATCGTGTTTTACGCAGTACTATGTGGTAGATGCAGGGAGTTAGGAGGAGATAATCATTAACATCAATCCTTGAAGTGATTTTCTTGTTTCTTTTATTTGCAGCAGTATGGATAGAGACTAATGTCATTAGAACGTGGTCATTTACTTTCAAGTCATTTTAATTCATTCATTGCTTTCAAGTTCTTTTCCTTTACAAATTCAGCAAGTAATTAGAAATCACCTTCACACACACTTCCACTCATCTAGAACTCACTTTTCACACACTTGCACTCATCTGTCTATAATCATCACTCCATCATTAGGAAGATAAGTTAACCATAAACAACTCCCTAAACGACAAAAGCTCTAAGAAAAGTTGCTTAAGTACATATAGTACACCCTCACTTCATCAGCTTACGAGCCCCGGGTTGACAATTAATGACATCAATTTAGGAACACTAAATTGACTAAACATTTTGGCGCCGTTGCCGGGGAAGTGAAATTAAGTAGCCATACTTAGAGAAAAAACATAAGAAAAAATTTCAAGAAAAGAAGTTAATAACCTATCTAAGTATGCTCTCCTCTTGCACTTTAAAGTGATCTGGAGGATCAGAAAGGAGAAAGTTATTGATTTAGTAGTCTCTTGAGTATGCTCTCTTCTTGCACCTAGAGTGAACTGGAAGATCAGAAAAAGAACTATTAACTTGACTTGAAGAAAAATAAAAAATGACATGCATAGAGCTAGAGATTCTAGAGGACGGTTTTTAGCTAGAGCTCGAAGTTCAATTTTTACAAGTCCATCTGCTTCAAGGGATAGACAAGAGACACCCCCTTTATCTCCAACCGAAACTCCTAGTCCTAGAATTCCTGGAATTCAAGAGCCAAGAGTTGACTCTCCTACACCTTCTATTGAGTTTGAACCAGGAAGAGACTCTTCTCTTTCTCCTACAGGAAGACCAATTGTAATTGAGGAATTGGAATCTTCTGAAGAAGAAGGAGAAATCTCTTCTCATTCACCTTTTGTAGAGGAACCAGAAGATTTTGAAATCCCTAGGAGAATCATCATGGCAGAGGAAGAAGGAGGAGGTAGAGGTAGAGGTAGAGGAGGAGGAGGAAATAAAAATAACAATAATGGAGGTAGAGGTCCCATAGGAGGAGGAAATAGAAATGGGGATAATTCATTTGGGTTTCCCATTGTTAATGAGGATTCCCGAGCCACTATGAAAAACATATCACCATCTGTCCTCCCTAACTTCCATGGGTTAAGGACTGAGGACCCTGAAACATTCTTATTTGAGTTTGAAGTGGTGTGTCGAACTTATGACTACCTGGATGACTCTCAGAAACTCAAGTTGTTCCCTTCAACATTGAAGGATCAAGCCTTGAAATGGTTCATGGGGTTACTCACTCAATCCATTAGGACTTGGGATGAGATGAAACAGACATTTTTGGATAGGTATTTAGACTATTGCATGCCTACTAATCACAAGGACGAGGTTTTTAAAATGGTACAAAAAGAAGATGAGAGTCTAGAAGATTTACTTGAAAGGTTTCAATATAACTTGAAAAGAGCAAAAATGAACACCTTGGATGAAGAGACCTTAAAAGCCCTCTTATTAAAAGCCATCAGGGATGAATGGATAGACATCTTAAACATGATGGGGAAAGGGGATATTTCTCAACTTTCTCTCAATGATATAGTAGAACTTTGTATCCATCTCTCAAGGGGCAAATCAAAAACTCAAAAAGGGCCTAGAGATCCTTCTCTCCTTAGGGCGAATAAATCTGCAACAGGATCAGTAAGTAGGGCTGAAATCGGCAGTATGCTTGATGAATTTAAAACTGACATCTTAGGGAGTCTTAGTGAACAACTTGATACCCTTAAGATTCACAATAAACAAAAAGCAGAAGCTGAAGCTTTGGCTATCTTTTGCCCGAAATGTAGAAAGAAACATGCTTTAAGGGAATGTCCCTTAGATGCACACGTTGTAGAAACATGTGTAATTTTCTCAGAAACTCATGAGACCAAGGATTGTCCTTCAATCCCTGGCCTCAAAGCAGTCTTTCAAGAGGATCCAGATACACTCGAATCTCTCTGTTTTATTGCAAGGAGACCTTGGCAAGGACAACGGAATCAAGGGTTTAACAACTCTATGAATTCTCAATCCCAACCAAGTTGGAATCCTTGGCAACAACCTTGGCCTCAACCTCAAAATGCTTTCCAAGCATGGATGCAAAGCATGCAAAATCCTTATGGAAGATTTGCACAATTCTATCAATATCCTCCATCATTTCAGAATTAGCAAGCTCCACAACTTCCAAACCAAGGTCAACAACTATCATTGCCATACCCTCAGCAACAACAACCTCCTCCACAAAATCAAAATTCTCAATTAGCACTTCAATCCCAGCAGAAATCTAACCAACTTCCCTCTCAGCCATTACCGAATCCAAATAATAGGAACCCTCAAAATGCTTACATGATGGAAGGTCAACCATTCCCTACCTATATGGTTGTTCCTCTTAATGAAGTACAACTTAGATCAGGTAGAATCCTAGATCAACCTTCCACAAGTGTTCAACAACCAAGCATTTCTGAGGAGGAATCTCTCAAAGTCAATAAAGGTTCTGAAGTATCACTTCAAACCCAAAATATCCAAAAAGAAAAAGAAAAAGAATCAATCTCTACAACTCCCCTAGTTGAGCAACCTACACCTACAGCTACACCTCCCTTTCCTGAAAGATTGCAAATTGATAAAGGGGTGGAAAAGTAGATATGGGTGCCTGACTATAACTTCCTAGATGAATTGAAAAATGTATGTATCAAGATCCCCTTGTTACAGGCCATTAAGGAAATTCTCATTCTAGCGAAGACAATAAAGGAGTTGAGTTTGAAGAAAACAGTAAAAAGAACCAGAGATACTAAAAGGATACATCTAGTTGGAAAAATTGCAGACATAATGATGGGTAAGATTACCATGCAAAAGTATGTAGATCCCGGTAGCCCTATTGTCAAAACTCATATTAATGGGGTTGAAATCCCAAATACTCTTATTGACTTAGGGGCCGCGATCAACATCATGAGTAGACAGACCATGGATCAGTTAAAGCTTCCTAACCTTCTCTTTACACCTACTTTGCTGCAGCTTGCAGATAGATCAATCATTAAACCTGATGGTGTATTGGAAGACATTCCAGTCTCTCTAGATTCTTGGGAATATCCTGTTGATTTTATGATTTTAACTCCCAAGAACAATCTAGGAGGACATCCTCTTATTTTAGGAAGACCTTGGCTGGCCACAGCTGATGCTTTCATAAGCTGTAGGTCTAGAGACATGTATATATCAGATGGTAATTCCACCAAGAAGTTCAACTTGTATCCCCCAACAAAAGCCATAACAGAAATAGGAGAAGATGAATGGGTAGAGGATGAAGATACTATACAACCAGTTCTAACCATCTCTGAGATTAGTGAGGATAGTCAAATTCTAAATACATTAGAAAATTTTGAAGTATCTTTAGAATATGACTCTGAACATTTTCAGATAGATGCAGACATTGAATATCTCTCCTCTAGACAAATGTATCTCTTCTCAATGGAAGAGTTTGGTAGTTCTACAGTTGAAATCCTCCCAGGAAAAACATTAAACATTAACAAAAACTTGGGAAGACCACAACAAGAAGAATTAACTAAACTGTTGCAAAAACATTCCACTGCTTTTGCATGGGAATACCCTGACATGAAAGGCATCGATCCTAAGACTTGTATTCATCACATTTACATTGAAGAGAATAGCAGACCTATTAGGCAACCACAAAGAAGGATGAATCCAAACCTTAGGGAAATTGTGAAAGAAGAACTGTAGAAATTACTCAAGGTAAACTTCATTTACCCCATCTCAGATAGCCAATGGGTTTCTCCCTTGGTTATAGTGCCCAAAAAGAATGGTAAATGGAGAGTTTGCATTGATTATCGAGAATTGAACAAGGCAACCTTAAAGGATCATTTTCCTTTACCTTTTATTGATCAGGTACTAGACACTTTAGCAGGTAAAAAGTATTTCTCATTCTTGGATGGTTTTAGTGGGTACAATCAAATTCAGGTAGCACCTGAAGATCAAGACAAAACCACATTTACTTGTCCTTGGGGAACTTTTGCCTACCGAGTACTCCCTTTTGGATTGTGCAATGCACCTGCTACATTTCAAAGGGCTGTATTAGGAATCTTTTCAGATCTGATTCATGATTGTGTAGAGGTATACATGGACGATTTCACAGTTTATGGTAATACATTTGAAGAAGCTTTGGGAAATTTGGAAAAAGTACTGGTAAGATGTAAAGAAACAAATCTTTCTTTAAGTCATGAAAAGTGTTTTATGATGTTTACTGAAGGGATTGTTTTAGGACATCATATTTCAGGAGATGGGATCAAAGTTGATAAATCCAAAGTTGAAGTCATCTCTAAGTTACCTGTTCCAAATTGCCAAAAGGATGTTAGAAGTTTTCTTGGGTTTACTGGGTATTACAGAAGATTTATTGAAAACTTCACTAAGATAGCATCTCCTCTTTTCAAATTGCTTACCAAGGACTGTGAGTTTAAATGGGATCCTGAGTGTCAATCTGCCTTTGAAACTTTAAAGTCTAGAATATCTTAAGCACCCATCTTAAGGGGGCCAAATTGGAAACTCCCTTTTCACATCTCTACTGATGCTTCAGATACAGCTCTAGGAGCCGTTTTGGGACAAAAGGATTTGATCCCTTATGCCATTTATTACACAAGTAAGAATTTGACTCCTACTGAGTTAAATTGTACTGTTATAGAAAAAGAGTTCTTAGCTGTGGTACATGCAATAAACAAGTTTAGACATTACATAACCGGCTATGAAACCTTTGTCCATACTGATCACTCTGCCATAAGATACTTAATGAACAAACTTGTCACTAATGGTAGAGTTACAAGATGGCTTTTACTCTTGCAAGAATTCAACATTACTGTGTTAGATAGACCTGGAAAGCAAAACACAGTAGCTGATTTCTTGTCTAGAATCCAAAACACTAATGAGGATTCTCCAGTAGAAGATAAGTTTCCAGATGAATACTTGTTTACAGTGACTACCAAGACACCTTGGTATGCAGATATGGCTAATTATCTTGTTACAGGGAAACTTCCTTTACACTTATTTCCTAATGAGAAAAAGAAAATCATTCGGGAGAGTTCACATTATTCTTGGATTTCTAATGAATTGTTCAAAACAGGGCCAGATTGTATAATCAGAAGGTGTGTTCGGGAAGATGAAATGCCTGACATCCTTAAGGCATGTCATGATGAACCATGCGGCGGGCACTTTGCAGATAAGAGGACAGCCTATAAAATCCTTTCTCTAGGATATTATTGGCCTTCTCTCTTTAAAGATGCAAAGCAGTATGTTAAAAGGTGTGACAGCTGCCAAAGAGTTGGGAAACCAACTCCTTCAAATGAAATGCCTCTACAGCCTCAGGTATGCATCGAACCCTTTGAGAAATGGGCTCTAGATTTCATTGGACCAATTAATCCACCATCAAAGCAAAAGAAATATATACTGGTTTGTACTGATTATGTTACTAAGTGGGTAGAAGCAAAAGCATTGCCTTCTGCCACTGAAAATTCAGTTGTTCAATTTCTTTTTGAGGATATCTTCACTCGTTTTGGTGTCCCAAGGGAAATTGTGACAGATCAAGGCAGCCAGTTTACATCTAATTTGATGGAGAAGCTGATGGAGGAATATAAGATCAAGCACAGAACATCTACTCCCTACCATCCGCAATCTAATGGTCAAGTGGAATCTACCAATAAAGTTCTTGAAGGCATTATCACCAAGACTGTTCATCTTCATAGAAGAGATTGGGCGGAAAGGCTCCCTGAAGCCTTATGGGCCTATAGGACCACATGGAAGAACACAACAGGACATTCCCCCTATGAACTTGTTTATGGGAAGGAAGTCCTGCTTCCTATTGAGTTCCAAATCAAGACCTTCAAGATGGTAGTCCAATTGGGAATGAGCCTCTCAGAAGCTCAAAGACACAGAATGGACCAGCTAAATGAGCTAGATGAAATGAGACAAGATGCAATTCTAAGGACCGATCTAGTTCAGCACCAAAGATCTAAATGGCATGATCGTCATATCAAAGAAAGAAAGTTTCAGAAACGAGATTGGGCTCTATTGTTTGATTCAAAATTCAAAGACTTCAAAGGAAAGTTTCAAACTCATTGGCTTGGGCCATATGAGATTGATGAAGTCTTTAACAATGGAGCAGTTCGAGTAAAAACTATCAATGAATTCCATACTCCTCTTATTGTGAATGGCCACCGCTTGAAAATCTACCAGAAGCCATTCTCAAAAGAAGAGTTTGTCAAATTGTTCAAAGGAGATTCTGCAATCAGGCTGGTGGAGAAGGATTCTTCTCCTCCATCAGCCTAAAGCTTTGGTTTTTGAAAAAAAAAAAAAAAAGAAAAAAAAAATAAATAAATAAATAAATGTATGAGCCTGAAAACCAATCTCTGATCGGCAGTCTCATACAGAAAACTTGAGGTGAAAATCAGGGTCACCTGACACCTCATGTTTTCTAAAGAAAAAAATTCTCTTTCTTCCCTTATTTCATTTCATTTCATCATCACCACCATTTCACCCACCATTTCATCCATTTTCCACTCCACCTCATTTGTTTTCATTCATCCATCCACCCACTACACTCCATCTCATCAATAAAGTCATTTTTTTTACAACTAAAGTTGCTTTTGTGCAGTTGGAGGCTACTACTGCAGATTCCGCAGCCATCTGAGGATTCTGCAGCCATCTAATGATTCTGCAGCTCTCTGTACCTGCACAAATAAAAAACACAGTCTGTTTGAAATTTCTCTACAGCAGTAGTCATCAATAATAAAATGGAAAATAGTCATGCAAAAATCAGTGAAGGGTTAAGTGGCAAGTTATCAGAGGCAAATCTGAGCGGGAATCTGAGGTATGTTTCAAATCCTAAGCTAACAGTTATTCCATTATGCAAAGTTCTCTAAATTATGTTTCTTGCCACTAAGTGTAATGATTACTAGCCATGAGACCATATATCCACGTATCATCCACGACTATCAGTCCTTAATTACCACGATTTTAAATCTCACTTCCGACTGCTTCTTCCATTAAGATCTCGTACTTAGGTGACGTAACCTAATGTACTACGTCTCCACGACATTAACTCATGCAGCCAAGTGCAATTCCGAAGCCGAGATCTAAGGACATAGCCGTTGTTCATTCATTAATCCTTTTACCCCCCTACGCTCATATCATTTCACTCCCATTTCCACTCGCATGTTTTATTCCATCTACGCTGTGCTACCATTCACCACACTTTGTTATGCTGTGCTCACTACGCTGCCATTCACCATACTCTGTTTTTTTCTCCTCTCCGCTAATTCTAAATCACCAGTGGGGTCTGTTACGGCCGTACTCAAAGTTGAACCCATAATCCCCTGTGTTGAGGCCGTAAATTCACTGTGTAAGGCCATTTTAAAGCCAAGCTCCAAAACAGAGCCGTGAATTCACTGTGTAATACCCTTGTTGAAGCCGTGTTCCAGAACAGAGTTGTGAATTTACTGTGTAAAACCCTTGTTGAAGCCGTGTTCTGAAACCAAAGCCGTGAATTGACTGTGTGAAGCCGTTTTAAAGGCGTGTTTCAACTAGAACAGAGCTGTAAAAGCCAATGGGGAAGCTCTTGAGGGCAGAACCGGAAGGTTCAAAGTTTTTGGAGGGTTATCCTCAGGTCAAGGAGGCATTACAAAAGGCAAATTGGTTACAATGTGTACAAAAGTTCAAAGGCTACCATAAGGAGGTGACAAAGGCCTTTGCAAGGTCTTTCAGAGAAAAAGATGGTCACGTGGAGATAGGAGACTTACAATTCACAGTCAATGAAAGCAGCATAGCTCAAGCTACCTCACTTCCACAAACCAGAGAAAGGTGGTTTAAGAACCGGGCAGTCCAAGATCAGCAGTGGAAACGAATTTTGAAAAACCCAAGTATCTTTACCAAAGGGATTCCGGTTTCTTATGTTAAAGAAGAGTGGACCACTTTACTCTTGTTAGTGCAGAAATTTTTCACTTGTGAAGGAAGATTTGGGGTCTTATATGTTTATCATGCAAAGGTTATGATGCATTTTCTAGGTGATGACATTAATCTCCCTTACTTTCTATTTTCAAGTCTTAAGAAAATGTGTGCAATGGTCCAAAAGAACCCTAGAAATGTTGAAGCACATTTATGTCATCACGGTCTTGTGAAATTGCTGGTAGAGGAACAATTAAAAACAAAAAGAGACTCATGGGAGAGGTTTCTCATAAGGAACCATTTTCAAGAGTTAGGAGAAACTTCTGGAGGATCCCCTCAAGTGCCAAAAAGAAGTAGAAGAAAAAGAGGAGAGGGGGTTAACCAAGAAACCACTGCCCAAACAGAAACCACTGTTCCTGATACTACTATGCCTGAAACAACTGCCCAAGAGGAAACATTCAAGACCAGTTTGATGAGGAAACTGATATACAGCATTCTGAACAGGATATTGATCCTGGATTTACTGAAGATGATAACCAAGCAGCCCAAGGAATTATCTCTGAAACTCTTTCAGAACTTGCTCAAGAAATTGCTCAGAAAAGGAAAGAAGGGAGGAAGAAACGTAAGCAAGATAAAGGTAAATCTGTAGTCCAAGAAACTCACCTCACTCCTGAGGATACTAGTGAGGAAGACACTCAACCCTTAGCTCAAAGAATGGCCAAACTTCACAAAACTGCTCTTTCCAAAAAGAAGGAAAAACCAAAGCAAAAAGTACCAAAAGAAAAACAGAGTACCACCTCTGTAAGAAGGAGCAGCAGATTACAAAACAGAAAAGTAGGGGCCACAAAGGGTAAGCAGTCATTCTTCATTGACTTAAGCTCACCTCAAAAAGGTGCTACAAGTCCTGACTTGGAGGAAAGTCCTTCACACGCTGAGCACATTGAGACTAGTCCTCCACGTGAGGAAAGTCCGTTTGAACATGAACTTGAGCATGAACATGGATCTGAATTTGATTATGAACCAAGTCCCAAAAAGTCACCTGAAGTGGACCCGGAGCAGCAAAAAGTGTATAATTATCTGGAAACATTGGAGCAAGTAGCCGCTGGCCCAAGTAATGTTCAGCCTTTAGAACAACAAGTCCACTCCTTGAAACAGGAACTTTTTGAGATTGAGGTTCTAAATCGACATATCACGCAAGAAAATGAGAAGTTGAAAGAGCAAGCCAAATTGGATAAGATGATTCATGATAACACCATGTTACATTTGGGCCTGTGGCAAAGAAATAACAAGAAGTTAAGGAAGAGATGCAAAAAGCTCAACAGAGCCTTGATCAACCTAAAGTTCAGATGCTTAGTAAAGAAGCCAAGGGTGAATGTGTCTACACAGAGAAAGAAGAGGAGATTGGATGTCTTGGCAGAGGCATCACAGCAGGTTGATTGATCAGTGTTTTTGCATGAGGACATGCAATGCCCTCGTAGTGGGGGTATGTAGAGTCCCTACTTTACACCTTATCCTCCATCATTACCTACTGTTTTCATCACTTTCCTCTCTCTTTTACCTCATTTTCCACCCAGATCATTACATTAGTTGTCATTAAACATGATCAAGTGAGCTTTGCTAATGGGTAATTGTTTTGTTTAGTTTTTGACATACTTGCAGGTATTCCGCAGCCATCTGCTGATTCCGCAGCCATCTGATGATCCCGCAACCATTTTATTGTTCTCAAGGTTCCACGTGCTATTTTGCAGAATGAGCCACGTGGGCATGTTGGAATATACATGCTCAAGGTTCCTGTGCCATCAGTTCAGCCGGCCACGTCATTTGTACCTCCGGTCAAAGGGGGTCAAGTTTCGGTCAAATAAAGGCAGCTTAAAGTGGATACGTAAGCTGTTTGATCACGTCGGTGGAAAAGGTGACCTGTCCATGTTTTGAAAGCCGTGGGGGACATGATCTAATGTTAGATTCATTGCCCATATCGACCAGGACCTCCAGCTTGACCACGAAGCCTATGACGTGTTAATTGCACCTTTAATACGCATGACAGTTAGTTCATTTTCTGTTTTTATGTTTACGTATTAGGCCATCTTACAGATGCCTATATATACTTGCGTCTGCGTACGCTGATGTAACCTTTTCAGATGCTGTAGTGTATGTATTTGTGAGAATTTTGGCACGTTTTCAAACTCTGTTTTTATAAGAGCTGTTCCAGCACTTTTGGATTATGTATCTTTGCATATAAAGTAATGGAAACGCTGTTTTGAAGTCTTAAGAGCATCTGAGTTTTCTGTGGATAATATGAATGGAGGGCCCCTGTTCGTATTAGCCTTGTAAAGTATTTTCATGTTCATATTTCTGCAATTTCTTCATTTTACAAACACAATTTCCTTTCTTGAGTTATGTACAGCTTGATTTCTCTTTATTGCTGCAGCCTTTCTTTTCACTGATCAGATTTACTTCTTTGCAGGTTTTCACCCGGGATTAAGTGTGTTGTGTTTGCTTTAAAATCTAATGGTAGTTGCAGTTGTCTTGTTCATGATGCTGCCCTTTTTACTCTGTTTTCTAGACTAGTTTTAGCTTAGTTTTACAAGTTGGATGCTAACTAATTTATGCTCTCTTTATCATGAATAGCTTATATTTCAAGAGAACAGAACACTAATTAATTGCAGCTTGTATTTGAGTAGTCTTGGCTTGTGATAATATTACTTTTTCCACTTGTTACACATAATCACATATGTAGGAAGCAGTATGTTGGAAAAGGCTTACTAGTGTTACAATTTGTCAAATTAGAGTAGATTAGAGTTTTTATCAATTCTTGGATTTGTCTTCAGCTACCTCCTAATCGTGTTTTACGCAGTACTATGTGGTAGAAGCAGGGAGTTAGGAGGAGATAATCATTAACATCAATCCTTGAAGTGATTTTCTTGTTTCTTTTATTTGCAGCAGTATGGATAGAGACTAATGCCATTAGAACGTGGTCATTTACTTTCAAGTCATTTCAATTCATTCATTGCTTTCAAGTTCTTTTCCTTTACAAATTCAGCAAGTAATTAGAAATCACCTTCACACACACTTCCACTCATCTAGAACTCACTTTTCACACACTTGCACTCATCTGTCTATAATCATCACTCCATCATTAGGAAGATAAGTTAACCATAAACAACCCCCTAAACGACAAAAGCTCTAAGAAAAGTTGCTTAAGTACATATAGTACACCCTCACTTCATCAGCTTACGAGCCCCGGGTTGACAATTAATGACATCAATTTAGGAACACTAAATTGACTAAACACTACCAACCAGCTTTTTGATTGTGAAGAGAATCATTCTCAAAGGAAAATCACCTACATCCCTGATGTTTATTTTCCCAGCCTTGCTAGGTGGTGTACCTGGCCGACAAAACTATTGAATGTAATCTCTCACCGATTCACCTCCACGGGCAAATCCAGAAAGTGAGATGGGGGCACCTCGCCTCGACAGTCTGGTAAGAAAGTAAATATCATCAATGGTAATAGGGACCATCTTGTCCCTTATATCAAATGTTTGATCTATTGAATCCCATGCATGAACAAGGAACTATAATAGTTCTATTTTTTGCCTCATTTTGGACAACTTGGAGTATTTGAGTAAACCACAGTTTTTTAGGGCCTCAGCTATACCCGAATTGTTTAGGGCAACCATGTCTTGTTCTTCATGCTCTCTTTCTCACCATGTAATCAACATTCTGATCCGATGAAAGCCTAAAATCCAATCATAAGCTAAGTTAGGATCCTTTCCATGAAAAAAATAGGTCAAATTTTGGAGCAAACAGCTAAATCAAATTGGGGATACTCACCTAGTGCAACCTAGGCACGGACACAGTGCACTGTAGAGCAAGAAGCCTTCTATCTAGGTGCTCTTCAGCATAGTTTTCGATGTGAAATCATGCGTTGATCCTAGGGCGAGAAACTGAAACCACAGAGGCCCCAAAAAAACCCTAAAACTTGTATGAAATGACAAAAGAATGACCCGAAAAGAAAGAGGAGGGGTATATCTCCTACTTGGTCCAGACGATGCCAGAAATGATGCACAAAATCTCTCACAATCAACCAATGAAGTTCAAGGTAAAAAACTAGCCCAGAGCACAAAACTAAATGGTATGTTCCAAATGGTAAAAATTTCATGGTAAAAACTTGTTTTATGTTTATTTCATGTTCATTAATCGAGCAAACATTAGTATTTACCTATTTTTGCCTATGAAACAAGTATTTTTAATCCATTTGGTGTTGTTTTGAGAAGGTTTTATAGCTGACTTACATAATTTGACGTGCTCGATTGTAAATTGTACCTTCGACCACAGAGCATACTTTTATCTCTTTTTCGAACTCTGTTAAAAATGAAAAAAGAACCCCCTTGGTGTCCTCTTTAAGCTCTTTTCAGACTCTCTAAACATAAAAATATTTTCGAGCGTTTGTCCTTTTCAGCTTGTTAATGGATTGGAAATGACATCTACTCTGAATAAGTTTAACCCCTTTTCGGGCTGAGATAAATTATTTACGAAAAATGGATACGTTGATCGAACATGGTCAATAGGTTCTCTCTCATATTGTTTTAAGCTTTTTGGGCTTGAGAGACAAATCTACGAAAAAGAACTAGTGGAGTTCCCTTTTTATCCCTTTTCAAATTCTCTAAACATGAAAAGGACCGAGTTATCATTGTCATTAGACTCGTTAAAACATCAAATAGCGACAAACTTGTCCATCTAGACAAGACTGAGTTTCACCTTTGTTAGACTCGTTAAAATATCAAATAGTGATGGATTCACTCGAAGGGTGGAATTATATAACAAGCATATGTTATCCTCCTCGCGCTTGATAAAAATAAATAGGTATTGGTTAGCAATGACTGGGGAAATTGGTAAAAAGGGGAAAACCACTTTATGGTAGCAGGTTGCTCTTGAACATGACACAACTCCATTATCGTGACTATTTGGGTTGGGTTATCAACTTGATGGTTATCATACTGTTGGTCTATCATACCATCCATCAGTTTATTTTGGGTCAGTGCTACCAATTCATTTTAGTGTCGCTGACATGTTCAAGAGAAGTCATCCAGTCAAAATTCATCTTTTGCAATAACATAAACCTTCATTTTCATGACCGTTATTCCTGAACTTTGTGTCGTCAGTCAAATTCCATCTCCAAAATCATTACACTCATTTCATGTCGTTGATATGGGATACATCAAGGCGCTCCTGCGATGAGTCATTTCTTGTTGACATCAGCACATTATCCAAGAAGTTGACTTAGAAACACCCTTCCAGTACCTTGAGGCTTGCATACATCAATGGCAGGTTTCTCGCTTTTGGCGTTAGGTTGACATCACTAGCCTTCGACCAAAATACTTTGTATGGTGTTCGACATCAAATCATCCATTCACACAATGCAGAATGTACTGTAGTACCTTAAGGATCATTATCATTATCAGTGATTTCTCTCGCGTCTGTTAATAATTTACATCATTCACTGGTAATCAGGCAGTGTCTTCCCATGTTTGACTTCAGATCATATATTCACATGGTTAGACTTGTGCTTGAGCGAACAATTGAATGAGATAGAAGACCCCGGATCTAGTTTCATCCATTCAGGCTGCAATTTCAGGAGTACTAAATCATATGTACAATGGCATTACATTGATGGTCATTCTGATCATGGGTCTATATCTATAGATGGCTGTCTATGTACATGTAATGAAAGTTTATATGCTGAGCACAGGTATAACTTCCCTCAACAATTCATGTAAAAATAAAGAATCATGATATATGTATTGTAATTGATGTAGGTCACCTTCCACTTCGAAACCTCCTCATCACATCGTAAAGAATTTCATTCGACATTTGCATTTTTCGACTTCATGCTTTAGGGGGTAGCTGTTACAGATCCATTTGGGCACATCACTTCCATCATCTAGATTAGTGTTTTAGGGCTCATCAAACCCTAATTTCAGTTGCTACATGCCCTAAACAAGTCACCCTTTTGAATGCCTCCTTCCCTGACAGTTTCATGATTTGAAGACATCCTGAAATGACCTCTAGAGGGACCAGCGTCGATAGGCCCATGTAAGGTTGCACTACAGAGAAGTTGAGTCCATGCCACAGTGATCTACAGAGCACTTAGGCCTTCATTCACCTGCGCTCAACAAGATTGAAAGAAATTCACATAGGGTTAGGGGAATATTCTTATCTTTTGGAGTCATCTATAAGGTTCCCTCACTTATCAACTCCTATGAGCTCGAAAATGGATGAGGAATGAGTTAAGATGCATCCTATCCTCTCATCCCTTCCTCCATGTAACTAATTCTAAGTATGGAAGGCCATTCAGTACCACCATTTATGACATAACCTCCTTCATCTCCCTAAAAATTGACCACTCATCTAAGTGATCAGGGGATGGATTATGTTGAATTGTAAGGAGATAATGTTGCTATGAGAATTGGATTTGAAGCAAGTATTGTAATGCTACAATTTTTTCATGCTTTTGAGGTGATGTGGATGGGATCCAAGTTGGAGGAATGAATTTGAATCAGACACAATGGTTGTAATTCATTCTTCTATTCAATAAAGTATTTGAACCTTTTTCCATATGTTTTTATTGTCATATGATTCTTATATGTGTGAAATGTATCTGATTCCATTCACTTGTATTCAACAGACCTTTTGCTTTGATCAATTCTTTTTCTTCTATTGGTGTTTATAGTTACTTCTCAAGCGTGTTAAGTACGGGAAGGAGTGACAAGATTGATACAAAGGAGACAAGAGGAAAGTTTAACTACAAGTAGGTCTTCTCATATTCTTTGTCTTATCTATTACTTATAGGAAAAGGCTAAAGTGCTTTAAACTGTTGTTGTAGATATGGCTACTTATCTAGGGAATTAGTATTTATCCATAGATACTAAATTATCCAAAACAAGGTTGAGATGAAGCAGGAGGGGGAGGAGGAGCGGAAGGTTGTTTTCCTCAAGAAGTTGCTTGAGTTTCACATACCTGGTGCATCTGAGGTAACAATGGACACTCATGAGTATAATGACCATAGACTCCACAACAAGCACAAAGTTTGTTCGTATAGAGACCCTTGTTCTGCTTGGCCTGACCACCCTATTGATGGGTTGTGGGGTTAGGTGGAGGACCTTGAGGGGCATTGGGTGGAGCATGCTAGTTTCCTTGATTACCTTGCTGTTGTTGGCTCCTATTTCCCTTCCCTTATACCTTTTCTTTGGATTCATAGGATTGGGACAACTTTTTTGAGCGTACACTTGTCCTTGTGGAGGAGGTGCTTGCTTTGGCGGAGGGGGAGAAATGATCTAGGTCCGGGTGTTAGAAAGGACCCTTCCAAGACCTTTTATTTTCATGATGTGTTAAATTTCATTTTTAAAAGAACATAAATGAAAAAATCTGCATGCTATAAAGAAGAGGAACATGTCAATCATCAATAGATGAAAACATAAGTCATTGATAACTGAGTTCGTCCAGGAGGGACTACGCCTCTGGGTCTGGTTGTCAAGATGCTGTAGGCCAGTTTTATGAAACCAGCTCACAAAAAGATAGAAAAGATAGATCAATGCCTCAGAATTCAACCTCTTCGAGGGGGCAATATCCTTTACATTACACAAATGAACAATTCTTGGATGATCCAAATGAAAAAACCTCCTTTCTATATATAGGAGTCTAAGGAGTCATAATATAACCAAGCCGACCTAACAATAATAATATAAAGGCACAAAAATAACAATAGAGGGATTCTATGGGGCATAGTAATAACAATATGGGGACAATAGGGGCACAACAATATTAATAAGGGATACAACTACAATAGTAATGGGGTAATCACTAGTATTATAGGGACCTAACATGCCCCTCTCCATCAAAAAAGTGTTGTCCTCAATGCTTGAGTAGTTCTGGATGCTTCTGTATACAATTCTCATCCTCCCATGTGGAATCTTCAATGGATAAGTTCTTCCACTTGATGAGATACTCTAAAATTGATCGATTTCGTAGCTATCGAGTTCTTGTTTCTATGACTGCTTCCAGTTCCAATATAATTTTTCCTTCCTCGTCAAGTTCTGGCAATATTGTTTGAACTAGGATCTTGTCACCTATAACCTTCTTTAAACATGAAACACGAAAAACTAGGTGCACTCGAGAAGTTGCAGGAAGCTCCATTTTGTATGCCATAGTACTAATATTTTGCAACACCTTGTACAGACCATAATACTTTGTTGATAATTTGTTATCCCTCTTAGCTTGCTTAAGGGACATTTGTTTATATGATTGTAGCTATAGGAATACCCAATCACCTACATCAAAACTTCTTTCACTGCGATGTTGATCTGCCTGTTGTTTCATTCTATTCTGCGCCAACACGAGGTTATTCTTTAAGAGTTGAAGGACTTGTTGTTGATGCTCGATGTGATGTTCCACTGATTGAACCTTAGAATTTTCTCTTCAATATGATGTGATGGATGGTGGCTGATATCCATAAAGTACCATGAATGGGGTCCTTTTTGTTGCTGTAAGGAAGGAAGTGTTATACCACCATTCAGCCAGAGGAAACCATTTGAACCATTGTGTCTGTTTATCAGATACAAAGCAACGAAGATATCCTTCCAAACATTTGTTTACTATCTCAGTTTGCCCATCATATTGAGGATGATAAGATGAGCTATGAGCTAACTGAATACCGAGAAAAGAAAATAATTCTGTCCAAAAATTTCTAGTGAAAATGGGATCTTTGTCACTTACAATAATCTTTGGGTTTCCATGTAGCTTTTGAATTGTTTCCATAAATGCAGTATAAATTGTACTGGCTTTAAATGGATGTGATAATGCACAAAAGTGTGCATACTTGGTAAGTCTATCAACTACCACCATGATGACACTCTTTCCCTCATACTTGGGTAAACCTGTAATAAAATACATTGAAACCTCCTCCCAACGTTGGCTTGGAATGGATAAAGGTTGTAATAGACCCGAGGTCTTAATTGTTTCAAATTTATTTTGTTGGAAAACCAAACATTCCGCCACAAACTTTTGAATATCCGATTTAAGGCCATCCCAAAAAAATTCCTTCTTAACCCTGTGGTATGTTTCTAAAATCTTGAGTGCCCTCCTAAGGGAGAAGTGTGCAATTCCATAAGAATCTTTTGTTTGAGTTGGGAATTCTTACAGAGGTATAAGCAAACTTTATACCATAATGAATCACTTTTCCAACTAAATGTATCCGATGTACTGGAATCTTGTTTTAACTTTCGAATAAGTGCCCACACTTATTCATCATTCTTCCATTCCTCCCTTGCTTCGTTTATCCAATCTAGTTGGATAATAGAAATGGCGCACAACAATGCTTCCACATCCTCATCCTTTCTTGAGAGTGCATCTTCCACCACATTTTTCTTCCCTTTTTTGTACATAATTTCAAAGTCATAACCCAACATCTTTGTGACCCACTTTTGTTGCTCTTCAAAGGATAATCTTTGTTCTAAAAAGTATTTAAGGCTATCATGATCCGTTTTTACCTTGAAGTGTCTTCCCATTAGGTAGGGTCACCGTTTCTTAAGTGCATTTATTATTGCCAACATTTCCTTCTCATAAATAGCTTTGTGTAAAAACTTTCCCTTGATTGGACGACTTTCAAAAGAAATGGGTCTTTCATATTGCATTAAAACAACACCAATTCCATTTCCTGAAGCATCACATTCCACAATAAAGGTTTTTGTGAAGTCCAGTGTAGCTAAGACCGGTGCTTGGCACATTGCCTCTTTAAGATGTTCGAAGGCCTTTGTTTCTTCTGCAGTCCATGAAAATGCATCTTTCTTCAATAATGTTGTTAGAGGTGTTGCTATTCTCCCATAATTCTTAACAAACATGCGATAAGACTCTGTCAACCCAAGAAATCCTTGCAGATGCTTTATGGATGTGGGGATTTTCCATTCCTTAATGGCTTTAATTTTGCTAGGGTCTACCTTAACTCCTTCATGAGATACAATATGACCCAGATATTCCACCTCTTGTACTCCAAAGAAACATTTGGATCTTTTTGCATATAATTGTTTCCCCTCCAATAGTTGTAGCACCCTGTCAACATGTTCAACATGATCCTTCCAAGACTTGTTGTAGATTAGTATATCATAAAAAAATACTGACACAAATTTTCTAAGGGTTTGAAAATGGAATTCATCAGACCTTGAAATGTAGAAGGTGCATTGGTAAGGCCAAAAGGTATGACCAAAAATTCATAATGACCCTCATGAGTTCTAAATGTTGTTTTCGGAATGTCTTCAGTCTTCATTTTGATTTGATGATATCCTGAATGAAGATCCAACTTGGTGAAGTAAATTGATCCATGCAATCCATCCAGTAATTCATCAATGACAGGAATGGGAAACTTATCTTTAATAGTGAGCTTGTTGAGCTTCCTATAATCTGGACACATGCACCATGATCCATCCTTCTTGTGCACTAATACTATTGGTGCAGAGAAAGTACTTTGACTAGGTTGAATAATACCTGCCTCTAGCATTTTTGCAACCATACGTTCAATTCCACTCTTTTGGGCATAGGGATATCTGTATGACCTGATGTTTGGAGGAAAACTTCCTGGAACCAGATGAATAGCATGATTATGATCACGAATATGTGGGAGAACTTTGGGAGTCTCAAATACCTTGGAATGATTGTCCAAGACTTTTTGGAGATCTGGATAAATAGATGATTTCGATGTGGAAACATCTAGCGAACATAATTGTGCAATTACACGTCTTTGTTCCGTTTTTAGAAGCTTTGTCGTACTGTTAGAGCTGATTATCTTTCCCAGTTTCCCTGAAATACCCCTTAATTCAACTTCCTTTCCTTCTGCAAAAAATTTAATGAAAAGCTCTTGAAAATTAAAAGCTATTGTACCCAAGGATTGTAGCCATTGGACTCTTAGTACAACATCAACACCTCCCATTGGAATGGAAAGCATTGGGCTAGTCAATATATATTCTCCCATGGATAGCTTGATATTATGGCACTTTCCAGAGAAATTTATTGTTCCTCCATTTGCAACCATCACTTGACACTATGGTGATGGATATAGGAAGAAATTCAATTCTTTTGCTACCTTGCAATGAATAAAATTGTGGGTACTTCCTGAATCAATCAACACTATTACCTTTTTCTTCTTGATTTGTCCTTCTATCTTGATGGTTTGAGGAGTGGTAATTCTAGCCAATGCATTACAAGATATGTTCGGATTCATTTCTTCTTTATCTAGGCTTTGTTCCTGGAGTATATCCTCTTCTTTTGACCTTTATTGCTCCTTTTCTTCTTCCTCTTCACAATCTATGTTGAATAATATCTTCTCATCACACTTATGACCTTTAGTTTATTTGCTATCACAACTGTAACAAAGCCCTTTTGCTCTTTTTTCTTCCAATTGTTGTGGTGTCAACCTTATATGTTGTGGAAGACTAGGGGCAACAACACTTCCATCTTTATAGTTGTGAGTGGTATGCTTCCTGGTTGCCATAATTTTGCTTTCCATTTTTCTTGCTAACCTGAATTCCTTCTCTAATGAATCAGGTTCCCAAAGGCGAACATCATGCTGAATATTATCCTTTAAAGTCCCTATGAACACATCAATCTTATGCTCTTCTAGAATATTTTTTACCCTTATGTTCAATTTTTGGAACTCCTCATTGTGCTCCATTATTGAACCCTTTTGTTTGAGACTTATCAATTGGCTAAAAAAGTGTTGCTTTTTGTATCCTTATAATGTGTTGTCAATTCTTCCATAAAAATTGCCCAAGTGATAATTTGTTTATGAGAGCAAAGCCATTGATACCATACAAACTGATTTGGTTCCAAATATAAAGTTGAAATACGTACCTTTTGTGTGTTTTTCACATTTATTGAGATCGAAAAATTGCTCCATCTGTAATATCCATGTTGCAGGATCCTTGCCATCAAACTTCCTCATATCAATTTTTGGAATATGGTGGGTCTTCGATCCAACATTAGAGTCTATGAAATCATGATTAACATTTCTTTTGTTCGCATCATGAGTTTCCTTTACTACCCTTTCACCATTAGTAAGTATTTATTGTAGAAATTTTGTCAAATCTTCCTTCAAACCTATCTTCAAATTGTCAATCTTAGCTTCTGCGCTCTTTATCTTAGGTTCCACACCATTTATCTTAGCTTTTGTTAGCTTTTGTGAGAGTGAAATTTGTTGCACTTGGTCTTGTAATTTTGATATATCATGTACTATTTCTTCCTCTTCTTCATGAGTCATGCTAGAGATTTCAGGTTTCTTACTAGGTGTTTTCATTTTCTTTCCTCGGGGCATCAGTTACCGATAATAAGGCTCTAATATTCCCTTTGAATTCCTTCAAAATAATTTTTCAAACCAAGCTTAAGAAAAAATTTAAAAATCTACACACCTTTTTTCGCTTTGTAGGAGCTTGATATTTCCTCTGATGTACCTCTATAATTTTGGGTCATCAAGTTCTAAAATTACGACCTGTAGTAGCCCTCTGTGTCCTCTTTCTAATGCTACCAGTCTGATCCCAATTGGATTCTCCAAGGAAGAGTTATGCCAAATCTCCTATAGTGACATGATTATAGACTAGTTCAGTAGAGCGAAAATGTACGATGTGCCATGTGTCCCCGTTTTGACCTATGGCTCTAAAGAATATCTACAAGAAACTATGGTCCGTCCTCTTTCTGCACCTTCTTACGAAATTTCAATCTGATGCACAAAGCGAAAGTTATGACTATTTTCCTTAGGTCACCTGTTTGGAATGTAATTCATGAGTCTGCAAAAAGACCAAATTCATCGGATCATATCTCTACAAATATAGCACAAAAAGCTTTGAAATTTGGACCCGAGGTTCAGTGAAATTTCTTTTCAAATGGGTTTTTTTTTCGCTTCTGAAACATTGCAGAAAAACAATTTGTAGATAAAATGCCACGATGACCTATTTGGAGCAGCGAAACCCTAGAATCCAAAACTTTGATACCAAATGTTATGAAACCAGCTCACAAAAAGATAGAAAAGATAGATCAACGCCTTAGAATTCAGCCTCTTCGAGGGGGAAACCTCCTTTACATTACACAAATGAACAATTATTGGATGATCCAAATGAAAAAAACTCCTTTCTATATATAGGAGTCTAAGGAGTCACAATATAACCCAGCCGACCTAACAATAATAATATAAAGGCACAAAAATAACAATAGAGGGATTCTGTGGGGCACAGTAATAACAATATGGGGACAATAGGGGCACAAATATATTAATAAGGGATACAACTACAATAGTAATGGGGTAATCGCTAGCATTATAGGGACCTAATAGCTGGTGCATTAAGTGTTTTCAATAGTGATGATGTACATAGAGGTGATGTCATTATCATACAAGGAAAAATGCCCTCACGCAGGAGTGGCTCCAAGAGATGTTCCGCTACAGGAACTCTTAGTCAAAAGGACTCCTATCAGTATGACACAAACTGATGCATGATAAGCATCTCACCAACATGGCATAAAAGGGATCTCAATGCAAACATACATGATGACAACATGAGTATGCCATCAACATAATGAAAAAGGGATCTCGTACAAAACATGATGAATCATGACAACAAGTACATCCCACAAATGATTTCACATCACATCAAGCAGGAATAATGAAACAAGTAAGAGACAAGATCCCACATCAAAGGTCAAACAGGGATCTATGCAGCACAATACATAGCAAATGAAGTACATGAACACACTGCATATACCTCACATCTAGAGGCCATCTGAAGAAGAGGATGTCAAACTGTTGAAGCTATTGTTCCATCAATATCATGTCATCGAATCACATGGAAAGGAATGATCGCACATGAATGCTGACACTTGCACTCCACTTAGAAAAGTAGCTAAAAAATAGAATGAGCAAATGGAAAATCTGAACACACCATCATATTTGTGGTGTCGAATAGTGCAAAATCGATTTTCAAATTTCTGAATTTTGAGAAAGTGGAAATCTAGGGCTCAAGGAATATTTTAGATTCCCCCTAGATTCCTCAAAGATTCCCTCCTCTGGGTCCTCTGCAAATCTATTACTCAGTTCAGGAAATTGACTACGCCATCGGGTTCGTGTCACTGAGAGGTGTAAGATCGACATAAAATTTGTTTGATTTGGACACTACAAAAATTTCACCCTCCTAGAAATTTTGCTCAGTCATGGTTCCACCTCCATAAAAATTAATTAAAAATTAACTCTGCCTCATTTTCTATGCCCGATCTTGGTTCCTCCATCCTCCCCCGGCACACTGTGAAAATGAAAGTTTATATTAAATTTTTAGAGAGGACTTCACAACAAATCAGTTGTGACACAGTGGTTATGGATCCAAAATATGTGGAGGAGGTCTGGTGGTTAAACCCCACCCCCTCCATGTTTTAACATTTTTTGTTTTAATAAAATCCCCATGTATTTAAATGGGGGGAGGGGGGGGGTGTTGGGTTTGCATTGGGCGGCCCGCCCCACAACTCCCGCAATTCATAATGGTTTTTTGGGGGCCATTGGTTACATGGTACGTTGGTACTGCATTTATTATTGAAGCTTTGACGTTCAACTTGGTTCATGGTATTGTTCTCATGGGGCCGACCACGTGGACCGACTAGGTTCAACCACCGCCGACACCCTTACTAAAATCTCGGGTCATTTTATTGGTGTGAGGTTTTTGGGGGTGTGGGCTAGGTCCACCGGAGGTGGCCCATGTGATGAGCCCCAAAAATAGATAATTATATGGGCTCATTCAACCTCATAATTTGACTTAATCCACCATTCTCATTAGTTTATTGCATGTTTTTTATTATATTTATGCTAATAGAGTGAATTGGGTTAGTCATTATGCCAACAAGTCTAATGTGTGCTTTGTGTAGTCTTTTTGGTCAATTTGGAGACAATCAAGGGTTGAAATGAGCACTTGGCAGCCAAATTCGTGGAGAGGATTTTTAGGAAGGTGTTCCCTTCATTTATGGGCCCTTACCTCGAATCCTCCACCATCAGCTTGGAGTTCAAGGGCCACCAAATCAATTATCACAAGGGCAGCCAAGCAAGTCAAGTAGGACTCCTGTTAACTACAAGTTTTGGGCAGCCGAGTCCCTAAAGTTTAGGAGGACTATTGGGGTCCTCAATTTGTATAAATAAGAAGGCTTAGGGCCTCATTTTGGTTAGCCAGTAGTTAGTCACTTTATAGTCACTTTGTAGTCATTTTTTAGTCATGTTGTAGGCAGAAGTTAGCTAGTTTGTAGTTCGATTTTTAGGCAGTAGATTAGCTTTGCTTTCAGCACATTTTCAAGTTCTCCTTGTGGACAGTTTTTGGAATGTAACATTTCTTGCTCAATAAAGATGAATCCAGCTTTGCACCAGCTCTAAATCTCTCTTAGGAGGCTGTAGCTCTTGGGGTTGGGCCCATCTCAAGTGCCCAGTACCTCCTTTGTTTACTTTCATGTGTCTTTGCTGCGTTCTTAGAATAAAATCTGCTATTTAGATTTAAATCTTGTTTTGTTATTGAGGTTGTTTTTGATGAGTAAAATAGCTTTTCATGCTCATATTTAGTTGATAAGTTGTTAACAGAGAAAGCTTCAAGAAAAGGGCCATCAAACATCTGTTGTTTCACCTCTCCCTCAGTGGGATCAGGAGCTGTGACTAGGATGACTTTGCTGCCCACAAAAACATTGATTTTGCTTTGCCATGCAATCACTAGTGTTTGATCTTCATGTGTAGAAGTTGGTTACAAGTTTAGACTTTCGTTTGCTTAGTTGCATGAGTTAAAATACATGGTTTCATTGCAGGTCACACTTCTGTTCATTCTCTTTACTGACAGCTAGCAAATTAGGTCAACGTAACTAGGTCTTTGAATTTACAAGTCTTTCTTGGTTCAGATTGGAAAAATGACTTGCAGAGCACCTGTACCACTCCTTCACCTGCTTATTCTCCATCAGAACCATCCACTCCACCCTCTACTTAGAATCCTTACCTCACGTTTGCCACATTTGCTCACATAACCCTAGTTTTTGTGCGACACTACTTCACTCTCCCTTGGACAAATCGAACCATCCTCGCCATTCCTTAGCTCCATCCACCAAGTCTTGGATCTCCTCACACCCTTATCTCACCTCCATACCCATTCCCCCATCTTTTTCCCTCCATCCATGCTCCAAAATCCCATTTCTAAACATCCTGTAGAAAAATTACAGAACATCCTGTAGAAATTCCTCAACATCATGTAGAACCCTTGCAGACTTCCTGTAGAAGCTCACGAATGAGGTTTCTTGATAGCCAAACTTTGTGGAACTCTTTGGAAGGGTGTTAGGGACCCCTTAGGCCGTCTCTGAGCCTTCCTGACCTCCTCCAAGCATTTCCTCTGGCCAATCCACCTCTGCACAGTAAAAAACAGTTAAAAGTACATGCATGATAATTCTAATAACTTATTCAAAAATACAAAAGGATGTTTTCTTCAGATAGTGATAACTTAGACACATGCATTTTACCTTCCTAGAATTCAATGGCATCTCTTTCAGTAGCTTGCATCCTCTTTTTCGCATCAGTAGGGATAGCTGGTAAAATTAGGGTTTGCGAGGGTTTGCATTTCCTTTCCGCTTTCCAGTTTCTTTCTGCAAGTAAATTAGCCCCTTTGAGTTAGCTTTCATTCATCAGTTAAAAAGCTTCTTCAAAGAGCTCATATTATTTGGCTTAAGCTCCTAGCGGACTTGTGCCAGCTGACCAAGTGACAGCTGCGGTAAGAGCTAGTACTTGTGCATACAACACCGTCGCTTCCAAGTTTATTACAAACTACCAGGTTGATAAAATTAAAGAAGGGAGTTCCAGGAGTTGCAACATTATTGCTACAATACTGGGGCCCACCACCATGCCCACCCCATTTATATATGGTTATGTTGTGTTGACCAGGGGTATGGCGAGGTCATGGCCACCGGCCCATAAAACTGATTTTTCGGTCATGTAATGGGGTTGGGTTTGGGGGCTAACGTGGGTCAGGTCTGTCGGCCAAATTTAATTTGGTATTTTCGTTGGGGTGGGTGGTGGGGCTGGTGGCTTGCCACCTCATAATTATTAATTTTTATTTTTATTTTTAATAATAGGACATTTTTTTAATTTGTCTAACATAAGGGTTATTAGACAAATTAAAGAGGCAATGATTTCGCCCATTTTCCGGAGTGAGGTTTCATGCCTCGGAGTCGGTTTAATTGTAGGACACTTAAACCTAGCCCATAGTCCAACTTTGACCAGAACATTGATTGGCTTGTTCTCCCTCATAGGAGCTCAGATTGATGAACTGTTCACACCACCGTGATGAGGACGATGAGATCTACGCTCTGGTCCTAGTTCGAAAACATTATGATCACTTTGGTTTTCAAGCTTTCATAAGCCCTCTTTGTCCTATGCATGTCCCTAGAGCCACCTGTATCAAGCAGGCATGGTGGGTGAGGCACTAGTGTCAAAGGATATTGAGCGCTAGGCTCTGTGTATAGATAATATGGAGATTAGGCAACATTGGTATAAGCAAGTGGTGCAACGGCTAGCCTTGGTATGGATTGATGCATACGGGGATATGTATATGGTGTGATGGGACCTGGATAAGGAGTTCCCTAATAAGGATTGGGAGAGGGATAATTGTACATGGGACTAGTCCCTCCCTAAGGTTGACCATAACTCATCTAAGGAGGAGCATATGGTTGGGGGTGTAAAATAGTTCCAACAGCTCCATCGCGGCATGAGATTCTCTTGGAACATTATCGGTACCAGGCTGAGGTAGATTGAGGATAATAATGTAAATGTAACTTGACTGGGCATATATCAGGCCAAATTTGAGAGTTATCTAGAGAGCTTCTTCCTCAGATTGAGGAAAGTAAGAAGCAATATCTTTTACAATGGGGGCCAACAACGATCTAAGAAACCAATCAAGGCAGGAATAAGGGGTGACATTAAACACTACACCTTAATAAATCAACACACATAGATTAAGGGGTGATTGGACATAGAATTTGTCATATTAGAGATCTGAACATGACTAGTCTGTACCCCGTCCGTCAGTCCTGGAAGCGACAATGTGGCCATGTGGGGCGCACCAACATCTCCCCAAGAGGAGAAGGGACTAGGATTTCCACCAAGGGGAATTCCTTGGTTGGTGTGCTCCATTTTTTCAACCTAAAGATCAACGCAGGAATAAGGGGTGATTGTTCCGTAATCTATGTGTCACTTTTCATTGAGAGAGAATATGACTAGTCTGTACCCCGTCCGTCTAGGAAGAGGGTTATTCTAGAATAAGATTCTTTTGTCAAAGTTATGTGAGTTGGTGGGCATCGTCGCTCACCTTTGTCTATTTCAGTGGACATTGCCGAGGAAGTGTTTTGTTTAAACTACTAACGAGACAATCTTTGGGTAACCTGAAAGAGGTAAGCCTCTCTCGTTAAAACAAATGTTTTGGCGGAAGTGAAGTAGAGGTAACCTTGAAACTCTATTTTATACCTGGGGGCATGCAAATCTTTTGGAGTGCAAGCAAGGGGCGGCTATTTATTTTTTTAAATTTTTAGGTCCTCCCTTTAAACCTGTAGGTCTAACCCTTTAAACTCGTAGGATTAGTTGTTTCCGAACTTGCATAACGAAAGGATCCGGAGCAAAGCTTACGTAAGATCTAAGCTCCCTAAAAAATAGCATCTTCAATGAGACACTCTTATCATATGACTGGTATAATCGAGTAGTTTTAGCACAAAGTTCATGCTCGTTAAAAAATAAACGCAAGATCCGAGCAGTTTTAGCACATAGTTCATGCTCTTTAAAAAATAAACATAAGACCGAGCAAATGTTTCCACCCGCGTTTAAGCTCGTTAAAAAATGAACTATCCCGGTAAATAACCACTGTGAATGTTATATCATCAGCCATTAAAGCCTTGGTCGTGTTTGCACCGTCACCTCCACTTTTCCATTGGCCGATCGTTCACCTCCATATGATTGTTTACCCATTTTGAGGAACAGCTGTGAAGAGTGATTTCACCTAGCCATCCTTATGACACTGCCGTGATTGGAAAATTCCAACCTGTACCTGGAATCAACTGCTAACCCTGTTTATCACTCGTTCCTCAAAAGATGAGTCTTCTTTAAGCTCTTTTCATCTGACTCGTAAAATATGAAAAGATTGCCGAGTTTTGGCCTTCCAGCTCGTTAAAGCGACCAGAAGAGCTATCCCTCCTCTAGATTTTAATCTTTTTGGACCCGAGGGATTATTGCACAAAAAGATCGAGCGCTTGTTTTATTCGGCTCGTTAAAACTATCGAAAACTCATCCCTTCTGTATTGTTTTATACTTTTTTGGACTTAAGGGATTAGATGACGAAAAAGGAATTTTGGAGTTAACTTTATGTACCTTTTCAGACTCTCTAAAAATGAAAAGGATCGAGTTATCCTTGTCGTTAGACTCGTTAAAATCATTAAATAGCGACAAACTTGTCTTTAGACGAGAACGAGTTTCACTATCGCTAGGCTCGTTAAAACATAGCGATGGGCTTGCCCAAAGGGCAGGTTATAAAACAAGCATATGTTATCCTCCTCAAGCTTGACAAAAATAAAGAGGTACTGGTCAGCAATGACTGGGGAAAAATTGGGAGAAACTAAAGAAAACTTTGATGGTAGCAAGTCGCTCTTGAACATGACACTTTTCCTCCGTACCACATCGGGTTGGGTTGTTTCATTCGCCGGTCACATCCATGGTCTCGCCATACCATCCATATTTGGGGTAATGCTACCAATCCATCGCATCAGTGTTGCCACATGTTCAAGAGAAGTCGTTTAGAAAATTCAACCGTGTCCCATCCACTGCCATACATTATCCTTCATCCTTTCATGACCGCCACCCTGAATCATATGTCACAGATCGTTCTCACCTCCATTAAAATCATTAGCTCCGTTCCGTGTCACTGATGTGGGATTCATTAAGGCCCTCCTTTGACGGATCACTTCTTGTCAACATCAGCTCATTATCCAAGAAGTTGATCTAGGAACAACCCCTTCAGTACTTTGAAGCTTGCATGCCTCAATAGCAAGTTTCTCACTTCTGGTGACAGGTATACATCAATAACCTGCGACCGAAAGATTTTGCATGGTGTTCGACGCCAAGTCCTTTATTCACACCACGTGAATTGTACTGTAGTACCTTGAGGGTCATTTTCATTATCGGTGATTCCTCTCGCGCTTGTTAACGGTTTACATCATTGACCGGTAATCAAGCGATGTCTTTCCATGTTCGACTTCAGAACAATTCTCACATGGATCGACTTGTACTTAGAGTGAAGATCGAACGAGTTTGAAGACCCCGGATCTAGTTTCATCCATCCGGGCTGTGATATATATTCAGGAAAGATAAAGACATTAACATGTACATCATTGCAGCAGATAATCATCCTACTCAAAGGATGATAATTTCATCAAAATTATCAGTCTACCATCAGACGATTGTCTGTTCTATGTACAGAAAAATGAATTTATAAAGCTGAGCATGGGAATGCCCACCTCAGCTAGATCATGAAAGCAGTATGAAAAATAATGTATTGTATTGTATTGTATTACAGGTCTCCTCCCACCATTGGATGAACTTCGGATCCCCCTGATAAAGCATTTCGCCCGATAAATAGCCTCATACTTTAGGGGGCAACTGTTATAGACATTTTTGTGCCTTACAGCATTGAGCATGAAATGTCCATAATCTAAGGGATTCAAAGTCCCTAAACATGTTGTTCCTACCCCTAGAGGAACAAGGCTAACAAACCACAGTAATTCACAGAAGTTCTCCACCTGAAAACTGCTCAAAAACAAGTCAATTCAGGATCATTTCAGTGGCTACACTAGCTGTTTGCGCTGAATGTCAAAGCCAACACTGGCTACCTGTGCTGAACGAGAATGGACAAGTGGCAGGCTCATTTCTCAAGGTGTCAAAACCCAGGAAGCTTCCAAAATGACACTTGCCTCAGGGAATTCGACTGGTGATGAGTAAGAGGTTCCAAATCTCCAAGTGGAAGCAAGAACCTCCAAGTGGACTCAAGAACTGACAGAGGGAGAGGACACTAGTCACATCTCAAGCTGACTCATCCTCTCTCCAAACATATATATATGGATCTCTCCTCCATGAGATCTGGAGGCTGGAATTTTGTTATTGCAAAGAATTGCTGTTGGTTTGAGACTGGAACTATTGGGTGCTTATTGCTTTGAAGGGGGTGAAGATAGGAATTCCATTTGCTGGGAAGGAAATGCTGGATTGGAGCCCTTTGGGTTGTATCTCTTCCTGAACCTTGTTATTCATCAATAAAGCTATCTTGGTTTCTCCTATATGCTGATGTATTCTTGATGTATGATTGCATTAGTATGTTTAGTTTATTTCTAATCCTGAACTAGTTATGAATATGAATCCATGTCTTGTGTAGTGTTCTCTTCTTGTGATCTTGCAGAAACCTCTTGAAGCTGGGCGAGCAAGAAGGCAAGTAGCTGGGAACTCTCCAAGAGAAGAGAAGCTGGATTGAGGGACAAACGGAAGACACCGGTTAGTCCATCTATCTCTCTCTTCATTCTTAATTCATAAAGGAAAGAATACTAGAATAGCTGTCTCTGTTTGTTGCTAAGGCACTGTCACACCTTAGGTGGATAGGATCGTCCTGCATAGGCATTTTTCCCCACAACATCCATTTGACAAGAGCCCATTTTCTGTTGAGGCTTGAGGAACCCCAAAGAAAGTTTCTTTGAAGATTGCGAATTTTTTTAAGAACCCATTTAGGGGCTGCCAATATAGAAAATAAGTACAGAGGCATGGCTTGGAGAATGGATTTGATTAGGATAAGCCTGCTAGCAATGTTGAGCGAGCAGTAGGTCCAAGAAGAGAGCCTGGTTTCTAAATTGTCAAGGAGGGATCTCCAGGAAACATGTGTGATGGCTGAGTCAAACAAGGGAGCTTCAAGATATTTCAAAGGAAGCACAACTCTTGGGAAGCCCAAAATCCTGGCTATATTTCTCTGAGTGAGAATGGGAGTGTGGAAGAAGAAGAGTTGGGATTTGGAAGCATTGATGGTGGTGCCAGAAGCTTCTGAGAAGAGATTGAGCAGGGACTTGAAGGCAAAGGCCTCTTGAACTGATGGATGGCCGAAAAGCAAATTGTCATAGACAAACTCTTGGTGAGAGATGGGGGGTTGACCATGAAGAGAAATGCCCTTTAAGGAGTGTGAAGAGATAGGAGAATGAAGAAGGCGACTAAGGCCTTTGGCCATGAGAACAGAAAGGAATGGGGAGAGAGGGTCACCTTGACGAATACCCTAGGAGGGAAGAAAGGGCGAGGAAGGAGAAACATTAAGAAGGATGGAGAAACAGGGGGAGGAGATAAGATTCATAAGCCAACATGTCCAAGTAGCACAGAAGCCAAATGCTAATAACATTTGATTAATATAGGTCCAACTGAGTTTATCGAAAGCTTTAGAAAGATCTAACTTGAGAATCATACATGGATTTTTTATAATCTTGAGTGAATGGATCACTTCATGTGAGAGAATGATACCGTCCAGAATCTGGCACCCTTCTACATAGCCTGTCTGCTCTGGCAAAATGAGGAGAGGGAGAAGAGGTTTGAGCCTATTCGCCAGGACTTTAGATATGAGTTTGTAGATTACATTGCAAAGTGCGATGGGCCTATATTTATCAGGTGTATTGGATTCTTCCACTTTAGGTACTAGCGCTATGAAGGTCGTGTTAAGGGAAGGAAGGATCCAATGCATCGATCACGATTCTTCCATGAGCTCCCAGACCTCTGTTTTGATATGCTCCCAGAAAGCATGAAAGAAATTGGTTGTGAAGCCATCGGGGCCAAGCGCTTTGCCATCCTTAAGTTGGGCCACAGCGTCCTCCACTTCCTGCATAGAGATAGGCTGGAGAAGCATATTGTTGTGGTCCGCCGTAATGATTTTTGGAATATGCTGTGTAATAGATCAAATGGCCTGATTTTTGTAGCCCGAAGGCTCCCAAAGAATGTCCTGAAAGTACTCTTTGAATTCTTGTTCCACTTCTTCATGCACCTCTAGTTGCTCCCCTTGCTGATTATTAATGAAGGCGATGTTATTGTGCATTCTCCTTTGAATAGTAGACCTGTGAAAAAATCTGGTATTTTTCTCCCCATCCTTAAGCCATCTAACCCTAGATTTTTGATACCAGAGGGTCTCTTCTTGTTGCCTTCATGCTTCAATCTTGGTCAAGAGGGCCTTCTCCTATTGCGCATAGTCTTCTGTTCTTCCCTCAGAGATAATACACTGTTGCAATGTATTCATTTGCTACTCTAGTGCTTTCTGATGGTTAAAAATGTTACCAAACTGAGTGCGATTCCATGATTTGAGAGCTTGTTTGAGGTGTTTTAACTTTTGTTGAAACTGGAACATCTTGGCTCCTTCAGGGGGAGTGAAGGATTTCCATGCATCGTTAACTACTTCTTTGAAGTTAGGATGTGAAAACCAAAATTATTCGAAGCGAAAAGGTTTATTACACCTAGAGCCTGGACGCGACCACTATAGCATTATGGGACAGTGATCATAGCCCACTTGAGGCAAGATAGAGGCATGAATGTCCCCACCCAGGTGAATGGCATTATCTGACATAAGGAATCGATCCTGCTTGGAGGTGATATGTTGTGGTCCCCTTCTTTTATTAGTCCATGTATACATACCATTAGAAGTCTGTAGGTCCATTAACTGATTTCTGTGGATGAAGTCTTTGAAGCCGATGCTGTCTCCTTCCAGCCTCGATCTTCCTCCTGATTTTTCCTCCAAAGCTGTGATGATGTTGAAGTCACCACCACAAATCTGAAGGGGAAATCTCTTAATAGAGTTGAGAGCTGTGAGAGTGTCCAGCAGATCCAACTTCTTTTGTAAATCTTGTGGGAAATACACATTAGAGAGATGACCATGGATATTGGTCCCGATTAGGTGGAAAGTTGTCTGAATAAAGTAGTGTGAGGCGTGAAAATCATGAAGGGAGAGAACTTGAGGGTTCCAAATGATTGCTAGCCCTCTTGAAGCCCCTGAAGCATCCACTGAGACTGAACGACATCCAGACCAGGCTTTATTTAGGATCTTTTCCAGTGCAGTGCTATTGCATTTTGTTTCTTGTAGATAGACTAATGAAGGCTTATCTTGTTGGATCATGTTTTTTAACATTCTGTGTTTTGTAGGGTTGTTAAGCCCTCTCACGTTCCATGAGATGAGCTTCATGAGGAACAGTGGGGAAGAGATTTGAAAAACTTGGTCAGCTTGGGGAATCTACCAGATTCCACCAGCATTTCTCCAATAATAATGGTCCTCTGCAGATCCGTTTTACGCCTGCGTTTCTTCAATTCTTTCAGTATTTTTTTCCATCCCAAGGACTACCTACCTGAATACCAAGACATTTGTTATGTTGTGCTCTAGCTAAAACTACTTCAAGACTTTCGATTTGTCAGGGGGGTATAGCACTGAATTCTTTCTGTCGACACGCTGTTTCCAGGCTGAGAATGTCCAGATCTCCTAGATCTATACTCTCTGGTTCCTCATCCATGTGTATCGGTATGTTCTGTTCTTCCTTGTTTGGCTTTTGATGGATACTGAGAGCTAGAGCTGCATCTATCTCCATGTTGGATGTTTCAAGGGTTGTATCTTGATCTTTATTATCAAAGTAGGTAGAGGCAAGGATGATGGTGAGATCGAAGGCTGAGAGCGGAGCTGAAGATTTTGGAAGAGGGGGGGAAGAAGTAGGAGGTGGATCTGAAGAAGAAGGGATAGAAAGGTGATCCTCCAAGTTATTTTGAGAGGTCAGGATTTCAAAGCTGTTTCATATTTTAGGTTTCTTGAGATTATCTCGGGCGACTGGAGATTTCTTGGCATGCTTTCTTCGACTGGTGACTTTTGTGAATCCCTCAGCATCTTTGCTAGTCACAGTGACAAGGGATTTAGACTGAAGATTCAGTGGTCAATCCCTGAATAGGTGGCCATGTTCATGGCATTTCCTGCAACGAAATGGAACATGCTCATAGTCTATTGTTTGAATCCATTCAAAATCATCATGAAATAGACTTACCGAGTCCGTGAGTGCTTTGGCTAGATGCATGTGTACACAAATCCTGGCATAGGAGGTGTATCTTCGGTGTTTAGTTTCCTCAGCGACTTTGATAAAAACCCCCAGGCCATTGCCTATGTCCTTTAAGGTCTCCTCGTCCCAGTATTCTAGGGGAAGAGAGTACATACGGATCCATACTGGAGCCCAGTTGAAATCTTCTTTGTCTGGATTGAATCTCTCTATCCAGTCATGAAGGTACAGGCCTGCAGAGTTGAAGAAGTACGGGCCTCCCTCAAAGATACGAGTTCTGTCCTCCAGACAGTTGAAAATAGCAGTGAAGAAGCCTTTAGGACCAAGCTACAGGGTAACTTGTCCTTTAGGCTTCCATTTGGAAGCGATCCATCCTTGCAAGGCCTTTTCAGTAGGCCAGAGTCCTAAGAACTTGCCTATGAGGGCATGATCCCTCATATATTGGATTTGGCCATTGATTTGGTGACTGGGGAGATCTATTTTGGTTCTTTTTGAAGTCTTGGGGATGCATGTAGCAGAGGATGCCTTTGGCAGTGACGTCGAGGCATTTTGGTCTATGCCTTTGTCTTTAGCGACCGCAAAGCCTACAGCAGTGTTGCCAACATTGTCACTAGCGGGATCGATAACATGGGTGGCCAGTGGGGTGGAGCGAGGACTGGCATTTGTGTCTGTGCTTGTAGAGTTGTCAGAAGAGAAATCGTTGGGGGGAGGGGGGGCCGTGCCCACCCCTCTGGAGGGTGGATTCATGGAGAAAGAGTCAGCAAAGAAGCACGAGGCGCCGAGCTTCGATACAGTGTGCACAAAGGATTAGGGCATCAGAGTTTCCGCATCATAATGATTTATCTAATTATTCTCATGGGATTTTTCTATTTAAATCAGAAAATAATTTAATAAAAGTGGTTTACTAAATTATTTTCCCTTGTGAAAGTAATTTTACTATGGTAAAATTAAATCCACATGGTGCATTTCGATCCACCTAGTTAGAAATGGCTAGGTGATCATTTTTTGGCGATAACACTTACATTTCAATAAATGAGGCTTGGTGATCATCTTGGCTATTGTCTAATGTTGCATAGATGCGAGGTCTACTCCGATCCATGTCATTTACTATCTCAACTTCCTATACATTGTATAGTCTTGGATGATTTCCCTTTAACTAAGGGCAATCTATTCATAATTGGTCCTCCTCACATCTCCAACACTCTAGTGCTTTCCTTCTGGGTGCATTTGTTTCTTCTTTGTAGCTGTAGAAATTTGATCATTACCAATTTTTTGGCCGAAGAATTATCCTTAAAATACATCCACTTTCACTCCATTCAACATCCACTTTCTCTCCATTCACACATTTTCTCACCTCTATTCCACCACCATGAGCTTCACTTTCATCATTAAATGGGTTACCATTGTGTTTTCCAAAATATTATTAATTCTTGGTGTTTTTAAGAGAATTTGTGGTTATGCTTTAGAAAATAATATCCATATACTTATACCTAACAATTAGAATGAGTTTTTTGACATGTGTAGGTACAAAGGAAGCTTCTGAGGCACCCTTATGTGGCACTCTATGTTCAAATCCGAATTTGAGGAGATCATGGACCTCACGGACAAGATCATGGACCCCATGGAGAAGATCATGGAGGATAGGGTTATGTGTCACCATTGGTTGAGAGATATGTGGATTTGAAGAGGGAATAGTGGATCCACATTTATGAGTTTGTTATCATAGCTTTTGTAGAAATAGGAGTGTTATCTCCTTCATTAGTAACTTTGAAATTTAGAATTTAGAATTGAGAAGTTAGAATTTAGAACCTTAGCATCTTATAAGTTGTAATGAGAAGTTAGAATTTGGAATCATTGTAATGGAGATTTTAGAGCCTCTTGGGATGTAGAACTTTTAATTTTAATTTGCAATTGATGATAAATAAAATGGAGCTTCTTTGACGTTCTACATTTGGCTTCTCTTTTGATGTGCTTGTGAATCATTGGAAGGGCCCCCATTGTCTAGAAAGCACACTTTTGTTTTGGTAAGCTTTCCTTTTATGTTTGTTTGTAAATTTCATTAGGTTCATATGTTTGAGATATTAATGAATGACATTTCGTAAGAAAGTATTAATGTTTCTTTCAGTGAATCTGATTTGTTTTTTAATGTTTGATTTCATTAGTTTAAATAGTTTGTTGATTAAGATGATTAGAAATATTAATGAACACTCTCCTATAAGGGAGTTGTTATCACCCCAAGAAAATCTCCTAGGTTGTAATTCAGAGATGCTTGGGAACATTACAAATTCAACTTATTGTTGTAAATGGATGAATGGAAGAGATGATGCTTATTCAAGCCAGATAACCACTTCTACTATTCTTAACTCCAGACATGCATGAACACCTCCAAACTACAAGGCTTTAGACCACCAATTACTCACAGTTCAGAGATTTGGTGAATATGGAGAATACTGACCACACCAACAGATGCACAAGACCTTGTGATGGCCGATTGCAACTAGTAAAGAGGTCTGCAAATCTAATTCCCCAGTGTAGAGAGAGGATGACAGCTCTCTCGCACTAGGTGAAAAGAAACCTGAATAACTCATTCACTAATACATACAAGATTTAAACACAGAGGTAGGATGATAGCTCCTCTAATGCTAAACATCAAGAGTTCAGGAAAACTGCATATCAAGCACAACCTAGAATAGAATAGAAATGGAAAGTGAGAAACTAACAACAAAAGAAGCTTGTATTAGCTGAAAATGAAGATGAGACACTACAAGTATCAAAGTAGTTACAGTCTCCAGAAGTTTAACCTTACATCAAAACAACAACCATAAACCCTAATTACATCTTGTTTCTGGGTATATATAGAGTTTTGTTAGAAAGGCACTCAGCCATTCTAAGTATGGAGGGGTCATAATTGACCACCAATCGCTTTAAATGAATGATGGATTCTCTGGTGCGATTACTTGCTGTAGTGGATAAATTTGATCTTCTCGAGTGCTCTGTTGTCATCTCAGGCAGCTGTAGCATCCTTATTCACTAATTCCCATAACTGTTAAATGCAACTACTTACTCATGCTCGGTACTTTTCCCCCTTAGCCATGCTACCTATTGAATGCAGTTGTTGAGGAGGAAATGCGCCTTTCGGGTGCACGGAGTGGGCAAGGACGTGGACTACAAAGCGGGTGAGACGATCGGATGGAGGAGTAATATCGGCCATTAGATTGGGCAAATCGACGATGGGGATTGCTTGGCAAGGAGTACCGAGAGATATGGAAGTGGAGTGGATGCAGGCCATTGGATCTTGGGTGGACGAATCCAACGGTCATTGGGCATCGAAGATGCACGGAGTTTATCGGGTGCGAAGGGCGGTTTTGGCGGCAGGCAGTATTGATTGCACCAGTGTTGGGGGTTGGGCGGTAAAGGTATAAGGGCGCATGATACCACTCAGAGTGTGACGCGTGGCAGTGGAAACCGCCCTCCATCGCATGTTAACAGGCTGTCACTTCGCGGGCGTAGGAAGAGCGAACGTCGTCCGATCTTGGCAGAGATGACTGGACGATGGGGATTTAATTTCGTGGGTCAGTTGTTTGATGTGAAGGGAGGGCCATTGGATTAGGGTGATGAAGGTCAACATCCAAGGCTGCGGTAGAGGGGTCTGCGAGGGCGTGCAGTTGTATGGGTGCAGGGTTATGGGGTATGGGATTAAGCGTTCAGGGCTTAAGAACAATAGAGCGTATATGGTTTTTAACATAAGAGAGTAGGAAATGTGGATGAGGGGAGAGGGAAAGGGGTAAAGGAGAAGATGAGGATGACCATTATAGGCTTTCTCTAAGCACATCCAAGAATCGAGTTTGCCTCCGGCCTTGGAGAATCCATGTTATATAGTGGAGCTAATAGGAGCTTTAATATTTCTTACACTTGTCACAATGTCTTTAGATTTCATTTTGGTAAATGACTAGATAGGTGTTGGAGATCCCAATGAAAGACCTCCTGTAAGGGAGCTTTGGCATTTCTTCACCCAGCTTAATTTAGGTTGTCTCTAAGTCCATATATATCGGATGGTCCTCAAAGTTTACTTACCCGGATTGATAGTAAATGAATCTCTAATTTGCATCCACATTTTATACCAAACATTTTGGTGTCGTTGTCAGGGAGGATGATTTGGAGATAGACTTAGGATGTTATTTTTATTGCAATTTCTTTTCATGGACTAACTTGTGAAACCTGGTGGCAGCAGGATATTCATGAAGGTGTTCAAGTTGAGCTTTTTGATTTTTCATACTTAGTTTGATTTTAAATTCAGTTTTTTATTAAACCCCCATTTCTTACTAATCCATCTACGGATGAGAAATTTGAAGATATTAAACAGGTACATCTTGGAGAGCAAGGACAATATCAAAAACTGGTTTCAAAAGAACCTTGCGCCAACTCCAAGAAAAAAATAGGTTACTCACATGTTTGCAAAGCATAAGGTAAAAACTTTAAATCTATATGTGAGCATTTTTGAATTTTTAGTCCATAGATGGCTTCACTGGAAGCATTCTTTTACCTAGGAAATAAAAAAAAATCTTTCAAGCAAGTTAAGGTAGAATAGATTAGAAAAATAAAATGAGATCTCGCTAGAGTTTTTAGTCTTGTTTTTCTTTGAAAAAAACATCATCATTCCTCATGAATAAATTTACACTTCATCCACACTAACCTACAAAAATAATAAAAAAACAAAACAATAGGTTAGTATGCTCTCTTCCTGCGCTTCGAGCGATCAGGAAGATCAGAAAATCTATTGATTTACTTTCAAAATTAAATAAAAATCTCTTGCTAGGAATTTGCACAAATCATTAAAACTACAACATTATAAGGAATTATAAGGAATCAAAATCATTTTTTTAAATTCATTTACTTTCGATTTCAAATTTAAAAATTAAATGTGTAGTTTAGTGATTTGATAATTGTGTTAGTAAGGACGAAATGACAGGTGGTCTTTTCCACAGCATTTCTCACTCATTTTCCTTGACTAAAAGATACCATTTTTCACTAATGTTCCTTGACTTCAAGATATCATTACTGTAGATTGATAGAGATTATTTCAAATTTGTTCAGCTTCTATAACCAGGTTGACTCTGTATTATACTGTGAAACCCATATAAATAAGTATTATGAAAAAAAAAAGCATTAGAATGTCAAAGTAGTTGTTAACCTAACTATTTCATTAAAATCATATTAGGTTGCCACTATCAAGACTTAACATGAAAGACAGTGAAGAATGATAAGAATATGGTGAAATGCTTGAACTTGACATTTTCTTTGGCCCATTTCAATGGAGTCCACAAGACACTGAAAATTGAAAAAATGCATCTTATTAATAATATACCGAATAGATGTCTTCCAGTCCCCAGTACAAATCAAATCCAATGGCAGTAAATATGAGTAGAATATGTGAAAGCGATGGTCACAGAAAAATTTGAATAGAATTCTTCAATAAATAGTGTACGCCTGATGCGTGGTCTTTCAAAACATCAATAACAACAAACAACATATCAAAACCTAGCAGCAGAGAGACGAAGATCTACGCCCCCATGAAGAAGAGGAGAGGGGAAGCAACTGCTAGGAAGAGGTTGAGGCTACCCAAAATCCTAACGTTGAACTTCTCTATGGGTTTAACATCCATATGAATAACTTCTCTATCCATTCATTGGGAAACAACTCGATCACGAGCATCCGAATCTGAATACTATTCTCTCAAACTGCACCAGTACTAGCAAAAGACACTAGCCCAAACTCCAATAAAAAACGAAGCTTTAGTTTTAAAAAGTAGTTTCTGATCGAACCAGGGCGAAATTGGAAAAACAAAGACATGGGATTTTTCTGGAATAGAATATTACATAACCCAGAAATCGTTTGCATGGATTTCTAAAGGTTTGAGAGGAAATCATGGTTCTTTGGGACCCTTTTTTGTAACTACGTGAAAAAAAAAATGGTTTTTAAAATTAGTGCACAGATAATTACGGGTTTTGCTGGCAGTGAAGTAGATTTTTATGGCCTTTAAATCCCTTTCTATCAGCGACCATCTACTCCAGCATTTCCTAAGTTGTTAATCATTAGTTAAAGCTTGAATTCATTGTTCTAAACTTGGTTTTTGATCCATCAATCTTCTCAGTTTTATCTCTGCATTTCCAATTTTTTTTTTTTTTTAACTTTATGTGAGTGGATTAGAGAAATTGTGTGGTGATTTTCAAACTTATCTTTCTACTTTCCAAGAGCCTAAAATGGATATATCTGTGAATGACATATGCAATGCATTGAATATTTTACTTGATATAAGAAATGATCCTCTATTAATTCATTGCAAAACAGGGAAGGTGTATATAACTGCATTAGCCAATAGATCACCTCTCTTTTGCTTTCTACTACCATTGATAATGTGCATCAATAATATGTCTGGCTACATAAGAGCATAAGAGCATTTTCATTTTCCTATTTGATAATATTCTTTCCAAAACTTAGGGCATGCTAACAATTTGATTTTGTGCAATGCCCTACAAGTTGTTTGGTAGGATGTTTACGTAAAATGCAGAATTGGTGCCTTGCATCGGTATTTGATGAATATGAGTGATTTGCTAAAACAAAAACCCAAGTATCAGATTTGCAATTCATAGAACGGTTCAGCATAGCAAATAAATAGAATCACAGTTATTCCTCGACAATTTTCTCAATTATCAGGGGTTAAAATCTTGGGGCCTGTGGCAACTTCATAACAAATATAATTTGTAGCAAATTTTTGTGTAGGTTGTGCCAAAGTACCCTATATTTCATTGTCTCAAACAAGATGTTTTTGAGAAAATCCAAGGGCTTTTTCCAATGTGAGCCATACAATGTTGTTGATCTTATTCATGGCTCCCATACCAACTTGTATATCAAACATCCATGATGAAAAGTGCAAATTCAAAAGGGTATATCACACAACATTTCAATGAAAGCAAGATTTAGCCCAACATTGTTTCTCACCGGGATTTTCAAAATTTAGAGTTGGCATTAAAATCTATGCTTTTATTTTTGTTCTATGCTTTTATGTAACGAACTAATCTATAGGAGACAACAAATATATAATGCCAAGCTTTTTTCCATGCACATTCCATGAGCCATGTGACACAAACAGGAAGTAATTTAATTTTCATGGCTATTTATTAAAAATGGACTGTTATCAACATCATGAATTGGACTAAAGTTACGCTTTCGATTTTCCTTAATCTATTTCATTTTGGCATAAAAATTTTGCGTAAGAATCAGAAAGAGAATGGCCATTTCTTCTTGGACACACTTATGTTATTTATGCCAAGTTTTTTTTTGTAGGATATCGGATGATCAACTGATAATTAAGGAAACTAGTTGTGTGCACAATTGGTCTTCAAAAAACTAATTACATGAGAAATTCTAAAGAACAAGTCCATGAACAAAAACAAAATTTCCAGAAAATTACAAGTTCTTACAACTTCCTGTGATAGCTTAATGGTTTGAAATGTTGCATGACAGATTAGAAAATTTGAAGAGCTGAGGTTTGTTCCTAAATGTCCAAGGATGGTGAAATACCTATCCACTCATGAATTAGAAGACTACAGGTGGTTGTTCAACGCTGGTCAAACTCAGCTATTTTAGAAAAAACTCTCAAATCAATGAGTAGATTCGCTATTTTTGAGATTTTGCATGCCAAAATTCACTTTTTCCCAGCAAGAGTCATTATCCATTTCTCATTATCCACATACACTTCAGTACATCTTCATCAACCCTAACCCACCAACAAAAGCAACAAAGCTCATTTACAAGCTTTTTGTTCCACTTTACATATTCATTGTTAGTTTCCTTTTTCCTACCCTTGCAAATAACACCTTGCTTCCATACACCATTGAGTCCATAGTCCTTGAGTCTAAATATTTTTCTAAAAACACCTTGAAGCTTGCATGCCTTAAGGGCAAGCTATCATGCCGATAAACAAAGGGAATACATCAATGTCCCTTGTTCATCGGATCTTTTAAGTATTCAACAACAACAAATTCATTCATACTTAGAAAGATGTGTTAGGGGCATCTTGACTCTCATCCACATCAATGATGGGAGATCTCATGTTGACTAGTGGTATCCATTAATGGCCACTAAGTTAAAAAATTCTTGTTATGTTTGACACCAACACATTTATTCACATGAAAAGAATTGTGCCAACGAGTGTAGAAGACTTGAAGACCCATCAGTTTGTAGCAGAAGAAGCAGATTTACTTTCATTACTTTTCATTTTTTGATGTAAATGACTTGAGGAAAAGTCAATAAATAAGGTTGGGGGGGAAGTGTAAATTCTAAATTTTGTATACCTTCCAAGCCTTATACATTTTCAGTCACATTCAGCAGCAGATTCTGAACATTCAACAGAAGATCCAACAACAGATTTAGCAACAGATGCAACAACAATAAAAGATTCACTTTTTCGACTTCATCCACCATTTTCATAACCAAGTAAAGAAGACTATGATCAGAATTCTGTAGCCACACATGTACAACTCTCATCCATTTTGGAAAGGGTAAGTTGAGGTATGATCATTTCTAACTTTTAACCATTTAATTCCTTGAAATCTAGAATGATAATTTTTGGAAAAACTTCCTTTCTTCATTTCGTAAAATTTCCAAAATCATCAGTTTGGGGGAGGGGATAAATTTACATTCATACATTGTCACATTCATATTTTTGCATATTCATATATCACATCCTAAAAGCCACATACCTTCAAAATATATTCACTATTACATGAGCATATAAATGGATTTGTAAAAAGTACTTAAAAGCTAATTGGATGCAACACAATCATGGTTGTTACACAAGAACCAACCATGATGAATTCCAACAAAAATACTTTGCAATAAAAATCACATTATCAATATGCAAAGATAATACATTAAAATTGAATGTATCGAACAAAATATGGTTGAAACACAAGAACCAACCAAGTTTCAGTTCATCAAAAACACTTTTCAAAAGTTAAGTAAATGATATCATGCAAAGTTTAAGCCAAATCTCAAGTATCAAAAGTAGTGTAATAGATTGCATGAGGAAATGCAATACTTTCAGTTTGGGGGTATGTTGAGCCTAACAATTATCCTTAAAATACATTCACTTTCACTCCATTCAACATCCACTTTCTCTCCATTCACACATTTTCTCACCTCTATTCCACCACCATGAGCTTCACTTTCATCATTAAATGGGTTACCATTGTGTTTTCCGAAATATTATTAATTCTTAGTATTTTTAAGAGAATTTGTGGTTAAACTTTAGAAATTAATGTCCATATACTTATACCTAACAATTAGAATGAGTTTGTTGACATGTGTAGGTACACAGGAAGCTTCTGAGGCACCCTTATGTGGCACTCTATGTTCAAATTCGAATTTGAGGAGATCATGGACCTCATGGAGAAGATCATGGAGGATAGGGTTATGTGTCACCATTGGTTGAGAGATATGTGGATTTGAAGAGGGAATAGTGGATCAACATTTATGAGTTTGTTATCATAACTTTTGTATAAATAAGAGTGTTATCTCCTTCAGTTGTAACTTAGAAATTTAGAATTTAGAATTGAGAAGTTAGAATTTAGAACCTTAGGATCTTATAAGTTGTAATGATAAGTTAGAGTTTGGAATCATTGTAATGGAGATTTTAGAGCCTCTTGGGATGTAGAACTTGTATTTGCAATTTGCAATTGATGATAAATAAAATGGAGCTTCTTTGATCTTATACATTTGGCTTCTCTTTTGATGTGCTTGTGAATCCTTGGAAGGGCCCCCATTGTCTAGCAAGTACGCTTTTGTTTTGGCAAGCTTTCATTTTACGTTTGTTTGTAAATTTCATTAGGTTCATATGTTTGAGATATTAATGAATGACCTTTCATAAGAAAGTATTAATGTTTCTTTCAATGAATCTGATTTTTTATTTAATGTTTGATTTCATTAGTTTAAATAGTTTGTTGATTAAGATGATTAGAAATATTAATGAACACTCTCATGTAAGGGAGATTTGAAATTTCTTCACCTAGATTAGTTTAGTTTGTCTCTAAGTTCATATATATTGGAAGGTCCTTGAAGTTTACTTACCTGGATTGATACTAAATGAAACTCTAATTTGCATCTGCATTTAATACCCAACACCAATAGTAGTAGATCTCTGTTGAAATTTACCCTTGTTGGTAGTGGTAGAATTAATATTCTTTCCTCCATGTTGTTGTCTTACAACTCCCTGCCCCTTTTTTTTAAGTTGGGCTTGTATTTTTCTTCCCATTCAATCTTATATTAAAACTTAAGCTTGGATCGTTCATACCAATACTTCAACTTCCTAATAGTAGCCTCTAGAGTTTGTGGCTCATCAAACTCCATTTTTTCCTTAAATTCATGTGGAAATACACTAAGTAACCTTTATATCTTTACTTTTTCATCCTTGAGGTTGGGTACATACCTCAATAGCTCCAAAAATTTGATACATACTCATCAACTGGTAGCTACCCTAGCTCATAAAATCATTTGACCTTATTGTCCTAATACCTATCTAACAAGTATTCTTCCCTTAAATACCTCTCAAATCTCCTCCAAGGAAACTCTTTCCATTTGATATCCTTGACATTCATTAAATCTTCCCACCAAATTGTTGTAATATGTAACAACCCCCCCATTTATACAGAGCAATAGTTAATATTTGACATATAAATGGGGACCCTTTTAAATTTTTAGGCCTTGAAAATAAATGCTAACTCTATAAATTTGACTTAAAAACCTTAAAAAAGGAGCTCATTCTTAAATCTCTTATTGCAAATTGCATCTTGCAGTTTTCCATGTAACAATTGTTAGCATTCCATCGAAAATCCCGAAATGTGATATATGATGAGGTCCCCACTACGATTTTCTGATCACAACACTTTAATAACATGTGATTGCACTTCGTAAATCACAAATTGATGAAGCATGTCATTGTGTCACCCTTTCAGAATTTGTGAAATGCAATATTGCGATTTTTGGAATCGTATTTCACATTAACTCCTAAAAATGTTATATGGCAACGTTTGAAAGTTGTGATGCGCAAATAAACCATGAAGCATGGGAAGTTACTAAGTTTTAATAAAATATTAAGTGGTTTGACAGAGTAATTAATGTTTAGTAGCCCGAGGAGAGCAATTTATGTTTTCAAGTTATGGCTAGTTAACACACAAATCTCATCCAAAATCTTCCCACAATTCAAAGTCATTTTAGAAAATGCTCAGCCTTAATTTCCCTCCATTGTGTCTGCTAATATATCTTCTTCATTTCAGGAAAGATTCAAAACAGATGTCATTATGGAAGGCGATGCAAAAGTAGAAGAAGCAGAGCACTACAATGTCTGAGGTATCAGAGATGTCGCTTATATTCGCTGATACAATTTGTAGTGCAGATGGAGGAGTGATAGCATGGGAAGTCATATATAACAGACTTGAAGATGAGAATCCTAAAATTACTGTCATAAAGGCAACAACTAACTCAATAAAACCTTCAGGGGTCTAATTCAAAGATGTTGCTTGCTCCTTCCTTCATAGAATAGGAGCAAGAGCGAAAATACCCCCATACACTGATATGATTAGATAGGTGGTGGAAAATCTTAGTATTGAAGACAGGCAATTCAGGAACTCAAAGATGGAGCTAATGGGGTCATTCAAAGTTAAATACCTGAAACAAATTTATCATCTTTCTGACCCTTGGGACGTATATGAAAAATCATATCTGGCCAACTTTGCAAAGAAAAATGAAGAACCTTTCATGATGATCCAGGGCTGGAGGGTCCTAGAGAACAAATTCAAATATGATAAAATGGGTATGTATCCCATAGCTTCTTTGGAAAACCCCTATAACTATGCAGCTTCTATGTTATGTTGGTTATATGGATTACCTAATAATACCAAGTTCTCCATAGAATGGATTCCTTTAACTAACGCTTGTGTCAATTCCCATACAATGAATGGGGCCACTATCCTATCTGATAACCTAGCTACTACTATTTCTGAGTACTGTCAAAAGAGATCCACCTCCATAGAGAATCTTCATTTTATTTCAGTGACTATATCATGGATGGCATCTATTTGTATACTAAGTTTCCAATAATGGGTTGGAAATGGACTATGCAAGACCCCTACCCCATCCATCTCAGCCACAAACAGATGTGGGAATCCCATTATATACCCCAATTTTATAAAATATTCCATGGTCTCATTTTACCATTACATCAACTCATTTTTTATAAGAAAGCCCACATATTTTCTAGAGAAGCCGCTATAGACCTTCTCGTAGTAGGCAAGTATTTTGTTGAAGAATGGTTTACATATATCAGATTTTTTGGCAGTACAACAGACCCACATGTACTCCCTTTGTATGTCTCCGACAAGATACTAGAAAGAGAAATAGCTCACCAGACTGTGGGTAAAGTCTTAACCAAGACACTAAAAGATAATAAAAAAAATTAAAAAATCATTGTGTACATTCTTTCCCATTCGGTGTGGTTCTTTTTCGTTGGAAAATTTCAACCATGCAACCAAGGAATCACTAAGCCTAGAGAGCCTCAGGCTCCATACTTTGCCAAAGAGGCAATTTGACCCTGACAAGATAGCACACAATATTACTACTGCAGTAAATATTAAGCCCTTTAATCATGAGGCTAATGATTCTAAAGATATTTTACAATCATTTCAATCATTCGAACAAGTGTTTGATTGGGAAAAGGCCAATTTGGTCCCTGAATATTTTGAAAAGTTTCAGGAATTCAGAAATCAAAGGCTCGAAACAATTCCATTGCATTTGTTAAGAGATGATGACAAGCCTACGCCCAGTGTAACTATCAATAGCAAAGGACCAAATTCTCACATAGAGTCTCAAGTGGATACAGGGAAAGCATGGGATATAGGGAAAACACAAGTTATAGAGAATACAGTGGAATCCAGTAGAAAGTCAGCCGAAAAATAGGTCATAAGTGACCTAACTAAAGATATTGATCCCGAAGTCTAAAGCAACAATTTGGAACAGGAATGGGACCAATTTAATAAAAGGCTACAAGATACTCTTAAGACAATAGATGCCCAAGAAACCATAGAATATCACACTCCTCTGCAAACTCAGAAAATTCAGAGTCTGAGCCGATGGATGAGAAAGGGAGAAGTTTGCAACATGTGGAAATGATTCCTTCTTTGCCCACATCAGAAATTATCCTAAAGGTTACTGAAATTCCTCCTTTAGATGTGCTCTATAACCCACTACATAAGGCTGTAGTGAGAAGATGGAGGAAAATAAGGAGGGTGGAGATACCCGAGATCCCACTAAGGAATGAGCCGGTGGACATAGTCTCAAAGGATATTCCTTCCAATCCTGCTGAACATTTGACTAGACTGTTGCAGTTCATAGGGGCATATGCAATTGCCACCATGGATAAATCCACTGAGGTATCTATTCTGTTAAGGGAAGGGGAAGAAAATATAGCGCATCTCAAGCAACAACAACAAATCGAGAAGGAAAATGTGAACCAACAAGCCGCTAAACAAATATCCCAATTGTAGTAGAATATGGAGGTATTAAAGATAATCCATGAGGCAGACATCTCTGTGAAGAACATGCAAATCCAAGAATTTCATGTTGGCATTATGTTTCTGGTATGGCTATATGTTACAGATGTTGTACTTGATGGCAACTCCCGTGGCAAGGCTCTCAATTTGTTGAAAATTAAGAAGTACGCAGGAAATCAGTTCAGAAGGTGCGTACCCGCAGGTACACCATGTAGGGACCGCGTCCAGATATGCAGGCCAGCCGTTCAGGAGGTGCATCCCCCCAGTGCACACATTTCAAGGCAGAGAAATTCACATGGGGGTTTTCTTATGTGTTACTCTTGGTATTTAGCCGACGGTATTGGGTTATTATGGTGTCGGCTCGTGGTATTGTTCCATGATTTTAGGAGGAGCTTGCCTATATAAAGCAAAGGAGATCACTTGGCTAAGTATCTTTTGCAATTGAATATCTTTAGATCTGAAATATTGGGTTATGGTCTTAAAAGTTTGATCTATATGAAAGGGAAGTTGAAGGCGAATCTGTGAAGGGTGATCTCTCGAGCGCATGATCAGATCTGAGCAACTGTGCCATTCTGGTGGACTGCCTATTCGGCCCTAATCAGAAGGACGCAGGTGTTTAACAGAAGAACTGTGTGGGTACGCAGTGCAGAAGCAGGAGATCTGCGTGAGTACGCAGTGTAGAAACAGGAGATCTGCGTGGGTACGCAGAGCAGAAGAAGGAGAACTGCGTGGGTACGCAGAGCGACTAAGGTTCAGGTGCGTCCGCATAGTAAAAGTACGCGGTGCGATAGTATTTTTGGGTGCGTCCCTGCAGTAACAGTACGCGGCGCGATAATGTTTCTGGGTGCGTACCTGCAGTAATAGTACACAGCGCGGTTCAAGGAACAGTGCGTGGGCATGCAGTGCGGTAGAAGGATATCTACGGGTAGACGCAGGAAAGCAGAAGGTGAACTGCGTAGCGACGCAGGCCACAGAAGGGAAAACTGCGTATCTGTCTTAAAAAGTTCTGTTGATTGAATTTTTCTGTTGATAAGGTGTTCTGGGTTAGTTCTGTTATTGCTGATCTGATAACTGTAGTGGACTGTAACTTTTATGTACTTGATGATCATTTGATGCTTTATGAAAAGAAGTAGGGGGTTGTAGCTCCCTTCCAGGAGAAACTGGAAAACGAGAGAGAGAGAGAGTTGTAGCTCTCTGCAGGTTGCAGCCTGCGTACTGGTAAAGGACTGCACCAGTACAAAATCATTGTAAAAGAAGTTTCTAATTTGAAAGAAGATAGAGACATATTGCAGCAGGTGGTTTTCACCCACATTGGGTTTCCACCTTACATCTTGTGTTCTTTGGTGTGACTATCTGTTTTTCTTTGTTCATGCTCATTATTTTATGGTACTGACATGCAAAAATAATTCAAAGAACAAATAAGGAAGATTTATTAAAAGAATTAGATAATACTGATTCACCCCCCCTCTCAGTATTATTTTCAACAATTGGTATCAGAGCAGGTCCTTCAAAGAAGCTTGATCGCTTGAAGGTAGATCGTTCATCATGAGCAACTACGAGAGAGAAGCATCAATCAGGCCACCGGTTTTTGATGGGACAAACTTCAATTATTGGAAGGTAAGAGTTACTGCCTATCTTCAATCTCTTGGTACAGAAGTTTGGGACATCGTAGAGACAGGCTATGCTTTTCCTTCAGCTACTCCTACAGATGCAGCCGAGAAAAAGAAGTATGAAACAAATGCGAAAGCAGTCAGTACTCTATTAGGATGTATATCTCAATCAGAATTCATGAAGGTAATGCACTATAAATCCGCAAAAGAGATATGGGACAAAATTGTCACGAGCTATGAAGGAGACGAACAGGTAAAACGTGCTAAACTTCAAACTCTCAGAATTCAGTATGAGACTCTCAAAATGTATAATGATGAAAGTGTGGCTAACTATTTTCTTCGGGTAGATGAGGTTGTTAATTGTATGAAAAAATTGGGTGAAGAAATAAAAGAGGCTATTGTGGTTGAAAAGGTCCTAAAATCATTGTCCCCTAAGTTTGAATCTAAAGTATCTGCAATAGAAGAAAAGGAAAATCTACGAATTCTTACTATGTCTCAGCTACATGGAATTCTAACTGCTTATGAAATGAGAAAGGGAGGTCCATCAAACAGAAGAGAAGCTGCTTTCAAGGCATCAGGCAAAGGAGATTATTATGAAGCAAGCCACGTCCCAGAAGAAGAGGAAGAAGAATCAAATTTTGTCAGAAATCTTCAAAGGGGTTCTAGAAGGTTCAGAGGTAAGTTACCTTTTAAATGCTTTGCTTGTGGAAGAGTAGGTCATTATGCTGCAAAATGTCCTGATAAGGACAAAGGAAAGGAACCTGCTAGATGGAACAAGAAACAGAACGCAAATAAGAAAAGCTACTACACTCATGAAGATAGTGATGGTCTATCAAACAGTGATGAAGATGAACAAGGTAATGAATATAAGTTGTTAATGGCATTTGAAGATGATGATTATATGGATGCTATAGATGTGGATAACCTTTATGATGAAATTACTAGACTCAAGGGATCTATAGAAGAAAAGAACATGATCATTGATACTCTACAATTTCAAATTGATGAAAAGGAAAAACATCTTGAAAAATTAGAAGGTGAAATTGTTGGTCTTAGAAAAGAGATTGAGAAAACAAAAGCTATTAATCTCAAATTTGTCAAAGGATCTGAAACTTTGGATGAGATTATCAATGTGCAGCGGTCTCCACTAAACAAGACAGGTCTGGGCTATAATGGAGAAACTTCTCAAGCATCCACCTCAAAAAGTTATCTTGATGCAGCAAGAAGAAATGAGAAAAAGCACAATGAAGATCATCAGGTAAAGCAGGGACGAATTACAAACAGAAACTATCAGGGGCAATCCATCTTAAGGGTGAACAAAAGCTACAACCAGCCACAGGTAAAATCTTCTCAATTTGGTTCAAGAATAGATGAAAATAGAAATTACAATCAGTTGGCTGGTAGATTCGATAACCGCAGAAGTTTCTTCAATGGACAATGCTTTTCTTGCCATAACTTTGGTCACAAAGCAGCTCAATGTGTTGCATATAAAACGATCATGACTAGGGAAGCTCAAAAACAAAGAAGTATGACAGGAATTACAAAAAGAACCTATAACAACTTTTCGGTTCTTGAAAATGAAGTTGAATGCTCTATTTGCAATAACTTTGGTCATGAAGACTCTGAATGCAGGAGCAGGTTACAGCAGAAAAAGGAACAAGCCTCAAGCACCAAAACATGGAGAATAAAGGAACCACAAACAGAAAGATGTGGGATAGCATTTTATGCAGAGGGACAGGAAAATCTATGGTACATTGACAGTGGATGTTCGAAGCATATGACAGGTGATAAAGAAAAACTTGAGTCTTATTCTGCTCTAGAAAAGGGAAAGAAAGTCTCTTTTGGAAATGATACTCCTGCAACTATAAAAGGAAAAGGCATTGCTCAGTTAAAAGAAAAGGTCAAGGCTGGAAATGTTTTGTATGTTGATGGATTGAAGCATAATCTTCTAAGTTTCAGTCAGATGTGTGATCAAAGAACCGAGGTTATATTCAGATCAAATGGATGTCTTGTTCGTGATCTTGATACAGGTAAAACAATGATCAAAGGCAAAAGAACTCCAAATAATCTGTACATATTTGAAGAAGGACAACAACAATGCTATCTGAGCAAGAATGATGAGCACTGGTTATGGCATCGGAGATTGGGGCATCTAAGCTTTTCACAAATAAGGAAAGCATGTAAATATCAGGCAGTTCGCGATCTTCCAGATATCAAAATTCCTGACAACACCATATGCAAATCATGTCAGTTTGGAAAACAAACTAGAACTAACTTTCCAGAGAAGGAAGGATCAGCTAGCATGCCTCTTGAGCTAGTTCATACAAATACATGTGGTCCATTCAGGAAAAGAACACCTAGAGGAGAAGAATACTTGATATTATTCATTGACGATTTCTCCAGGTTTGTCTGGCTAGGACTTATGAAGCACAAAGATGAAGCATTCGAAAAATTCAAATCCTTCAAAGCCTTGGTGGAAAATGAATCAGGTCACAAAATTAAGTGCCTCAGATCCGACAGAGGTGGGGAGTTTACCTCAAATGAATTTTTCGATTTCTGTGAAGAACATGGGATAAGAAGAGAATTCTCTACAGCTAGAACTCCTCAGCAAAATGGGGTTGTGGAAAGAATGAACAGAACAGTCCAACAAATGGCTCGTGCTATGCTTGATGAATCAGGAACTCCCGCAACTTTCTGGGGTGAAGTTGCACATGCTGCGGTTGTTATTCTCAACAAAACAAATGTCCGGGTGAACAACACTCAAACTCCTCATGAGCTCTGGAGTGGTAAGACTCCTTCGGTAAAGCACTTCAAAATCTTTGGGAGCAAATGCTATATCAAGAATACTGATGAGCAGCTTGGCAAACTTGAACCTAGAGCAGATGAAGGCATTCTTCTTGGTTACTCTCCACATAGCAAAGCATACAAATGCTACAATAAAAGACTTGGCAGAATTGTTGACAGCATTGATGTAGTGGTTGATGAGAAGGGATACATTCCTAGGCAAGTGCATCATGAAAACATCGAAGAAGATGAAGGCTACCCTCAAAGACAGAATGATGAAGAGGAAGAACCTCAAGAAGAACCTCAAGAAGAACCAGAGGAGCAGACAAGAATAGAAGAGAAAACCCCATCCAGATATGTTCAGAAGAATCATCCAGAATCTCAGATTGTGGGGCAGAAAGAAGCAGGTGTACAAACAAGAAGAACAGTTGCAGAAGCCTCAAGCTATTTGGCATTACTCTCCTCCACTGAACCACAAAATGTGAAAGAGGCATGCAAAGATTAATTTTGGGTGAAAGCAATGGATGAAGAACTTCAGAAAATCGAAAAGAACAACACTTGGGAGCTGGTTCCTAGACCAAAGGATAAGAATGTTATCGGAACAAAATGGGTCTTCAAAAACAAATTGAATGAAAATGGAGAAGTAATTAGAAACAAGGCCAGACTTGTTTGTAAAGGGTATGCGCAGCAAGAAGGAATAGACTTTGAAGAAACCTTTGCTCATGTTGCAAGACTTGAGGCCATCCGAATGTTCCTTTCTCTCTCAAGTTTTCAAAACTTCAAAGTATTTCAAATGGACGTGAAATCAGCCTTTCTGAATGGAGAATTGGAAGAAGAAGTGTACATTGAATAGCCAGATGGGTTCATTCTTGGAAATGATCCAAATCTTGTATGCAGATTGAAAAAGGCTCTCTATGGTCTCAAACAAGCTCCAAGGGCTTGGTACTACCATTTGGACAAATATCTTCATCAACAAGGTTTTTCAAAAGGATCGGCAGATAGCAATCTTTATATAAAAGTTGAAAATGACAAATTGCTAATACTTGTTGTGTATGTAGATGACATCATTTTTGGGAGCAATGAAGAAGCTATGAGTCAAAACTTTGCCTTGGTCATGCAGAAAGAATTTGAAATGTCCTTGCTAGGAGAACTGACATATTTCCTTGGTTTGCAAATCCAACAAAAAGAAGGAGGAATCTTTTTATCTCAAACCAAGTATCTCAAACAGATTTTGAAGAAATATGGTATGGAAGATGCAAAACCAGTATGTACACCCATGGTCACAGGATGTAGCCTCAGTGCAAATGATGAATCTGCAGCAGTACATCAACCAACCTACAGATCTATGATTGGAAGTTTACTTTATTTGACAGGTACCCGACCGGACATCATGCATGCAGTTGGAATAGTTGGAAGATTTCAGGCAAATCCAAGGAGACTCATCTTCAGGCAGTGAAGAGAATTTTCAAATATCTTCAAGGGACTCAAAATTATGGCTTATGGTATCCTAGAGATACAGATCTTACACTTCATGCTTATACAGATGCAGATTGGGCCGGAAGCGTGGATGACAGGAAAAGCACAAGTGGTGGTGCGTTCTTTATGGGTTCCAGACTGGTATCTTGGTTCAGCAAGAAACAGAGTTCAATTGCCTTGTCTACAACTGAAGCGGAATATGTTGCTGCTGCATCTTGTTGCACCCAACTCCTTTGGATGATGCAGACTTTGCAGGATTTTCAAATCACTTGTAAACCACCAATCCCCATCTCATGTGATAACACAAGTGCAATCAGAATCTCAAAGAATCTTGTTATGCATTCAAAAACCAAGCACATACCAATCAAGTACCATTTTCTTCGGGAACAAGTACTTGAACAGAAGGTCAAGTTGGAGTATGTTCCTTCTAAGGAACAAGTTGCTGATATTCTCACCAAACCACTGCCCAGGGACACTTTTGAATACCTCAGGCAAAAGCTGGGGGTTGTTGATGCATCATCCTGTTGTTGAACCTTTTCTGATTGATGGTACAGGTTCAGGGGGAGCATATAATGCATTGTTGGCATTATGGAGGATGGTCTGAAGGAGATCTTGGAAATAGCTGCAATATGTCTCTATCTCTTTCATGGTGGATTATGGTTCTTTGTTGCAGATCTGGTTCATTTTCAGGGGGAGCATGATCTTAGGGGGAGCATACCCCTTTGCCCTTGATGTCAAAGGGGGAGAATGAAGCTGAAGTTTGTGAGGTTGCCATCAAGTCCAAAGGGGGAGATTGTTGGCATTATGTTTCTGGTATGGCTATATGTTACAGATGTTGTACTTGATGGCAACTCCCGTGGCAAGGCTCTCAATTTGTTGAGAATTAAGAAGTATGTAGGAAATCAGTTCAGAAGGTGCGTACCCGCAGGTACACCATGCAGGGACCGCGTCCAGATACGCAGGCCAGTCGTTCAAGAGGTGTGTCCCCCAGTGCACACATTTCAAGGCAGAGAAATTCACATGGGGGTTTTCTTATGTGTTACTCTTGGTATTTAGCCGACGGTATTGGGTTATTATGGTGTCGGCTCGTGGTATTGTTCCATGATTTTAGGAGGAGCTTGCATATATAAAGCAAAGGAGATCACTTGGCTAAGTATCTTTTGCAATTGAATATCTTTAGATCTGAAATATTGGGTTATGGTCTTAAAAGTTTGATCTATATGAAAGGGAAGTTGAAGGCGAATCTGTGAAGGGTGATCTCTCGAGCGCATGATCAGATCTGAGCAACTGTGCCATTCTGGTGGACTGCCTATTCGGCCCTAATCAAAAGGACGCAGGTGTTTAACAAAAGAACTGCGTGGGTACGCAGTGCAGAAGCAGGAGATCTGCGTGAGTACGCAGTGCAGAAACAGGAGATCTGCATGGGGACGCAGAGCAGAAATAGGAGACTTGCGTCGGTACGCAGAGCAGAAGAAGGAGAACTGCGTGGGTACGCAGAACGACTAAGGTTCAGGTGTGTCCGCATAGTAAAAGTACGCGGCGCGATAGTATTTTTGGGTGCATCCCTGCAGTAACAATACGCGGCGCGATAATGTTTCTGGGTGCGTACCTGCAGTAATAGTACGCAGCGTGGTTCAAGGAACAGTGCGTGGGCACGCAGTGCGGTAGAAGGATATCTGCGGGTAGACGCAGGAAAGCAGAAGGTGAACTGCGTAGCGACGCAGGCCACAGAAGGGAAAACTGCGTATCTGTCTTAAAAAGTTCTGTTGATTGAATTTTTCTATTGATAAGGTGTTCTGGGTTAGTTCTGTTATTGCTGATCTGATAACTGTAGTGGATTGTAACTTTTATGTACTTGATGATCATTTGATGCTTTATGAAAAGAAGTAGGGGGTTGTAGCTCCCTTCCAGGAGAGACTGGAAAACGAGAGAGAGAGAGAGTTGTAGCTCTCTGCAGGTTGCAGCCTGCGTACTGGTAAAGGACTGCACCAGTACAAAATCATTGTAAAAGAAGTTTCTAATTTGAAAGAAGATAGAGACATATTGCAGCAGGTGGTTTTCACCCACATTAGGTTTCCACCTTACATCTTGTGTTCTTTGGTGTGACTATCTGTTTTTCTTTGTTCATGCTCATTATTTTATGGTACTGACATGCAAAAATAATTCAAAGAACAAATAAGGAAGATTTATTAAAAGAATTAGATAATATTGATTCACCCCCCCTCTCAGTATTATTTTCAACATTTCAAGAAGCCATGGAAAAATATAAAGATGTCCCTATTATTGATGAATTCATCAAAGAGGCATTAGAGCTAAATTCCCTTCTATCAAAACAACAAGATCTATTTTTCCAGAGAATGTCGCATGTCACTCCTTATCTGATTACTAGTGATCAGTTAACGAATAAGGTGATTGATTAGAGAACTTAATTTAATTATTTAAATATAAATATCTATGAGTTCATTGAATGGAAAGAAATTTAAGAAGGAAGGAGAGCTGATCTTCTCAAGATTGAGGAGACACATAAGGACATTTTATTCATATATTGGAATGCATGGATCAAGCAGGATGAATTATCAGTGGCAAGAGTAGAAGGCGTGGTAAAGAACATAGTAAAAGTAGTAAATCACACTTTTCACACTACCAACTTGATGGAAAAAGGTAATCCAAAGACGTTGCCAGATTTGAATGACTTGGATAAAAACTGAAAGGCAAAGGAAAAAACCCAAGGGGAAGTGATCACAAAGTTATCAAACACTCGATGGGAGGCATACTGGAAATTCCTTGTCAAACCTCATAGCCAAATAATGATGCTTAACTATTCAATGGAAAGGATGCTGCCACCTCTCACAGATGATATCTTCGCAGGACGGGTCAAAAAGCAGTTTGGGGCACCTCCTCAAGTGAAATTGATGTCCGATATATGTGATCTAAAGGAGAATATAGTAGACATCAAGTCATCTTTATAACCTCTACTCATCAAATCATTTTTATTTTTAGAGTTAGTTGCTAGTTAAGACAATATTTATACCCTTCTCATGCATTTAGAGAAGGATCCAAAATTTCTTCAAAAAAATTTGCAAAGAATGCACTTCTGTAAGTTTGTGAATGCCTTGATGAAATTATGTAACATGGCCATTTATTTTGAATACCATACTACTTTCCTTTGTTGATGCATTATTGTATACTTGGAGAATAATTTGATCTAAAGAAAGGAGGTGATCTATGTCATTAGTGAAATGAGCAGAACCTCACACATATGGTACTTTTATCTTGTATGATTAGTTATGTTTTTGTTTAATTTGTGATAACATTTCATTTCCATGAATTATATATGGAATATGTTCTTTTTGTTATGTGTTAATTGCACTACTCTATGATGCCTAGCTGAAAGTATTTATTTTGATATATGATCATTAATATATGTGATATAGTTTATAAATTTCTTTGACTAACTATTTAGTCAAAGAAATTCTCTTTATACATTAGAATATCTGTTTAATGCGTGAATGATCTTTATTATCACATGTCAAACAGATATCTTTTTAGATCGTATATCACACAGAATACCTGGGTTTATATTAGATTAAGTTAGCTAGAGATTTGAATGCTAAACTAGGTCATTTAGTTATCATTATTCTTATTGCAATCACTTCAAAACCACCCATTCTCATTTTAAAACCCACATTGGGAAATTGGTCCCATCATCCCCAGTCAGAGCCACCATACCAAATAGAAAAGGAGTTGCCTTTAATGTCCAGACTGGGTGGTTATCCCCCATGTTGGAGCAGCAGAAGCTTCAACATTTTGGCGCTAGAAGGAGGGCCATCCAACTATGAATGGCATATAAATCTAAAGATCAATTTAAAAACGTTCGTAAGAGTCAAAAACCCTTCACAACTTCTACTTCCTCTAGATCTCATTCAAAATCTTTGAATCATAAATATGAAGATGTAGAAACATATCCCTCATCTCCTGAAGTATTAAGATTACCACCTTCTCCATATTACACTCTTGAGTCTCTCACGGTTCACTCCTTGATACAGAAATTGGAACAAATATCCAATTATGTTGAGAAACCCGAGAGACCCAAAGCCTCTGAAGAAAGTGTCACTTCCTTATTAAAAGAAATTGGTGTATTAACTAGATTACAAAGTGAAAGGCTCAGAGTAACTCCTTTTTAGTTTCCCATTCATTTGTGATGTAAGAAAGTTGCCACATAAAAATCTGAATTAGATACCAGCGAGATCACCTCACCTTTACCTCCATTTATTTCCCCATTCACTTCTACTCAATCCACCTCTTCTCAACTATCCATTTCTTCAACTAGTGTTGCTACTAGTAGTACTAATCCAGTAGCAGGTTCTTCACCATCCATACCTACTCCTGGACCAGACTTCCCATTTCCCCAGTCTCCAACTCAAGTTATGGCCAATCAACCCACTCAACCGTGGACAAATCCTGGTGTTGTACGAGTTTCTAATCCAAATTCTCCCCCAACAAACCTAGAAAAATGGTTACCTAAGTATAATCCTGATGATGGTCTTCCTGCTGAAGAACATCTAAATAATTTTATGTTAGCCATGAATCTTAATGGAGGTTCACATGAATATGTTGTAATCAGACTGTTTCCTTATACTTTCTAGGGATCGACAGGTCTTGGTATTTTTCCCTCCCAACAAGCTCAATAAGAAACTGGGATAATTTTCAAGAAATATTTCTTGCAAAATTTGGGGATCACAAGACTATTGCATCTTTAATCAATGACCTTTCCAACCTAAAAGTAGGATCAGATGAAAGGATCAAAGACTTCAACTCTAGATTTAACAAGCTACTGAACGAAAACCTAGCTGCCTTTAAATCTACAATAGATTTACAAATAGAGTGGTACATATCCTCCCTTACCTCTAATATCACAATTTTTGTAGATAGAGCCAATAAGGCTACCCTTGTAGAAAACATGAAAGAATCTATGTCTGTAGAAAGAATAATTATTTCCTTAGAAAAGAGATCACAAATAGAAGAAAGGAAATCAAAGAAAGTAACATTCAAGGATGATTCAAAAAAGAAAGCTCCAAAGGATCCTTTCGACCTTGAAGGCCATTAAAAGGTGTTAAAGATTATGTTAAATGAAATGGTCGAAATCAAGAAACAAGTTGCAGAATCATCTTCTCCCAAGAAACATTTTTGCTCATTTAGGAGAAATCCTTCTTCTACATCTCAACCACCAAATACTATTTAAAATGCTGAATCTGATCAAGAACTAGAAGAAGACTCACCAACCGAGGAAGAACCTGAAACTGAAGAAGAAGTTGAATTAAATGGAATGTGGGACTTCATTCTTCCAACTAAAGAGGAATCACAGGCTATGCCAGTAACTACAAGAAGTAAAAACTATCCTGATACATCTACGACAATTGAGAAATAGAAAGTGGCTACTCCTATAAAGGAGAAGACAGTAAGTAAGAAATCTAGGACTACTCAAACTGATTCTATTCCACTAGATCCTCCAACTGCTTCCAAAACTTTAGTAATCTTAGATAGAGTGGAATATAACATAGTCAAAGATATGAAAAAGACGAGAGCAAATATTTCATTACATGAACTGACTAAACTCAAACAACAACAAAAAATCTTACTCAGAGAGTTAAAAGTAGTTCTTGTAGCTCCTTTACCATCCGCTGTAGTCACTCAAGCTGCTTATGATATGGGAAAACCTCCTTCATCTTCAAACAAAGTAAATCCCACAGATCTAGTTCTGATAGGTGATAGGTCTATTTCTCATACACCTCCATTTCTTCTTACTTATGAGATTTTCAACAGAAACATCCATAATTTCCTTGTTGATTCAGGAGCCTCTTCAAACATCATGCCAAGGACTGTGTGCACCAAATTGAATATTACACCTCAAAAATATGTTGTACACATAGTCCAACTAGACAGAACAAAAGTAGAGGTACTTGGAGAAATGATATCAGTTTCAATCAGGCTTTCCTCCAACCCAAAAGTTTCACAGATAATCGATATTCTAGTGGTTGATATCCCTAAATTTTATGGTTTAATTCTAAGCATGGATTGGTCTGAAAATTTACATAAATACTTTGCAACTGATTGGTCTCACATGTGGTTGCCTCATAATGGTAAACCTAACCAAATCAAAGTAGACCGTGAGAAATTCATGAAGTACACAGTCACTGATCTTGAGGGAAGCAATGAGCCAGTAGGTTTGACCAATAATATCATTGAAAGATACTCAGTTGAATCATTCTTGGGATCCTTCAATGCATATAATGTTTTAGTATCTCAGATAGAAATTTTTTCGCAAACTGACGCTTCCAAGTGTATAGATCTAGTTGATAAATTTGTAGGTAATTCATTATTCTAAACTATTTATTTTGATGGTTCCAAGTCTGAAGATGGTGTAGGTACTGGATGTATCCTAATCATCCCCCAAGGAGAGAAAACCATGTTAGCCTATAGGCTTTAATTTCAATGCACTAACAATACTGCAGAATATGAAGCATTAATTCAAGGGTTGTCCAAAGCAATTGGCCTTGATGTCAAGTATTTGAAAGTCTACGAAGACTCTAAAATAGTTATTAAATAGGTAAGAAACACAATCCATTGTGTGTCTGGGCATCTCAAACATTATCAATCTTTAGCCCAGAATCATGCTTCTCATTTCACTGCTTTTAACATTTCTTCAGACCCCAGACTACAAAATGCAATTGTTGATTTACTTGCCAATGTAGAATCTAAGCTTATACCTTCAAAGGAATTTAGTCCAGATAGATTTTCCATAGAGTTAGTTTTCAGACCATCCATTCCCGATAATGTAACAAATTGGAGTGTGTTTAATAATGATGCTGATATAATCGATTTCCTTACATCAGAAGGATCTTATGAGGAACAAATCATAGATGAACATGAACATGACTTGCAAATCAATCATAAACAAGATGTAAACCCAATTCCGACGTCTTTAGTCAAAATAGAAGATATCTATGATTTGAAAGACATATTTAAGAAGATTACCAACTCCAAGACTCAGAGTTCTACTTTGAGATTTGAAGTGGTAAACCTAGGTACAACTGAAAAACCTCAAAATGTCAACCTAGGTCTTGGTTTATCATCTGAAGAAAGGATATCATTCATTAAGTTGTTGAAAACATATAAAGGTGTCTTTGCCTAGGATTATTCAGATCTCAAGACCTATGATACCTCTGTAATTCAACATACTATACCGATGACCTCTAATGAGAAACCAGTTCAACAAAAGCTTAGAAAGATTCATCCAAACCTTGAAAGTCAAATCAAATATGAGTTGAACAAACTTCTGAAAGCAAAGATAATCTTTCTTGTTAGACATTCAAAATGGGTATCAAATATGGTTCTTGTCAGGAAAAAGAATGGAGACATTAGGATTTGTATTGATTTTAGGAACTTAAACAGAGCTTGTCAAAAGGATAACTTTCCTTTTCCTACCATGGAGCAAATATTGCAATTAGTTGCAGGTTCTGAGCTAATGTCTTTTCTAGATGGATTTTTAGGATACAATCAGATTCTTGTACATCCAGATGACAGATTAAAGACAACATTCAGGACCAAGTGGGGGACATATTCTTATTAGAAGATGCATTTTGGACTCATTAATGCAGGTGCTCCATTTCAATGCGCCATGGATATTGCTTTTAAAGGTATAATTAATAAATCAATTGTTATTTACCTAGATGACATTGCAGTCTACTCTAGGAACATAAACAATCATTTGAATGACCTAAAGCATATTTTTAAAATATGCAAGAAATATGGTATTTCTATATATCCCAAAAAGTCATACTTTTCTTTGGCAGAAGGAAAACTCCTCAGATTCATAGTGTCCATGAAAGGAATTTATATTGATCCTAATAGAATCCAAGAAATTGAAAAGATTCCTTCCCCAAATAACAAAAATACCATGCAATCATTCCTAGGCTAGATCAATTTTGTAAAAATATTTGTTTCAAATTTCTCATAGATTTTCCTAACCCTTCAATCAATGATAAGAAAGAATGCAATCTTTAAATGGGGTAAAGATGAAAGAGAATCATTTGAGTTAATAAAAAAAGCCATTATCAATGCTCCTTCTTTAACAACTCCAAACTTTCTCAAACCTTTTGTGTTGTACACTTTTTCATCTGATACATCATATGCAATAGTTTTAACACAACTGAACGATCAAAACATAGAGGCACCTATCTCTTTTTTCAGTTCTAATTTACAGGGTGTCAAGCTAAACTACTTAGCTGTTGAGAAACATGCTTTTGTTGTCTTTAAAACCTTGAAACATTTCAGACCTTTTATCCTCAAAACCCATACAAAAATAGTAGTACCTTACCCTGAAGTAAGGCAGTTATTGATTCAAAGAGAAGTGGGAGAGAAAAAAGCCAATTGGGTCATTACACTTCAAGAGTACGATGTAGAAATCTGGCCAGCTAAAATTGTTAGGGGCCAAGGTTTTTGCAGGATGCTAACTAGAGCTTCCCACTTATCAATAGAAGAAGACCAAGGCAATGAAGTGCAAATATCTGAGGTAAGCCTCAACAATGCACAATCAGAATATGTTGATTTGAAGTTTTATTTAAAAAATGGATATGCTCCTATGCATCTCAATTATAAAACAAATCATGCTTTAAGGTTGAAAACAAATCAGTATGAATTAATTGATCATGTATTATTTAGAAAAAATTATGATTCTGTATTATTAAGATGCCTAGAAAAACCTGAAGCTAAAAAGGTTATGCAGGAGCTACAAGATGGACCAGTTGGAGGTAATTTCAGAGGAAACACCACAGCTCACAAAATCCTGCATGCAGGTTATTATTGGCCAACACTATTTAAGGATGCACATGAATATGAAAGAAAATGCACAACTTGTCAAACTGCAACGGGAAGAGAAAAGAAACCAGCATTCCCTTTGCATCCAGTGAATATCTAACAACCATTTGAACAATGGGGATTATATATAATTGGTGAGATTGTTCCTAACTCTTCCAAGCAGCACAAGTACATCCTTACATCTACTGATTATTTCACAAAATGGGTAGAATCTATCCCACTAAAGGTAGCTAATACAGAAAGTATTACAGACTTTATTGATTAGTACATAATCACCAATTTTGGCTTACCCATAGCTTTAATGTTTGATAATGTATCTTATTTTTCTAGAAATACTATGGTATAATTTTCTTTAAAAAGAGGTTTCAAATTGAAGTATTCAACCAACTATTATCCACAAGGTAATGGATTAACCAAATCAACAAACAAAAACATTATTAGAATCATCAAGCGGACTATAAACCAAAATCATAGGAATTGGCACAAAGCATTGACATTTTCTCTTTGGGCAGATAGAATAAGACATAAAGCCTCAATAGGTTCTTCTCCTTTTGCTTTAGTTTATGGAAAAGAAGTAGTTCTCCCCACAAACATAGAAATCCCATCTCTCGCCTTAGTGCAATTTATCTATGAAAATCCTTCTTATCTTCAAGAAAGACAATTTCAGATCCTTAAGCTTGAAGAAGAATGAGAAAAGGCTAAAGCTACCCATTCCCATCATCAACAGTTAGTCAAAGCCTCTTTTGATACAACCTCTACCAGTAATAAAACTTTTGAAGTAGGTAATCTCGTTTTGAAATGGGACAAATCACATGAGGAAAAAGGTAAGCATACCAAATTCCGAATACGGTAGCTTGGACCATTCCAAATCATTGAGAAATTGGTCAATCAACATTTCTCTTACAAGATCTGTTAGGAAAAATAGATTCCTTGCCTGTCAATGGGTAGATTCTAAAAAGGTACTTTTCCTGAAAGACAACCTCTTCTAATTTTGTATCATATTGTCTTTAAGATTCTTAGGAAAATAAAGGTTAAAGTAGTATTTACTTTTTGGCTTCTCAAAATAAAGTCTCTGATAATATTTTGATTTTTCGCTTCTATAAGTAAGAAAAGTTAAAGAAATAATTAGAGCATTTGAGTATCAAAATGAACCTTATTTCTTTGGAAAAACTTGACCTCGCTAAAAACACTTATTCTATGAACAAGCTCTTATCTTTATAAGATATAGATGTTTTATTATCAGTTAAGAAAAGAATCTTTAACCTAGTAAGGACATTCTATAGATGACTATCTCAAAACTCTATTATTATCATCCAAAAATCTTAAAAAGGGCCAATGATTCACCCCATCTGATAAAATTTTCTTCTTTTAGAGTGTAATTCTAAAATATACAAAACTTAAAAGATAATAAGTCTCAGTACGAGATTGTTTACCATGATCATAGGGGGATAATTAAACTAATATTACAAAAACTGCATATAAAAACAGGGTAATAGCCAATGATCTAATCAATTAAAGGAAAAGGGGTCTCATCAAAGATCCATCTTGTTCAGTTTAGTTACAAATAGTGAATGGAATTGTCATTATTGGGTTAACAAGCCTAGACAATTTCTTTTAAGAAACTTGAAAAGAAAATTACATGAAAAGAAAAACAAGGTCCAAATGAGAAAAAAGCAAAAGAATATCATTTTGACTTTGAAAATTGCTTCGAATGGGATAATGAATCATTGTTGGTTAAAAGATAACCTTGTTAAGGCTATGAACGTCTGCAGGCAGCAGAGGCTCTATCTATGATAAATGAGTAAACAATAAAAACTAATATGTAGAAGACACCTGCTATATCCCTTTAAATATTAGTAATGATTTATGCAAACATTTGTATTTTTATCAGAGAAATACATAGTAGTTGAATAGATAGATTGAGTGGGTAATTATGACTTCAGAGAAATATTGTTTGGTTTGTAACTCATTAATTATTATTCCTATAACCCTTCTTATTTTGAAAGTTTTAGAAATTTCAAAAGACCAATTAGAGATAGCTGGTTCTCCCAAGTGAATCACCAATTGTTGTACTATGTAACAACCCCCCATTTATACAGAATAATAGTTAATATTTGACATACAAATGGGGATCCTTTAAATTTTTAGGCCTTCAAAATAAATGCTAACTCTACAAATTTTCCTTAAAAAGCTTCAAAAAGGAACTCATGCTTAAAGCTCTTATCGCAAATCGCATCTCGCAGTTTTCCATGTACAAATTGTTAGCATTCCATCGAAAATCCCAAAATGTTATATGTGATGAGGTCCCTGCTGTGATTTTCTGCTCACAACACTTTAATAACACACGATCTTACTTCACAAATCGTAAATTGATAAGGAATTGCATTGTGTCACCCTTTATGAATTTGCGAAATGCGATATTGCGATTTTCGCAATCACATTTCATGCTAACTCCTAAACGTTATATGGCAATGTTTGAAAGTTGCAATGTGCAAATAAAGCATGAAGCATGGGAAGTTACTGAGTTTTAATGAAATATTAAGTGGTTTGACAGATTAATTAATGTTTAGTAGCCCGAGGAGAGCAATTGATGTTTTCAAGTTATGGCTAGTTAACACACAAATCTCATCCAAAATTTTCCCACAATTCAAACTCATTTTAGAAAGCCCTTAGCCTTAATTGCCCTCCATTGTGTGTGTTGATATATCGCTTTCATTTTAGGCAATATTCAAAAGAGATTTCATTACGGAAGGTGATGCAAAAGTAGAAGAAGCAGAGCTTTACAGAGTCTGAGGTATCAGAGATGTCACCTATATTCATTGATACAGTTTGCAGCGTCGATGGAGGAGTGATAGCATGGGAAGTCATATATAACAGATTTGAATATGAGCACCCTTAAATTACTATCACAAAGGCAACAACTGACTCAATAAAACCTTCAGGGGTCCAATTCAAATATGTTGCTTGCTCCTTGGTTCACAGAATAGGAGCAAGTGCAAAAATACTCCCATACACTGATATGATTAGATGGGTGGTGGAAAATATCAATATTGAAGATAGGAAATTCAGGAACTCAAAGATGGAGTTAATGGAGTCGTTCAAAGCTGAAGACCTAAAGAAAATGTATCATCTTCCTGACCCTCAGGACATATATGACAAAGCATACCTATCCAACTTCACAAAGAAAAATGAAGAACCTTTAAAGATGATCCAGTGCCGGAGGGTCTTTGAGAAAAAATTAAAATATGACAAAATGGGTATGTATCCTATAGAATCTTTGGAAAGTACCTATAAATATGCAACTTCTATGTTATGTAGGTTATATGGATTACCTATAATACCAAATTCTCTATAGAATGGATTCCTTTAATTGATTCTTGTGTCAATTCCCATACAATAAATAGGGTCACTATCCTATCTGATAACCTAGCTAATGCTATTTCTGAGTACCGTTAAAAGAGATCCACCTCCACAGAGAATCTTCCTCCATTTTATTTCAGTGACTATATCATGGATGCCATCTATTTTTGTACTAAGTTTCCAATCATGGGTTGGAAATGGACTATGCAAGACCCCTACCCCATCCATCTCAACCACAAACAGATGTGGGAATCCCATTATATTCCCCATTTTTATAAAATATGCCATGGTCTCATTTTAACATTAAATCAACTCATTTTTTATAAGAAAGCCCCCATATTTTCTAGAGAAGCCAATATAGACCTTCTCGTAGTAGGCAAGTATTTTGTTGAAGAATGGTTTACATATATCAGATTTTTTGGCAGTACAACGGACCCACATGTACTCCCTTTGTATGTCTCCAACAAGCTACTAGCAAGAGAAATAGCTCACCAGACTGTGGGTAAAGGCTTAACCAAGACCCTAAAAGATAACAAAAATTCATTGTGGCCATCCTTTCCCATTCGGTGTGGTTCTTTTTCATTGGAAAATTTCAACCATGCAACCAAGGAATCACTAAGCCTAGAGAGCCTCAGGCTCCATACTCTGCCAAAGAGGCAATTCGACCCTGACAAGATAGCACACAATATTACTACTGTAGTAAAGATTAAGCCCTTTAATCATGAGGCTAATGATTCTGAATATCTTTTACAATTAGCTGAATCATTCGAACAAGTGTTCGATTGGGCAAAGGCCAATTTGAGTCCTGAAGATTTTGAAAAGTCTATAGAGTTTTCTTCCAGAATCATTGCATCCATAATTGTTAGAATTGACGTTTTGAGCCATGCATTGTGGCTCATCATCAGGATAGATCTATAAGTGTGTAAGACAGATCTCAAAACAATTCCATTGCATTTGTTAAAAACTGATGACAACCCTACGCCCAATGTAACTATCAACAACGAAGGGGAAAATTCTTGCGTAGAGTCTCAAGTGGATATAAGGAAAGCCTAGGATACATGGAAAACATAAGATATAGAGAATATATCAGAATCCAGCAGAAGGTCAGCCGAAAAACAAGTCATAAGTGACCTAACTAAAGATACCAGTCTCGAAGTCAAAAGCATCAATTTGGAACAGGAATGGGACCAATTTAATTAAAGGCTACAAGATACTCCTAAGACAACAGATGCCTAGGAAACCATGAAATATCACACTCCTCTACAAACAAAGAAAACTTCAGAGTCTGATCTGATGGATGAGCAAGGGACAAGTGCACAGCATACAAAAACCATTCCTACTTTGCCCACATCGGAAATTCTCCTAAAGGTGACTGCAATTTCTCCTTTAGATGTGTTTTACAGCCCACTGAATAAGGCTGTAGTGAGAATACATAGGAAAAGAAGGAGGGTGGAGACACCCGAGATCCCACAAGGGAATGAGCCAATGGACATAGTTTGGAAGGATATTCCTTCCAATCCTACTGAAAATTTGACCAGACTGTCGAAGTTTATAGGGGCATATGCAACTACCACCATGGATAAAGCCACTGAGGTATCTATTTTGTTAAGGGGAAGGGAAGAAAATATAGCACAGCTTGAGCAACAACTGCAAATCGGGAAGGCAAATTTGAACCAGCAAGTCGTTGAACAAATAGCCCAATTGCAGTGGAATATGGAGGTATTAAATATAAGCCATGAAGCAGACATCTCTGCGAGGAACATGTAAATCCAAGAATTGCAAGAAGCCATGTAAAATTACAAAGATGTCCCTACTGTCAATGAATTCATCAAAGAGGCACTAGAGCTAAATTCCCTTCTATCAAAACAACAAGATCTATTTTTCCAGAGAATGTTGCATGTCACTCCTTATCTGATTACTAGTGATCAGTTAATGGATAAGGTGATTGATCAAAGAACTGAATTTAATGATTTAAATACAAATATATTTGATTTCATTGAATGGCAAGAAACGGAAGAAGGAAGGAGAGCTAATCTGACCAAGATTGAGGAGACACATAAGGACATTTTATTCACATATTGGGATGCACGGATCAAGCAGGCTGAATTAGCGGTGGAAAGAGAAGTAGGAGTGGCAAAGAACATAGTAAAAGTTGTAAATCACACTTTGCACACTACCAACTTGATGAAAGAAGGTAATCCAAAGATGCTGCCAGATTTGAATGACTTGTATAAAAACTGGAAGACAAAGGTAAAAACCCAAAGGGAAGCGTTCACAAACTTATCAAAGACTCACTAGGAGGCATACTGGAAATTCCTTGTCAAACCTCATAGCCAAATAATGATGCTCAACTGTTCACTCCATTCAGTGCAAAGGATGTTGCCACCTCTCACAGATGTTATCTTTGCAGGACAGGTTAGAACGCAGTTTTGGGCACCTCCTCAAGTGAAATGGATGTTCAATATATGCGATCTAAAGGAGAAGGTATCACACAGATGGTCATCTTTATAGCCTCTGCTCATCAAATCATTTTTATTTTTAGAGTTAGTTGCTAGTTAAGAGGAAGGTTGTTTGAAACCTCCTCAAATATTTTGTATAATCTATTTTTGAACTTTAGTTAGATAGTATTTATACCCTTCTCATGCATTTAGAGAAGGGTCCAGAATTTTATCAAAAACATTTGCAAAGAATGCACTTCTATAAATTTGTGAATGCCTTGATGAAATTATGGAACATGGTCATTTATTTTAAATATTAGAATACATTCCTTTGTTGATGCACTATTTTATACTTGGAGAATAATTTGATCTGAAGAAAGGAGCTGATCTATGTCATTAGTCAAATGAGTAGAACCTCACACATATGGTACTTTTATCTTGTATGATTAGTTCTATTTTTTTTTAATTAATGATAACATTTCATTTTCATGAATTATATATGTAATATGTTCTTTCTGTTATGTGTTAATTGCACTACTGTATGATGCCTAGCTAAAAGTATTTATTTTCATATATGATCATTAATATATGCGATATAGTTTATACATTTCTTTGACTAACTATTTAGTCAAAGAAATTATCTTTACACATTATCATCTTTGTTTAATGCGTGAATGATCTTTATTATCACATGTCAAACATATATCTTTTAGATCACATATCACACAGAATACCTGGGTTTATATTAGATTAAGTTAGCTAGAGAGTTGCATGCTAGAATAGGTCATTTAGTTATCATTATTCTTATTGCAATCGCTTCAAAACCACCCATTCTCATTTTAAAACCGACATTCTGAAACTGGTCCCATCATCCCCAGTCAGAGACACTATACCAAATGGAAAAGAAGCTTCATTTAAGGTCTGGACCGGGTGGTTATCCCCCATGTTGGAGCAGTAGAATTCTGAGGCTTCAACACAAATATTGGCCTTTCGTTTTAGACTAAATATGTCCACCCTTGCCTTCATATTATTAAAGTAATTATGGACTTTGAAATAATTCTTTATTCCAAGAATCCATGACTCTACATCCTCAGCCTTCTTTTCCTCTCTATCAAAGGTAAGAGGCTTTTTCTTGATTGTTAGAGATTTCAGCAAAATCACATAGACAGTCATTTGTCGACACGTTTCAAACCAACTAGTGTGGTTCATCGTCAGGACAAGTTGAGGAACAAATCTGAGCGATCCGTTAAATAGAGTATGCAGGTCCTTCAACGGCTATATGAACGGCTATAAGAACAGGCAACGGTTAAAAAGTCCTTTAATGATTATAATATATATATATATATATATATATATATATATATATATATATATATATATATATATATATATATATATATATATATATATATATATATATATATATATATATATATATATATATATATATATATATATATATATAGCTAGATATCTATATATACATATATATATATATATATTATTTTTATTATTATTATTATTTAATTAATTAATTATTTATTTATTTACAGTAATATTATTGTATTATATTAACTTCAAGCTAATATTATTATATTAATTTTAAATTAAAATTTTTGAATATTATTATCAAATTTTAAATTTTTGAATTCCTTTGGATGAAATACTTTCCCTTCCTTCTCTATTGATAGTGCCTTTTGGTTGTAGAACTAGAAAATTTCTCAGGACTTCCATTCCTCCTTTTTGGGGTACTTAGAGGAGTTCTACCCCTCATTATTTCTTCACTTCCATGCTTGTAGATATTTTTGGAAACGTTTCCTTTAGTTCAATCATTATTCAATTCTTGTCTTCCAAATCTTGATGAAATATGCTTAAACTTGTAGCTAGCTCCTAGCTCATGTTGTTTTTGTCTCTATAGATATGACAGACTTTGCAATATGCTTGAATTACTTCTTCTTGCTTCTCCTAGTCCCTAAAAATATTCTTGTTGTTAGCCTTATAGGTTCTTAGCTTAGTTCTTATACTTTTAAGAGTATCCATCCAATCAAGTAAACTTTTATGTCCTCTTTTATTGACTCCTATTCATGTCCTTGTTGAGATCTATCAATTGTATATTACAGCATTATGCTGCTCATTGTAGAAATTTCAAGAAATTTTATACTACTAGTGAAATCTAACTGAAATCAAGAAAATATTTAGAAGAATGTTTCCCTTACTAAACACCACATCATAGCCTTCGTCGTTCAATGTGCTACAGAAATCAATTTTTTCTTTAGCTCAAGAACTTACATTACATTTTTCAAGTGAAGATGGGAGCTGGACTCCCTCTTGAAGGTGATAGTACTAATTCCTTAGGTACTATACCTCCCATCATCTCCAACTTCTACGTGGAATTTTAGATTTTTCTCCTTTAGGCTACTACAAAATTCGTTGTTTCCTATCACATGATATGAGGCACCAAAATCTAAGTACCACTCACTCCCTCTTACTATGCTTACAATGCAAGAAATGAGGGTGAAATCCAACTCGAATTGTGATGCAAAATTATCTCCTCCTATTTTTGTTTCAAGCTCCTTACTGCATTTCCTGTGCGGACACTTCGTTGTATAGTGTCCATATTCGTGGAAGTGAAAACATTTATTTTGTTGAGGTTGTACTTATTCTCACCATTGTTCTGGATAGATTCTACCTTGCCTTTGGCCTTCTTTCCTTTTCCAACTAGAGCATTGTATTCTTCTTCATCTACGATGGATGTGACACCATCTCCAGTGTTATTTTGATCTCATCTTGTACCAAATTAGACCAAAGCCTCTCCCAATATGGTAACTTGTCTTGCCCATTAATTGAATCTTGATAGTTGTGACGGGATTTCGAAAGGTCGTGGAGTGCTAAGCTCACAATTTCAGATGATGGCACATTTTATCCTACTCCTCCAAGTTCATCATAAACTTGAGTGAATATGGAGAGGTATTGTGGGATGGTTCCATTTTTATGCATTTGAATGCTCCTAAGTTTATCTATCAATTCCAATTTCCTAGCACCACTACTGCTCTGGAAGAGATCTATGATAGTTTTCCACATTGCATAAGGAGTCTCCTTTCCATGCAAGTTCGAAACCACATGATATTTGACACCCTCAAGAATAATCCCCTAGATCTTGTTGTGTATTTCTTCCCTTGAGGAAGTTATTTTGCTTCTTATGCCATTGGTTTTGGAATATCAGTTTCTGTATATTCCCATACTTCTTTATAATCTTGAATAGCTTCCATCCTTTCTTTTCAAGAACAAAAATTTGAGGTTCCATCCAATGCATACTCCAACCTCAATCCGTTGAAATACATTTTTCCTACACTAGAGAGAATCTGCACTAAAAACTCTTCAAATCAAAATATCTATGAGAGAATATCTAGAACAAGGTTTCTACGTTGTCTTCCAATGCTTTGATTCCATGTAGAAATCGCAAGAAATTTTCTACTGCTAATGAAATAGAACTAAAATCAAGAGAAAAAAATTCTTCTACTATTTTTTGGAAAGGAAGAAACACTACAGAAACACATGAAAAAACATGCAACCATCAATACACTAGGAAAGTAATCATTTTACAGGGGAACCCTACTAGGAAAACCCCTTTGTTGCTTTGCATTAATTGAAGTGAGAAAGAGAAACAATTACAATGTCTTGCTTCAACTTCGAAGCACACCCTACAATGTAAAATTATTCTCCTGCTTCCTGACCTACTCTGTCCAACACTTAGTTGATTCAAGCCTTAGTCAGCCTGTTATTTCCTTGCGCAAACCTAGAGGAATTAAGCTCCTAAAAAATAATGAAATTCCCTATTTCCTTGTGCAAATCCAAGGAGAATCGATCACTTGCTAAGTGAAAACTCACTATAAACTCAACAATAATTATAAATACAAATGTTCCTTTTCCATCCACTAAACTAGGAAATTCAAATTCCATGCATGACTGGGTCTATTAAATTACTTGGCTAGCTAGATAACTGAGAGATCAATGAGTTAACAATAATCATAACTACTCAACTGACCTTCAATTGACTCAACTAATGACTAGAGCTTAGTTAACTAAGTTCAACTAACAATAACTCAACTAGATTGCTAGATCTTAGCAATCAACTCATGCACAAGTCTACTTATAGCCTACAAACTTGAATTTACTAACTTAACTAGTAGACAAGGCCATGTCACTCTAGTTAACTGCAATCCAAGTCATCCTACTGATGTGGAAAATCGAATTTTCTCCATTTGACTAAGGCACTAGTCAAATGAAGTTTTTTCTTGCTACAATTTCAATATTCCCTCTTAGAAAGAAAAGGGTTTTGCACAACCCCACTCCCACTCTTGTAGGAATGTACTATAACAAGACTCCCTCTCACTACCATTATTTCTACTACATCAAATGCAACTAAGAAGTATCTGAAATATTGAATCAACTGTGTCTTTATGTTGCAACTATATCCTAAGCATTTGGCTACTACTATTCTTTGCAGTGTCTACTAGGAAATATACACTACTGTTGACTTTGCTATTGATCCCCCTACTTTGTTATCAACATTGCTCTATTCTCCTCAATATCTGACTACTCAAACTCACATTGATCCCCCTGCTATTGAATATTATGTACCCATGTAGCAAGGTAATGATCCATTAGAAGAGTATATTACAAGTGCTACTACTCTCCTATGAACACTTACCAAATCTTTGTAACTCTATGACTAAGGATATCCATCGCCCCACCTAAATTTTGGAGGTATAGATGCATGCATGGCGAAATATACCTCTAGATTGTAGAGATTTTTTACTCTAACTCCAATATGTTTCACTTGTCTAGTAGCAACATGCTTCAGAAGATATTTTCCCTTACTGAACACCACATCATAATGTTTTTCCTCCAGTACAACTATAGAAATCATTTTTTTCTTTACCTCAGGAACATATATTACATTTTTCAAGTGAAGATGGGATCCTGAATACCTATTGAAAGTGACAATACCAATTGCTTTGATACTATACCTCCCATCATCTCCAAATTCTATGTTCAATTTGAGATCCTTCTCCTTTATGCTACTAAATAATTCCTTCTTTCTTGTCATATGATATGAGGCACCAGAATCTAGGTACCACTCGCCCCCTCTTACTATGCTTTCCATGCAAGCAATGAGGGTGAAATCTAACCCAAATTGTGATGCAAAAGAATCACCTCTTGCTGCTATTACAGGCTCCTTACTATATTTCTTGTGTGAACACTTGGTTGCATAGTTTCCATATTCATGGTAGTGAAAACATTTTATTTTATCGAGGTCCTTCTTCTTGCGATTATTCTGGCTTGATTTTTCATTGCCTTTTCCCTTCTTTCCTTTGCAAACTAGAGCATAGTATTCTTCCTCATTTTCAATGGATGTGAGACCATCTCTACTATTTATTTTGATCTCATCCTACACCAAATTAGACCAAAGTGTCTCCTAATCTAGTAACTTGTCTCTTCCATCAACTAATACTGATAGTTGTGCCAAGATTTTGGAAGGCTAAGGAGTGCTAATATCACAAGTTCAGATGATGGTACATTTTTTCCTACTCCTCCAAGTTCATCTTGAACTTGAGTGAATTTGGAGAGGTATTGTATATTCAGTTTTTGAATATTCCCATACTCATTTATCATCCAGGATAACTTCTATCTCGTATTTCAAAGCACAAAAAATTGAGGTTCCCTCCAATTCATACTCCAACCTCAATCCCTTGAATGACATTTTTCCTGAATTGAAGATAATCTGCACCAAAAACTCAACAAATGAAAATTTCTCTAATAGAATATATAGAAAAAGGTTTCTAGTTTGTAGTCTTCCAATGCTCTGATACCATGTAGAAATTGCAAGACTTTTTCTACTGCTAATGAAATCGAACTAAAATCAAGAGACAAAAATTTATTCTACTATATCATGGAAAGGAAAACACACTATAGAAACACATGCAATAACATGCAACCATCAAAACACAAGGAATGCAATGATTTTATAGGGGAAACAAACTAAGAAAAACCCCTCTACTGCTTTGCATTAATTCATATGAGAAAGAGAAACAATTACAATGTCTTTCTTCAACTTTGAAGCACACCCTACACTGTAAAATTATTCTCCTCCTTCATGGCCTGCTCTGGCCAACACTTAGACAATTCAAGCCTCATCCAATCCCTTATTACCTTGCACAATCCTGGAGAAATTAAGCTCCTAAAAAATAAGGAAATTCCCTATTTCCTAGCCCAAATCCAAGGGGAATTGATCACCTACTCAGTGGAAAAGAATTGTACACTAAAAAATATACAATTATAAATACAAATGTGCCTTTTCCATCCATTAAACTAGGAAATTCGAATTCCCTGCATGATTGTGTCTATTTTTATCTGATTGACTAGTTAATTGAGAGATTAGTGAGTTAACAATAGTCATAACTACTTAATTGACCTTCAACTAACTCAATTAATTACTAGAGCTTAGTTAAATGAGTTAAACTTATAATAACTCAACTATATTACTATATCTTAGCAATCAACTCAAGCACGACTCTACTTCTAGTCAACAAACTCGAATTTACTGACTTAACTAGTAGACAAGGCCATGTCACTCTAGCTAATTGCAATCCAAGTCATCCTGCTGATATGGAAAAACAAATTTCCTCCATTTGACTAAGGCACTAGTCAAATGAAGCCTCTTATTGCTACAATTTCAATACTCAACTCTTGTCTCTTGGTGTCTTCTTATGATTTTCATACACAAAAAGCCATTAGCCAACTAAAATATAAGTAATCATATTTACTATCACCTTGGTTTAATTATAATAATCTTTTTGGTGTATATCCATATTAAACATCACACCTCATGTTAGCATGTATGTTAGAGAAATAATGATCATATCAAAATGTGTACTTGAATACAGTGTGCAATCAACAATCAAATTCTACAGTAGCATACAACAATCAATCAAGTAGATTACTACACCCTGTAACTTAGCATCCATATTTTATCCTCAAAGGTCCAATGTTGAACTTTTAGCTATGATACAACTCTGTAACATCCCCTTCCCACCCTCTAATTCCATCTAGGATGAATGTGAGGTGTTAATTTCTCCTAACCTGAACTCCATGGTCTCATGATGGAAATGGGGCCATAAAATTTATACTTCCCCAAAGCTTACAAAATTAACTTTGGAATACACCACCATACTCAATTTTTTTGTTTCTTTTTAACATAGCCCAACTAGTCGACCAAATATGACCGACTAACTTACCACAGATCGTATTCTTACTACCAATGGTTAGTTTACAACAAAAAATAAACTTAGCATGACTAGATAGGATCAATTGAAACAACCCAACCAGTTGACTTATTATGACTAGCTGATATGACACAAACAATAAACTCAACATGAATAGTCAAAACCCTAATATGGGCTAGTAGAAACTAAATGTTGATAGCTAATCGAAACCTTTGTCCCAACCAACAATCAGTAATATTAATACATAGAATTTAACAATTCCCACATAACTTCAATATACGGCAACAATAATGAATGTATCCCATTCTCTTCAGGGAACCCTACCCTATGACAACAACTTTATACACCTAAGTAATGAACAAACCACAACATCATCGGTTGGAAACTTGTTTTCACTACTACAACACCCTCCAAATGTTTCCTACCTTCAAATTTTGGAGCCTCTTTATGATCATGCCGTCAAGTCGTTAAGGTCATTGTTGTTCATGTGGTCTAAGTTTTCAAGTATTCCTTTACGGATTCTATGTGTCGATCTACCTACTTTCACATACCCACCTCTTGATTTATTCACAAGCACGCTTCTTCCAACTAGGAAACATAGTGCATATCTTGTTAAGAGAAAGTGATTACGCAGTCCCTAGAGATAGTTATTGCATAGTCCTTGCCAATACTGATTTCATATTTTCCAATCATAATCACTATGCAATCCTTGCCCGCAGTGAATTTACAACCTTTTCTTACAGTGACTACGCAATACTTTCTCATAGTCACTGTGCAATCCTTGCTCATAGTGATTGCATAGTCCCTACCATCAACGATTGCACAGTCCTTTCCCATAGTGATTGCACAGTTCCTAGTGACAGTGCAAGGACATTTTCTGTAGATAGTGATTGTGCACTCTTTGTTGATAGTAAGAGTGTAGTTCTTCAAGTCAGTACTGTCACACCACTTAGTGGCAGTCAATTCACTCTTGACTCCTAGTTTCTCAGCATGCACTAAGCACCCTAAAAAATCCTAAACATGACTGCATGCCTACTCTCCCTATGTAAAGGGTCCAGTTCAAAGATCATTTTCACATTCATCTTTCAATTTTGATCTTTTTGTACTTGTTGAGTACAAGGAGAATTTTGTCACTCGTGGTTGCAAATTCCTAAAATTCTGAGTGAGTTTTTCAATTGTCAATCTTGCCTTTGCAATTGTTACTTTTGTTTGTTTTCATTCTTACATGTGTCATTTCTGTCTTCTTTTGTTTTCACATGTGTCCCTTTCACTCTTGCATATGTTGCTACATATCGTAAGCTCATCTCGACACACCTTCTAGAGGCAGCTCGAAGACACTCTCTTGCATTAATTGATCTTATTTATCATAATAACATGTGTTGGAAACATTCCCATGGTATAGCACATGTTTTGGTTGCAGTCAACACTTGTATCATAAATATATATACCTTAAGTGTCGCACTTGGAGATAAGTGTCATTTTAATATCATTTCATTGTATGAATGTTGACTTTAAGTATTGTGCATTTTCTTTTCATGTGCTCAGGTGTATATGTGTGTGTGATCATGTTAAATACCTATTATATTCTCTTACTCTCTTGTCTTATTGATCTCATACTTAGTCAATTTTGGATTCCTTATTGTCAACACCTCTTGCACAACCCATGATCACATTCAACTTCTAACCAAGTGATGAGCACACTGCACCCCCCTAAGCCTCAATGATGACATATTTACCTCCTGAATTTGTGCACTTCACACACATAAAGGACAACCTCCTTAACTACACATTGAAGAACCTTAGAGCACATTCACTTAACCTTGTTGGTTGCACTTTCCCAATGTGCAATCCATAATTAACCCTTCCTTGAATTACATAATTCAACTCCTTAATGGATAGTAGGGCCATTTCAAAACCCTTGAAGTGCTCAATTATGTAATACTTAGAGCCTGCTTCTCAACCACTATCCATTGTGAAATTATAGTTCCCAAGCTTGCCTCCCTCATCTCTTTAACTTTCCCTCTATGCAATGCATAGACTAGCCTTGCCTTCACTACACACTATACACATCCAATGATTAGTGGGACCATCCCTAATCCCTTTCAATGGTAAAATATGAAATCCATGAACCCTTCTCCTCAAGCACTATGACTTGCACATTCTTAGTGAGCAAGGTTGTCATCTCTCCCTCGAGGACCTACGCAATACACACCTGCTTGCCTCCCCCTTCCTTGCAAGAAAATATAGAATATGTGATTTTTGGATTGATGTTCTCTTCTCATGAATGAACTTCATTTGTAGATGCTATCATATTAACATGGAAAGATTATTATCAAGGAGGTCAGCAAGGATAGGTTTCAATAAGGACACTTGTGGAGATGAGACATAAATATTATGTCATAAAAGAGTAAAGGAATCTTGGGCCATGACAGAGAGATGGAAACTCATTTTGACTTAGAAGGTTCCAATACATATACAGACCTTTTGGAGGATGGAGATGAAGTACATGAAATATCTGTCATGAAGGACAAGTAGACATAGCAGGAAAGATGATAACTTTGCATTAATACATTACGAGGAAGTCTCATGTAATAGTCGTCAAATTATGGCTTCTCAAAGTGTCATCATAAAAGTATTATGTTGTCCATGTATTTTTCCACAATTTTTGGAATGTAATTTTGTATTTCCAAAAAATGAGAACATTTAAAATGTGTGGAATCCCAAGGGTCACACATGGAACATAGAAATTCACTAGGAATTCCTAGAGTCCTATAGGAGCTCAAAGGTCACATAGAAGCTCAAAAGTGATATGGGAGCTCAACGGTCATGATGAAGGTCAAGAGTCATATGGGAGGTGAAAGATCACCTGATTTACATAAATAAACACTCGTGCCTCAAGAAAAGTACTTTTTACCTTGGCTTATCTAGCTTAGAATAGGAGAGAATATCATTCTTTAAAGCAAGTAGTGGCTTAATGTTCCACAATTGAGGTTAGTGTTGCATCATTGTAATCGCGTATCTTGGAACTTTCACTTAATATTTGAAACTCTCAGAGCCAATGCACTTTCATGCATACATCATGGATGTTGTAAGACTATATTTCTTTTTATGTTTGTGGTATACGTTTTTGTTCATACATACTAAAGAAAATGAACAATTTCGTTGGCTTTTGTATACATCTTGTTGAATGTGTGTTGCTACTTGCTTTCATGGTCATTGTAACTTTGTGAATTATTTACTTCTTATGATCATGTGTGTCTTTATTATGATAGTATTATTACTTTTCATCTAAAGGCTCACATTATCTCTTCTGGTTCATGAAAGTACCTTATATACATTGCAATTGCATGCTTCAAAGTGTCAACTTACTTACTTGTTTCAAAGCTTGTTTGTATGTACTCTCTTATATTGTTTATTGCAACCAAGGCCAACCTTTTAGTTATGGTGGCCATGCCTATTATTCGGATGGGGTTCCTACTCCAAATGGTGTGAGATATAATTGGGAATTCATACTGGGGTGACCCTGGACTGTTGACCACATCCAGCATCGTCAACGGATTTGGTGCTAGAAGGAGGGCCAAATGACAAGCTGAGCCTGTTGAGTCTATTTTCAATATTGATCTTGAAATGGTTCATTCCCAAATATTAATATTGAGATTTTTTGTCTAAAATAATGAACCTTACCATCCCCACTATTATCACATTTATTTAAGTTTTAATTTTTTTGATGCTGACATTACAATGTTAGCGAAATATTTTTAATAAATAGGAAAAAATGTTGATAATAGGACTATCAATGTTTTTTGAGTTTATAACATTATTCAAGGAATACGTTGATAACTGGAGTGTCAGGGTTATCAATTATTTGCTAATAACTGGACTATCAGTGTGTTTGTGAGTTCAGTAAATTTAAAAATGTGTTGACAATGGGAGTGTCAATGTTATCGTGTGTTTGAAAATTAAAAAAAAAAGGAAAATGCACTGACAATGAGAGTAGCAACGCATTTGTGTAAAAATGGTCAGCTAAAAGTCTGTTTTTCTGTACAACACATTAATTTTGGGCACGCTTTCCAAACAAATGAGAATGAAATTTTCAAAATCGAAAGAGGTTTTTGTCTAAAACAAACTCATTTAAAAAACCTCTTGCAAGTTTCTAATAGATATCAAGGTTTTGGATTTTCTAATAGATCACTGGACCCTATTTTTCATGATTTCGTGAGCAAAACGCTCAAGGACAATTGTTGACTTGGATGCCACCTCATCAAATTCGACTTGTTGATCCTTATCTCCATTCATCACTCTAAAAACAACATGATCGTTATATGTAGATAGGTTTGGAAATTTTCATATGCATGTACCTAAGAGATTTATACTTCTATTATTGGATTACTCTAATTATTTTTGAGCTACAAATACCTTTCGGTTATTGTATTATTTATATAACAAAAGATGTAGAAGAAGAAAGGGTTGGTATTTATTTGATATATAACATCCTTGTGTATTTCTTAGTATATATTAATGAAAATAGTCTTCATGAGCATTTACAAAAATTATTGTGTTGTATTTCCCTATCTATATTTTGCTTTGTTTTATATTTCCTCATGTCTGACAAACTATGTATGGGGTTGGGATTCATATTTTATGATCTTGTTTCTTTATTTCTTAGGCATTAATAATTGTTTTTCACTTAACCCTTACACTAATTTTCTTCATCTTCCTATAAATTACTTGAGTGTCAAAGGAATTACTGCTATATTGCTTTTGTGTTTTTTGTAGAATTCTTGCAAAAACTCCAATAGATCTAGAATTCTAGTTAAATTAAACACAAGTAATTTGCTAATATTCAAGAGAGGAGAGAAAGAATTTTATCCATAAAATAAATTTATTAAATTAATGAAAAATAGTAATATGTGAGAAACCAAACCTCTAATCCCAAAGGGAGGTGGTTATATAGAAATTGTTGAATCTAGAAAACTAGGAAAAAACTAGTAAAAAACTAGTAAAAAACTAGAAAAGGATAAGAAAAGCTAAAAGGAGGCCTAAAATAGCAACAATGACTCAAGACAACCTAAGCCAACTATTAGCCACGAGGAAAGCATGAGGAGGGGTGCATTTCCCAAGGAAGGAAACTTTAAAACATACTAAAATGGTCAGGGGGACCAAATCCCTTGATTTAAGGGGGAATCTTCATGTGGGGCGCCAATCCTCAAATAACTCAAGTGGATGAGGTGTGGTTAGGTGTGAACATGCACATAGATGTCTAAATGGTTTAGGAAAGTTTATGGACCAATATTTACATAATATTAAGCCTTTAAAGGAAAAAAACAAGGGAAAGTTGGTCCACCGAGCCAGTTTACCAAAAACTAAGTGTGAACGTGATTTTTAGTGCATGTGGCTAAGTCAAGGATACTTAGGCTAAAAAAAAAATGTAGATGTTAGGATTATATTCCAACGGCCCCCCTTCATCCTAACTCACTTATCTAAACTGAGTCCCATCCAAGATGCCATGTTAGGTACTCAGGTACAATAAATTAAAGATCCTCATAAAATGAAGAAAGAGGGAAACCCTCGTGGGAAAAACCTCCCCAAAAGAGGAATAAATTGCTAAGTGGCTAGAAGGGCATACTCAATTGTCTCCACCACTCCAAGCATAGCTCTCAATTCTGAAAATTTCTTTTCAGTGAAAGACTTGGTGAAGATGTTTGTAACCTGTTGCTCAGTGGGGCAGTATTGCAGTGGTATGACTCGATCACGGATCAGCTCGCAGATGTAATGCATGTGAATCTCAATGTGCTTGGTCCTCTGCCTCTAAACTGGATCAATTGATATCTGAATGGACCCTTGATTATCACAAAATATGACAGTCGGAAGTGGATACTTAATACCAAACTCAGAGAGAAGCCCTTGCAACCAAACAACCTATGTAGCTACATTCACTGCACCTCTATACTCTGTCTTGGTTGTATATAAAGAAATCATGGATTCATTCTTGCTAGAATAGTAAAAAGGCCCTGAAACAAAGCTAAAAACATAACTAGAGGTGGACTTGTGGTCTTTACCATCACTAGCCCAATCAGAATTTGTGTACCCAATCAGTGAAAGTGGGCAATCTGCAGCATAAAAGATACCAAAACTGGAAGTACCTTTCACATATCTAAGGATTCCCTTTGCAGCTTTCCAGTGAAGCTCATTGTGATCCTGCATATATCTAGAACAAACTCCTAATGCAAAAGATATATCAGGTCAAGTGTGAGTAAGATACAACAAACTCCCAACCAATTGTTGATACAGTGTGCTGTCCACCAAAGGTGTAGTACCCGCATCCTCAAATCTGATCCCCAAAAGAAAGGGAGATGTTGATGGCTTGTATTCTGTCATCTAAAATCAGACAAGTAGATATGATGCATACTTAGACTGTGCCATCTTAATCCCTGATGTAGACTGAGAAACTTCAAGACCAAGAAAGTATTGCAATAGTCCCAAATCTGTCATGGAAAATCGATCGTGCAATGTTGATTTTGCCAAGTTAATAGCTGAGGTAAGGTTCCCTATCATTAGTAAATCATCTACATAAAGTACTATCAGCAAAAGGGAATCATCATGTTATATAAAATAAACATTCGGATCATATTTGCATCGAATGAATCCAATGGAAAGCAGGAAAGGATCCATCTTTGCATACTAGGCTCTGGGAGCTTGTTTTAGGCCATAAAAAGATTTCTTTAATCTGCAAACAAGGGAAGAGTTCTGAATGTATCCCTGTGGCTGCTCCATATATATCTCCTCCTTGATATCTCCATGAATAAATGCACTCTTCACATCCATGTGAGGAACTTCCCATCTGCGAGAAGCAACAATGGCTAAAACTAGTTGAATGGAGTCCATTTTTGGAACAGGTGCAAATGTCTCTATGTAGTCTATGCCATGTACCTATGAGTATCCTTTTGCAAAAAGTCAAGCTTTGTACTTTCTGATCTCACCATATTCATCAATATTTTTTCTATAGATCCATCAACATTGAACAAGCTTTCTTCCTTTTGGAAGTGGAACCAAGTCCCATGTGTTGTTTTCCATGAGAGCAGAGTACTCTTCATCCCTAGCAGCCTTCAAAAGCGGGTTTCCAGCAGCCTCAAAGTGTGACTGTGGATCTGGACCAAGTTTCATATAGCAATGTATGGGAAGTAATGATTCGGTGGAAGCCATGGCTTGAGGAGCACCAAAAAACTGTGATCTAGTCCTGCTCGCATTTGCAGGATCACCAACTAGTTGACCCGCATCTTGCAAGGTTTTCTTTGCCGAAGTTGGCAGCTTAGTTGGAGCATCCATGACCTACTCCTCATCCTATTTAATCAGACCCAAGAGGCTTCTCTGATGGCTTCTCTTAAGTGCTCAAAGAAGTTTCGGACTTCTCCTCATTAGTGGAAATAAGTGATTCCTCGGCATGGTTTGCTGAAAAATCATGTAGTGATTCTTCTTCAAACTTCACACTTCAAGCTACAAGGAGCTTTTCAGTGTGAGAGTCCAGAAATCTATATCCTTTGACACTGTCAGGATATCCAACAAAGATACATTCAACACTTTAAGGTTCTGAAGCATTCCTCTTATCTGTCGGAATGTGAGCCCATGCTCACGAACCAAAAATGTGAAAGTGCGACACTTTCAGCTTCTTACCGGTCCAACATTCAAATGGAGTGGTGCCTTTGAGTGCTTTGTGAGGAATGTGGTTCTGAATGTATGCTACAAAATTAATAGCTTCAGCCCATATGTTATGAAACCAGCTCAAGAAAAGATAGAAAAGATAGATCAACGCCTTAGAATTCAGCCTCTTCGAGGGGGCAACCTCCTTTACATTACATAAATGAACAATTCTTCGATGATTCAAATGACAAAACCTCCTTTCTATATATAGGAGCCAAAAGAGTCACAATATAATCCAGCCAACCTAACAATAATAATATAAAGCCACAAAAATAACAATAAAGGGTTCTATGGGGCACAGTAATAACAATATGGGGCAATAGGGGCACAAAAATATTAATAAGGGGTATAACTACAATAGTAATGGGGTAATCACTAGTATTATAGCGACCCAACATGCCCCTCTCCTTCAAAAAAGTGTTGTCCTCAACGCTTGAGTAGTTCTGGATACTTCTACATAAAATTCTCATCCTCCCATGTGGAATCTTCAGCGGATAAGTTCTTCCACTTGATAAGATACTCTGAAATTGAACGATTTCCTAGCTGTCGAGTTCTTGTTTCTGTGACTGCTTCCAGTTCCAATATAATTTTTCCTTCCTCATCAAGTTCTGGCAATATTGTTTGAACTGGGAGCTTGTCGCCTATAACCTTCTTTAAACATGAAACATGGAAAACTGGGTGTAATCGAGAAGCTGCAGGAAGCTCCAATTTGTATGTCATAGTACCAATCTTTTGCAACACCTTGTATGGACCATAATACTTTGGTGATAATTTATTATCCTTCTTAACTTGCTTGAGGGACATTTGCTTATATGGTTGTAGCCGTAGGAATACCCAATCACCTACATCAAAACTTCTTTCAATGCGATGTTGATCTTCCTGTTGTTTCATTCTATTATGTGCCAAAACGAGGTTATCCTTTAAGAGTTGGAGGACTTGTTGTTGATGTTCGATGTGATGTTCCACTGCCTGAACCGTAGAATTTTCTCTTAAATATGATGTGATGGATGGTGGTTGATAGCCATAAAGCGCCATAAATGGGGTCATTTTTATTGTTGTATGGAAGGAAGTGTTATACCACCATTCAGCCAGAGGCAACCGTTTGACCCATTGTGTCTGTTTATTAGATACAAAGCAACGAAGATATCCTTCCAAACATTTATTTAATATCTCAGTTTGCCCATCAGATTGAGGATGATAAGATGAGCTATGAGCTAACTGAGTACCAAGACAAGAAAATAATTCTGTCCAAAAATTTCTAGTGAAAATGGGATCTCTGTCACTTACAATAATCTAGTTTTGAATTTGTGAGCTGGAGTAGCCCTCTGTGTCCTCTTTCCAATGCAACAAGTTTGACTCAAATTGGATTCTCCAAGGAAGAGTTATGTGAAATCTCCCACAGTGACTTGCTTAGGGACTAGTTCAGTAGAGCGAACTTGTACGATGTGCCACGAGTCACTGTTTCAACCTTTGGATATAAAATATGCATACAAGAAACTACAGTCCGTCCTCTTTCTATACCTTCTTACAAAATTTCAATCCGATCCCCAGAGAGAAAGTTATGACGATTTTACCCAGGTCACCTGTTTTGAATGTAATTCAGGAGTCTGCAAAAAGACCAACTTCCTTAGATCATATCTCCACAAATATCATGTGAAAAGCTCTAAAATTCAGACCCAAGGTTCAGCGCGATTTCTTCTCAAATGGATTTTTTTTCGACTTCTGAAACGTCACAAAGAAAAAAATTATAGAGAAAATGCCACGATGACCTATTTGGAGCAGGGAAACCCTAGAATCCAAAGCTTTGATACCAAATGTTATGAAACCAGCTCAAGAAAAGATGGAAAAGATAGATGAACGCCTTAGAATTCAGCCTCTTCGAGGGGGCAACCTCCTTTACATTACATAAGTGAACAATTCTTCGATGATTCAATTGACAAAACCTCCTTTCTAGATATAGGAGTCTAAAGAGTCACAATATAATCCAGCCAACCTAATAATAATAATATAAAGCCACAAAAATAACAATAGAGGTATTCTATGGGGCGCAGTAATAATAATATGGGGGCAATAGGGGCACAACAATATGAATAAGGGGTATAACTACAATAGTAATGGGGTAATCACTAGTATTATGGGACCCAACATGCCCCTCTCGTTCAAAAAAGTGTTGTCCTCAACGCTTGAGTAGTTCTGGATATTTCTGCATAAAATTCTCATCCTCCCATGTGGAATCTTCAGCGGATAAGTTCCTCCACTTGATAAGATACTCTGAAATTGAACGATTTCGTAGCTGTCGAGTTCTTGTTTTGTGACTGCTTCCGGTTCCAATATAATTTTTCCTTCCTCATCAAGTTCTGGCAATATTGTTTGAACTGGGAGCTTGTCGCCTATAACCTTCTTTAGACATGAAACATGGAAAACTGGGTGTAATCGAGAAGCTGCAGGAAGCTCCAATTTGTATGCTACAGTACCAATCTTTTGCAACACCTTGTACGGACCATAATACTTTGGTGATAATTTATTATCCTTCTTAGCTTGCTTGAGGGACATTTTCTTATATGGTTGTAGCCGTAGGAATACCCAATCACCTACATCAAAACTTCTTTCACTGCGATGTTGATTTGCCTGTTGTTTCATTCTATTATGTGCCAACACGAGGTTATCTTTTAAGAGTTGGAGGACTTGTTTTTGATGTTCGATGTGATGTTCCACTGCCTGAACCGTAGAATTTTCTCTTAAATATGATGTGATGGATGGTGGTTGATACCCATAAAGTGCCATAAATGGGGTCATTTTTATTGCTGTATGGAAGGAAGTGTTATACCACCATTCAGCCAGAGGCAACCATTTGACCCATTGTGTCTATTTATTAGATACAAAGCAATGAAGATATCCTTCCAAACATTTATTTACTATCTCAGTTTGCCCATCAGATTGAGGATGATAAGATGAGCTATGAACTAACTGAGTACCAAGACAAGAAAGTAATTCTGTCCAAAAATTTCCAATGAAAATGGGATCTCTGTCACTTACAATAATCTAGTTTTGAATTTGTGAGCTAGAGTAGCCCTCTGTGTCCTCTTTCCAATGCCACAAGTCTGACTTAAATTAGATCCTCCAAGGAAGAGTTATGTGAAATCTCCCACAGTGACTTGCTTATGGACTAGTTCAGTAGAGAGAACTTGTACGATGTGCCACGAGTCACTGTTTCAACCTTTGGATCTGAAACATGCATACAAGAAACTACAGTCCGTCCTCTTTCTATACCTTCTTATGAAATTTCAATCCAATCCCCAGAGAGAAAGTTATGATGATTTTACCCAGGTCACCTGTTTTGAATGTAATTCAGGAGTCTGCAAAAAGACGAACTTCCTCAGATCATATCTCCACAAATATCGCGCGAAAAGCTCTGAAATTCAGACCCAAGGTTCAGCGTGATTTCTTCTCAAATTGGTTTTTTTTGCGACTTCTGAAACGTCACAAAAAAAAGTTATAGCGAAAATTCCACGATGACCTGTTTGGAGCAGTGAAACCCTAGAATCCAAAGCTCTGATACCAAATGTTATGAAACCAGCTCAAGAAAAGATAGAAAAGATAGATCAACGCCTTGGAATTCAGCCTCTTCGAGGGGGCAACCTCCTTTACATTACATAAATGAACAATTCTTCGATGATTCAATTGACAAAACCTCCTTTCTATATATAGGAGTCTAAAGAGTCACAATATAATCCAGCCAACCTAACAATAATAATATAAAGCCACAAAAATAACAATAAAGGGTTCTATGGGGCACAGTAATAACAATATGGAGGCAATAGGGGCACAAAAATATTAATAAGGGGTATAACTACAATAGTAATGGGGTAATCACTAGTATTGTGGGACCCAACATGCCCCTCTTGTTCAAAAAAGTGTTGTCCTCAATGCTTGAGTAGTTTTGGATACTTCTGCATAAAATTCTCATCCTCCCATGTGGAATCTTCAGCGGATAAGTTCTTCCACTTGATAAGATACTCTGAAATTGAACGATTTCGTAGCTGTCGAGTTCTTGTTTCTGTGACTGCTTCTGGTTCCAATCTAATTTTTCCTTCCTCATCAAGTTCTGGCAATATTGTTTGAATTGGGAGCTTGTCGCCTATAACCTTCTTTAAACATGAAACATGGAAAACTGGGTATAATCGAGAAGCTGCAGGAAGCTCCAATTTGTATGCCATAATACCAATCTTTTGCAACACCTTGTACGGACCATAATACTTTGGTGATAATTTATTATCCTTCTTAGCTTGCTTGAGGGACATTTGCTTATATGGTTGTAGCCGTAGGAATACCCAATCACCTACATCAAAACTTCTTTCACTGCGATGTTGATCTACCTGTTGTTTCATTCTATTCTGTGCCAACACGAGGTTATCCTTTAAGAGTTGGAGGACTTGTTGTTGATGTTTGATGTGATGTTCCACTGCCTAAGCCATAGAATTTTCTCTTAAATATGATGTGATGGATGGTGGTTGATACCCATAAAGTGCCATAAATGGGGTCATTTTTATTGTTGTATGGAAGGAAGTGTTATACCACCATTCAGCCAGAGGCAACCATTTGACCCATTGTGTCTATTTATCAGATACAAAGCAACGAAGATATCCTTCCAAACATTTATTTACTATCTTAGTTTGCCCATCAGATTGAGGATGATAAGATGAGCTATGAGCTAACTGAGTACCAAGACAAGAAAATAATTCTGTCCAAAAAATTTCCAGTGAAAATGGGATCTCTGTCACTTACAATAATCTAGTTTTGAATTTGTGAGCTGGAGTATCCCTCTGTGTCCTCTTTCCAATGCCACAAGTCTGACTCAAATTGGATTCTCCAAGGAAGAGTTATGTGAAATCTCCCACAGTGACTTGCTTATAGACTAGTTCAGTAGAGCGAACTTGTACGATGCGCCACGAGTCACTGTTTCAACCTTTGGATCTGAAACATGCATACAAGAAACTAAAATCCATCCTCTTTCTATACCTTCTTATGAAATTTCAATCTGATCCCCAGAGAGAAAGTTATGACGATTTTACCCAGGTCACCTGTTTTGAATGTAATTCAGGAGTCTGCAAAAAGACCAACTTCCTCAGATCATATCTCCACAAATATCACGCGAAAAGCTCTGAAATTCGGACCCAAGGTTTAGCGCGATTTCTTGTCAAACGGGTTTTTTTTGCGACTTCTAAAACGTCACAAAAAAAAAATTTATAGCGAAAATGCCACGATGACCTGTTTGGAGCAGCGAAACCCTAGAATCCAAAGCTCTGATACCAATGTTATGAAACCAGCTCAAGAAAAGATAGAAAAGATAGATCAACGCCTTAGAATTCAGCCTCTTCAAGGGGGAAACCTCCTTTACATTACATAAATGAACAATTCTTCGATGATTCAAATGACAAAACCTCCTTTCTATATATAGGAGTCTAAAGAGTCACAATATAATCCAGCCGACCTAATAATAATAATATAAAGCCACAAAAATAACAATACAGGGATTCTATGGGGCGCAGTAATAGTAATATGGGGGCAATAGGGGCACAACAATAGGAATAAGGGGTATAACTACAATAGTAATGGGGTAATCACTAGTATTATAGGGATCTAACACCATAACTTAGGAGCTAATGTTTGGATTGTAGCATACAATTGGCCATCTCTTTTAATGACCGGGTTTTCCTCTCTACAACACCATTCTGCTGTGGTGTATATGGCACTATGTGTTGTAGCTGTATACCTGCATCAATACAAAGTTGTTGCACATCTTTGTTGACATACTCCCCTCGATTATTAGTACAGAGTATCTTAATCTTACATCCATAATCATTCTCAATATGTTCTTAAAATTCTATAAGGCATTCAAATACTTCTGATTTTAATTTTAGAAAAAATACCCAAGTAAAACGAGAAAAATAATCTATGAAGGTGAGTACATATCAAGCCTTACTGATTGAAGACTACAGGAATGGGCCTATGATGTCATTGTGAATCAGCCCAAGAGGTGAAGAAGCTCCCTGTGCCTTCCTTTGTGAAACTTTTGCTCTGGATGCTTGCCAATAATGCATCCTTGACATACATCGCTTGTGAATTTAATAACGAGCAATCCTTCTACCATGTTTTCCTCGCTGATTCGATGCAAGTACTTATAGTTTAAATGGATAAATATTTCATGCCATAACCTACTAATATAATTAGATTGTGACAGAAATACAGTGCTAATAAATTTAGGAACAAAGTGGGAGAAGAAATACAAACGAGAACCGTGATTTGCAATTCCATGTGCAAGTTGTGAGCCCGTGGAAATGTCGGTAATCACTGTGGAGTCCGGAGTGAACTCCACCTTCCTTCAAGAGCCAGAATGAGTGCTTTGATATATCGAGAGAAGATTTGCAAATAGCGAGGGAAAATGAAGCACATTTTTGAAGCATCCCCCTTCAAGGTCTACAATTCCTTCTCCATGCACCTTTGCGAGTGTGGCATCTCCGAAGTAAATTGGGGATCTGGTGCTTTCTTCGATGGAGGAAAGTTCATCTTTTGATGCAGCCATTTGGTTCGATGCACCTAAATCAAGGATCCAAGCTGATGGAGTGGATGTGGCAGCCATTAAAGCATGACCATCTCATGCTCTCCCTCTCCCATCTCCCGTTCTGTTATCATCCTTCTTTGCATTCTCGGGCATGGTGAAATTGTGTTGCTGCAATTGCTTAGCCATCTCATTGATTTTTTTCCTCATGCAATTTTCTTCGGGATGAAAGCCTTTGGAACAATAGCTAAAAATTGTTCTTTTCTTCTTCTTCTTACCATTAGGAAAAGAAGAGCTCTCTAAAGATTGTACGAGTCTCTCCTTCTTTGATTCATTAAATTTACCCTTCCCTTTTTGCTTGTCTCTTCCACTACTCTTTGGAGCATTAGTAGTCGTAAGTGCTTCATTCTTTGAATGCTTGATGGCACCCATTTGGACTAACTTATCTTACTCTTGAGTCAATGCTACAATGAAGTCATTCAACGGAAGAATTTTACATTTTTCCTGAGTCAATTTTAATGCTTGAAAAGATGATACAAATACGGAATATTCAGGGCCTAATTTCGAGAGAATCGAAAGGATGAGTTGATCTTCCTCTTTCTTGACTCCACATGCATCAAGTTCAATGAGGAGGGATTTAAAATTGGTGAAGTATTCTTGCAGTTTTCTGAAATGAGTTGGACTGAGGGATATGAGTTCATTCTCCAGTTGATGCACTCTCATTTCATCTTGCTTGCCGAATAGTCCTTCCAATGTGGTCCATACCGCATCAGGAGTAGTGGCTTCGCTAACATGAAAGAGGAGTTCTCTAGAAATTGATAGGAATATCAGCCCAATTTCTTCATATAATTTATTGAAATACTCAATCTTCTCCACTGCATAAGTTAGTTCAGTCTTTGTTCCCATTGTTACCCTGTAAAGCCCTTTGCTTCGAAGGAGCAGAGTGATCTTTGTCTTCCATTTGAAGTAATTGAAAGGATTTAGAACGAGTTTTATGGGATGAGAGAGATGATCCATTTTTTCTTGCTGCACCTCCTAATGATCTATACCTGCAAATAAAACCGTGTACAATCCACTAGATTCGAACTAGCTCTGATACCATGTAGAATTCTTGCAGAAACTCCGATAGATCTAGAATTCTAGTTAAATTAAACACAAGTAATTTGCCGATATTCAAGAGAGAGAAAGAATTTTCTCCATAAAATCAATGTATTAAATTAATGAACAATATTAATACATGTGCAACCAAACCTCTAATCCCAATGGGAGGTGATTATTAGAAATTGTCGAATCTAGAAAACTAGTAAAAAACTAGAAAAGGCTAAGAAAAGCTAAAGGGAGGCCTAAAATAGCAACAATGACTCATTAAAACCTATGCCAACTATCAGCCACGAAAAAATCATGAGGAGGGGCACATTTCCCAAGAAAAGCAACTTTAAAACATGCTAAAATGGTCTAGGGGACCAAATCCCTTGATTTAAGGGGGAATCTTCATGTGGGGTACCAATCCTCAAATAACTCAAGTGGATGAGGTGTGATTAGGTGTGAAAACGCACATAGATTTCTAAAAGGTTAAGGACAGTGGTTGGACCAATATTTCCATAATATTAAGCCTTTAAAGGCAAAAAACAAGGGAAAGTTGGTCCACTAAGCTAGTTTACCAAAAACCAAGTGTGAACATGATTTTTAGTGCCAGTGGCTAAGTCAAGGATACTTCGGCTAAAAAATAAATGTAGATGTTAGGATTATATTCCAACATTTTTCTCATCGAAAATATGTTTTTATAAAACCTTATTAGGTAAGACTCCATGCCCAATGGTAGTATTTTCACATAGCCCAACCAAATTTCAGTCATTCTTCAACAAATATGGTTGTAGGACTCAATTACAAACCTTGTGCTATAGTGACCTTGAGTAGTTCAGTTTAGGGAGAGATCCCTCTCTAGGTTGAAGGGCCAACTTTCAACCTCAAAGAGGTTCCATGTTACCTTAGAGTCTTTCCTGCGTCCAAGGTTTCCTCTAAGAGAGAACACCCACATAAATTATTCATAACTTGTCACAATTTAAGTTTTATGGTGAGGGTGAACAAACTATTCTTGGACATATGATTTCATTTCTTCATTTTTTTCTTTCTAAAGGAATTCATTGTAAAGATGTTCAGGTTAGGTTCTTCATCCTCACCCTTGAAGGTCATTTCAAACAATGGTGTCATACATTACCAATCACTTCTATTCATTCATTCAAACAACTTGCTAAGGAGAAATGTCAAGCTTTTGATAGGTATGATTATCAAGATGTATATAAAAGGATCAATCAAATTATAATGAAATGCAATGAATCATTAGAGGATTTTTTTCATATATTTCTTCAACTTTTCTAAGAATTTTTTGAAGAAGATTTGGACTAGGATTTCATGGTTGAAAATTTTCAACATTTGGTTCAAATCTCTTTGAAACAATTTGAATTTGAATTCCCTATTTAAAATGGGTCATATTATAATGAAATTAATCTTCAAATCACACATCAAACAAGTCCTATGCAAAATCTTATCTTTCCAACTTTTCTCAATCACTAGACACTTCAACTCTCAGGTGAGGAATCTACTTGTCTCTTCTCCTCCTCCCATTCCATTACCAAATAAAATGGCCTCTCATGCTGATGTTGGAGTTTGAGAATGTGAAAACAAAATTGTTGATCCACTTATCCCTCCTTCACTTTCTTCCCATGGTCAATACTTTATCCACGAAAAATTTGAATGTTCTAATAAATCCAATCATCCAACATTGGAAAGCTTAGGAACTTGTCAGGAAGTTGAGCAACTTCATATCTCATTGATGGTTATCTCGAGGTCTCGTAATCCTCATGAGATCCCAAAACTAGGTCAAATTTGTATCTTCTCGCATAATTCTTTTCTCAACTTTATTTCACTAGATGTAAGCTAAATCTTGAAGGATTTTCATTGTTTTCAAGCTGATTTTATTAGACCTCAATATAAATTTTCTAATTGGATGAAATATTCTTGTTTGACTTATTCATCCTCATGCAAATATCTTGTATTAAATCCAAAGTTGGAATTCATATCTTTCAAGGATGCATATAGCTTTGAAGCCTCTTATTCTAATTATCAGGGAAAAGATAATCATTGGACAAAACGTTTCCTTCTATTGAACTGCTCTGTGAAAAATCAACTCCTCTGTTGGAAATACTGAGAGGGGGGTGAATTAGTATTCATTTTCAATTGTTACTTTTACCAGGTAAATCAATTTTTTTCAGAACACAAAATGAGCAATAGGAATAATTGTTGTTACTAATATATTATTTATAATGAATCCAGTAGAATATATAGGACTCCAACCCTTGATGAAGACATTGATCTTCAATTCTCCGGGCTCCAACCTGTTTCCAAGCAACAACTTCGTCTTTTGTGAGGTTCTAACCTCTATGGCATCAACCCTATCTACTCAAGGCACCAACCTTGTGTTTAGAGGCTCCAACCCTTCTCTGATACAGGCTCCGACCTGGTTTCTTGAGGACACCAATCCTCTAGGGCTCCAACGCTATCCTTCAAGGCACCTACCTTTTTATTCGAGGCTCCAACCTTCAGGGCGCCAACCCTCTAAGCTCCAACCCACTATTATAGTTTGTCTAGATATGTTTTATAGTAATTCACAGCTCCTAAAATCTTCTTCACTGATTTATGTCAATCTATAGCTTCACTATAGTCTCCATGCTACATCATTAATTACAACCTTGTCGCATAGAAGGTATCACCATTGCTCTTCATTATATGCAAGCAAAGTCTCCAATTCACATCATGATGACTATTACATCATGGTCTTCAATAGTCTCCACACAACTTCAATGTGTCTACAATGAACTGCACTAATCTTTGCACAAAGACAACTCTCTATTTCAACCCTCTGTCTCAACTGTCATAGTAACTGCTTCGAGAGTGAGGCTTTAGGAGTAACTACTTTAGAGGAGTCACCGTTGCAGCTACAGGTTGTGTATTCAATTAAATCGACCTTGTCTATGCAGTCTCTTTAACAGATCGTAGGTTGTGCTTCACAGATTCATTCTAGGTTTGATCCTTTCAATGACTAACCCAGTCAACAGAATTCTCAACCTTTGGCTTCCTTATTCTTCTGCTGGACCTTCGGCTTCCTTCTATGCTCACTCGATCTTCGGCTTCCTCTTTCTCTTACTCAAACTTCGACTTGTATTTCTTCTATTCCTTCATGTTCATGAGTTGTGAGTTGTGAACTATCCTTCATCTCAGTCATAGATGCCTAAGCTCAATTCACTTCTCGAGGTGAAGCATTTAACTAATATATATATCTGAATCTCATCAATACCCAAAAGACATGTTCATTGGAGGAGAGGCTAACTTGTGTATGGGGTCACACATTACAAATATATCATAAACCTATTTATTTAAGGAACATTCATATTATAAAAGATGTCTGGCAGTCCCACATGCCATGTCACTGCTTAAATTGCAATCACAAGTACATAAAACTCTCGCAATCACAACCCTTTAGCATCACTATATAACATTCTTGATGCCCCTATTTTCAACAGAGCGGATGCTATGTGATATCAAATAGTTTTTAATAGATTTATTTGGTCCACAATTTTATTGCAATCGATGGTTCGCCATCATGACATCTCTTCAAGACTTGCGATATGCGACGGTTGCGATATTTATTTAGGACATATTATAATGGTGCAACAGGTCTGCAATACCATCGAAATCAGGGTTTTGATGTGATAAGGCTTTAAAGCTGGCAATGCAATGGATGCAATATTTTAATAGAGATGTTACCATAAAATTATCGGGTCCGCAGTACATATCGCAATCAGTAGATTTCAATGTGGAAAGGCTTTAAAGAGACATGTGATGTGGTGGATACGGTGTCATATTAAGACGTATTGTAATGGGGCTACTGGGACAGTGTTACATATCACAATCGGTGGTTTTGAGCTATGGCATATAATAAAATCCTTGATTAAGCCGTCGATATGTTTTCTCCGATGCGTTGTGGAATTTAAAGGGTTTCCATGACTTATTACTCAGATGTTCTTTAGCTCTTTCGATATCTTAACTCCTCTGGTATGTTAGGTCCTCTGATAATCCACAATACTCCTCCGATATGTTAGCTCCTCTAATATGTTAAATCCTCTGATATGTTAACTTCTCTGATATTTCTCCAATATTTCATGTGATATCTCCGATATGGCTCTTACTCTTGAGCATATGTGATATTTCAGTAAAAACAGATTGTAACAGACTCTTACGCTTGGCATGGCCTTTTTGTGGCTTCTATGTGATTTTTGATGGATAATATTTAATGGCTTTCCTCCTTGGCTTCTTTCTCCTGTTACTTCACATACCTGCTTCTCCTTAGATTTCCTCCTTGGGTCTACCGCTTCTATTCTATCTGTATATATATATTTAATCCATATGTTGTATTCAGTCGTTGGGTCCTCCATGGGGAACATTATGATCACAAGAATTTTCTATCACAATCACTGCCATATTGAAATTAATGACAAACTTGATTAACAATGTCCCCCTTTTTCATTGATGGCAATATTCTTTCCCTTTCAACATTCTGTGCCCCTTTGACATCAATGGAAAATGGGGTGCCTAAGTACTCCCCCTGTCATGTTGCTTCTCTTCTTCATGAATAATAGATCTTCATGGGTATGTTACTCCCCCTGTCATAGTGCTCTTCTTTTTACTCAAGATAGAAGGATTGATGCCTTATCATTGGCTATCACATTATCCCTTCTTCATGTCTTAAAAATCACTTTATCATGGCTTCAACAATGCTTAAAGATGCTTCTTTTCAATGCTCCCAAACAGATTCCAAATAACCAAACACCAAATGTTCAAGTCCAAGTTTTTATGCTTCTACAATTTGTATTATGTTGTCTCCATAATTAGAATTAAGAGGTATTCATAGTTTGAATCAAGAGAAGATGCCACTAAAATTGTCTTTCTCGCCATCTTTCTTTAAATCAGAGTTCCTCTATATCTCTATGCTTCTCCTTAAGTCACTACAATCCAACATTTCAACACCATTGCATTTGGATGAAATGGTGAGAGGTTGTGCCTCACTATTTCTATTTTTCTAAGTGACAAGCATCAACCTGATCTATATTCAAATGCACAAAATTCTCCTTTCTATAGTCCTTTTCATGATCCATTTTTCATTGTGTTCTAGTAAAAGCTTCTGCAAGTTACCTCCACTAGCAGATTTTGTTATCCAATCTGTGACTGTCTTTTAAATTATTTCTACTGATTGGTGAATTTTTGTAATGCTTCAATTATGTTAGATGCTACCAAATTCTCTTGCTTAAAGCTCCATTCGTAGATATATCTATTTGTTTGAAGGTTTCCTCTATTGTTTCCATAATTTACTTGTTCTTACATCATACCCCTGAGTTGAGACATTCAACTTTTGTAATAACAACAACATAGTTCTTTGCCCCATTTCTTTAGCATTAGATGCTCTTCTCTACAGCTCCAATTTCTTCTCAGTGATCAAGTGGAAAACATCTTCAACAATAGTCCAATGGATAGATAAGATATCATGTTCTTTCTAAGGAGTGTTCCCGGGAAATGATCTATCAAAGAATGATTGTCAATATAGCTCATCAAGGATTTCATAGGGGCCCTTTCACGGATAGCTTCTACAATAATGATCAAGAATAACAATCTCCTCCTAACTGTATGCATGGTCTCTTTTTGGTAGAATCCCATTATCAAACACTTGTAATATCAAGGATATCTTCATCAAGTCAACAACATGTGTTGTTGGTGGGAGTGTTCAAGAGATTTTCGGATCCAATTTGCTTCTTTCTTCTTAAGTTCCTCGTTTTCTTTTTTCAAATTAATTAATCTCTTCCATGGTAGCCATAGGTTTAGTGAGGAGATCTTCTTCAAAATATTTTTCATTCTCTTCACGTTCTAGTTCTTCTTTAGCCCTCATGTCATCATTCTTATTTTCAGATTCCATGATGGGTTCTAGATTTCCTTCTTGATTTCCATCATCTTCTTGACTAGTGGTCATGGTTAATGCTCCTTTTGAGTGAAGTTCATAAAGTTTGTGTCATATACCCTTTGCTGATGAACACTTTTCTAAATTTTCCTTTATAGAATCTGGTAGCCAATTCAAGATTTTCTTCATCGTTTTTGCATTGTACTCCTTGGATTCTCCGCCCATCATGCTATCATAAATAATTGATTTCTAGAATTTGATCCATGGAGTCTTTAAAACATTCCTCATTCTTGCTTCCCATATATCAAAGTTTCCATTAAACAATGGAGCCTTCACAAATTGATTGATTTCAACTTCAGTGGTTGAGGGAGACACATCTTTAGGAGGATTGGAGATTTTCTTCCTTGGCTTCACCATTTGTGTTCTAATTTATCAACCTACAAGTTGTTAGGCTTTGATTGAAGGTATTGGCTCTGATACCAATTGTTGGAAATATTGAGAGGGTGTGAATCAATATTCATTTTCAATTGTTACTTTTACTAGTTAAATCAATTATATTTTGAACACAAAATAAGCAATAGGAATAAATTCTTTTATTAATATAATATTTATAATGAATCAAGTACAATATATAGGGCTCCAACCCTTGATGAAGAAAATGATCTTCAATTCCCCAAGCTCCAACCTACAGGGCACCGACCTTGTGTTTAGCGGCTCCCACCCCTAGGGCACCAAACCTTCTCTTGTACAGGCTCTGACCTGGTTTCTTGAGGATGTCGATCCTCTAGGGCTCCAACCCTATCCTTCAAGGAACCTACCTTGTTTGTTCAAGGCTCCAACCTTCAAGGCACCAACCCTTTGGGCTCCAAACCACTGTTATACTTTGTCTATATATGTTTTATAGTAGTTCACGGCCCCCAAAATCCTCTTCACTGAGTTCTGTCAATCTACAACTTCACTATAGTCTCCATGCTACATCATTAATGACAACCTTGTCTCATAGAAAGTATCACCATTTCTCTTAATTATACGGAATAAAAATCTCCAAGTCACATCATGATGACTAATACATCATGGTCTTTAATAATCTCCACACAAATTCAATGTATCTACAATGAACTGCACTAAGATCTGCACAATGACAACTCTCTGTTTCAACCCTTTTCCCTAACTGTTGCAGTAACTTCTTTAGAGGAGTCATTGTTGTGGCTGCAAGTTGTGTATTCAATTAAAACGACCCTGTCAATGCAATCTTTTTAACAGATCACAGGTTGCACTTCTATGGATTCATTATAGGTCCACTCCTTTCAATGAATACCCCCATAAATAGAATGCTCGATCTTTGAATTCCTTCTTCTTCCTCCAGAGCTTCGGCTTCCTTCTATGCTTGCTCGATCTTCAGCTTCCTCTTTTTCATGCTCAACCTTTGGAATTTCTTTCTTTTGTTCCTTCACATTCACATGTTTTTAACTTTCCTTCATATGAGTGATAGATCTCTGAGCTCAATTCACTTCTCGAGGTGGAGCATTTAACTTATAAAAACATGAATCTCATAAATACCCAAAATACATGGTCATTAGAGGAGAGGTTGACTTGTGTATCGGGTCACACATTACAAATATATCATAAACTTGTTTATTTATGAACATTCATATTATAAAAGATGTTTGGCAGTCCCAAATGCCACATCACTACTTAAATCACAGTCGCAACTTCATAAAACTCCCACAATTATAACCCTTTGGCTTGAAGATATAACATTTTTTATGCCCCTATTTCCGACAGAGCGGATGTGATGTGATATTAAATAATTGTTAATAAATCCGTCATGTCCACAATTCTATTACAATCAGTGGTTTTCCATTGTGACATCTCTTCAAGACTTGTGATATGTGTCAGATGTGATATTTCTTTAGGATGTATTATAATGATGCAATGGGTCCACAATACTATCGCAATCGGGGTTTCGACGTGATAAGGCTTTAAAGCTTGCAATGCAGTGGATGCAATATTTCAATAGAGTTGTTACCATAAAATGATCAGGTCCGCAGTACATATCCCAATCGGCGGATTTCAATGTGGAAAGGCTTTAAAGAGACTTACGATGTGGAAGATACGATGTCATATTAATGCATATTTTAATGGGACTATCGGGTCCGTGTTACATATCACAATCGGGGGTTTTGAGCAGTGGCATATAATAGAACCATCGATAAAGCTATCGATATGTTTTCTTCAATGCGTTGTGGACTTTAAAGAGTTTCCATGGCTTATTACTCGGATGTTCCTTAGCTCTTTCGATATCTTAACTCCTCTGATATGTTAACTCCTCTGATACTCCACAATACTCCTCCGATATGTTAGCTCCTCTGATATGTTAACTCCTCTGATATTTCTCCAATATTTCATGCGATATCTCCAATATGGCTCTTACTCTTGAGCATATGCAATATTTCAATAAAAACATATTGTAACAGACTCTTACTCTTGGCTTGCCTTTCCTATGGCTTCTCTATGATTTCTGATGGCTACCCTTTCATGGCTTTCCTCCTTGGGTCTACTGCTTCTATTCTGTCTATATATATATATATATATATATATATATATATATATATATATATATATATATATATATATATATATATATATATATATATATATATATATATATATATATATATATATATATATATATATATAGTCCATATGTTGTATTCAGTGTTTGGGTCCTCCATGGGGAACATTATGATCACATGGATTTTCCGTCCCAAACACTGCCATATTGACCTTAATGAAAACCTTGATTAACATCCTCATCCTTCTTGTCTATGTTTTGGAGCAAGTCATTTTTAGTCTAGTACAATCTACCCTATTGAGGGTCATTCAAAGCTTGAATCAACTTGTAGAGCAAAGCTCCTGTGTTGAAAAACTAATTTCTCACATTAGTATGAATATTATATTTGATTTGACACATGCATCTAATATCTTACTATCCTACTTGGTTTCTTGGATTTACGATGCCAACAATTATTTTTAATTCCCCAAGCTCTCATATTGTTGGTCTAGTGTGTAACTTGATACAAGAGGAACCAATCGAGAATCAAGAATATTATATACCAATCCACCAATATGATCACAACACTGATTATAGTTGTTTTGCATTGGTTAATCTTCTTGAGCCCACTAATCATTATGATCCATCATTTTACTGTTCAAAAAATTGTCAAATAGTTGAGTCACTTCATCTTTTGCTAATGGTTATGTTAGGTCCTCACAATCTTGAAAATGTTTCGGAACAAGGAAAGATCTAATTTCTCTCACAATATTCTCTTTATAGTTCAATTATCTTGATTGAAAGTTCATCTTTCCAGGAATTTCAAGGTTTTCAAATGGTTGTTTATGATACCATGATTGAATCTATGAATGGTTATAGGAATATTACATGGAAAGCTTTGTTGCTAATAATACGTTTCGATCTTTATTGATGTTTTCTAAGACTAAAAATATGGATGAATGTACATTCACAAGAAACCTTCAAGTTTTGTATGATCGTCATTCTAATTAACATGATAAAATTAAACACTGGTTAAAGATAGTTGTTATGACACATCTTTATGCCAGTAGGAAATACCTTCAATTTCTTATGCCAGTTATTCAGGTTGGAATCCTTATTTTTGCACATTGTTTTATACTGTTGCTAATCACTTATATATTTTTTCTTGTATGTTGGGAAAAACTTAAATGGATACATTGGAAATTTGATTTCACATGATCCTGACCTTCTAGTTTGATAAGTTAGAGTTTAGCTTTAGTTGCATTCTAGTCATTTTTTCATTGCATTACAACACTTTTCTCTGCATCATCTCTCTCATTTGATTTTTTTTCTTTTCATTCCCTTACAAGTTTTTATGTGTTAATTTTCTTTCCTCCTTTCATTCTTTGGCATGTCATGTTTCTTTCAATTCTTTGCACTTGTTTTTTTTAATACGATTTTGTGTGAAAGTTATCTAGTTTAGTTCTAAAGTAATGTGGCAAAAGTCAAAAAGGAAGCTATGACAACTGGAAATGACTGGTTTATCATTGGTATTCTTCTTTATTAGGGCCTAGATATATTTTAAGGTAAATGATGCATGTATGGAAAATACATGTCATCCTAAGTGAAAGATCAAGTAGATCTACCATGCCTATATCTATAATGGGATCTTCTTTCCTTGAATTGGCTTTTATATTGATTGTTTTTTACATGTTATCTCAGTTGGGTAGAGAATGGAAATGAGGAAAAACTCATGAGGGCTTCACTGGGGATCAATACCACAACACATGCGTTCATATTGGGGGATATATATTGAGGAAAAAATGACATAATGTGTTGAGAATATAACAGGGGGTAAAGGGTTTTTATATTGGCAGGCACAAAAAATGGATCTCAAAATTAATGAAAAATATAAAGGGGCATAAAAAATGTTGATGAAAAAATGGATACCTACAATATCTATTGAATGTATTGGCTTTTAAATTGAGAATGTGTGTTGGGTTCGTATTGATAAGGCATTAAATGATGTGATTTTAAGAGGTATTTTCCAACACGTAGTCAAATTAAGGGTATTGTTTAGTATTCCATGAATGCACATGATATGTCATAGGTTCATTAAGTTAAGCCCCCTATGGAAAAAATTAATCAACCGTACTAATTTTAGAGGTGTATATATAAGAGTCTCTATGAAACAAGGAATAACCTCTCTTGCTTATTAAATAAGTCGATATCCCTCTTCCACCCTTGGTGAAATAAACACCTATGAATTTCCAATGATCGTAAATTAATAAAATAAATAAAGGGTGAAAGCAGAGAAAGGCTTCTTAAACATAGAGGAAAAGAAAGAAACTTCGTAAAGGTACTAGTAGCAGAGAACCACTAGAGATGATACTAAAACTATGAATATATTAAACTCATGGAACTCATCTACTTCTACTCCCTAATCGAAACAACCAAAGTTTAACTAGTCTCTTGAAATGTGTTAATTTGACAAGAGGAATAGAAGGGACTACATATTTAAGAAGAATAAGTAATGAATCTAAGGTGATCAATAGGATGACAGAATACTTCCAAAAGGATGGTTCTCGTGATTAACGTTAGACATAAATAGAGAAGTTTGGGCTCTTCCAGTGTGCCTTCAAGTGTTGTTGCTCATAGAACACCCACCAAATTTTTCCTACCTTGAAATATTGGAGCCTCCTTATGATCTTTCCATCAAGCTATTAAGTTCATTTCCATTCATGCTTTCTAACTGTTCAAGTATTCCTTTATGGATTTTAAGTGTCAACCTACTTAATTTCACATGTCCAACTCTTAAGGTATTCACAAGAACACTTCTTCCAAGCATGCAATATAACACATCTCTTGTTGGGAGATAGTGATTGTGCAGTGCCTAGAGATAGTGACTGCATAATCGTTTCTAATATTGATTGTGTAGTTGCCAATCATAGTCATTGTGAAATCTTTGCCCACAGTTATTGTGAAACCTTTTCCTATAGTGAGTGTGCAATTATTTCTCACGGTCATTGTGAAATCCTTACTCATAGTGATTGTGTAATCCTTACCATTAGTGATTTTTTAGTCCCTATCCATAGTGATTGTGCAGTTCTCACTCCCAGTGATTGCGTAGTTCTCAATGATAGTGTAAGGGAATCCTCTGCATATAGTGATTATGCACTCTTTATTCAGAATAAGAGTGTAATTATTCAAGTCATTACTGTCACACCTCTTAGTGGAAGTCAATTCACTCTTGACTCATAGTTTCCCAACATCCACTAAGAACCCTGAAAAATCTTAACCCTAACTGCATGTTTTATGTCCCTATGTAAAGTGCCCATTCCAGATATCATTTTCACATTCATGTTTAGCTTTCACGCTTTCTGAAATTTTGGAGTTGTTAAGTTATGGTATGTTCTATGCTTATAATAGTTTACTTCTTTCCTTATTATATTCCATAGATTAGCAATCACATGTACATAAAGTAAAATGCAGATAGAACAGTAAACGATCGACAGAAAACAAGCCAAGACAAGAGACACAAGATGTGGCGGCTAGCCAGGGACAAACCCCACAATGTGTGGGGAAACCATTTGATCAAATCTTCTTTTATATTCAATAATTCGACAGAGAGAAAAAGTACAATAAATCTGATTCATATCAACAGTAGCAAACCCTAGATCAGCAACATGAACATTAGCAGCTTCATCATCAAACTAGGGCAGACAATATCTCACAAATCGACCATCAGATCGACTTGATTCCACCACCAAAAGTTGCGGCTTCGAGAGGAGGTTCAAATGAACCTACAACATACTTCAGATGAGGAGATCTTCTAGTCCACACAGGTCAAACTTTACTTTTGCAGTTGCAGCTTCAATTTCGGCAGCTTTCGGCTTCAAACTAGGGCAATCGATATCTTGCAAACCGTCTGTCAGATTGACTTGATTCCACCACCAAAAGTTGTGGCTTTCAGAGGAGGTTCAGATGAACCTATAGTGCAGTTCAGATAAGGAGATCTTCTAGTCCACGTAGGTTAATCTTTACTTCTGCAGTTGTAGCTTTAGTTTCAGCAGCTTCTGGCTTCACATGTGTGAGGGAGAGACCCTTTTCTGCATAGTAGAGAAGAGACTCTTTTCTGCGCAGTAGAGAGAGAGAGAGATGTGATGAGATGAGTGAGTCCAAATGAGGAAAATTCCTCCTATATTTATACACAATGTTGATTTTTGAATAGATGCAACTGTTGAGCTTCTGAGCCTACATGAGTTGTAGGTTGGCTTGATAATAATTCCATAAATTCCTATCTCCATGAATACTTATCGAAATCGGATGCTATTTATATCAATCCTACACCTCTCGATGAGAGGAATCTAATGAAAATATTATTAGCCATGAATAAGATGACCCACATGAAGTTTTGCCCTAGTTGCCAATTTTAACACTCCCTCTCAACTAGGGAGAACTTCATCTGCAATCTGTCTATCGGTCGTTACTATTCATCCATCAAATGCACTGCCCTGTACAACCTGTCCCTTGCCCTCCTCTGCTCTATTTTTCCTATTCTGCTTTGTCTTGTTCTGCCTTTGTTGTTGGGAAAAGTATCCAATACGGAATGACCCTATCCCACTCTAAGGGTGATAGTACCTCAGCAACAATCAAAGCAAAGCTATCTAAGATTTCTTCTTTATGAAAGTAAAATAGGGGAGAAAGAGATCCACTAACCGATGTCTTTCGCTAATGGTTGACCCAATCTTCTCTCCTTGCTGCTTGCTCCCATCTCCTTGCTCTTTCACTGGCCCAGCTACACTAAGATCCTGCAAAATGGCAAGAGAGGGAAACTACAAGAAGCATACATTCATAATTGATTCAAGGATTAGAATAAATCAAATACACAAGTATAACAATACATCATTGAGACACATGCATATAGAAGAACCTCAGATGCTTTATTAATGGAAGAAGTAAAGTTCAGGAAGTGATACAACCATAAGTGGCCCAATCCAGCATCACCTTCCCAGCAAAAAGAAATCTCCTCTTCACCTCCTTCAAAGAAAATCACCCAATAGTTCTAAACTCAAACCAACAGCAATTCTTTGCATTCACAAGATTCCAGCCTTCCTAGACCTCATGAGAGAGATCTATATATAGGAGTTTTGGAGAAAGGATGAGTCAGCTTGAGACTGGCCTGAAGCTGACTAGTGTCCTCTCCCACTTCAGTTATTCTTCAGTTCTTGAGTCCACTTGGAGGTTCTTGCTTCCACTTGGAGATCTAGACCCTCATACTCATCACCAGTCGAATTCCTTGATCCAAGTGTCATTTTGGAAGCTTCCTGGGCATTGACACCTTGAGGAATGACTGTGCCACATGTCCAAACTCGCCCAGCGCAGGTAGCCTTCTTTGCAGTTGACATTCAACGCAGGTAGACAGTGGAGCAGTTGACATTCAGCGCAGATGCTCAGTGGAGCAGTTGACATGATCCAGAATTGCCTTGTTTTTGAGTGTTTTCAGGTGGAGAACTGATATTCAGTGCTGTGGTTTGCTGACCTTGTTCCTCTAGAGGTAGGAACAACATGTTTAGGGACTTTGGATCCCTTAGATTATGGACATTTCATGCTTCATGTTGTAAGGCACAAAAATTTCTATAACAGTTGCCCCCTAAAGTATGAGGTCGTTTATCGGGTGAAATGCTTTATCAAGAGGATCCGAAGTTCATTCAATCGCTGAGAGGTGACCTGTAATAAGATACAATACAATACATTATTTTTCATACTACTTTCATGATCTAGCTGAGGCGGGCATTCCCATGCTCAGCTTTATAAATACATTTTTCTGTACATAGAACAGACAATCGTCTGATGATAGACTGATAATTCTCTGCTGAAATTATCATCCTTTGAGAAGGATGATCATCTACTGCACATGTCAATGTCTTTATTTCCTGAATATATATCGCAGCCCGGATGGATGAAACTAGATCCGGGATCTTCAAACTCGTTCGATCTTCACTCTAAGTACAAGTCAATCCATGTGAGAATTGCGCTGAAGTCGAACATGGAAAGACATCGCTTGATTACCGGTCAATGATGTAAACCGTTAACAAGCGCGAGAAGAATCACCGATAATGATAATGATCCTCAAGGTACTGCAGTACAATTCACGTGGTGTGAATAAAGGACTTGGCGTCGAACACCACGCAAAATCTTCTGGTCGAAGGTCATTGATGTATACCTGTCGCCGGAAGTGAGAAACTTGCCATTGAGGCATGCAAGTTTCAAAGTACTGAGGGGGTTGTTCCTAGATCAACTCCTTGGATAATGAGCTGATGTCGACAAGGAGTGATCCGTCAAAGGAGGGCCTTAATGAATCCCACATCAGTGACACGGAACGGAGCTAATGATTTTAATGGAGGTGAAAACAATCTGTGAAATATGATTCAGGGTGGCGGTCATGAAAGGATGAAAGATGATGTATGGTAGTGGATGGGACACGGTTGACTCTTTCTGAACAACATCTCTTGAACATATAACGACACTGATGCGATGGATTGGTAGCATTACCCCAAATGTGGATGGTTTGGCGAGACCATGGTGATGAGACCGGTGAATGAAACAACCCAACCCGATGTGGCACGGAGGAAAAGTGTCATGTTCAAGAGCGACTTGCTACCATTACAGCTTTGAGGTTCTCCCAATTTTTCCCTAGTCATTTCTGACCAGTACCTCTTTATTTTTGTCAAGCTTGAGGAGGATAACATATGCTTGTTCTATAACCTGCCCTTCGGGCAAGCCCATCGCTATGTTTTAACGAGCCTAGCGATAGGGAAACTCGTTCTCGTCTAAAGACAAGTTTGTCGCTCTTTAATCATTTTAACGAGTCTAACGACAAGGAAAACTCGGTCCTTTTCATTTTTAGAGAGTCTGAAAAGGTACATAAAGTCAACTCCACAATTCCTTTTTCGTCATCTAATCCCTTAAGTCCGAAAAAGTATAAAACAATACGAAAGGGATGAGTTTTCGATAACTTTAACGAACCGAATAAAACAAGCGCTCGACCTTTTTGTGCAATAATCCTCAAGTCCAAAAAGATTAAAATCTAGAGGAGGGATAGCTCTTCCGGTCCTTTTAACGAGCTGGAAGGCCAAAACTCGGCAAACTTTTCATATTTTACGAGTCAGTTGAAAAGAGCTCAAAGAAGACTCATCTTTTGAGGAACGAGTGATAAACAGGGATAGCAGCAGATTCCAGGTACAGGTTGGAATTTTCCAATCACGGCAGTGTCACAAGGATGGCTAGGTGAAATCACTCTTCGCAGCTGTTCCTCAAAATGGGTAAACAATCATATGGAGGTGAACGATCGGCCAAATGAAAGTGAAGGTTGTAGGTGCACATACGACCAAGGCTTTTATGGCTTATAAATTTACGATCACAAAGGTTATTTACCGGTACTGGGTTCATTTTTTAAAGAGCTCGAATGCGCCAAAACACTGCTCAATCTTATGTTTATTTTTTAACGAGCATGAACTATGTGCTAAAACTGCTCGGATCTTCGCTTTTCTATTTTTTAACGAGCATAAATTCCGCGGTAAAACTGCTCGATATACCAGTGATAAGATAAGAAATGTCCCCTGTGAGATCTCTATTTTTTAAGGAGTTTCATCTTCACCAAGCTTTACTCCATATCCTTTCTTTATGCAAGTTCGGAAACAGCTAACCCAAAAAATAGATAAATAACCGCTCTTAGCTTGCATTCCAAAAGGTTTGCATGCCCCCAGGTATAAAATACAATTTCAAGGCTGCCCCTCCTCCTTCCCACCTCTGCTTTTCTTTGGGTGTTCACAGCTACTTGTCGCCTTGCCTAGTCTAATGTTAACGATACTTGTCTTCTCGTTATTTTTAACGGGTCTTATGCGATACTTGTCTTCTCGTCAGCCCAGTTTTTAACAGATCTTTCGCAAGATTGCAAGAGAACAGCTACTTGCGACAAGAGAGCAGCTACTTGCGACAAGAGAAGAACACTACTCAAAGACAAAACATTGGTGTTATTGAGGGAGGCTTACCTCTTTCTGGTCACCCAAAGATTGTCTCGTTAATCTTTCAAACAAAACACTTCCTCGGCAATGTCTACCGAAATAGACAAGGGTGAATGACCTTTGTCAAACACGTAACTTTGACAAAAGAATCCTTTTCCAAAACAACCCCTCTTCCATCCACGGACGGGGTACGGACTAGTCATATTTTCTCGTGGAAATTCTATCTTATACCCAAGGTTTTCTCTGCCCGAAGCAGACCAGGATGCATGCCCCCTGGGTTCCAGTCCCATCTTTCCGAATCACTCGCACTCATCGGGAAGGAGGACTGGGGGTGGAGACATTTCTTGATTGAATAGACCATTCAGGGTTGGTATGTGACTATTTGCGATGCGTGATCCCGGAAATGAAAGTTGGTCTACGAGCTTGACCATTCTTCCTTCGTGTGGAAAACACATTACTCTAAAGAGTGAGGAGACTATTGCTCCCATGCAATATATATAGTCTCGTCCAAGGAGTAGGTTATAATCCAAGGGTCCTTGGATGACCATCACGTTCATTTGAACGACCTTCCCTTTCAATGTAATAGGCACATTGGGGAGGATCCCTAATGGTCGACTGGTTCCTTTATCGAAACCCGAGAGATTTCTTATCTCAGGCAAAAGCGCCGGGGAACCCAGTGCTTTCCAAGAAATAGAGGAAAGGATACTCACAGATGCCCCTTCATCAATGATAGTTCCAGCCATTACCATTTTGTATATTTGGACCATGATTCTGAATGGTATACTGGCTGGCAACTGGGGTCTACCTAGTTGGTTCCAATCAAAGGACACAACCAGGTTGCTTGGTGGTGGGACCGAATACACGGCCGGATATGACCCTGACGATGTTCCTTCCTGCGATAAAGGAATGGGCGCATTGCCCTGACGCTCGTCAGAGTCTGTGTTGATGAAAAGAATCTGGATGGTGTCATCCTTATTCTCTTCAGTGAGGGTGTCATTTGAAGATGAATCTTCAGTGACGGTGCCATTTGAAGATGAAACTTCTGAAGGGAGAACCGGGTCAACTGCCGTATCGACCTTTGGACTTTCGTCCGGTCTGGATTCAGTAGGTTCATTTTCAATGACTGACGCTTCAGCTGACCACTTGAGTGGGCCAGCTGTATTCTCAACCAACGAAGGACTTGGCACGAGTTTTTTGTATCCAGGAGGAAGTCTCAACGGTGAAACTGGACGATCTTCCAAAACTCTCTTCGCTTCGTCTAAGAAGGGACAACAGTGGATGGCGTGATCGCCTTCACACAGTCTGCAGGGGGATCTTGCTCCCCCTCTTTGTCTTGAACCTTCGCTTTCGCTGGTTGACGGTAAGCATTCAACATGGCTATCAGAGGTTGATGCTCCCGAATTGTGCAAACGAGGGGACCAGTCCCTTAGTATCCGGGGAATACAGGGACAATCTCTATGGAAGTGGTCTCCTCTACATATGACACATGGCGATTTAGGCCCGGTCTGTGCTGTGTGTGGATTTTTGTCAGATGTCTTTTGCTTGCCCCCAGTCGCCTTAGGCTCCTTCTTCTTCTTCTCTCTCTTCTTCTTCTCCTTCTTCTCCATGGGAGCTTGGCTTTTGCCGGCTCTACCTTGCGAAGATGAAGGATTGGAGGAAGAGTTATAGGAAGTAGAAGGCTGGTGGGCAGCTCTAGACTGATCTAACTGTTGACTCGACTGTTCAGGAACCATGGTGTTCTGAACTACATTGGTTGAGAATAGCCAAATTGGCAGGCCAATTGTCAGTCCTGGAAGCGACAATCTGGCCATGTGGGGCGCACCAACTTCTCCCCAAGAGGAGAAAGGACTAGGATTTCCATCATGGGGAATTCCTTGGTTGGGGCGTTCCATGTTCTCAACCTACAGATCAACGCAGGAATAGGAGGTGATTATGTTCCGTTTAAAATAAATTTTATAACGACGCTTTAGACACAACTTGCTTTTTCACTTTTTAAGAGTCGAGAAAAAGCTAAAGATGACTCTAGTCTCCTTCGATGTTTTAACGAGCCCGAAGTGACAAATGCTCAGATGGACTTTTTCAGTTATAGAGTTTGAAAAAGGCCAAAAGAAACTACTCTGGAGTTCTAGGGAGAGGGTGTGCCAAACTTTTCGCAAAACCACAGAATACGTTTTACGGTACGGGTGGTCGATCTTCGTGAATGCTGTGTTCACTTCATTGCAATCAGTAGGGCGGCCAACACGGCTTCCTATGGATAAAGGCTTTGTTCCTATAGGGGTCTCCCAATATATACGCGACGGTACGTGAGAGCACAAGTCCGTATTGATACTTATCGCTTCACCGTGGAGGAATCACCCAACCACTCAACACTAAGATATCACGTTTAACGACGCCGAAAAACGTCTCTAGCTTAGACCTCTATGTGTTTGTGTTATGTTTCAATGCATTGTTATGTAAATTCAATTCATTTTAGGTTGATCTTGTTTAGCAGTTTGCCTTTATGGATCACCACGAGATGTATGGTACAACTCCTAAATGCAGTCTAAGATGATAAGCAAGCTTTTCAATCTTTCAACTTTGAAAATCTTAACTACTGAGGGAAAAGAAAGACATCATCTTTTCACACAGATCATAGATCACACACTAATGCACTTTTTCCTAAATCAACATGCAAGCTGTCAAAATGCACATGCACAATGCAGGTATTTCTTTTCTCTTTCTTAATGTTGATGTACTACAAAAAGAAAGCTGTTGTATAACTTTGAATTCAATTTCAAGTGAAAGTAAACAAGATTT